>CM067853.1:6915608-7604682 GCA_034638295.1 Phortica okadai | reverse complement strand
AAAGCTGTTTTTGAGATAACAGTACGAAAAATTTATGTTAAGCGTATGTTAAGTTCGGCATGGAATATTTAAATTGCTTATGTTTTCGCGTATCTCAAATGAACATGAGTGTAGCTAGCACTTTCATTCCTTCTCGTCTTCTTCTTCCATTTTGAGACACAAGTGCGCCACTTTTGACACTGATTCACTTACACAATTGACACAGCAATCGGTTAGCTGACACAATCGCATATGTGCCGTGTATCGTCATGGAACATAGGCCTACCTAATGTTCATTCATGTTTACAATTGCTTTTGTTTTTCTGGCTTGAAAAATATAAAACTGCAATAATATAAACAAATAATTAATCAAATGCAATTATTGAGTTCTCATGATTATGTGGCTTCAATTGCTATATTATTTTTTGAAAACAAAATGTTTGCAAAATGAGTAAAAGTGAATATAATTATTCAAAATAGTAATGTAATAAGAAAATTATTATTTATTTAATTATTAATATTGAAAAAAAGTCATACTTTTACAATTTATATTAATTTCGCAAACATTTGCGTTTAAAATCTTTGTTAAGACGTCCTCGCGAGCAGGTATTAGAAAATGTCTTCGTTAAGACGAAAAGAGCTTTTTTTTCTGTTCCTAAAATACGAATTTCCTTAAAAAGTTATCAACTGGCATTTAAGAGAATGTTACGGCTTAACAGTGTCTTAACTTGCTTAAGACATTTCCTAAAATAGGGCGGTAAATTGTTTGGAATTGAAAACAAATACTTCTATGTTAGCTGTGTTTATTGTAGTTAGTGATGAGTTTGAACCGATACTGGGATTAGAAACTAGGATTTTATTTGGATTAATCAAACGAATGGATGTCAATTCAATTGCTTGCATACCAGGTGATAAAAATAAACTAATTGAACAAAACTGGGATTTATTTCATGGGATAGGCAAATTTCCTGGAAAATTTACAATACATTCAAAAGAAAATTCAAAACCGATACTTCATTACAAACCAGTAAGGACGCTATCTTCAGCAAGGCTGAAGCTATAATACTTTTCACGTTGTGTCACTAAAAAACTAAATGAATAGTTTTCATGCCTCCCTAACAACATAACTGTAAGGTTTCAAGTCAATTGGTTAAAAAAGAAAAAAGTTTTCCATACAGCGGTTCAAGTTTTGCGATAAGTGGGCGTAGCCATGCCCACTTTTGGTCAAAATAGTTTTCATTCCTCCCAAAGAAGATAACTGTAAGGTTTCAAGTCAATTGGTCAATTTTCGCTAAAAAAAAGGCGTGGGCACGCCCATTTTTGGTCAAAATAGTTTTCATTCCTCCCTAAGAACATAACTGCAAAGTTTCAAGTCAATTGGTTGAAAAACAAAAAAGTTGTCCATACAACGGGTCAAATTTCGCTAGAAGTGGGCGTGGCTACGCTCACTTTGGGTCAAAATAGTTTTCATGCCTCCCTAAGAACATAACTGTAAAGTTTCAAGTCAATTGGTTAAAAACAAAAAAGTTTTCCATACAACGGGTCAATTTTCACTAAAAAAGGGCGTGGCCACGCCCACTTTTGGTCAACATTGTTTTCATTCCTCCCTAAGAACATAACTGTAAAGCTTCAAGTCAATTGGTTAAAAAACAAAAAAGTTTTCCATACAACGGGTCAAATTTCGCTATAAAAGGGCGTGGCCGCGCCCATTTTTGGTCAAAATTGTTTTCATTCCTCCCTAAGAACATAACTGCAAAGTTTCAAGTCAATTGGTTAAAAAACACAAAAGTTTTCCATACAACGGGTAAAATTTCGCTATAAAAGGGCGTGGCCACGTCCACTTTTGGTCAAAATAGTTTTCATTCCTCCCTAAGAACATAACTGTAAAGTTTCAAGTCAATTCGTTGAAAAACAAAAAAGTTTTCCATACAACGGGTCAATTTTTGCTATAAGTGGGCGTGGCTACTCCCACTTTTGGTCAAAATAGTTTTCATTCCTCCCTAAGAACATAACTGTAAAGTTTCAAGTCAATTGGTTAAAAAACAAAAAAGTTTTCCATACAACGGGTCAATTTTCGCTATAAGTGGGCGTGGCTACGCGTGGCTACGCCCACTTTTGGTCAAAATAGTTTTCATTCCTTCCTAAGAACATAACTTTAAAATTTCAAGTCAATTGGTTAAAAAACAAAAAAGTTTTTCATACAACGGGTCAATTTTCGCTAGAAGTGGGCGTGGCTACGCGTGGCTACGCCCATTTTTGGTCAAAATAGTTTTCATTCCTCCCCAAGAACATAACTTTAAAATTTCAAGTCAATTGGTTGAAAAACAAAAAAGTTGTCCATACAACGACGTGAATATTGCTTCTCTTCCTCTTCTTCATTTTGTATGGGAGCTACCAGTTCCAGATGTCCAATCTCATTGAAACTTTCAGGCATGTAGTCGGACTATGTAGAACTACTATGTTTAAAATTTCAGCACTCTATCATACAAAACAAAAAAGTTTTCCATACAACGATTCAAGTTTTGTTCATTTTTATACTTTTCACGTATGTGAAACAGTATAAAAACTTTGTGCTGAAGTTTGTAACAGATCGAAATATTCATTTCCGACTATATAAAGTATATATATTCTTGATCAGGACGACAAGACGAGTTGATTTAGCCATGTCCGTCTGTCCGTCTGTCTGTATATATACAATCTCCTCCCACAGTTTTGAAGATATCGAGCTGAAATTTTGCACAGAGACTTCTTATTCGTGCAGTCAAATCATTGGTCGGAACCGGCCATATCGGACCACTGGAACTGGTAGCCCCCATACGAAAAGAAGAAGAAAAATGAACAAAACTTGAATCGTTGTATGGAAAACTTTTTTGTTTTGTATGATAGAGTGCTGAAATTTTAAACATAGTAGTTCTACATAGTCCGACTACATGCCTAAAAGTTTCAATGAGATTGGACATCTGGAACTGGTAGCTCCCATACAAAATGAAGAAGAGGAAGAGAAGCAATATTCACGTCGTTGTATGGACAACTTTTTTGTTTTTCAACCAATTGACTTGAAATTTTAAAGTTATGTTCTTGGGGAGGAATGAAAACTATTTTGACCAAAAGTGGGCGTAGCCACGCGTAGCCACGCCCACTTCTAGCGAAAATTGACCCGTTGTATGAAAAACTTTTTTGTTTTTTAACCAATTGACTTGAAATTTTAAAGTTATGTTCTTAGGAAGGAATGAAAACTATTTTGACCAAAAGTGGGCGTAGCCAGGGGTAGCCACGCCCACTTATAGCGAAAATTGACCCGTTGTATGGAAAACTTTTTTGTTTTTTAACCAATTGACTTGAAACTTTACAGTTATGTTCTTAGGGAGGAATGAAAACCATTTTGACCAAAAGTGGGCGTAGCCACGCCCACTTATAGCAAAAATTGACCCGTTGTATGGAAAACTTTTTTGTTTTTCAACGAATTGACTTGAAACTTTACAGTTATGTTCTTAGGAAGGAATGAAAACTATTTTGACCAAAAGTGGGTGTAGCCACGCCCACTTATAGAAAATTGACCCGTTGTATGGAAAACTTTTTTGTTTTTTAACCAATTGACTTTAAACCTTACAGTTATGTTCTTAGGGTGGAATGAAAACTATTTTGACCAAAGTAGGCGTAGCCACGCCCACTTCTGGCGAAAATTGGCCCGTTGTATAGAAAACTTTTTTGTTTTTTAACCAGTTGACTTGAAACTTTACAGTTATGTTCTTAGGAAGGAATGAAAACCATTTTGACCAAAAGTGGGCGTGGCCACGCCCTTTTATAGCGAAATTTGACCCGTTGTATGGAAAACTTTTGTGTTTTTTAACCAATTGACTTGAAACTTTACAGTTATGTTCTTAGGGAGGAATGAAAACAATGTTGACCAAAAGTGGGCGTGGCCACGCTCTTTTATAGCGAAATTTGACCCGTTGTATGGAAAACTTTTTTGTTTTTTAACCAATTAACTTGAAACTTTACAGTTATGTTCTTAGGGAGGAATGAAAACAATGTTGACCAAAAGTGGGCGTGGCCACGCTCTTTTTTAGTGAAAATTGACCCGTTGTATGGAAAACTTTTTTGTTTTTTAACCAATTGACTTGAAACTTTACAGTTATGTTCTTAGGGAGGCATGAAAACTATTTTGACCCAAAGTGAGCGTAGCCACGCCCACTTATCGCAAAACTTGAACCGCTGTATGGAAAACTTTTTTGTTTTTTAACCAATTGACTTAAAACTTTACAGTTATGTTCCTAGAGAGGAATGAAAACTATTTTGACCAAAAGTGGGAAAGACCACGCCCACTTACAGCGAAAATTGTCCCGTTGTATGGAAAACTTTTTTGTTTTTTAACCAATTGACTTGAAACCTTACAGTTATGTTCTTAGGGAGGCATGAAAACTATTTATTTAGTTTTTTTTATAGTGACACAACGTGAAAAGTATTATAGCTTCAGCCTTGCTGAAGATAGCGTCCTTACTGGTTCTTCTTCTTTTCGTATGGGGGCTACCAGTTCCAGTGGTCCGATATGGCCGGTTCCGACCAATGATTTGACTGCACGAATAAGAAGTCTCTGTGCAAAATTTCAGCTCGATATCTTCAAAACTGTGGGAGGAGATTGTATATATACAGACAGACGGACAGACGGACATGGCTAAATCAACTCGTCTTGTCGTCCTGATCAAGAATATATATACTTTATATAGTCGGAAATGAATATTTCGATCTGTTACAAACTTCAGCACAAAGTTATTATACTGTTTCACATACGTGAAAAGTATAAAAACGTATTCCGTCAGCGTTAGTCGACAAACTTAAAATGGAACTAGATCAAATGATACGGGATAAAATCACTTCACCCGTTGAATATCCGACTGATTGGGTAAACAATTTACAAATTGTTGAAAAAACTGGGGGTAAATTACGCATATGCCTTGATCCAAAGCCATTAAATGTATGCATTAAACGCGAACACTTTCTCATTCCAACTGTGGAAGATTTAACATTTAAATTAGCAAATAAAAAAGTATTTTCGGTCTTTGACCTTAGCAGTGCATTTTGGCATATGGAATTGGACGATAAAAGTTCAAACCTTACAACGTTCATGACTCCGTTTGGTCGATACAAATTCAATCGTGTACCGTATGGCTTAAATTGTGCACCCGAGATGTTTCAACGGAAAATGATACAAATATTTGGGGATTTGGAGGGGGTAGTGGTTTATTTTGATGATATGTTTATATTCGCGGATAATGATACTGAACACGACAAAATTATGACAAAAATAATTGAACGGGCTAGAAAAACCAATGTTAAATTCAATCCGGATAAAGTACAGTACAAACAAAATGAGGTTAAATTCATGGGAAACACAATTTAATAATAAATATTTGGATGCCATTCAGGACATTAAAAGACCAACTGACAAGGGTGCAGTGCTACGATTTTTGGGACTTTTGAAATACATTGCTTGTTTCATTCCAAATCTTTCAAAAGCAACAGCAAACTTACGCGATTTAACGCGAAATAGTGTTCAATTCGAGTGGACCAACAAACATGACTATGAATTTGAACAACTGCTAAAAGTAATATCTTCCAGCCCAGTGCTGTCAATTTACGATCCATCAAAACCAATAACACAGGCCGACAAAAATGCCGTTTGTAAAAACTTTTTGAATAATTGCAACTAATTCCTATGTATTTTGGTGTGCTGATTCCGAAAATAGTAGACATAAAGTCGTATCACCCTCCCATTTCTTGCATTTCACGGAATTGTAAAAAACACGAAATTACTGTTTTTCAAACTTATGTACAAGATATCTCAGAAACTACTGGACCGATCTTGTTGAAATTTAACTAAGATATTCTTAGGAGTCCAATCTATCATGTACTAAAGGAGTTTTTTAATTGAGAGCCCCCTTCGAAAGTTATACACTTTTAAACCTCAATAAATCAAGGAAAAAAAGTTAAATCTTTAAATAGCTGTAAATTTTACAACAAAAAACTTTTAATTTTTTCCCCTATGCTACTCTATTTGTAGTTATTTCCTGCATGAAATTAAAAAACTCCTTTAGTACATGATAGATTGGACTCCTAAGAATATCTTTGTTAAATTTCAACAAGATCGGTCCAGTAGTTTCTGAGATATCTTGTACACAAGTTTGAAAAACAGTAATTTCGTGTTTTTTACAATTCCGTGAAATGCAAGAAATGGGAGGGTGATACGACTTTATGTCTACTATTTTCGGAATCAGCACACCAAAATACATAGGAATTAGTTGCAACTATTCAAAAAGTTTTTTCTTGTTGGCCTGTGTAATTGTTCAAACTGACACATCCAAAGATGGGCTGGGATGTGGTCTAATACAGGATGGACATCCTGTAGCATTCGCATCAAGGACTTTGTCAAAAAATGAACAGAAATGGGCACAAATTGAGAAAGAACTTTTAGCAATTGTGTTTGCATGTGAAAAATTTCATTTATTTTCTTTATGGTCGAGACTTTACAATAGAAAGTGACCACAAACCGCTGGAAATCTTGATGAAACGCGATATTGATGACGTAACCGTGAGGCTGCAACGCATGTTTATGCTTTTATTAAAATATACGGGTATAAATGTGGTGTATAAACCGGGCAAATACATGCTAATTGCCGATTGTTTATCGCGGGCTCAACTTGAGCAACAGGAAGAAATTGTCGAATTAACGGGTGTGATTCATTCGGTTATAAAATCGGTCTGTATCTCGGAAGAAAATTACAATTTTTATCAGGAAATAATTCAGTCAGATGAGCAATACAAAAAGATTCGTAATTTTGTCACAAATGGTTGGCCAGGATATCATCATCTTGATGAAGTTAGTCAGCATTTCCATAAATTAAAATCGGAATTACATGTAGAACATGAACTTTTGTTCTACAACCACAGGCTGGTAATACCAACAAAACTACAAAATAAAATTGCGAAATGGCTGCATGAAGCGCACCTAGGAAATGAGAAGACTCTTGCAAGAGCTCGAATGTTGTATTATTGGCCGGGTATGAATTCGCAAATTCGTGAAATAGTTCAGTCGTGTTCAGTGTGCGAAAAATTCAAACGTAATAATCAGAACGAACCGTTGGTTCAGGAAGAAGCCCCAAAGTATCCGTATCAAATAGTTGCTATGGATTTATTTGAATATGCGGGACATGATTTTATTGTAATTTTTGGTTTTTATTCAAATTACTTATCATCATTTCAATTAAACAACAAAACATCGAAACATATAATAGTGGGTTTGAAAGATTTGTTCGATCGTGTCGGATATCCAACAATAATTAAGAGTGATAACGTTCCGTTTAATTCAGCTGAGTTTGATCGATTTGCGTCACCGTTTAACATACAATTTAAGTATTGAAGTCCACGCTATCCACAAAGCAATGGGCTACCTGAAAAGGGTGTAGCAATAGCAAAAAATATCCTTAAAAGATGCTACGAGACGAATGAAGTCGATCAATTTCAGTACAATATTCTTGAATACAACACAACACCAATTGCAAGCTTAGGATTGACTCCATCTGAACTATTTTTCGGTAGACTGATTAAAACAATGCTACCAGTATCGGGTTCATTGCTAGCTAGAAATAATCTATCGGAAAAGAGAATTCAACAAAAAATTTAAAATAAAAGAGAAAAACAAAAGTATTACTATGATCGAAATGCAAGATCATTGCCTGTATTGAGCTTGGGTGACATGGTAATTTTCAAAAAGGATTCAAAAAGTTGGCATTATGGTACGATTGTGGGTAATGTAAATAGAAAATCATATATTGTAAAAGATAACTTTAATAACCATTACAGACGCAATCATCGATTTATTGCAAAGTCAAAGAACAATGAAGTTAGTGCCAGTGAATTGTTATTTGAAGAAAACGTAGTTTCTGCCAAAAATCCAGTTCAGAATAATCTTGAAGAAATTACCATTGTGTCACCCACAAATCAAAGTTTGAACGATAGTAAAAATGATTGTGAAGTGACTGAAACAGAATTTTCAGCAGCCAATAACGATGAATCACTGTTTTCAAACGATGCATATAATACTGCTGAAAGTGAAGTTTAGGATCTGATAGTGAGCCTGAAAATACTGTGCCACCAATTCCTTTAGTTGTAACACGACCCGAAATTACTACCCGAAGTGGTCGTGTAAGTCGCTCACCTAAAAGATATGGAAGGGACTAGTATTTCAGATGGCCCATAGAATTAATAATAAACCAAATAATAAAAAAAAACCAGTAAGGACGTTATCTTCAGCAAGGCTGAAGCTATAATACTTTTCACATTGTGTCACTATAAAAAAACTAAATGAATAGTTTTCATGCCTCCCTAACAACATAACTGTAAGGTTTCAAGTCAATTGGTTAAAAAACAAAAAATTTTTCCATACAGTGGTTCAAGTTTTGCGATAAGTGGGCGTAGCCATGCCCACTTTTGGTCTAAATAGTTTTCATTCCTCCCTAAGAACATAACTGTAAAGTTTCAAGTCAATTGGTTAAAAAACAAAAAAGTTTTCTATACAACGGGCCAATTTTCGCCAGAAGTGGGCGTGGCTACGCCTACTTTGGTCAAAATAGTTTTAATTCCTCCCTAAGAACATAACTGTAAGGTTTAAAGTCAATTGGTTAAAAAACAAAAAAGTTTTCCATACAACGGGTCAATTTTCGCTATAAAAGAGCGTGGCTACGCCCACTTTTGGTCAAAATAGTTTTCATTCCTTCCTAAGAACATAACTGTAAAGTTTGAAGTCAATTGGTTAAAAAACAAAAAAGTTTTCTATACAACGGGCCAATTTTCGCCAGAAGTGGGCGTGGCTACGCCTACTTTGGTCAAAATAGTTTTCATTCCTCCCTAAGAACATAACTGTAAGGTTTAAAGTCAATTGGTTAAAAAACAAAAAAGTTTTCCATACAACGGGTCAATTTTCTATAAGTGGGCGTGGCTACACCCACTTTTGGTCAAAATAGTTTTCATTCCTCTCTAAGAACATAACTGTAAAGTTTCAAGTCAATTGGTTAAAAAACAAAAAAGTTTTCCTTACAACGGGTCAATTTTCGCTATAAAAGAGCGTGGCTACGCCCACTTTTGGTCAAAATAGTTTTCATTCCTTCCTAAGAACATAACTGTAAAGTTTCAAGTCAACTGGTTAAAAAACAAAAAAGTTTTCTATACAACGGGCCAATTTTCGCCAGAAGTGGGCGTGGCTACGCCTACTTTGGTCAAAATAGTTTTCATTCCTCCCTAAGAACATAACTGTAAGGTTTAAAGTCAATTGGTTAAAAAACAAAAAAGTTTTCCATACAACGGGTCAATTTTCTATAAGTGGGCGTGGCTACACCCACTTTTGGTCAAAATAGTTTTCATTCCTCTCTAAGAACATAACTGTAAAGTTTCAAGTCAATTGGTTAAAAAACAAAAAAGTTTTCCATACAACGGGTCAATTTTCGCTATAAAAGAGCGTGGCTACGCCCACTTTTGGTCAAATTAGTTTTCATTCCTTCCTAAGAACATAACTGTAAAGTTTCAAGTCAACTGGTTAAAAAACAAAAAAGTTTTCTATACAACGGGCCAATTTTCGCCAGAAGTGGGCGTGGCTACGCCTACTTTGGTCAAAATAGTTTTCATTCCACCCTAAGAACATAACTGTAAGGTTTAAAGTCAATTGGTTAAAAAACAAAAAAGTTTTCCATACAACGGGTCAATTTTCTATAAGTGGGCGTGGCTACACCCACTTTTGGTCAAAATAGTTTTCATTCCTTCCTAAGAACATAACTGTAAAGTTTCAAGTCAATTGGTTAAAAAACAAAAAAGTTTTCTATACAACGGGCCAATTTTCGCCAGAAGTGGGCGTGGCTACGCCTACTTTGGTCAAAATAGTTTTCATTCCTCCCTAAGAACATAACTGTAAGGTTTAAAGTCAATTGGTTAAAAAACAAAAAAGTTTTCCATACAACGGGTCAATTTTCTATAAGTGGGCGTGGCTACACCCACTTTTGTTCAAAATAGTTTTCATTCCTTCCTAAGAACATAACTGTAAAGTTTCAAGTCAACTGGTTAAAAAACAAAAAAGTTTTCTATACAACGGGCCAATTTTCGCCAGAAGTGGGCGTGGCTACGCCTACTTTGGTCAAAATAGTTTTCATTCCTCCCTAAGAACATAACTGTAAGGTTTAAAGTCAATTGGTTAAAAAACAAAAAAGTTTTCCATACAACGGGTCAATTTTCTATAAGTGGGCGTGGCTACGCCCACTTTTGGTCAAAATAGTTTTCATTCCTCTCTAAGAACATAACTGTAAAGTTTCAAGTCAATTGGTTAAAAAATAAAAAAGTTGTCCATACAACGACGTGAATATTGCTTCTCTTCCTCTTCTTCATTTTGTATGGGAGCTACCAGTTCCAGTTTCCCGATCTCAATGAAACTTTCAGGCATGTAGTCGGACTATGTAGAACTACTATGTTTAAAATTTCAGCACTCTATCATACAAAAAAAAAAAGTTTTACATACAACGATTCAAGTTTTGTTCATTTTTCTTCTTCTTTTCGTATGGGGGCTACCAGTTCCAGTGGTCCGATATGGCTGGATCCGACAAATGAGTTGACTGCACGAATAAGAAGTCTATGTGCAAAATTTCAGCTCGATATCTTTAAAACTGTGGGAGGAGATTGTATATATACAGACAGACGGACAGACGGACATGGCTAAATCAGCTCGTCTTGTCGTCCTGATCAAGAATATATATACTTTATATAGTCGGAAATTAATATTTCGATCTTTTACAAACTCCGTGACAAGTTAATATACTATTTCACATACGTGAAAAGTATAAAAACTAATCGGTGGTCAACACGTTTCCGTCCTACGGCCGATTCTTTTCGCAAAGTACTTTTCTATAATTCTAGTATTTAATGAGAAAAAATTAAACGAATTTTTTGTCCATGTAAAAAACTATTAATTCTATTTAGTTTTGATCAAAAAAATTTTATTTCTTACGACTTTTCGTAAAATATGTTAATGCCATCGGAAAGAGGAACAGATAAGCTTTCCATCGAGCTCTTAGTCGAAGAAGTCGGTCGAAGGATGCAAGAGTTATTAGGAAAAAACTAATCGGTGGTCAACACGTTTCCGTCCTACTGCCGATTCTTTTCGCAAAGTACTTTACTATAATTCTAGTATTTAATGGAAAAAAATGAAACGAATTTTTTGTCCATGTCAAAAACTATTAACTCTGAATAAAATGCCGCCCATTTCAGCAATTAAAAAAATTTAAATGTCTCTTATTAGATAAGGCATATTTTCGTCTGATAAGGTACTTCTTCTTCAATAATGACGATGATATTTTAGTTTTGATCAAAAAAAATTTTTTTTCTTACGACTTTTCGTAAAAATTCAATAATGATTAGCAGGCTCGAGGTCAATTTTGATACACCAAATTTGTAATCAAAAAGTTTTGGCAGTTTTAACAACAAACAATATTGCAAGAACTAGCTCAAAAGCTAGCAGCAGGCAGATCGTACAGCTGTTTCGGGAGTTTCCAAACTCCTTCATCAGCGATCTTTGCTTAACGATGAACGGATTATCAGCACTCCCGACTCCTAATCCGTTCATCGTTAAGCAAAGATCGCTGATGAAGGAGTTTGGCAACTCCCGAGCTAGTTCTTGCAATATTGTTTGTTGTTAAAACTGCCAAAACTTTTTGATTACAAATTTGGTGTATCAAAATTGACCTCGAGCCTGCTAATCATTATTGAATTACTTGTATAGGTCGTAAAACAAAACACTTTTCGTAAAAATGTTAATGCCATCTGAAAGAGGAACAGATAAGCTTTCCATCGAGCTCTTAGTCGAAAAAGTCGGTCGAAGGATGCAAGAGTTATTAGAAAACCAGTAAGGACGTTATCTTCAGCAAGGCTGAAGCTATAATACTTTTGACGTTGTGTCACTATAAAAAAAGTAAATGAATAGTTTTCATGCCTTCCTAAGAACATAACTGTAAAGTTTCAAGTCAATTGGTTAAAAAACGAAAAAGTTTTCCATACAACGGTTCAAGTTTTGCGATAAGTGGGCGTAGCCATGCCCATTTTTGATCAAAATAGTTTTCATTCCTCCCTAAGAACATAACTGTAAGGTTTCAAGTCAATTGGTTAAAAAACAAAAAAGTTTTCCATACAACCGTTCAAGTTGCACTATAAATGGGCGTGGCTACGCCCACTTTTGGTCAAAATAGTTTTCATTCCTCCCTAAGAACATAACTGTAAAGTTTGTAGTCAATTGGTTAAAAAATAAAAAAGTTGTCCATACAACGACGTTAATATTGCTTCTCTTCCTCTTCTTAATTTTGTATGGGAGCTACCAGTTCCAGTTTCCCGATCTCAGTGAAACTTTCAGGCATTTAGTCGGACTATGTAAAACTACTATCTTTAAAATTTCAGCACTCTATCGTACAAAACAAAAAAGTTTTCCATACAACGATTCAAGTTTTGTTCACTTTTCTTCTTCTTTTCGTATGGGAGCTACCTGTTCCAATAATCCGATCATGCTGGTTTCGACGAATGATTCATCGTAATAAATTCTAAGACTCTGTGCAAAGTTTCAGCTCGATAGCTTCAAAACTGAGGGACTAGTTTAGTCGGAAATTAATATTTCGATCTGTTACAAACTCCGTGACAAAGTTAATATACTAATAACGAGGGTCGGGCATGAATACCAAATATTTCGTTTGTTTGCGTAAATTCGTTAATTCTTCTTCTTATATAAACAAACGAAAAGTGAAATCAGCGAATTTGTATGAAATAAATCTAATAAAATTTAAATTCCGCGAAATAGTGTGCAAAATCAACTAATAGAAAATAAAATGAATCAAATTGTGTGCGATATTGAGTTTCTAAAAGGTAAATATGTTTATTATTGCATGAATATACAAATAATTAACTAATTGTGTTAAAATGGTGCACAGGTATGGGTCGGGTTGGACCAATTAAGGTAGCATTGGATGACTTTGTGGACGACATTATTGGCATACATCGGTTGGCGATAAGACGAAATCAAAGATCCAAAATCTGCATTTTGATGCAATAGTTGTATGTGTTGTGTTATTACTTATAACATACGAGTAGTTGTTGCATACGGGAGAATATGGGAGTTAATTTTCCTTTGTTTTCGCTTATGTTGAAAAAGGCTAGCGTATAACATATGCTGTTTTAATAATAAAATTATTTGAAAGTACAGCCACTTTTTTATTGAAAGTAACTAAAAATCCCCTTTGATTTTTTATCGAGTTTAACGCGTTACCGAACAACACGAGTCGGG
The DNA here is from genome assembly GCA_034638295.1 of Phortica okadai. Lineage (NCBI taxonomy): Eukaryota > Metazoa > Arthropoda > Insecta > Diptera > Drosophilidae > Phortica > Phortica okadai. Next base: position 7,591,343 of record CM067853.1, on the reverse strand, counting down.
GTTGATGAAAGCTGATGAAACTTTGTCAATGTATTTTGTTTTTGTATTTTCATCAGTTACGACGTTTACGCGTTACCGAGTTGGGCGTGAAAACCGCTACTATTTCACATACGTGAAAAGTATAAAAAAAAAAAAGCATGTAATAAATGTTGCAACTCTGGTAATAATTGTGAACGTTCCTTTAACTCGTTACTTGACAACTACCATTATTTAGATCATGTATGTATAAGCATTAGATCATAAGTTCTAAAAGGCTTCAGTTAAGCTTTAGCCGCCTGTGTAAACACAACGTATTTTAATAAAAAGACTTAAACCTAAATCTTGTGAATTTAGTATTCAGCGTCTTTTTACACCGATAAAAATAGCGTTTGTAAAAACTTTTTCAATAATTGTAACTAATTCGTATGTATTTTGGTGTGCTGATTCCGAAAATAGTCGTACCACCCTCCAATTTCTTGCATTTCACTGAATTGTAAAAAACACGAAATTACTGCTTTTCAAACTTGTGATCAAGATATCTCAGAAACTACATGACCGATCTTGTGGAGATTTAACAAAGATATACTTAGAAACCCAATCAATCATGTACTAAAGGAGTTTTTTTGATTGAGAGCCCCTTTCGAAAATTATACACATTTAAACCCCAATAAATGAAGAAAAAAAAGTTTCATCTTGAAAAAGCTGTAAGTTTAAAAAAAAAAAAAACTTTGAATTGTTTTCTCTATGCTACTCTATTTGTATTTATTTCATTCATGAAATGACGGTCCGTTAGTATTTTGCCGTCGATTATTGATTGAAGTATCGGTTATACAATCAACAAGGATTTTCTCTCTTCTTCGCAGTTCATAATTTTGTTGATTTAAAATTTAAATTGTTTGCTGTTTTGCTGTTTAAAAGCCATTTCCCAAGATTTTCGAAACAACCATAACATACGTTGGTGGAGTACATGATATCTCGGTCACCATCATTTCATGTAGGAAATTACTAAAAATCGAGTAGCAAGGGGAAATAAATTAAAAGTTTTGTCTTGTAAAATTTGATGCTGTTTAAAGATGAATATCTTTTTTATAATGGGGAGATTTTAGTTCCTGGGGGGCCAAGATTTGAGGCCGTTTTTAAGATAATTAATAGTTAAGTATTGTGTTGACACACAGTAAATTAAACGGAGACCATGTATGTTTGATGAAACGTGTGCGCGCGAGCGCACATACATACACACACAACTGTAATTACACAGTAACAACTGTGTGTCAACACATATCTTCAACGCCTGATATCTCTTAAACGGTACGTGATATAAATTTTTTATTTTCGTTAAAAAGTGTTTATTTTTGGCCAATTAACATAAAAATGGCTTCAAATCTTGGCGCCTCAGGAACTAAAATTGTGCCTGTATAATAATCATAAGACTTACCATTGCTTTTTTGCAGTTTCATCTCAAATTTAAAATTTTGCTTTTATTATTTATAAATATCACTTAAATTACTAATCTTAAATCTAATTATTTTAGTTTTATTTTTATTAAAAACTATATTTATAATAAAGTTCACAAATCCACAAGTTTTTCTTTAATCACGAATAACTGTTAATTAAAGTGTTGTAATGCGTTTTATTTTATTGTTAAACTTTTGAAGTGTTAAAGTTAGTTAAAGTTTAGTAAGAGATTTTGATGATTATCAAAATAGATATAGTTGAGCATAAATGGCATTAAAATGAATCAATTAACTATTTTTAGGTAAAACTGTCTGATTATAGCAACTGCCACTCTTTTTGTATCAACTAAACGCATTTTGAAATAAAAATATGATAACGTACATGTCAATCAATATGGGAATTTTTTTTAAATGACCAAAACCTAATAATGCAACATTGAACTTCTCCTAGAATAAAAATGTGGTCTTTTGGACGTGGTACGATAACGTACATGTAAGTCAATATGCAAATTTTTTTTTAAACGACTAAAAACTAATAATACCCTATCTTAACAGGTCCACAATGCTGACTGGCCCAACTTACAACTACTTCTGAAATCAAATAATTAAATTTTAATTGAATATTATTGAAAACACAAATTTAAGTATTGCGTTTTGTTACCAAAAAGATAAACTTTATATAATACTAATCAGGCTATTTCCTTTCCATGTGTTCTTTTTTACAATTTGATTTGAGCTTTAACTCATTTAATTTCACTTCGCGGATATTAAAAAATGAAACTGCGAGAACTTGGCAGATAGATGGTAATTTAACACCCGTTATTTGGTGATTTGTCTCACCCATCAAAAATATAGTTTTTGTATTGCTTTAAAGTTCCACAGACATTGTGCGTATTGTTTGTCCAACAAATTCGAAACGAAAGGACAACCAAATGAAGTACTCGTATGCTACACCATAGGTGCCGGTGTAATTTGCTTGAGAAAGTGTTCCAATGATACATTAAAGACGCAGGTGTAACTTACATGTTTTGAACGCAAGTCGGCACGGGTTCCCGTGCTCCAAAAAAAAAAAATCATGGGAGTGTTTTAGAGTATACTGAACAAAACTAGCCCATATGCGTTAAAAAATAATATCCTTGCAAAATAAGGGACACCCTATTGTATATATTCTTGATCAGGACGACAAGATGAGTTGGTTTAGCCATGTCCGTCTGTCTGTATATATACGATATCCTTCCACAGTTTTGAAGATATCGAGCTGAAATTTTGCACAGAGACCTTTTATACTCTTGCAAGAGTATATTAACTTTGTTATGAAAATAGCAACGCACTGTGGTCTGGCTTGTATGGAGCCGCGGCCATAAATACTTCTAGATGTGCTATCGCTATGAAACTTTCACCAAAAATCTATAAAAATATTATAAATATATTGTGAAAAAATTGACCAGATCGTACCACTATATCCGGTAGCTTCCATGGAAACGATTGCCTCAGTAATTGCACTTACATGAGAAAACAGTTATAAATTCAGTAAATTCATAATTTCAAGTTGATATTTTTACTGTAAGCAATTTACAAACCTAGCACCTAGATACATACATGTGTGGGTGTAATTACTCATTTCCACCCCCACGCACACCCCCTCAGATACCAGACAAAAAGTTTAAGAAACACATTTTTTATGTGGAAAACAAACAACAAAACGAAAAACAAAACAAAATCATATTCTTTTTAAATTGTTTCATTAAGTAAAGAAATGGTTGACTCTAATAGCGTTGACTTTTGGATATAAGTCATTTTCCTTTGTCCAGTAATGTATGGATCAGAGCTTAAAAGCAATCTGTTAAACAAATCTGTATTTGACGCGACTCGTGAAATTTTGCGTGTATGATTCAATCGATATTTTTTAATATCCTTAATTCTAGCCTCAGCGGCTTCTTCAGAGAGCTCTCCAATCGAAACTAAGGAATGCTTTATAATATCAGGAGCATGCAGTAAAACTTTATGAACCGATGGGGGGAGGATAAAACCAGGGATACTTGTCAATCAGCTGCTTTGCGGTTTCAAAAGCATATTCACCAAATTTTGCTGAATTTATCATGTAACCCGAAGATAGTGCTTGCAACAAAGTTGAGGCTCTGATTATTAAGTCTTTATCAATTCCTGTTATGTCGGCTGATATATCAGGATTATTGAAGAATTTTCTGGCTGTGTTGCCATCATTCGATGTTCCACTTCCTCCACTTTTAGGTTTATCTACTATTAGACCCATTTTTGCCCTGAACTCATTTTGAATATATTGTTTTCTCAATGAAATATTATCTTTAGCGTCTTGTGATCGAATTTGCCATGTTTTTTCGTCCAATCTGTACGATAAGTGAATAAAATACTCAAAAAATCTAATATACGCATGAAGTGGTGACAATCCAAACTCAAATCGGTCCTCATGAACTTCTTCTTTTAAACAAATTTCTACGCTGTTCATTTCTGTAGGCTTAGCATTACATATATAGCATTTTGTGGATGTTGTTTCACTTAATGCATTACAAACCTTACCATCAACCATGGTAAGTTGCAAAGAGTGTTCGATTTCAATTTGCCGATTTTGTAGTGGAACTATGCTACAATTGAGCTGAGCAATCTTGTTTTCGAAATACGCCTCTTCATCAAGACAAAGCTGAGTCGTCTCCTTTTTAAATTGGAACCGGATTGGTCTGCAATATCGTGTAGACGATGGACGTAGATTCTTCCAAATAATCTTGGAATGGTCCGACTTTGTAACTAGTCTAAGGGGCACATACGATGTAACAAACATAGAGCTGTCTGCTAGATCGCTATCCATCATCGTCTGTTTATATTCTGCACGACCAGTACTACCATCGAATCCCCATTTACCGAATAGAATCAGTTGATCATCATTGACACCGTTGATAACCTCATTTTGAAGTTTCAATATGCGTGTCGCAGTGTGATCCAATAAACTTTGAAGATCAACTTCTGCTTGAGATTCGCTGATAATAATATTATCCGGATAGCTTTTTTGTTTAGCACACACTATTTTTTCATAGCTGGGCAACACTTCATATGATAATTTTGAGTTAATAAATGAACGTATCTTTAAATATTGGTGTTTGGTTAACTGACATTCCATGAAAAGAGCTAAAACTTCTTCAATTCTTGGTTCGGAAATTGATTTATTCCCTTGGATATCAGATATCCGTAAAAGAGATGCAGCAGACTCATCTCTGCTATGCGTCTGCGTTTCGTCCTATTTGAAATCTCTGTGAAATTCTTTTTTGGACGTCCTCGATGTAAATTAGATGCTTTTGATGGCAAACAGCATTTTAGAATTATAATTTCCTTGCACTCAAGCCAATCTGAATGTTTTTTCAAAAATCGCTCTTGTTTCCGCTTAGCGATTTGCCAAAACAATGCTAGCTTTTTACAAATGTAGTTTATTCGTTTTTGCAATTCTTCCAAATCTGGCTCATATCCCTTATTTCTTATGTCCTTAATTAGGGCATCGAGCACATTTTCAATTTTTTGCGCAAGTATACCGCATTCTTTACGCCAAATGTTAAAAACATGTCTTCGAGAAAACTCGCATTGATTCTGGGTACCTGAGAAAATAATTGAATAATAAAACGGAAAAATAATCTAAAAACATCAAACACAAAACAAGTAACGAAAATACAACAATAAACTACAATGTCAACAATAATATAACAGTCACAGAACAAAAAAGTGCGTCCCTCTTAGATAGAGCTGCTGGAAAATAAATAAGGTTAGGTTGCATTTTCCAATCGCACAAGTGCAGCTGCAGACCGCTGCAGCTGAAGTTAACATTTTTATAATCTTGAAATATCAATAAATAATATTGTGTTTACTTCATTGGGGGGTAAGCGGAGGGAAACACTTAAAACTTTACCTAAACTTTGTAATACACTAAAAACTAACTAAAAAAGACGCACTTCTTTAAAAAAGATCTACACAAGACACAGCACAAATTATTAATGTATTTATCTGTATAAATAAAGTATATACCATTATGAACAATATTCATTGCAATCGTATTTGGTTTACCCGTGTTTTATAATTTATTTTACGTTTTTAAATTCGGTGTGTTGCACTGCACTGCTGTCAAATTGCAAATACGTAAAAATGTGCTCTCTTTTCATTCTATTTTTAGAAAATCCCGTTAGAAATGTCAAAAAATCGGTATTGTGTCATTAAGTTTGGACAATCAGCTGATCGAAAACACGGTTATCGCTGGAATAGCTCAAAATCAATTTTTTTATTTTTGGCCTATGGCAGCGTCCACTGTGCAACTCAGAGAAGGAAACATCTCCGACTATATAAAGTATATATGTATATTCTTGATCAGCTCGACGAGTTCATATAGCCATGTCCGTCTGTCCGTCTGTTGCGATGCGAACTCTTCCTAGAGTTTTAAAGATATCCAAGGAAATTTAAATGCGGAAAATTTTCGTTTCCATGCACGCAGTTTGTATGTAAAATCAAAAAAAAATGGGATTTTGCTCAATAAACTCTTTGATTATTAAGCTATCGCCTCAATTTTTTGCACAAGAACATCTTGGACGTATATTAAGACACACTGCAAAATTGGTGAAGATCGGATAAATATAGCATATAGCTCCCATAGGAACAATAGGTCAAAAATTCAGGTTCTTATTGGAAAAACAGTAAGACAGATTTGCCAATAAGATCTGGTAGCCCCCATACGAAAAGAAGAAGAAAAGTGAACAGAACTTGAATTGCAAATATCGGATAAGTACGTTTGGCAAGCTACTTCACAACGTTATTGATGTATTGGAGAGGACAATATGTTCTGAGGAAATAAGTTTGGAAATGACTCCCAGGGAAGCACATGAGTCGCGTAGTTACTTTTACGAGAAATACAATTTACCAAATATAATTGCGTGCATCGATGGAATGCATATCCGGATGAAGAAACCAATAAGAAATGAATCCGTTTTTTTAAACGAAAAGGGTATTTTAGTATAAATGCCATGGTGGTAAGTTCAATATCCAATTATCAAAATTGCGATTACATACATATTAAATTTCATTATAGATATGCAGTTACAAAATGGAGATTTTAGCTATTGATGCAAGTCATCCAGGATCATGTCATGACTCCTTTATTTGGAAGGATAGCATTGCCAGAGACTATGTATGTCGAACTTACAATGGCGGATTTGTTTTGGCTGACTCAGGATACGCACTGAAAAATTTTGTTCTAACACCTTATAGGGATCCAGACAGTGCGTCTATGGAGAGCATATTTAACAAGACACATTGCGCGGCACGTAATAATATAGAAAGCACTATTGGCGTTTTAAAAAGTAGATTTAGATGTCTACAGCGTTTGGTAAATTATGAACCCTTGTTCGCCGCCAGCATTTTAAATGTATACTGCGCTTTGCATAACATATGCTGAAAACAAAAAACACCATTGCCGGACTATTTTCTTTTTGACGAATTTGTGGAAGACGACACTCAATCAGAATGTCAAGACAACCCAGAGTTTAATACTATCAGAGACAAAATAGCACATATTCTATGTTAAAAATATTAGACCATAAAAAAAAAATTTAAGTTTTTTATTTGTCTATTTTAAAAAAGTTTGTCCGCAATATCTTTTAATGTTTTTAGTTTTTCCTTTTCAATTTCTTCCATTTTTTTGAAGTGTTCAGCTTGTTGTTGCTTCATGCCCTATAAGTTGTTGGATATTGCCTTCACTGTTTCGGCTTGTGTAGCGCAGATTTCATCCAATCTGTTAATCATTGACAAACGCTGTCGTTTTGGCCTTGGCTTTTCAACTTCAACATCTACTAGCGCCTCAACGATCATCCCTCATCATCTTTTGGCGGTATGCCAAAAGTAGCAGCTCCTATGCCGTTCACCGTACCGAAGAGTCCGCATATAGTGGCAACTTCTTCTACTGGCTGTAATGCCACTTGACAAAACGGACCTCCTCCAGTGCTTACAGCCTCCTCTTTATTTTTTGCTAACTTCTTTCTAATTCCCAGCTTCCAATCCGACCATACCTAGAAATAGCGTTTATGTTAAAAAGAAAACTGATATTTATGTTGTTATACTTACCTTTTTCCAGCCTGCCTTATCCTTAATTGGAGGACCAGCGGCGTTTAAATCAGATGACAGTTTAGTCCATTTTTCTTCAACAACTGTCCTCTCTCCTTTTGTGTATCCCCTCGCAAAATCTTCATTGTTGCTCATAAATCTTATCAAAATTTCATCTTGTGCATTATTCTTATGCTTTCCCCTAAAATTAAATAATCGTTTTACCGAATATGGATTGCATTTAAATAATTCATGAGGTACTTACATTGTTGAGTCAATTAAATTTTCTTCCTAGTTTAAAAATTTTTATGTTTTCAACTGTGACGTTTGAATTTCATTGACAGTTAACGCCTGGGTTGTTTGCATAAATTCGATAAAACTTTATTTTTCAATCCACAAAATCAAAAGATGCCGTTTTTAAATCGTATTAAAATGTCGTTTTACGAATTTCGGAGCACTGACTTTTACAAATTTGAATCAAATTTGTGAAATTCTTACAAAATTGTGAACCGAAGCATGCCATATTATTTTGAAATCGTAAAACAAAGTTCGTTTTACGAATTTCGGAGTACTTACTTTTACGAATTTACCGCCCTATTTTAGGAAATGTCTTAAGCAAGTTAAGACGCTGTTAAGCCGTAACATTCTCTTAACTGCCAGTTGATAACATTTTAAGAAAATTCGTATTTTAGGAACAGAAAAAAAAGCTCTTTTCGTCTTAACGAAGACATTTTCTAATACCTGCTCGCGAGGACGTCTTAACAAAGATTTTAAACGCAAATGTTTGCGAAATTAATATAAATTGTAAAAGTATGTCTTTTTTTCAATATTAATAATTTAATAAATGTTAATTTTCTTATTACATTACTATTTTGAATAATTATATTCACTTTTACTCATTTTGCAAAACTTTTTTTTTAAAAAAATAATATAGCAATTGAAGCCACATAATCATGAGAACTCAATAATTGCATTTGATTAATTATTTGTTTATATTATTGCAGTTTTATATTTTTCAAACCAGAAAAACAAAAGCAATTGTAAACATGAATGAATATTAGGTAGGCCTATGTTCCATGACGATACACGGTACATATGCGATTGTCTCAGCTAACCGATTGCTGTGTCAATTGTGTTAGTGAATCAGTGTCAAAAGTGGCGCACTTGTGTCTCAAAATGGAAGAAGAAGACGAGAAGGAATAAAAGTGCTAGCTACACTCATGTTCATTTGAGATACGCGAAAACATAAGCAATGTCAATATTCCATGCCGAACTTAACATACGCTTAACATACATTTTTCGTACTGTTCTGTTAAAAACAGCTTTCGGGTAAAGAAGAGCTTTCCACTTAAGAGATTGTTGCCTAAAATACGAAAAATCTTAATATCGTCTTTAGAAATATCTTCGCTGATACATTTGTATCAACGAAGACATTTTTAAGACATTTCCTAAAATACGGCGGTAAGTCAAAAACGTAAAATTCTCGTGAAAGTGAAAACCGGAGCATAGCCCTAAATCTCACCAGAAAAAACCTCAAGTAATTTATGGACGTCCCCTATGATAGAGTGCTGAAATTTTAAACATTGTAGTTATAAATAGTCCCACTAAATGCCTGAAAGTTTTATTGAGATCGGGCAATTGGAACTGGTGCCTGCCATACAAAATTAAGAAGAGGAAGAGAAGCAAGATTCACGTCGTTGTATGGAAAACTTTTTTGTTTTTTTTAACCAAATGACTTGAAACTTCACAGTTATGTTGTTGGGGAGGCATTAAAACTATTTTAACAAAAATGGGCATGGTTACGCCCACCTTTAGCGCAAATCAATAATTTGCATATCTCCGGTACCCAATGAGCAAAACAAAGAAAATTTGAATATAAGCTAATTAGATGAAGAGAAAATATATTCAGTCAAAAAGTGGGCGTGGCACAAGAAATATGCATGAAGAGTACATAATAGGGTGTCACTTATTTTTCGAGGTTCTTATTTTGTTCAGTGTACTCTAAAACACTTCCATGATTTTTTTTTTTTAAAGAATGGGAACTCGTGCCGACTTGCGTTCAAAACATGCAAGTAACACCTGCGTCTTTAATGTAACATTGGAAAAAGAAACCTTGAAAAAGAAGTATCCTGATTAGTACTATATAAAGTTAATCTTTTTGGAAATAAAAAGCAATACATAAATTTGTCTTTTCAATAATATTCAATTAAAATTTAATTATTTGGCAGATGTGTTTAAAAAAACACCTAAAATCTTCTTTTATAAAACTTAAGGGCTCAGTCGGCACCAGAGAGTATTAAAATATAACAAGAGACCGAAGGCCTCTCACGCTAAGATTTCGGTTTTTGCGAATTAGCCGCCAAGTCACAGCGGAAAACTGTGCGACAGAGACGGGATGAGAAATGTATATATTTGACTCGCTCAGCCTGGAATTGTTTACATTGTTCGTTTTTTGTTTACTTTTGAGATGTTGCCACGTTTCATTTGCTTGTGCGCCGTGGACTTTTGTTTTGATTTTGATTTTTATATTTTGTAAATCCGGACGGACATTTCATATTCAATTATTTCAGCAAATTTTTAGATCTAATGAAAATAATGACTTTTAAAACATATTCTAATTGTTTATATCAAAATTTTATATTTTTCCTCATATTTTTACTAACATGCCAATATAAATAAAATTCTAAAATTTTCAAAATAACAATTTTTGTAAGCAAAACTTTCATCTGCATTTTCATTTATCAAAATCAAATATCATCCATCCTGAACATTTTTCGCTTCTATTGTCTGAATATAGTCAAACAATTCGAATTTTATAATGATGGTATCAGCAGAGAGTATTAAAATATAACAAGAGACCGAAGTCCTCTCACGCTAAGCTTTTAAAATGAAATCAGCCGCAACTGATGGCAGAAAATTCTTGCCAGACAGAGACAGCAAAACAGATGTATATCTGGCTCGCTCTAACAACGACGGACAGACACGTACTACACCACGGGAATTTAGTTGAAATTATGAATGAAGTTCCAGCTCCGTTGCCAAATTTCATAAACAACTTTTGTTTACGAAAAGTGATGGCAAAGATGAAGTGGGGTGTGGGTATGTTTGCGAGGTTGCTAAAAAACGATCCTTCTTGTGTTCACTGAAAGTGTGGACAAAAGAAGAAGTAGGACGGGCATGTACATGTTGTGAGTTTTGATTTTAAGAATGCAAATAAAATAATTGGACTGATCAAGTGCCGTCGGCTTAATTTACTCATATTTAAGTACTAGAGGTCTGCATGAATTAACTCAAATTATGAGTTCAACTGAGTACAAGTGAATGTTGTAGTCATATTTGAATGTAATTCATTCGAATTAATGAGTACTCATTTTATGAATTAGTTTTGAATGTTGTAAATAAGGCATTCAATATGAAATGAATGAATTGAATGAATGAAAAAAATTCATATATTCATTAATAATTCTGAATACTCATTGTACAATATAAATTTAGTTAGCTTTGCCTAAAATTTCGGCAATTTCATCACAAATTTGAGCAGTCTTTACGAGTTACACCATGGATTTGGACAATTTTGAAGAGAATTACAATATTTCAGGAAATATTACGATCAGTTTACTCCGACATAGTGTATAGGTTTTTGCTAATTTTAATTAATTAATCTAAAATTGCCATTTTTTTAATGTAGAATTTAACAGCTTCGTCATTATCAAGTGCAAAGATTAGAGAGAAGCTCATTAATGGGGTATTCAATTTAAGCAAACGAAATGGGCGAAGCAAAGTTTGGAATACATTTTCCAAAATCAAAAATGGCGTTGGTGAAGATATTGGCGGTTTTGTAGCTTGTAGAAAGTGTTATAGTGTTTACAGGTTCACAGGAAGCACCTCAAACATTGTAAAGCACAAATGCTATATACAATACAATGAAAGCCATAGTAATGTGCCGCAAGTAGATGTTAACATGGAAACAAAACAGGAGGGAATTGCAATAGTCACAGAATGGACACTAAAAAATTACCAATCATTCAAAGTAATTGAAGATTCGGGATTGAAAAAATTTGCATCTTTTTTGCTTAAGGTGGGAGCCACTTTTGGTGTTAACGTGGATATTGATAAACTTTTGCCCCACCCTACAACTATTTCCCGTAATACCTCTACGCTGTATGACAAAAACGTTTCCCTAATTAAAGAAGACATTCTGATTAATAAATGCAATGGATATGCAATTTGTATTTCGTATTTGTCCTGTACAATTCACTACATAAAAGACGCAGTTCTAGTAGCTCGTCTTTTGGCTATAAAATGAATGAAAGCCGATGTCTGTACTGGTAAGTAATTCACTTTAATCCTTTCATACATATTTAATAAGTTAAGTTTACTTATCTTTATTTTTCAAGGATTAAATGTTCGAAAGAAAATAATCGAAATTTTAAATAACTTTGGATGCAATTTTGATAAAGATAATCCAGTCATTGTAACGGACAGAGGATGAATTATGATTGCAGCCTTTCGCGGAAACAACAACATTCATTGTTTTAACCACTTGCTTCACAACTGCATTGAGAAAGCCGTTAAAAGAAATCCGGCTCAAATGCCAGTTTTGGATTATCTTTAAAAAGCCACTGCCCAACACGTTGGAACACAATTTTCTATTTGGTAAAATCCGTAGAAGCTAATTGGATAACAAATATGTTAAAAAAAAAAGAAACAAAAAGAATAGAGAATATAAACGTGAATCACCTCGGTTCCGTCGTTAAACTTTTATCAGTTGCTGAAGAAATTTAAAAAAAAATTGAAGCCAGTACCTATCCTACAATACATTTGGCGTTTGCTTTCGCACATAAATTAAAAAAAACATTGCCTTGCTGATACAAACGATATACAAATTATCGCACAACTAAAATCAGTGTTAAATGAACAAATTTCTTCAACAATTATTGGAAATTTAAAACCAGTAAGGGCGGTATAGTCGAGTATACTCGACAATATAATACCCTGCATACATGGTAGGCGGTGCCACACCCACAAAACATATTGATCTGATCTAAAAAATATGGACTTTACGAAAAATTTAAGTTTGTTGGTCTCTCAGGGGTAGCCATCAAAGAGAGGGGAAATTTGTGGTTTGCAGTTTTTAAGATGTATTATCACTGAGCTTGTATATTCCGATTCATACCTTTGTTAGTTTTGGAGATATAGTTTTTTTAAGAAAAATACTAGGGGAGGGGAAATTAAGGGGTGGGGGTAAAATTGTGGTATGCAGTTTTGTAGAGTTACTCATACTGAGTCTACATACCGACTTTCATGTTTCTATCTCTTTGGATGTTCGAGTTACAGCGTTTTCAAAAAGTGGGTGGTGCTGGATGGGCGGGAAGGAGTGAGCGTGGCACAAAACCATTCAAACTTGATTTGCTGCCGAGCATCACGAGTCTACCCACCAAATTTCAAGTCTCTAACTCTTATTGGTGAGGACGGACGGACAGACGGACGGACATGGCTTAATCAACTTCTCTTGTCGTCCCGATCAAGAATATATATACTTTATGGGGTCCCCCGACCCTCCTTCTGTGCGTTACATACATTTGGCTTTTGCACAAACACAATATACCCTGATACACAGTATGTGTACAGGGTGTAAAAATTTCACAAAATTGCATTATTTTTGTTCCCACCCACAAAAAAACTACTGCAGTTTTCGGACATTGAGAAAACATTAATAATAGAAAATTGCAAAGAGATAATGAAATGCTTTGTAAACAATTCAAACACACCCATTGAAAACATAGCAAACTTTGAAGACGATGCATTTGCTGACTTCATTGAAAGCCATTCTAACGGAAGCATCACAGACACAATAGAGCAAGAAATACAAAGTTACACAAATGTCAATGTTCTATATACTGAGAAATTTGACTGCCTTGCATGGTGGAGCTGTCATAAGCAGAGAGTATTAAAATGTAACAAGAGACCGAAGGCCTCTCACGCTAAGCTTTCAAAAAATAATGTCGAATAATTGAAAGAGGAAAATTCTTGTCAGAGAGAGACTGCAAAACATCGACGACGGACTGACAATTACTACACATTGGGAATTTAGTGTAAAAAATGAATGAAGTTCCAGCTCCGTTGCCAAACTTCATAAACAACTTTTGTTTACGAAAAGTGATGGCAAAGATGAAGTGGGGTGTGGGCATGTTTGCGAGGTTGCTAAAAAACGATCATTCTTGTGTTCAATGAAAGTGTGGACAAAAGAAGAAGTAGGGCGGGCATGTACATATTGTGAGTTTTGATTTTAAGAATGAAAATAAAATAATTGCACTGATCAAGTGCCGTCGGCATAATATGTACTTATATGTATTTAGTTATTCAAGCTTATTGCGAATAAATAACATTTTATTTAAGCTGAGGCAATGTAACTTTTATTATACAGAGATTAGGTTGATTTTAGTTAGAGTTTGATTGACTGAAGAAAATTATATTGCATTGTTTAGCGACGAAAATAATATTAAAAAAAAAATCGCGTGCAACACAGTACACGTGTATGAAGTGAAACTTTCTTTAAAATAAACAAAAAACCAGTAAGCAGGCTATCTTTGGTCTTGCCATGCCCATTTTCTACACTAATTTTCATTGTTTTAGCTCATTGCATCCTGAAATATGCAAATTATCAATTTTTGCTATAAGTAGGCGTAGCAATGCCCAATTTTTGATCAAAATAATTTTTATGTCTCTGTAAGACAAAAAGTTTGAAGTTTCAAGTCAATTGATTAAAAAACAAAAAACGTTTTACATACAATGACGTAAATTTGCTTTTTTCCTCTAATCAATGATTTGTGGTAATAAAATTGGAAGATCTTTGCAACATGTCAGGTCGATGATTTCAAAACAATAACAAGGAAAAATTGAGTGTCTGAGAAATATATTACCAACCAAATTTTTTGAGCTGGAAAACAATCAATCTGCTTGTATCTATTTTCGAAGATTGAACAGTAAATACATTAGAATTAAATTGTTGAAATAATCTTCAAATTATAATTAATGTGAAGTTGCATTTAAAATGGTTAAAAAAACTTGTAACAATTGTAAATTTTATGAAAATATGTATGTTTTACTATGTTATTTGGGCAAGTTGGAATGCGTACATTTTTGAATGCATAAATGCGAAGAAGAAGAATTACTTCTGTCTCCCGAAGAACAGAGTCAAGTTAACTACCAATGCTCCAGTGTGTGGAATCTACTTGACTTTATTTATTGCATAAATAATGTATTATAAGTGTTCACTTTTGGAATATTTTGAATTTGTAAATTAATTGTTTTCATTTGCTAATCACAGTAATGGAAAGGGTATTATTGTCAATTGCAAATTGAACGGCCTTCAACATAATTGGGAGGACGTAAATTTCAGATGAATTCACGACTCATATGAAGCTGATTAGCGACGCTAAGTAGCGGGCAACAACAACACTGTCCGTATTAAAAGTGCTTGTTTACGCCGAAAATAACAACAACAAGAGTTATTATAATATTTGGAGTAAACATGCCAGGTAAGTTGTTGTTGCATATGCGCCAGATGGCGAAAGTGACGGTTGAAGAGGAATGCCAAAATTACAACTAAGCATGTTGTTGTTGTTACTTTTTTTATGACTTCTCAGTTTATGAATACAGACTGTCATTCTATATTCTATTTCA
The DNA here is from genome assembly GCA_034638295.1 of Phortica okadai. Taxonomy (NCBI): domain Eukaryota; kingdom Metazoa; phylum Arthropoda; class Insecta; order Diptera; family Drosophilidae; genus Phortica; species Phortica okadai. The sequence continues at coordinate 7,576,119 of CM067853.1, read as the reverse complement.
TTCTCTCGCAGGCTAAATCATATAAATGTATAGTCTGTCTCTTTTTCATGTCGTTTCATCGAGTTTCAAATCGCACCCATGCTAAAGAAGTTTCACTTCAAAAACTTGCGTTTAATTTGATTTTGCATTGAAATAAGTAGGCGAAATATATGTATGTAGTTTCTAAGCGAAATATGGTTTCTTTGCAGATCAAAAGTATTCGCTATTCAATTTTACTAAGCAAATTGATTCATGCTACTAGGCGATCAGAAATGTCAGGAAGGACAATAATATCAAAAAGTCGAAGAAATAACAAGTAACACGCAAAATACAAAAAAATCAAGGCAAAAGCAAATTACACACAAAATATCAAAAAATCATAGCAAAAGCAAGTTACCCACACACACTTACTCCCTCTGCTCCACAACCAAAGTCAACGCATATGTGGGAAAAGGGTGTAGTGGAGCAATAAGTGTGTGCATATTGTTTTTGTTGTCGCTGTGATCGCACATATACCAGGGCAACCCATGCACATGTTGGCAAATAAGTGTGTATGTGTGAACAGCTGAAAATGTACACAATTTTCTTTGCTTTCGTTCCTTATTTGCTCTCTTCGTCCTTCGCAACAACACAAATTGCGCATTGCCTGTGTGCCTCATCGCCCTTTTGATCGATAAGTATTGTCAACGCACAGTCTTGTGAATTTCTTCGTGAGACCTCTTCGCCCTTCGCATAAACATATTGACACTTACATTTGATTCTTATGCGTATCCACGGCACACACATGTACCCCTTTACCCGTCTCAACGATAAGCTAACAATTTAGCAAATGCAAAATGTATTGTTTTGCTACTTAGTTTCATGTGATCCTGTTACCATCAGTATAAAATTCGAATTGTTTGACTATATTCAGACTATAGAAGCGAAAAATTTTCATGATGGATGATATTTGATTTTGATAAATGAAAATGCAGATGAAAGTTTTGCTTATAAAAATTTGCATTTTGAAAATTTTAGAATTTTATTTATAATGGCATGTTATTAAAAATATGATGAAAAATGTAAAATTTTCATATTAATAATTAGAATATGTTGAAAAACTCCTTATTTTCATTAAATATAAAAATTTGCTAAAATAATTGAATATGAAATGTCCGTCCGGACTTTCAAAATATGAAAATCAAAATCAAATCAAAAGTCCACGGCGCATAAGCAAAAGAAACGTGGCAACATCTCAAAAGTAAACAAAATCGGAAAACTGTCAACAATTCCAAGCCGAGCGAATAAGACATACATGTTTACTCTTTCGCACAGTTTCCCACTCTCGGTCTATTCCTCATTTTCAAAAACCAAAAGTTCTGCGTGAGCGAGCTTCGGTCTCTTGTTATCAGAGAGTATTAAAAAATAACAAGAGTCCGAAGGCCTCTCACGCTAAGCTTTCAAAATGAAATCAGCCGCAACTGATGGCGGAAAATTCTTGCCAGACAGAGACAGCAAAACAGATGTATATCTGGCTCGCTCTAACAACGACGGACAGACACGTACTTCACCACGGGAATTTAATTGAAATTATGAATGAAGTTCCAGCTCCGTTGCCAAATTTCACAAACAACTTTTGTTTACGAAAAGTCATGGCAAAGATGAAGTGGGGTGTGGGCATGTTTGCGAGGTTGCTAAAAAACGATCCTTCTTGTGTTCAATGAAAGTGTGGACAAAAGCAGAAGTAGGGCGGGCATGTACATATAGTGAGTTTTGATTTTAAGAATGAAAATAAAATAATTGGACTGATCAAGTGCCGTCGGCTTAATATGTATATGTATTTAGTTATTCATGATTATTGGGAATAAATTAAATTTTATTTAACATTAATATTTAAGTACTAAATAATTTGTCAAATTTGATTCTGGATACCAGGCAAACATAAATGTCAGGAAGGACAATAATATCAAAAAATCAAAGAAATAACAAGTTACACGCAAAATATTAAAAATCAAGGCAAAAGCGAATTATACACAAAATATCAAAAAATCATAGCAAAAGCAAGTTACCCACACACACTTACTCCCTCTGCTCCACAACCAAAGTCAACGCATATGTGGGAAAAGGGTATAGTGGAGCAATAAGTGTGTGCGTATTGTTTTTGTTGTCGCTGTGATCACACACAAAGCAAGGCAGTCCATGCAAATGTTGGCAAAGGGTAAAGTGGAGTATATAAATGTATACACATTGTCATTGTTGTTGCTGAAATTTTTGCGACAGCCGAAAATATGGAAAATGTTCTTTGCTTTCGTTTCTTATTTGTCTCTTCGCCCTTCGCATCAACAAACTACACACAAAGCAAGGCAGTCAATGCAAATGTTGAGAAAGGGTGTAGTGGAGCAATAAGTGTGTGGGTATTGTTTTTGTTGTAGGTGCGATCAAACCGGTTTTGTGCTTTACACACTTTCCCTGCTTATTCAGAAATTGATATTTGATTCTTTGCGTGGCCACGGCACACACATGTACCCCTTTACCCATCTCTACCATAAGCTAACAATTTAGCAAATGCAAATTGTATTGTTTCGCTGCTTAATTTCATGATATCCTGATACCATCATTATAAAGTTCGAATTGTTTGACTATATCCAGACAACAAAAGCGAATGATCTTCATGATAAATTAGTTGATATTGATATGCTAAAATGCTGATAATACTTTTGATTGTAAAAAATCCAATTTTGGGATTTTTAAAATTTTATTTATATTGGCATGTTAGTAAAAATATGATGAAAAATATAAAATTTTCATATAATTAGTTATAATATGTTGAAAAACGCATTATTTTCATCAAATATACAAATTTGCTGAAATAATTGAATATGAAATGTCCGTCCGGACTCGCAAAATATGAAAATCAAAATCAAGACAAAAGTCCACGCCGCACAGGCAAATGAAATGTGGCAACAACTCAAAAGTAAACAAAATATGAAAAATGTAAACAATTCCAGGTAGAGTGAGAAAGGTATACACATTTTATCATTCTGTCTCTGTCGCAGAGTTCTCCGCTGGGACCATGTTCCTAAACTCCAAATCCGGAAAGCTTAGCGTGAGCGGGCTTCGGTCTCTTGTTATATTTTAATACTCTCTGATTACAACAACTCTTGTTGTAATATTCGACACAAGCATGCTCCATTACGTCACTCAGTGTCCGAACGCATGCCTTGTGTTAGCATTGCTAATCAGCCTCATAATCTGTGAGCCGCGAATTCATCTGCGTCCTCACAATGGCTACCTAAGAATATAAATTGATCCTGTTATAATTATAATTACGTTGTTATTCCAAATTAATGATGCCGAATTTTCAAAAAATGTTGTATGTTATTAAATGTTGAAAAAAAAGGTCAATTTTGAGTAGCGATATCATCCTAACTATAATTCCGATTTCTTTAAAGTTAACATTTCCTTAATCTCTGGTCATATATTTGTTTTATCGAAAGCGTTCATGAATTTTTTGATTTTTGCAAGCTGAATGTATCTAAGGTTCATCTGTTCGTCCGTGGAATCAGAGAGAGTGTTCAGCAAGGCCGGACAAATTATTTCAAAGAGGTGAACCAGGCTCAAGGAGGACAATATAAAAATCCTTTTGTTTTTAAACCAAAATTTTTGGATTTAATAAATATATAAATATTAATTTTCTTGTTTACATAAAAAATATTTATGTGGGACGATATTATCGACGACTATCGATAGCACTATCACGACTATCGATGGTTCCAAAATAACTATCGTCGACTATCGATAGTGCCGATTATCGATAGTTCTCCACATCTAGTATGTATGTGTGCGACTGTTGAGCTATTAACTAAAAAGATTTCTTTCTTACTTCCAAGTGATTCAGTAGCTTATTGCACAGAGCTGTTGCTCTTCAAGTCGAAGTACTCAGGTTCGCTGCCCAGGGGTTAGTCAATCGAAATTTTTAAATTTTTTTTGTATTTTTGAAAATGTTTGTTTGAAGGTACCTAGTAGTGTTGGGCATGGGCTGTGTTGAAAATTTGAATATCGTCCATGTTGGTTCGTGCAGAGCAAAATCGGCACGAAGAAAAAAAATCTAAAGGTTGCGATTTTTTAGTGCGCTTTAAATTGAAAATGAACATAAAAATCACAAAAACTGCGTTACCGATCATTTTATATAAATAGCTATTGCTACCATCGCTATTCATTTATAAACTGGATTCGCTTGATTTTCGCAAAAATGGAAAAACTGCAAATTCAAGAAGCAATTCGTAGGAACAACTGGAATTTTAAACTAATAAAACTAGAAACTGCCAAGAGAATTTTGTAAGATTAATGTAAATAAAACCAGTAAGGGCGGTATAGTCGAGTATACTCGACAATATAATACCCTGCACACATGGTAGGCGGTGCCACACCCTCAATCTACAAAAACATATTGATCTGACGTCGCCTATTCAAATAGTGTTCAAAATATCAAGAAAATCGGTCAAAAATTGTGGATTTTACGAAAAATTTAAGTTTGTCGGCCTCTGAGGGGTAGCCATCAAAGGGAGGGGAAGTTTGTGGTATGCAGTTTTTAAGATGTATTATCACTGAGCTTGTATACAAATTTTCAGGGTCGTACCTTTGTTAATTTTGGAGATATAGCAATTTATAGAAAATCACTGGGGGAGGGGAAATGAAAAGAAGGGGGGGATTTTGTGGTATGCAGTTTTGTAGGGCTATACATACTGAGTCTACATACCGATTTTGATGTTTTTATCTCTTTGGATAATTGAGTTATAGCGATTTAAAAAAGTGGGTGGGGCTGGATGGGCGGGAAGGAGTGGGCGTGGCAAAAAAAAAAAAATAAACTTGATCTGCTGCCGAGCATCACGAGTCTACCCTCCAAATTTCAAGTCTCTAGCTCTTACAGTTTCCGAGAACCGTTGGTGAGGACGGACGGATGGACAGACGGACAGACGGACGGACATGGCTCAATCAATTTCTCTTGTCGTCCTGATCAAGAATATATATACTTTATGGGGTCCCCCTCCCCTCCTTCTGTGCGTTACATACATTTCGCTCAAACAAACACAATATACCCTGATACACAGTATGTGTACAGGGTATAATTATACAAAAATTTTTAATATTTCGTGTTGGACCGTGTTCGGATAATTTTTAGCCGTGCGTGTTGCAAATTTTGATTTTCGTGCTGTGTTAGATTCGGTAATTTACAATCCATGCACACCGTAAGGAACTTCGTTCCTGGTTGGGGTCCCATGATCATTCAATAAAGGCAAGAAGTTCCCATTAACCGAAAATAATGGGGTTAAAGAGAAGTTAATTGAGTTCCGAAAGTATTTAGATGGAGTTAGTGTGGATAATACAAACTATTGTATAAATGGAATGAAAGACACACTCGAGAAAATGCTGAAACTTTCAGATAAACTATTGAAAGTGCCAGAAATAAAATGTATATTTCTGAATAGATTCAGTCAAGACAGCCTTAAAAATTGCTCCACTACACCCTTTTCCCACATATGCGTTGACTTTGGTTGTGGAGCAGAGGGAGTAAGTGTGTGTGGGTAACTTGCTTTTGCTATGATTTTTTGATATTTTGTGTGTAACTTGTTATTTCTTTGATTTTTTGATATTATTGTCCTTCCTGACATTTATGTTTGCCTGGTATCCAGAATCAAATTTGACAAATTATTTAGTACTTAAATATTAATGTTAAATAAAATTTAATTTATTCCCAATAATCATGAATAACTAAATACATATACATATTAAGCCGACGGCACTTGATCAGTCCAATTATTTTATTTTCATTCTTAAAATCAAAACTCACTATATGTACATGCCCGCCCTACTTCTGCTTTTGTCCACACTTTCATTGAACACAAGAAGGATCGTTTTTTAGCAACCTCGCAAACATGCCCACACCCCACTTCATCTTTGCCATGACTTTTCGTAAACAAAAGTTGTTTGTGAAATTTGGCAACGGAGCTGGAACTTCATTCATAATTTCAATTAAATTCCCGTGGTGAAGTACGTGTCTGTCCGTCGTTGTTAGAGCGAGCCAGATATACATCTGTTTTGCTGTCTCTGTCTGGCAAGAATTTTCCGCCATCAGTTGCGGCTGATTTCATTTTGAAAGCTTAGCGTGAGAGGCCTTCGGACTCTTGTTATTTTTTAATACTCTCTGATAACAAGAGACCGAAGCTCGCTCACGCAGAACTTTTGGTTTTTGAAAATGAGGAATAGACCGAGAGTGGGAAACTGTGCGAAAGAGTAAACATGTATGTCTTATTCGCTCGGCTTGGAATTGTTGACAGTTTTCCGATTTTGTTTACTTTTGAGATGTTGCCACGTTTCTTTTGCTTATGCGCCGTGGACTTTTGATTTGATTTTGATTTTCATATTTTGAAAGTCCGGACGGACATTTCATATTCAATTATTTTAGCAAATTTTTATATTTAATGAAAATAAGGAGTTTTTCAACATATTCTAATTATTAATATGAAAATTTTACATTTTTCATCATATTTTTAATAACATGCCATTATAAATAAAATTCTAAAATTTTCAAAATGCAAATTTTTATAAGCAAAACTTTCATCTGCATTTTCATTTATCAAAATCAAATATCATCCATCATGAAAATTTTTCGCTTCTATAGTCTGAATATAGTCAAACAATTCGAATTTTATACTGATGGTAACAGGATCACATGAAACTAAGTAGCAAAACAATACATTTTGCATTTGCTAAATTGTTAGCTTATCGTTGAGACGGGTAAAGGGGTACATGTGTGTGCCGTGGATACGCATAAGAATCAAATGTAAGTGTCAATATGTTTATGCGAAGGGCGAAGAGGTCTCACGAAGAAATTCACAAGACTGTGCGTTGACAATACTTATCGATCAAAAGGGCGATGAGGCACACAGGCAATGCGCAATTTGTGTTGTTGCGAAGGACGAAGAGAGCAAATAAGGAACGAAAGCAAAGAAAATTGTGTACATTTTCAGCTGTTCACACATACACACTTATTTGCCAACATGTGCATGGGTTGCCCTGGTATATGTGCGATCACAGCGACAACAAAAACAATATGCACACACTTATTGCTCCACTACACCCTTTTCCCACATATGCGTTGACTTTGGTTGTGGAGCAGAGGGAGTAAGTGTGTGTGGGTAACTTGCTTTTGCTATGATTTTTTGATATTTTGTGTGTAATTTGCTTTTGCCTTGATTTTTTTGTATTTTGCGTGTTACTTGTTATTTCTTCGACTTTTTGATATTATTGTCCTTCCTGACATTTCTGATCGCCTAGTAGCATGAATCAATTTGCTTAGTAAAATTGAATAGCGAATACTTTTGATCTGCAAAGAAACCATATTTCGCTTAGAAACTACATACATATATTTCGCCTACTTATTTCAATGCAAAATCAAATTAAACGCAAGTTTTTTTAATATTATTTTCGTCGCTAAACAATGCAATATAATTTTCTTCAGTCAATCAAACTCTAACTAAAATCAACCTAATCTCTGTATAATAAAAGTTACATTGCCTCAGCTTAAATAAAATGTTATTTATTCGCAATAAGCTTGAATAACTAAATACATATTAGTACATATTATGCCGACGGCACTTGATCAGTGCAATTATTTTATTTTCATTCTTAAAATCAAAACTCACAATATGTACATACATGCCCGCCCTACTTCTTCTTTTGTCCACACTTATATTGAACACAAGAAGGATCGTTTCTTAGCAACCACGCATACATGCCACATGCCACTTCACCTCTTCCAACACTTTTCGTAAACAAAAGTTGTTTATGAAATTCGGCAACAAGGCTGGAAAATCATTCATAATTTCCATTGAATTCCCAATTATAGTAATTGTCTGTCCGTCGTCGTTAGAGCGAGCCAAACATACATTCGTTTTGTTGTCTCTGTCGCGCCAAAACTTTTCCGCTGGTTATTAGTAACAATTATTTTTTGAAAGCTTAGCGTGAGAGGCCTTCGGTCTCTTGTTATATTTTAATACTCTCTGTATTTAACAAACGCTATTTCCAATGCTAATGCAGATATCACACTCAAATATATTTTTTTCTGATATATAATTGTATTCTCTTTACTATAGAAAAAAAAAACAACTTGTTGTAATTTCAACAACAACAATAACATTAAGGGGTTACGCCTCCCTGGCACTCGAAAAAATAGTCACATAAGTAATAAATTTTTTTGACACAAGTATTAATTTTTTTTAATATGTTTAAATGTGCATATATACACATTAAGATGTTGGTTTAAAAAAAAAAACCATATACAACAAAATTGAATATAACCGAAGTTATGAGCCAACAAGTAGAGCCCTTTTTTGAAAATCCATTTTGTTGGTGTACACGATATCTCGATCTGCAATCATCTTAAAAATGTGGAATGAATTTTATTTCATTAAGAAATAAAATATCTAAGGCGATACAAAAGGAAAAAAAATTAAAAATTTTTTTTTTTAAATTACAGGTGTTCAAAAAAAAATTATTTTTAATTTCGTGATATTTTTTTATAATCTATACAATAACTTTTGAACAAAGTCCTGAATTGAAAAACCCCCTCGTATCGCCTAAGGTATTGTCCCTAAGAATATATCCTCCAAATTTTAGCAAGATCGGTCAAGTAGTTTTTGAGATATGATGTACACCAGTTTGAAACCAGTAAGGATTGGAGTCGACAGTACTCGACTCCGACATACCCTGTACCTTCAATTTGTACCAACTGTTTGAAAGCGTTGCCCCGCCCACTGTTTAATCGAAACAGATTTCATTTTCATTCAATTTCATATATACCAATTTTTACTCTTTTAGACCAATTCGTTCAAGAGATATAACGGCATTCTACCATGGCTATATGTGCGCGTGGTCACGCCCATTTCACAATTGAATCTTGTTATACTCCTTTCCAATATCATATATGCAAAGTTTCATTCTTGTAGGTTTCATAGTTCTTGAGATATAAGCGTTCAAATTATTACTATATATGGGCGTGGCTACGCCCATTTTTTTAATGTATCTTCTTGCGGCTTGAGTCAGCTATATACACTCCAAATTTGGTGTTCTTATCTCAAAAGACAACCGAGATAAAACGATTTTTGTAAGTTTTTTCCCGAGGTCGCTCCAGTCATTTGCCCCTCACCCCTAAACTAAGTCAAAAAAGGGGGAAACAAAATAAACTTGATCTGCTGAAGGAAAAACAGAATCGAACTGCGAAGAGCTTTTGGTCCTATCTATTATAGTTTCCGAGATCGACGCGTTCATACAGACAGACGGACGGACGGACAGACGGACATGGCTAAATCGACTTCTCTTTCGATACTGATCAAGAATATATATACTTTGTATAGTCGGAAATGTCTCCTTTAAGGTGTTACATACATTGTCGATGTGCACAAAACTAATATACCCTTGTACCATAAGGTACAGGGTATAAAAAGTAGTATCGAGAAAAACGCAAAAGAAGAATCAATACGCCGTATGGGCCCTTTTGTGTGTCGGGCTTATAATTGCTTCTGCAAAAAATTCGAATTCGAAAACTGGTAAAGGCTTAATATGTTCTTCAAAGCGTAAACAATTTATTAAGCCAAAAAAAAAAAAATTGATGTTTGGAAAATCTCAGGGTGGCCCTTAATTTGAAGAAGTGCATTGCTTAACGAAAATAAATCTTTTTTGTACCTTCTGCATTGTTTATAATTTCTAGATTATAACTAGATACTGATTGTGTTACCCTGTTTGCTTTTGTTTTGATTTTCTTACGATTTAAAGCTAAGCTTAAGCAGCGTACGAATTAATAGTGGTCACATATATTTTATCAGTTAGTTTTTCAAATTAATGTTATTATTGTTGTTGTTGAAATTACAACAAGTTGTTTTATTCTATAGTATAGAGAATAAAATTATATTTCAGAAAAAAATATATTTAAGTGAGATATCTGCATTAGCATTGGAAATATCGTCTGTTAAACATTGCTCTGTTAAACATTAAAAGCTCGCCGTACGAATTAATAGTGGTCGGGGCTCGTATATGCGTTGCTATTTTGCCTTTTTGTGTGAGTTGATTTTGATTGCTTTTGCATACAATATCAAATTCAAATGCAATTACATTTAATTATGCGAAAACAAAAAATGTTTTCAATTTTATATATTTATTTATTTCATTATAGTTTTATTTTATTTGTTAATTTTGCATCATATTAACAATATTCACCTAACTTATTGTAGAATAAATAATAATAAAAATAATAATTGTTAAATAATTCAATTTGTATCAAAATCGAGTTGGCTTTGTGTTACTGGTCAACACACATCAATTTTTTATAAAATTTAATTCCTGATACAAAAAAAAAAAATTTTTTTTTTGTATTTTTTCTTTTTTCAATTTTAATTTTCGCGGTTTTTATATTAGTGATTAACCATCGTTGTATTCTTCATTTACGCGGAATTTCATCATAGTTTTCTTTTTATTGCCTAGCTGCGTTTGCAGCTCGGCCTTGGTTTTTGCAAGAAATTTCTGTCTGCGGCATTGACATTTTTCAGCTTACAAGTGCAGTTCAAGTTTCCCCTGAAATTTCATTTGTTTCTATGATGGATGAAGATCGGATGCAGACGGAGCCCACAATTTCTCCGACTTCTCCGGAGTTATCTTGGTTCTCGCATGATGCTCTCTCTGATGCCGTTGTTAAGCGCTACAAATTGCAAATGAAGAAGCGTAAACTTGCTGTTTCACCAACATCTTCCCCTAAACAACAAAAACCTGTCAAGTTGCTTTCTCGTGCCAATTCTCAATCCTCCAAGTCTAGCTATTCTGATGCTAAAATGCGCCGAATCCTCCGTTCTAGGACCTTATCTAGGGACTATCAGCCTCCTTTGATTAATAGGACCAATCGTTTCTCGGATTTATCGTCTGACTCTGATGATGAGACAGATACTGCTGAAGAAGGTCTTCCATCTCCTACGTTGGAGTCTACTGTTGACGAACCTCTACGCAATCCTACTCTTTCCTCGGATCATGCTTCTGGAAACATTCCTTCTTTGATTGTGACGCCTCCTAATCCTCCCTGCGAGGTTTCCAAGTCATCAGTGAATCCTCCTGCGCCGAATCGCAGCTCCTCTTCTCTTGGCTCTGCTACTGTCAATATTCCAAAACCGCCGCCCATCTTTATCGATGGAATTACCGATATAAATGGATTTATGTCTAGTCTTGATCAAATTACTGACTCTACTTCATTCATCTTTAAATCAACCGGAGTAGGAAAAATTCGTATTATGCCAACCACATCTGATGCCTACCGTTCAATCGTTAGTTTCCTGGACTCTCTCAAGTTACCTTTTCATTCTTACCAATTGAAAGAACAACGTGCGTATAGAGTGGTCATTAGAGGTCTGCATCACTCCACACCTGCAGACATTATCAAATCGGAACTGAGTTCTCTTGGTCATACTGTGCGCAATGTACATAACCCAAAAAGTCGTAGCAATGGCGGCCCCCTTAATTTGTTCTTTATTGAACTGGAACCATCAAATAATAACAAGTCCATTTTTGACCTCAAGCGTTTATATCGGCAAATAGTCTCATTTGAACCCCCACATCGTTCGAATGATATTCCACAATGTCACCGTTGTCAGGAGTTTGGGCACACTAAACACTATTGCCGGAAAAACTATCGTTGTGTGAAATGTGGTGATAACCATGCATCGACTTCTTGCATTAAGCCTCTTGACGATCCCGCAAAATGTGTCCATTGTAATGAACAACATACTGCGAATTACAAAGGCTGTTTTGTTTATAAGGAACTGGTTTCCAGGAGGACCCCAAATCCACCTAGGCCTCGACCGCCTCTTTCGCACTCTCAGCCCATTGCTGCAAGAAATGTGAATATCTCTTACGCAAGTGCTGTTAAAAATGGCTTTTCTGAGCAGCCAAAAAATAATTTGCCTTCACAACGTCATCAATCAACATTAATCAAATCTCAGCCTTCAAGGATTGATCCGCGACAACGTGTAGCTGAATTGAACCTTCAGTCTGTAGAAATACAACAACAGTCAACCACTCCTTCCATTTTACAGTCATCTGACGACCGATTAGACACACTTTTGGCTAAAATTGACCGTATGCTCGATTGCCAAACAAAAATGATGGAGTTGTTAACAGCGATTATATCGAATCAATTTTCCAAATAGGTCTTCGCATTGCCATTTGGAATGCTAACGGCGTGAGCAATCACATTAATGAGCTCCGCCTTTTTATTCATCAACACAAAATTGATGTCATGTTACTGAGTGAGACCCACTTTACACCTAGGTCTCATTTCAAAATATCAGGATTCGAACTTCACTTAGCAAACAATCCAGACGAAAATCAAACATGCCGAGGTGCTGCTGTCTTGGTACGTGCTGGATTAAGACACTCCCCCCTGTCACCATTACGTCAATCCTGGTTGCAATGCGCTGCTATTAAAATCGCTACCGATCATGGCGAATTGGTCATTGCTGCTGTGTACTGTCCCCCTGGTTGCATCATCGTGGAGAGTCAGTTTAATGACCTTTTTGATAAGTTTGCTCCCAAGTTCCTGATTGGTGGCGATTGGAACGCAAAACATCGCCTTTGGGGTTCCAGGCTAGCAACACCTAGAGGCCGTCAACTGTACAACTCTATTGTACATTCTCGGAGAGAAGTTCTGACGACAGGGTCTCCGACCCACTTCCCAAGCGACACGACACGTCTGCCCGATGTGCTTGATTTCGCCATCTACGCTGGAATTCACCATGACCGACTCACAATCGCCGAATCGTCTGACCTTGCTTCCGACCACCTGCCCCTGCTTATCAATTATCGCGTAGGTGTTGAAACCTACACAAAATCATCAAGACTACTGTCATCGCGTGCAAATCTGGACGAATTTCGAAAAATTCTCGATACTCGGACAAATTTGAACATCGAGATTTCCTCTCCTGAAGATTTGGATGACGCAGTTGAAATTTTCAATCGGAATATTTACGCTGCCGCTGCTCTCGCTAATAATAACTACCCTTCGTTTGTGCCTTCCAGTCCAAACCAGGCTCCTTTAAAACCTGCGACCCTGGACTTGGTGAGGTACAAACGAAGTCTGCGAAGAAGGTTTTTGCGCTCCCGAAATGAGTTAGACAAAGCTGCATGGCGCAGAGCTGCCCTTCAGCTCAAAGTGCATCTTGAGGAGGAACGATCTGCTTATTTCGACGAGCTTCTTAGGAGTGCTGACCCAAACAAAACGTCGGGCTTCAACCTATGGAAAGCAACAAAGTGCATCAAGAGACAACCACATCGCTACGCACCTCTTTTGGATGCAAGCAATAGGTGGTGTCGAAGCGACCTTGAAAAAGCTACTGCATTTGCGGATGAACTCTCCCAGAGATTTAAACCTTTTAATCTGGCAGCTCCATCTTCTGTCTCCAGAACTTTGAATCGCCTCCAGCAGCCTGCTCCGCCTTCAGCTGCTGTCAAACCCATTTCACCTTCAGAGGTGCGGCTTCAAATAAATGGACTCAAAACCACAAAGTCTCCGGGGTACGATGGCATCGACGGCAGAGTTGCTAAGAATCTCCCTCATAAAGGGGTGATGTTCTTAGTGATTCTTTTCAACGCGATGTTACGACTCGGTCACTTTCCCACCCAATGGAAATGTGCCGCAATCGTAATGATTCCGAAACCTGGCAAGCCGGAGAACCTTGTCGCGTCTTATAGACCGATAAACTTGCTGCCAGTATTCTCCAAAATGTTCGAAAGAATATTTCTTGGTAGAGTACTGGCAGTATTGGGCAGCCAGAGCGCCATTCCAAACCACCAATTTGGCTTTAGGGCTCATCATGGTACCCCGGAACAAGTCCACCGAGTTGTGAATCACATACTAGCAGCTCTTGAAGGAAAAGAATACTGCGTTGGCGTCTTCTTGGACATTGAACAAGCGTTTGATCGCGTCTGGCTTCAGGGTCTGCAGCACAAATTAATGGACCTCCTCCCATCTGCTTTCTACACCATATTAAGCTCATTTTTACGAAACAGGAGTTTCTTCGTAAAATATAGAGACTCAAATTCATCAATACACCCTATTGAAGCAGGCGTCCCCCAAGGCAGTGTGCTAGCCCCAGTGCTTTTTACGCTGTACACCGCTGACATGCCACTTCCTGTCACCAACTGCTCCATTCTGGCTACGTACGCAGATGACACGGCAATTCTCTGCTCAGACAATTCTCCGACGATTGCTGCATCCCAGTTGCAATCCTATCTGTTTCGCCTGGAGTCATGGTGCACAAGATGGAACATTAAGATCAACCCAAGTAAGTCACAGCTGTGCACATTTAGCCTTAGAAGAGAAGCTACCCCTGCTGTCACGCTAAATGGCTTTGCAATTCCACAATGCACAGCTGTGAAATACTTGGGATTCCATCTTGACAAGCGCCTAACATGGAAAAAACATTTAGAAATTACTGCCCGTTGTTGCTCCGCCAAACTAAAAAAACTCCACTGGCTACTAGGTGAACGAAGCAAACTGAGTTTAGAAAACAAACTACTAATATACAAGCAAGTGATCGCTCCTTCTTGGAAGTACGGCATCCAGTTATGGGGAACATCATGTGCCACCAACCGCAGAAAAGTGCAAGTTGTCCAAAACAAGGCCCTCAGGACCATTACTAACGCGCCCTGGTTTGTCAGAAACCAGACGTTACATGCTGACCTCAAAATACCTTCTGTCATCGAAGAAATCAATTTCCATAGTAGCCGTTATAATGAGAAACTTTCCACTCACCCAAACCCGCTTGCAGAAGCTCTAACATCAACCTTGTTACAAAGACGACTAAAACGGCTCCATCCAAATGACCTCCCTACACACACTTATTTAAAATATTAATCTGTCACTTTCTTACATTTTCACAAAAATGTTTCATAGCCTCATGGCTGATTAATGTTTTACATACTTTAATATTAAAAAAAAAAAAAAAAAAAAAAAAAGTATCAAAATGAATTCATTGATAACAAACTAAGCAAAGTAAACAATATTGATAAACAATACTCAATAACTAACAGAAACTCATCTAACATCAGTAGCCTGATAACATCAGTAGCCTGTTTACATTAGTAGCCTGTAACAGAACGAAAATGTTTAACATTCTTTATGCGTAACGATCAGCGCTTTATGCTGTTTGCATTGAATACTAACAAACGCTCAAATGAAATTGTTATTATCTAATATCATGAACGATTTAAAAAAATATTTCCAAAAACTAAAATTGTCCTTTTTAGGACAACAATATCTATCAAAAAAGAGATATATGTGTTGTAAATACAAGTTTGAAACTAAAAAGAGGGCGAAACCATGCCTATTTTCCAATTCACAAAGTACTAACTGTCCAAAGTTATAACGTTTTATTTATTATTTCATACATTTAATCAAAAAAGTCATCAAATTTTGAATTACACCCAAAATTTGCGCAAACTGACATTAAAACAAAAAAGTTTGCGCAAATTTCCGTGTCAATCAAAAGTTTATGCCTCAACCTTTCACAACATAACAAACTTCAAATACGTGTAAAGCAAAAAACTCATTTTGCAAACAATTCTATAATTTTATTTATGCTAACATGCCTTATACAACCCCATACATTTACAAACTGACACACAGACAGGCAGACGGACGGATAGACAGACTGACATACTGACACACAGACGGACACACAGACAGACAGACAGATATAATGATCATCTATGTACCTTCATTGAGATCATATACCTGCTGAAAACAAAAAAAACCTACAACATAATGCATTGTTTTGCAACAACACAATAATAAACAAAACAATAATAAAGAATATTATTCATATTTTATTATGTTTATCCTGAAATAAGACCAAAAATACAAACTACTTCAAATAAATAAAAACAAGTTATTGTTTAATTTAAAAATGCGTTTTATTTCAATATAAATAAGCTGAAAAATGAGAAAAAAGAAAACAAAAACACAAACAAATTTCATTTTAAAATTCATTTTATTGTATCAATTGTTCAACTTTCTTATATTTACTTCAATGTTATATGTATATGTATGTATGTTATATGTAATTAATATTAAAACAAAACAAAACAAAAATAAAACCAGTAAGGATTGGAGTCGACAGTACTCGACTTCGACATACCCTGTACCTTCAATTAGTAACGTCTGTTGTAGGGCGTTGCCCCGCCCACTTTTTAATCGAAACTGATTTCCTTTCCATTCAATATCATACATACTAATTTTTGCTCTTCTAGACCAATTCGTTACAGAGATATAACGGTTTTCTATTTTGGCTATATGTGGGCGTGGTTACGTCCATTTTATATTTGAATCTTACTATACTCCACCCCAAAAGCATACATGCAAAGTTTCATTCTTGTAGGTTGTATGGTTCTTGAGATATGAGCGTTTGAAATTTTTACTATATAGGGGCGTGGTCACGCCCATTTTTTTTTTTTTTTTCTTAAGGTTTGAGTCAGCTATATACACACCAAATTTGGTGTTCCTATCACAAAAGACAACGCAGAAAATACGACTTTTGTACTATTTTACCCGAGGTAGCTTCAGTTATTTGCCCCTCACCCCTAAACTAACTCAAAAAGGGGGAAGCCAAAATAAACTTGATCTGCGTAATGAATCACAAAATCGAACTGCGAAGAGCTTTTGGTCCTATCTATTATAGTTTCCGAGATCGACGCGTTCATACAGACGGACGGACGGACGGACAGACGGACAGACGGACAGACGGACATGGCTAAATCGACTTCTCTTTCGATACTGATCAAGAATATATATACTTTGTATAGTCGGAGATGTCTCCTTTAAGGTGTTACATACATTGTCGACGTGCACAAAACTAATATACCCTTGTACCATAAGGTACAGGGTATAAAAAATAGTGGGGTCATGGGACCCCAACCAGGAACGAAGTTCCTTACGGTGTGCATGGATTGTAAATTACCGAATCTAACACAGCACGAAAATCAAAATTTGCAACACGCACGGCTAAAAATTATCCGAACACGGTCCAACACGAAATATTAAAAATTTTTGTATAATTATACCCTGTACACATACTGTGTATCAGGGTATATTGTGTTTGTTTGAGCGAAATGTATGTAACGCACAGAAGGAGGGGAGGGGGACCCCATAAAGTATATATATTCTTGATCAGGACGACAAGAGAAATTGATTGAGCCATGTCCGTCCGTCTGTCCGTCTGTCCATCCGTCCGTCCTCACCAACGGTTCTCGGAAACTGTAAGAGCTAGAGACTTGAAATTTGGAGGGTAGACTCGTGATGCTCGGCAGCAGATCAAGTTTATTTTTTTTTTTTGCCACGCCCACTCCTTCCCGCCCATCCAGCCCCACCCACTTTTTTAAATCGCTATAACTCAATTATCCAAAGAGATAAAAACATCAAAATCGGTATGTAGACTCAGTATGTATAGCCCTACAAAACTGCATACCACAAAATCCCCCCCTTCTTTTCATTTCCCCTCCCCCAGTGATTTTCTATAAATTGCTATATCTCCAAAATTAACAAAGGTACGACCCTGAAAATTTGTATACAAGCTCAGTGATAATACATCTTAAAAACTGCATACCACAAACTTCCCCTCCCTTTGATGGCTACCCCTCAGAGGCCGACAAACTTAAATTTTTCGTAAAATCCACAATTTTTGACCGATTTTCTTGATATTTTGAACACTATTTGAATAGGCGACGTCAGATCAATATGTTTTTGTAGATTGAGGGTGTGGCACCGCCTACCATGTGTGCAGGGTATTATATTGTCGAGTATACTCGACTATACCGCCCTTACTGGTTTTATTTACATTAATCTTACAAAATTCTCTTGGCAGTTTCTAGTTTTATTAGTTTAAAATTCCAGTTGTTCCTACGAATTGCTTCTTGAATTTGCAGTTTTTCCATTTTTGCGAAAATCAAGCGAATCCAGTTTATAAATGAATAGCGATGGTAGCAATAGCTATTTATATAAAATGATCGGTAACGCAGTTTTTGTGATTTTTATGTTCATTTTCAATTTAAAGCGCACTAAAAAATCGCAACCTTTAGATTTTTTTTCTTCGTGCCGATTTTGCTCTGCACGAACCAACATGGACGATATTCAAATTTTCAACACAGCCCATGCCCAACACTACTAGGTACCTTCAAACAAACATTTTCAAAAATACAAAAAAAAATTTAAAAATTTCGATTGACTAACCCCTGGGCAGCGAACCTGAGTACTTCGACTTGAAGAGCAACAGCTCTGTGCAATAAGCTACTGAATCACTTGGAAGTAAGAAAGAAATCTTTTTAGTTAATAGCTCAACAGTCGCACACATACATACTAGATGTGGAGAACTATCGATAATCGGCGCTATCGATAGTCGACGATAGTTATTTTGGAACCATCGATAGTCGTGATAGTGCTATCGATAGTCGTCGATAATATCGTCCCACATAAATATTTTTTATGTAAACAAGAAAATTAATATTAATTTATTTATTAAATCCAAAAATTTTGGTTTAAAAACAAAAGGATTTTTATATTGTCCTCCTTGAGCCTGGTTCACCTCTTTGAAATAATTTGTCCGGCCTTGCTGAACACTCTCTCTGATTCCACGGACGAACAGATGAACCTTAGATACATTCAGCTTGCAAAAATCAAAAAATTCATGAACGCTTTCGATAAAACAAATATATGACCAGAGATTAAGGAAATGTTAACTTTAAAGAAATCGGAATTATAGTTAGGATGATATCGCTACTCAAAATTGACCTTTTTTTTCAACATTTAATAACATACAACATTTTTTGAAAATTCGGCATCATTAATTTGGAATAACAACGTAATTATAATTATAACATGATCAATTTATATTCTTAGGTAGCCATTGTGAGGACGCAGATGAATTCGCGGCTCACAGATTATGAGGCTGATTAGCAATGCTAACACAAGGCATGCGTTCGGACACTGAGTGACGTAATGGAGCATGCTTGTGTCGAATATTACAACAAGAGTTGTTGTAATCAGAGAGTATTAAAATATAACAAGAGACCGAAGCCCGCTCACGCTAAGCTTTCCGGATTTGGAGTTTAGGAACATGGTCCCAGCGGAGAACTCTGCGACAGAGACAGAATGATAAAATGTGTATACCTTTCTCACTCTACCTGGAATTGTTTACATTTTTCATATTTTGTTTACTTTTGAGTTGTTGCCACATTTCATTTGCCTGTGCGGCGTGGACTTTTGTCTTGATTTTGATTTTCATATTTTGCGAGTCCGGACGGACATTTCATATTCAATTATTTCAGCAAATTTGTATATTTGATGAAAATAATGCGTTTTTCAACATATTATAACTAATTATATGAAAATTTTATATTTTTCATCATATTTTTACTAACATGCCAATATAAATAAAATTTTAAAAATCCCAAAATTGGATTTTTTACAATCAAAAGTATTATCAGCATTTTAGCATATCAATATCAACTAATTTATCATGAAGATCATTCGCTTTTGTTGTCTGGATATAGTCAAACAATTCGAACTTTATAATGATGGTATCAGGATATCATGAAATTAAGCAGCGAAACAATACAATTTGCATTTGCTAAATTGTTAGCTTATGGTAGAGATGGGTAAAGGGGTACATGTGTGTGCCGTGGCCACGCAAAGAATCAAATATCAATTTCTGAATAAGCAGGGAAAGTGTGTAAAGCACAAAACCGGTTTGATCGCACCTACAACAAAAACAATACCCACACACTTATTGCTCCACTACACCCTTTCTCAACATTTGCATTGACTGCCTTGCTTTGTGTGTAGTTTGTTGATGCGAAGGGCGAAGAGACAAATAAGAAACGAAAGCAAAGAACATTTTCCATATTTTCGGCTGTCGCAAAAATTTCAGCAACAACAATGACAATGTGTATACATTTATATACTCCACTTTACCCTTTGCCAACATTTGCATGGACTGCCTTGCTTTGTGTGTGATCACAGCGACAACAAAAACAATACGCACACACTTATTGCTCCACTATACCCTTTTCCCACATATGCGTTGACTTTGGTTGTGGAGCAGAGGGAGTAAGTGTGTGTGGGTAACTTGCTTTTGCTATGATTTTTTGATATTTTGTGTATAATTCGCTTTTGCCTTGATTTTTAATATTTTGCGTGTAACTTGTTATTTCTTTGATTTTTTGATATTATTGTCCTTCCTGACATTTATGTTTGCCTGGTATCCAGAATCAAATTTGACAAATTATTTAGTACTTAAATATTAATGTTAAATAAAATTTAATTTATTCCCAATAATCATGAATAACTAAATACATATACATATTAAGCCGACGGCACTTGATCAGTCCAATTATTTTATTTTCATTCTTAAAATCAAAACTCACTATATGTACATGCCCGCCCTACTTCTGCTTTTGTCCACACTTTCATTGAACACAAGAAGGATCGTTTTTTAGCAACCTCGCAAACATGCCCACACCCCACTTCATCTTTGCCATGACTTTTCGTAAACAAAAGTTGTTTGTGAAATTTGGCAACGGAGCTGGAACTTCATTCATAATTTCAATTAAATTCCCGTGGTGAAGTACGTGTCTGTCCGTCGTTGTTAGAGCGAGCCAGATATACATCTGTTTTGCTGTCTCTGTCTGGCAAGAATTTTCCGCCATCAGTTGCGGCTGATTTCATTTTGAAAGCTTAGCGTGAGAGGCCTTCGGACTCTTGTTATTTTTTAATACTCTCTGATAACAAGAGACCGAAGCTCGCTCACGCAGAACTTTTGGTTTTTGAAAATGAGGAATAGACCGAGAGTGGGAAATTGTGCGAAAGAGTAAACATGTATGTCTTATTCGCTCGGCTTGGAATTGTTGACAGTTTTCCGATTTTGTTTACTTTTGAGATGTTGCCACGTTTCTTTTGCTTATGCGCCGTGGACTTTTGATTTGATTTTGATTTTCATATTTTGAAAGTCCGGACGGGCATTTCATATTCAATTATTTTAGCAAATTTTTATATTTAATGAAAATAAGGAGTTTTTCAACATATTCTAATTATTAATATCAAAATTTTATATTTTTCATCATATTTTTACTAACATGCCAATATAAATAAAATTTTAAAAATCCCAAAATTGGATTTTTTACAATCAAAAGTATTATCAGCATTTTAGCATATCAATATCAACTAATTTATCATGAAGATCATTCGCTTTTGTTGTCTGGATATAGTCAAACAATTCGAACTTTATAATGATGGTATCAGGATAACATGAAATTAAGCAGCGAAACAATACAATTTGCATTTGCAATATAGTTAGCTTATGGTTGAGACGGGTAAAGGGGTACATGTGTGTGACAAGGCCACGCACAGGAATCAAATGTAAAATTGTCAATTGTGGTTGCGAAGGGCAAAGAGGTACATACGAAGAAACACACAAAACTGTGCGTTGACATAGTTTGTAGATGAGAAGGATAAAGAGACACATTGGCAACGCATAGGTAGAGCACAATTTGTGTATACCTGTGGCCACGCAAAGAATCAAATGCAAGTTTATAGACAAGCAGGGAAAGTGTGTAAAGCACAAAATCGGTTTGGTCTCAGCTTTGTGTGTGCTCCAGTCGCAACAACTACAATGCGTACACACTTATTGCTCCACTTCACCCTTTCTCTACATTGCTTTGACTGCCTTGCTTTGAGTATACTTGCAGTCCCAACAAATACAATACGCACACACTCATTGCTCCACTTCACCCTTTCTCTACTGCCTTACTTTGTGTGTGCTCCAGTCGCAACAACTACAATACGCATACACTTATTACCCCACTTCACCCTTTGCCAACATATGCATTGACTGCCTTGCTTTGTGAGCGATCGCAGTCCCAACAAATACAATACGCACACACTTATTGCTCCACTACACCCTTTTCCCACATATGCATTGACTTTGGTTGTGGAGCAGAGGGAGTAAGTGTGTGTGGGTAACTTGCTTTTGCTATGATTTTTTGATATTTTGTGTGTAACTCGTTATTTCTTTGACTTTTTGATATTATTGTCCTTCCTGACATTTCTGATCGCCTAGTAGCATGAATCAATTTGCTTAGTAAAATTGAATAGCGATTTCTTTTGATCTGCAAAGAAACCATATTTCGCCTACTTATTTCACTCCAAAATCAAATTAAACGCATATAAAAATATTATATTTTTTTTAATTAATTAATTCTTTATTATCCCAAAACATTCTTATAGCTTATAATAATAATAATAATATGCAAATCTACAGAGTTTAGCTTAGTCTAAATGTAATTTATTCGCAATAAGCATGAATAACAAAATACATATAAGTACACATTATGCCGACGGCACTTGATCAGTGCAATTATTTTATTTTCATTCTTAAAATCAAAACTCACAATATGTAGTACATACATTCCCGCCCTACTTCTTCTTTTGTCCACACTTTCATTGAACACAAGAAGGATCGTTTCTTAGCAACCACGCATACATGCCACATGCCACTTCACCTCTTGCCATCATTTTTCGTAAACAAAATTTGTTTATGAAATTCGGCAACTATGCTGGAAGTTCATTCATAATTTCAACCAAATTTCCAGTGGTAGTATTTGTCTGTCCGTCGTCGCTAGAGCGAGCGAGACATACATTCGTTCAGCTATCTCTGTCGCGACATAACTTTCCCGCTGGGACTTGGTATTATTTTCATTTTGAAAGCTTAGCGTGAGCGGGCTTCGGTCTCTTGTTATATTTTAATACTCTCTGGTTGTAATATTTGGCGTAAGCAAGTTGGTTGTTGTTGCATATGCGCCAGATGGCGAAAGTGACGGTGGAAGAGAAATGCCAAAATTAAAACTATACATGTTTGTTGTTGCTATTTTTTGATGACTTCTGAGTTTATAACTTTTGTCATGCAAGTAGCAACAACCAGAGAGTATAAAAATATAACAAGAGACCGAAGCCCGCTCACGCTAAGCTTTCAAAATGAAATTAATACCAAGTCCCAGCGGGAAAGTTATGTCGCGACAGAGATAGCAAAACGAATGTATGTTTGGCTCGCTCTAACGACGACGGACAGACATATACTACCACTGGGAATTTAGTGGAAATTATGAATGAACTTCCAGCATAGTTGCCGAATTTCATAAACAAATTTTGTTTACAAAAAGTGATGGCAAAGATGAAGTGGGGTGTGACATGTATGCGTGGTTGCTAAGAAACGATCCTTCTTGTGTTCAATGAAAGTGTGGACAAAAGAAGAAGTAGGGCGGGCATGTATGTACATATTGTGAGTTTTGATTTTAAGAATGAAAATAAAATAATTGCACTGATCAAGTGCCGTCTGCATAATGTGTACTTATATGTATTTTGTTATTCATGCTTATTGCGAATAAATTACATTTAGACTAAGCTAAACTCTGTAGATTTGCATATTATTATTATTATTATAAGCTATAAGAATGTTTTGGGATAATAAAGAATTAATTAATTAAAAAAAATATAATATTTTTATATGCGTTTAATTTGATTTTGGAGTGAAATAAGTAGGCGAAATATGGTTTCTTTGCAGATCAAAAGAAATCGCTATTCAATTTTACTAAGCAAATTGATTCATGGTACTAGGCGATCAGAAATGTCAGGAAGGACAATAATATCAAAAAGTCAAAGAAATAACAAGTTACACACAAAATATCAAAAAATCATAGCAAAAGCAAGTTACCCACACACACTTACTCCCTCTGCTCGACAACATGTCAATGCATATGTAGAGAAAGGGTGAAGTGGAGCAATGAGTGTATGCGTATTGTAGTTGTTGTGACTGCGATCGCTCACAAAGCAAGGCAGTCAATGCATATGTAGGCAAAGGGTGAAGTGGGGTAATAAGTGTATGCGTATTGTAGTTGTTGTGACTGGAGCACACACAAAGTAAGGCAGTAGAGAAAGGGTGAAGTGGAGCAATGAGTGTGTGCGTATTGTATTTGTTGGGACTGCAAGTATACACAAAGCAAGGCAGTCAAAGCAATGTAGAGAAAGGGTGAAGTGGAGCAATAAGTGTGTACGCATTGTCATTGTTGTTGCTAAAATTTTTGCGCTAGCCCAAAATATGAAAAATTTTCTTTGCTTTCGTTTCTTATTTGTCTCTTCGCACTTCACATCAACAAACTACACACAAAGCAAGGAAGTAAATGCATATGTGGAAAAAGGGTGAAGTGGAGCAATGAGTGTGTGCGTATTGTAGTTGTTGCGACTGGAGCACACACAAAGCTGAGACCAAACCGGTTTTGTGCTTTACACACTTTCCCTGCTTGTCTATAAACTTGCATTTGATTCTTTGCGTGGCCACAGGTATACACAAATTGTGCTCTACCTATGCGTTGCCAATGTGTCTCTTTATCCTTCTCATCTACAAACTATGTCAACGCACAGTTTTGTGTGTTTCTTCGTATGTACCTCTTTGCCCTTCGCAACCACAATTGACAATTTTACATTTGATTCCTGTGCGTGGCCTTGTCCCACACATATATCCCTTTTCCCGACTCAACCACAAGCTAACAATTTAGCAAATGCAAAATGTATTGTTTTGCTGCTTAATTTCATGTTATCCTGATACCATCATTATAAAGTTCGAATTGTTTGACTATATCCAGACAACAAAAGCGAATGATCTTCATGATAAATTAGTTGATATTGATATGCTAAAATGCTGATAATACTTTTGATTGTAAAAAATCCAATTTTGTGATTTTTAAAATTTTATTTATATTGGCATGTTAGTAAAAATATGATGAAAAATATAAAATTTTCATATAATTAGTTATAATATGTTGAAAAACTCATTATTTTCTTAAATTATAAAAATTTGCTGAAATAATTGAGTATGAAATGTCCGTCCGGACTCGCAAAATATGAAAATCAAAATCAAGACAAAAGTCCACGCCGCACAGGCAAATGAAATGTGGCAACAACTCAAAAGTAAACAAAATATGAAAAATGTAAACAATTCCAGGTAGAGTGAGAGAGGTATACACATTTTATCATTCTGTCTCTGTCGCAGAGTTTTCCGCTGGGACCATGTTCCTAAACTCCAAATCCGGAAAGCTTAGCGTGAGCGGGCTTCGGTCTCTTGTTATATTTTTATACTCTCTGGCAACAACGTTAGCATTATAGTATTATAGTCCCACACATACGTACACAAAAAACTCATTTCGTTACGTGACGATTTTAAATTTTCTGTCATTTCAGTCTACATGTAAGCTCCGTAAAGGAACTTCGTTCCAAAAACAAAATCAAAATATAAAAATTAAATTAAATGAAAAAAAACAAACAAAAAAAAAAACTAAAATCTAAGAGAAGAAAGGCCTGATAGATTTTGATAAATATTAATCAAAATTCATCAGGTCTTCCTCCTCTTCTTCCAACGCATCCTGCGGCTTTTGCGGCTTTTGTGGATTTTGCTGCTGCTGCTTCTGCTGCTCTTCTATGACAATTAATGGTTGCTGTGGAGGCAGAGGTGGAGGTGGTGGTGGTGGTGGGCGTTCTGCTTGCTGTTGTTGTTGTTGTTGCTGCTGTTGTTTTTGTTGTTGTTGCTGTTGTTGAAACAACTTTCGGGCTTCAGCCCGACGTTTTAGCCTTCTTTGCTTTGAATTCAGCTTGAAGCTTTTTCCGCGATGTCCTCCACCATGTCCGCGTCCACCACGACCTCCCCCACGACCGTCGCGTCCACCACCGCGACGTCCTCCGCCTTGACCGCCCAGTAGCTCACCACCGACGCCGAAGAAGTTAAAAGTTGCCATCCTGAAACAAAAAAAATAATTATAAATTAATATATTAATTTATATGGTTGAAAACTTGTGAGTATGAAATATATATCAATGAAATTGAATATACATAAAAATATATATGTCTGTGTGTAGCCAAAATGATACACGCATACATATATATATATGTATACCCAATTTCGTTGATTTGAATTCGCATTTTCCAATAAGGACGGACATAACTCCATTACAAAGTTATGTACGCACTTATTTCATGCGCATTCAACATGCGTTCACTTTTATATATTTTATCACTCACTTATTTCACTTATTTCACTATTTTTAATTTATTTCCACTTACCTTTTATATTTATTCCTTAGTTGAATTATTTGCAAGTCTTTAAGCCGTCAGTCCTATGCGATGTTTTATAATAGTATTGCCAGATCGTTCCTTTAGCTCATGCGGATCATTTCCGGTGTTGCCATACTGCGAGTTTTAGTGTAAATCCCGAAAATATGCCAATTTTATTTCAATGCTATTTTTCATTTTATTTCTAAATTCATAATATTTTAGCTATTTATTATGCGAAGTTTTTTCGCCGCCATTTCGTGCTTTGTTTTATTTTCAATCTGGCGTTTTAAATTTTTGTCTTTTTTTTTCAATTTTATTATTTCAAAAAACCATCTTGCTTTCTTTCTCAGCAAGATTATTATCAACCGTTTTAAAATTGACAGTCTATGATTGAAGCAAACAGTGTTTTCCCGAAACCATGTTGGGTATTTTTTATTTGTTTCAATTATTGCCTCTTTTACAATAGTTTCGCATATATTAAGCATATGAGGACTTTCATTGAAGTACTTAATAAATACATCATAATGAATATTACAGACATTATAAAATGAGTCTGTGGGGTTTTGTAAAAGTAGAACATTACTACTAAAGTTCTTTTCTCTAATAAATTATTCTGAGTTCTTAGTGTCCAAGTCGTCAATATTTATTAGTAAAGCATCGCATTTACTGCAATTAAACTTGTTTTTGTGCAGAAGGTACCCATCGAAGTACCTTCTTGAAGCTAATTCAGCCTCATTTCCATTATTCGACATTTCTTCTTTAAAAGTGTCAATGGCTGATATTTTATTATATTCAGATATTGGCTCTTCCATTATGTTTGAAATATTTTCAATTTCATTTTCTACTGTAGGAAAGTCCAATTCGAAATTTACAGATGTTTCATCTTCCTCATTCTCGCAATTTGTATTTGACGGAAAAGGTTGAGCAATAATCTTCATTGAAAGAAGTCGTGCCAATAAATACTGCATTTCCCGAGCTGATGGGTTTGTGTACGAACACAGCCTAGCTCGAACAATTGCAAAGAAATTTTTAAGGCTGTCTTGACTGAATCTATTCAGAAATATACATTTTATTTCTGGCACTTTCAATAGTTTATCTGAAAGTTTCAGCATTTTCTCGAGTGTGTCTTTCATTCCATTTATACAATAGTTTGTATTATCCACACTAACTCCATCTAAATACTTTCGGAACTCAATTAACTTCTCTTTAACCCCATTATTTTCGGTTAATGGGAACTTCTTGCCTTTATTGAATGATCTAGAATTCAATAAATCGAATGCATCATTCATAGTTTCAAGAAACTCCGCAGTTGGCAAAGCGAATTTCTTATTGTTATTACTCAATATATCATTATTGTAACAATATACAATGGCCTGCGAGAAACTTTTCGATAAGACTTGAGTGGCTAATTTCACACTCATCTTGTCGAAATTTAGTGGGAAGATGTGACGATGCGTTATTTTCGGCATTAATTTGGTTGTACTTGACTGCAAATCAATATTGTACACATCTTTAATAACTTCCCAAGAGGCTGTTCCATGACATGTTTTAATGTTATTACTAAACAAAGTATTACGGATACTCTTCGTTAAATGTACATAATCATACATAACGTATATCACATTTCCTGATGGATCATAAAATTTGTGAGGTAATATGGAACGATTTAAGCCTGCTTGATCGCAAACAATTGCACGGACTTTTAGTCCGATTTCATGCAGTTCTTTGATATGCTTATTTAGAATTTCAACAACTTTTTCAGATGTCATTGACCCTGTTGCATAGTACGATACTATAAATTTCCAAGGATGCAACAATCCTTTCACTTGGACAAAGAGAAACGATTTAGCAACTTCTTTTGTTCTTTCTCCTGTGCCATGCATTTCGTCAAATACTAAAACGCAATTCTTACTTATTTCAGGCAACGCGTTAATCTTCTTTTTAATTGCCTTTTTCACTTCACTGCAGTAGTAGGAGAATGCCGGTTCTGCAACAGATTTATGGCTTTCCATTAAAATTGGGGTTGACAGTTATTGCTTTTTTATCAAAGGGACAGATCTTTATCTAAGGGACTAATTGCTTTTTCACACCTTGACCCTTTGTTATCTGCCGCCACTAAGTGGTTTTGACCTAATGACCCTTGATCCTTTGTTATCTACCTGTCCGTCTGCACTAATTGATCCTTTGTTATCTACCTGTCTGTCTGCACTAATTGATCCGTGTGACCTTGTTTTGTCAACAGGTGTCCCACCCTCAGCATATGTAGTGAGCATGTTCGTTCTTGTCTGTCCGTCCGGCCACCCGTCGATCGGTTGATGTGTGTTTTGTCAATGCAAAACCCACCCTCATTGGCTAGTGTCTTTGAATTGTCTTGGACTGAATACGTTATTCATGCAGTGATTCATTCTGTTCTCCTAGTACTCGGCATGCTCGTTCTTGTCTGTCCGCCCGTCTGTCCATCCGTCTGTCCGTTTATGGCTTGATGTGCGTTTTGTCAACCGGTGACTCACCCTCATTACTTTGTCACTTTTACCTTTGTCACTTTTACCTTTGTCACTTTTACCTTTGTTTTTCACACTTGAATACAGGTATATGCATGTTTCTTTTTGGTACTCTATCCGTCCGTCTGTCAATTGCCTAGCACTGATTGACTTTCATTCTTTTTTTATCCTTGAGTCTATCATTAATTGGTTTTCATCCTTTTTTATTTATAATTGCGTCTAGGAATAATTGATTTTTAATGATCAAAATTTTTTTTTTTCAATTGAAAAGAAAGAGACTTAAGTTAAATGATCCAGACAGGATCATTCTTGAGTCTGAGTGAATTGTTGTTTTTGGGTTTTTAAATATATAAAAAATGCTAAAAAATGTATAAAAAGGTTGTTCGAGTTGAAGTTTGACATCAGTCACTTCACCAACTTATATCACACAATATGCAGCAGGAGCAGAAGATACCAGCAAGCTTCCCATCATTCCCAGTATGGGAAAAGAGAGCTGAGAAAATAGTAGAGCAGTTCATTCCTGATGATAAAAACGTCATGGTGGTGGTCAACCAGACTGCTGTTGAGTCATATAGTCTACCCAAAAATAAAACGGATTTTATGGCGGAACGCTGTCAAGATTGGGTAGACAGCAAGATGGAAGAGACGATGACCAACGGTGGAGATGTCATCATTGTCATCGAAGACGAAGTGTTCGAGGCCAACTCAGTGGTCAACAATGCGGCCTTCCTGACAGAATGGGAAGAAAAACGCAGAAAAATGGAGGAAGACGCTGGTCCGGCCGACAACCAATCAAGGTACTGGACGGAGCAATTAGAAGCCATTAATGAAGATGGCAACTCAACAATCTATAAGAAGAGGAAAGAAGCGCTACTCAACGCAACAGTTAATATGTGGGATGAGGAAGCCAGGTCAGGCTTCAATATTGATGACTACGAATTCATCAATCACCACTGCGACTTGGAAGCAGTCTTTGGTGATGATGACACGAGCCTGAGCCAATTTTCGTCAAAACTTGCTCACTCCATCAGGACCTTCAAAGAAGATGTTGATACACGATTGGCATCTGGCGAAATTTGGTGGAATTAAATTTTTATTATAATCAAATACTCATAATAAATTGTTTCAAAAAACACAATTAATAAAAATAAATAAAAAATATATATATATATATACATTCGTTTTTTATTTCATAAAACAAACCAAATTTAAAACAGATAAATAAATAAATAAAACTATCAATATAAATTTCATATATATATTTTTTTTTTTCTCTCAATCACTTCTGTGTGTTTGTATGAGTCTATGATTTCACTTCTGTGTATTTGTATGTGTCTATGATTGTTTCTTGACTGACCGGTTCTTTGTTCATAGGGGTTGATTTGCAACGCTCTCATCTAATGAGAGCACATTTTACCTTGTTCTTCACACTTGAAAACAGGTGTATGCAGTCACTGTTTCTATTTTATTACTCTTTCCGTCTATCCATCCAGGTGTGTGTTTAGTGATCGAGCGCAAGTGTGTTCAAGACCGGTTCTTTGTTCATAGGGGTTGATTTACAACGCTCTCATCTAACAAGAGCACATTCAGCGGGTATAAAAGTGGGGATTTTGTAGGAATAAAATTCAGTTTTTTGTTGAAGACAGTTGAACATCGTCATAATGGATCCCAATAATAAAATAGAAGCTGCCTTGGCCGAGTTCAACGCCAAGTCAGGACTGAAGACCATTTTGCATCTCGCTGACTTGGAATTAGAGAGGGGATATTCCATCAGAGAGGCGAAAAAGGTTAAAACTAAATTTGGACCATCAATTCTATTGAATTTGGATGTCTTCTTCCTTCCCAAAAAATATGCGGACATAAGTAGCAGCACATTGAGCGAATTAAACTCGGGTAAACTGAGTCTTGTCCGGAATGAATTCAATGTTTTAAAAATAAAAATTAATGAAACAATTTAATATTATTATTTTTTTTTATTTTTTATTTATTATTTAAACTTTTGTAAAAGAAAAAAAAAAAAATTAAAATAAACATAAAAAATACAATTCAAATAAATTTAAACAATTTCATTTTCATATATCCATGAGTTGTGCTCATTGGAGAATCCTAACCATTTCACTAGAAAAGTGTCGGGGTAGTGCGATTTTTTCAACTCTTGTTCATAGAATCCTCCTTCAACTGGTGTACCCTGATAATCTTCCAATATATATGTTGTGGGATTAGTGTTCCTTACTTGCTTAATTTTAAAAATTTCTGTCGTCCAATTGGGTGTGTAACCTTTTTTAAAAACATGCTTGTACTTGCTAATGCGTACATTATCACCAACACGATATTTTGCTCCGTTGAATATTTTTAGGCGGTTGTAGACGGTGCTCAATAATTGTTTTTCATTTGAGGAACTAACTTGGCTGGGCACCATTTTAATTGTTCTATGCGTTTTTCTATTGTATTCATCAATTAAATGCCTGTACATATCAATCCAATGATAAGACCCATTCATGCTGAATTCTCGCCACATCATTTCTTTAAGTGTTCTATTGAATCTCTCAACAATTGATGCTTTTAGTCCACTGTATGTAGAATAGTGATTGATTTTATACTTTTCACATAGAGATTTAAACTCTCTATTGAAAAATTCTTTTCCATCATCGGTTTGCAGATTCTTGGGTAGACGACCTTGTTTAAAAATCAGCTCCATTGCTTCACTTACATCTTTTGCATTTTTAGTTTTCAACGCTACACCCCAAGCGAATTTAGAAAATGTGTCTATAACTGTCAAAAGGAATCGATGGCCTCTGTTTGTTGATGAATAATTTCCCATTTCCACCAAGTCTGCTTGCCAATGATCATCGATTCCTTTCATAATAACCCGTCGACGTTTAAAGTTTTTACGTGCAGGTGCATGTAACTCATTGACCAGCTCTCTCTTAGTCATGATTTTTAGTAATTAATGTTTTACGACTGGTATACGAAATGGTATATTCGTTGATTCCACTTCATATGTACGTCTTTTTGGTGTAGTAAAATAATCGAATATGTAATCCTCAATAACAACAATTTTCTCATGTATAATTGCTGTAAGTTTCTCATCCAAATTTTTAATCTGCTCATTTATTTTAATCTCACTAGCAGTCGAGTAGTCGGCTATTGTGTTTTCTAACTGAGTTTGAATTGTCTTAATTTTTTGTGTCATGAGCGTTTGCAAGTCCTGTAACAACCCATTCATTCCTGACTGTAGAAACTGTTTGGTGACGACATCCTTTTCTTGAATTGGATCACCAACATTTTTAATACGTCTGTTTTGCGTATCAATGTTTTCATCACTGTCCATAAAAAACCCAAAAATTTTAGGCACATTTTTTCGTGATTTTTCAGAGGATTGCCTCTCATTGGAGTAGTGTCCAAACTTATCGATTGACATACTATATATAACTAACTCATTTAATGCTTGTGTATGCTATATATATGAAAATTTTTCATGTATGGGCAAGATTGTTAATGAATGATGTGTGCCTCACGGAGTTCTTCAATAATAGACACAATTTCATTATTATGATTACTATGACCGGCTGATTGTGAGGCAACCAAAAGCCTTAATCTATCCACAATTTCATTTGGGTTATCCCACCAGACATAATTGGATTTGTTTGTATTCAGTGTCATAAGTCCACTACCCTCAAAAGTCGCTTTCTTATGTGAAGGTGTTGACATTGCATTCGAGCCAGTTTTTGGAAACAACGGCTTAATTATCTTTACATATTTTTTAGAACGAGAACCTTTAATTTGATTGTCTGGAATGTTCTTTCTTCTATGTGCATTTGTCTGCATTAAGATTTTCTTGTAGAGCTGCAATTCAGTGGCATCATAATCGTGAGGATGCTTGTGATAAATTAAAGAATATAATCCAGGAGTAAGGGCCCATTTTTCACCATTTTCCAATTTGATGTTGTCATTGTCTACACTTATTTTGTTATTTCCCAACTTCAAAACACCATCAATCAATTTGGGTCCATAGACTTGATCAAGTTTTCCCTGTCTCTTTAACTTGCTAATATTAAAAGTAAAAGTATTTGCACTTGATTCGTTTGTTATATTCGATTGGGAGTAGAATTGATCACTTGTATCTTCCGATTCATTGGCTCTCACATCAGTAACATCATAATCATCCATATCATCATCATCATCATCATCATCATCTCCTTGTTTAAAAGTTGACATATTAAAGTCCGATTTAAACCGTTTGCTCCCTTCAAATGAATACTCTCCATCTGCTTCTTTTTCATCATCTTCTTCTTTCTTTACATGGTATAGCTGTTTATTTTTCTTGATTTTTTCACTTATTAGTTTTTCCAGTGGTTGAGTTATTGGTTTAAATGTTTCTTCCAGTTTCAATTCGTTTTCTGCCTTTCCCAATTTGATACTGTCAAATTTTCTTTTCAAAGCACTCCTTGTCTTTGCTAATTCTTTTAATATATTACGTTGATCCATTGCTGTAGTTATGAAGAACAGACCAGTTGGAAAGACCAGTTAAACAGAACAGCTTCAAACAGACCAGTTAAACAGAACTGCTTCAAACAGACCAGTTGAATAGAACTGCTTCAAACAGACCAGTTGGAATAAGCAGTTAAACAGACCAGTTAAACAGACCAGTTGAATAGAACTGCTTCAAACAGACCAGTTGGAATAAGCAGTTAAACAGACCAGTTAAACAGACCAGTTGAATAGAACTGCTTCAAACAGACCAGTTGGAATAAGCAGTTAACCAGACCAGTTAAACAGACCAGTTGGAATAAGCAGTTGAACAGACCAGTTAAACAGATCAGTTGGAATGAGCAGTTAAACAGACCAGTAGTGCAGACCAGTTGAATGTTGTGTACATACACTTCAGTTAGTCAAATCAGACTATTTCGACAATGAATGAAATGCATTATATATATAGTATAGAGATATGAATAAAAAGCATGATTTGGGTTAAAAAAGAAAAGAGTTTATTTTATTTATTTATTTGAATTGACATTTAACAAAAATTTTAAACACAAGTGGCCACAGTTGTAGGCATCAAAACTTTGCTCACGTTCATAGTTGTATTTGATTTTCTTCCCCAAATATCGAATAATTTCTTTCGGTGGTTGTAAATTTCCAAAACTGTCAAAGTATAATACCCCTTTATCATACTTGTAGTAAGCTACCCAATGTGTCCCGCTTGATGATGAATTTGCCAAATTTATAATACCACATTCCCTCTTCCATGGATGTTTTGGCAATGAATCTCTCATAAACACACCCCTGAAATAAGAAATGTGTTTTCGGGCAAATTCCGTCAAATCAATGTTCGAGAGCGCTTGATCGGGTAGCTCACTTAGAAGTTTTTTTTCTGAGCGCAAGTGCTTATACCATAGCCTTTTCGATATGGTTTGAGATACAATCCATTTCCCAAAGCAATTGCTTCCATTGTTTTATTATGACGTTTACTCTCTTCGAGCTGTTGTTTTGCATCTTTAGCACTATTGATTGCTTTTGCAATGGATGCACTACCAGATGCTAGCCCACCCAAGGCTCCTAGTGCTGTTAAAATTGGTACAAGTGGGAGAAAACCTCCAAATTTTGGTACGCTAATCACCCGTGGAATAATTACTTCATTTTTCTTTGAACCAATGGACCTGTTTATGACTTTGCGTGCAATTTTAATTGCATTATTAATATCTTGTGGTTTTTGCTTTTTCAAAACATTAGTCGCACTCTTGATTACATTTACGAATTTTATCTTCTTCTTCTTGTTTGAGGGCGATGTTTTTGATTTTCTTTGTTTGAGCCCCATTCCAAAAGTGGTTTTCGCTTTCATGGCGTTTGTGACGAAATATGCTGCTGCTCTTTCTCCAATACCACTATTTAATGCTTTGACACGCGACCAAGCCTTTTCCGCTAGAATTTTGTCGGCTTTATGTCGCTCCTTAATATCCTTATTTTGAAAATATGCTATATCGTGTTCTTTGCAGGCGGCATCTAATGGATTTATTCCTTTATCACCCCTTGCTAAACGAGACTCAAGTTTTGTTCCTGGTCCACAAAACTGATAACCTGGTATGTGTAATTCTACTGGCAGATTGTCGATTATTTTATCAACCAGTCCACCACCTCTTTGATTAACTCTCAATTTGCTACTAATTGGTTTATAAAAGAGCATAACCATTTTGTTAATTAGTTATTCATTGAAAACTTCTGAATGAATACTGAGCTAGTGAGAGTTAAAGATGCGTTTTATAAAGCAAAAAAAGAACATTCAAGTGAAGAATATTAATTGTGGTAGTGTTGACAATGACAAAATTAAACATAGTTGTCTGTTACCCAACTCAATCAGAGCACTTATTGTTGGGCCGTCGAATTGTGGAAAAACAAACGTTATGATCAGTTTAATTGAGAGTCCAAACGGCCTTAAATTTGAAAACATCTATCTGTATTCGAAATCCTTGTATCAACCGAAATATGAATATTTGAAGAAACTCATTAGCCCAATAAAAGGAATGGGTTATTTTACGTTCTCTGAGAATGAAAGTGTTGTAGCCCCTGATGAAGCAAAAAACAACTCAATTATGATATTCGATGATGTTGCATGCGAGAAACAAAATAATATTCGAGCGTATTTTTGTATGGGGCGACATAAGAACATCGACTCGTTTTATTTATGTCAAACATATACTCGCATACCTAAGCATCTTGTTCGTGACAATGCAAACTTTATTATAATGTTCAAACAAGATGAACTTAATATGAAGCATATATATCAGGATCATGTGGGTGTTGACATGGACTTTGAAACATTTCGGAAAATTTGTCAAATATGCTGGAAAGATAACTATGGCTTCTTATTGATTAGCAAGGATCATGCTATAGATGGCGGGCGTTATAGAAAGGGTTTTGATGAGTTCATTCTCATCTAAATCTTGCTAATAAAAGACAAAACAACCCAACACCAATAGTCCATTTGTTTAAAAACCATCGAAATGACAACAACAACGTTAACTTTAACTGGAAACAGCGCACTTTTAACAGCAAACTACTTCCCACCCATTTCCTTGGATGGGGAATATGAGTGTGCTCTCATCGACTTTCATATGTACAATTCAATTCCTAATGTCGACTATGACAATAATTTATTTCATATTGGGAAACAAATAATTGAGATACCTGTGGGCTCTTATGAGCTTGATGATATCAGCGACTACATTCAAGAGAAATTAAAAGAGAAAGGTCTCAAAGACATTCTGCAAATTAAGAGCAACAACAACACGCTTCAAGTGGAAATTGTTTCAAAGCAATTACCAGTATACTTTGATAAAAGCCGAACTATTGGTAAATTATTCGGATTCGATCATCGGGTGCTAGCAACAAAAACTCCTGTTCATTTCTCAGACAAACCAGTTAATATTATGAAAGTAAACACGCTTCGATTAGACTGTAATATTATAAATGGCTCATATGTTAACAATGTACCATCGCATGTACTTCATGAATTTGCTCTCAATGTTGCTCCAGGCTATAAAATGGATGAGATTCCGCGAAATCTTATTTATTTACCGCTGAATACGAAAGAGATAAGTACACTTTCAGTACGAATCATTGACCAGGAGGGGAATTTAGTTAATGTGCGTGGAGAGTCTGTTACACTTCGTCTCCATTTAAGACCACAACAATGATTATCTACAATAAAAATTCATGGAAGCCTGAAAAACCATTCATTTTCAACTGTAGTGCGAAAGGAGAAACACCTATAAAATTGAAGAAATCTCTAACAAGAAAAAATAAATTATTTTTAAAATCGTTGGGCCTAAAAATCAGATCTAATAATACTAATGATGAGTCACATATTAAATGTACGTGAAAAACCTCACTCGGATGAGAGTATAAGCAAATTGGAATTTCATACCTATTCACCGTATCTACAATCGTTCAAGACCAATGATGAAGTTCGAATTACAATTCAAAACCAAGATTTGTATGTTTTACCTACCCAATGTTACCCAATGCTACCCAATGTGTCCCGCTTGATGATGAATTTGCCAAATTTATAATACCACATTCCCTCTTCCATGGATGTTTTGGCAATGAATCTCTCATAAACACACCCCTGAAATAAGGAATGTGTTTTCGGGCAAATTCCGTCAAATCAATGTTCGAGAGCGCTTGATCGGGTAGCTCACTTAGAAGTTTTTTTTCTGAGCGCAAGTGCTTATACCATAGCCTTTTCGATATGGTTTGAGATACAATCCATTTCCCAAAGCAATTGCTTCCATTGTTTTATTATGACGTTTACTCTCTTCGAGCTGTTGTTTTGCATCTTTAGCACTATTGATTGCTTTTGCAATGGATGCACTACCAGATGCTAGCCCACCCAAGGCTCCTAGTGCTGTTAAAATTGGTACAAGTGGGAGAAAACCTCCAAATTTTGGTACGCTAATCACCCGTGGAATAATTACTTCATTTTTCTTTGAACCAATGGACCTGTTTATGACTTTGCGTGCAATTTTAATTGCATTATTAATATCTTGTGGTTTTTGCTTTTTCAAAACATTAGTCGCACTCTTGATTACATTTACGAATTTTATCTTCTTCTTCTTGTTTGAGGGCGATGTTTTTGATTTTCTTTGTTTGAGCCCCATTCCAAAAGTGGTTTTCGCTTTCATGGCGTTTGTGACGAAATATGCTGCTGCTCTTTCTCCAATACCACTATTTAATGCTTTGACACGCGACCAAGCCTTTTCCGCTAGAATTTTGTCGGCTTTATGTCGCTCCTTAATATCCTTATTTTGAAAATATGCTATATCGTGTTCTTTGCAGGCGGCATCTAATGGATTTATTCCTTTATCACCCCTTGCTAAACGAGACTCAAGTTTTGTTCCTGGTCCACAAAACTGATAACCTGGTATGTGTAATTCTACTGGCAGATTGTCGATTATTTTATCAACCAGTCCACCACCTCTTTGATTAACTCTCAATTTGCTACTAATTGGTTTATAAAAGAGCATAACCATTTTGTTAATTAGTTATTCATTGAAAACTTCTGAATGAATACTGAGCTAGTGAGAGTTAAAGATGCGTTTTATAAAGCAAAAAAAGAACATTCAAGTGAAGAATATTAATTGTGGTAGTGTTGACAATGACAAAATTAAACATAGTTGTCTGTTACCCAACTCAATCAGAGCACTTATTGTTGGGCCGTCGAATTGTGGAAAAACAAACGTTATGATCAGTTTAATTGAGAGTCCAAACGGCCTTAAATTTGAAAACATCTATCTGTATTCGAAATCCTTGTATCAACCGAAATATGAATATTTGAAGAAACTCATTAGCCCAATAAAAGGAATGGGTTATTTTACGTTCTCTGAGAATGAAAGTGTTGTAGCCCCTGATGAAGCAAAAAACAACTCAATTATGATATTCGATGATGTTGCATGCGAGAAACAAAATAATATTCGAGCGTATTTTTGTATGGGGCGACATAAGAACATTGACTCGTTTTATTTATGTCAAACATATACTCGCATACCTAAGCATCTTGTTCGTGACAATGCAAACTTTATTATAATGTTCAAACAAGATGAACTTAATATGAAGCATATATATCAGGATCATGTGGGTGTTGACATGGACTTTGAAACATTTCGGAAAATTTGTCAAATATGCTGGAAAGATAACTATGGCTTCTTATTGATTAGCAAGGATCATGCTATAGATGGCGGGCGTTATAGAAAGGGTTTTGATGAGTTCATTCTCATCTAAATCTTGCTAATAAAAGACAAAACAACCCAACACCAATAGTCCATTTGTTTAAAAACCATCGAAATGACAACAACAACGTTAACTTTAACTGGAAACAGCGCACTTTTAACAGCAAACTACTTCCCACCCATTTCCTTGGATGGGGAATATGAGTGTGCTCTCATCGACTTTCATATGTACAATTCAATTCCTAATGTCGACTATGACAATAATTTATTTCATATTGGGAAACAAATAATTGAGATACCTGTGGGCTCTTATGAGCTTGATGATATCAGCGACTACATTCAAGAGAAATTAAAAGAGAAAGGTCTCAAAGACATTCTGCAAATTAAGAGCAACAACAACACGCTTCAAGTGGAAATTGTTTCAAAGCAATTACCAGTATACTTTGATAAAAGCCGAACTATTGGTAAATTATTCGGATTCGATCATCGGGTGCTAGCAACAAAAACTCCTGTTCATTTCTCAGACAAACCAGTTAATATTATGAAAGTAAACACGCTTCGATTAGACTGTAATATTATAAATGGCTCATATGTTAACAATGTACCATCGCATGTACTTCATGAATTTGCTCTCAATGTTGCTCCAGGCTATAAAATGGATGAGATTCCGCGAAATCTTATTTATTTACCGCTGAATACGAAAGAGATAAGTACACTTTCAGTACGAATCATTGACCAGGAGGAGAATTTAGTTAATGTGCGTGGAGAGTCTGTTACACTTCGTCTCCATTTAAGACCACAACAATGATTATCTACAATAAAAATTCATGGAAGCCTGAAAAACCATTCATTTTCAACTGTAGTGCGAAAGGAGAAACACCTATAAAATTGAAGAAATCTCTAACAAGAAAAAATAAATTATTTTTAAAATCGTTGGGCCTAAAAATCAGATCTAATAATACTAATGATGAGTCACATATTAAATGTACGTGAAAAACCTCACTCGGATGAGAGTATAAGCAAATTGGAATTTCATACCTATTCACCGTATCTACAATCGTTCAAGACCAATGATGAAGTTCGAATTACAATTCAAAACCAAGATTTGTATGTTTTACCAAATGAAAGTTTTATAAACGTTGAGGGATCGATAAGCAAGGCGGATGGTTCGGTGACTACAAAGGGTAAATTGAAAAATAATTGTGTAGCCCATCTGTTTGATGAGATTCGCTATGAGCTAAATGGAATTGAACTTGATCGAACACGATTTGTGGGCACTACATCAACTATGAAAAACTACATATCTTTAAACAAAGCAGAGAGTTTAATGTTGGAAAATGGCGGCTGGTTTAATGGCGGAGAATTTGAGACAACAAGTAATGGTTATTTCAATTTCTCTCTCCCGTTGAAGCGTTTGCTTGGATTTGCCGAAGACTACGACAAGGTCTTGCTAAACTGTAAACATGAACTCATTTTACACATGACAAAGAATATGGATGATGTCTACTTTTCTAAAAGTGGAACTGAAACTCACAAACTAAATATTTTTAACATAACTTGAAAGATACCACACGTTACACTCAACGATCGAGCCAAACTACAAATGTTCAATCTAATTAAAAGTTCAAGTGTCTTGTCAATCCCATTTCGTAGCTGGGATTGTTACATCAACCCGACCTTAATAGAGGGTACTCAACATGTGTGGAATGTTAAATTGGCAGCCAACAGGGAACGACCTCGATATGCGGTAACAGCATTTTCACTGAATGGGAAATTCATCACAAACAACTTGAAAAATTTAAAAGTACATTTGAACTCTGAATCGTATCCATATGATGATTTAAATGTAGATTTTGAACGAGAGCGTTTTGCTACATTGTATGATATGTATGTAAACTTTCAAAAAACGTATTACATGAGAGATAGCAGCCCACTACTCAACATGAAGGAATTTAAAGAAAAATCACCATTTGTTGTTGTTGATCTTTCGCGTCAGAATGAAGCAGTAAAAACTGGACCAATTGATGTTAGGCTATCAGTCGATCTATCCCTACCAAATATTCAGCAAGTAAAAGCATATTGCCTGCTTATTCATGATCGACTAGTTGAATATTCACCCTTGACTGGATTAGTTCAACGTGTTGTTTAAAATACAACTGCTGAGGCTCTCTTGGAATTTTATGAAGCAGTTTCTCTCTCTCTCTCTTCTCACAACAAAGGAAAAATGAAAGGACTTTTAGATGTGAAAATGAATAAATAGTTTGCGTTTTTCTATTGTATTTCATTCGGCAAAACAGTCTCACATTCAACACAACTTTATAAACAAAACTAAATAAATAAATAAATAAAAAGAAATAACAATGGGAGTAGTTCACTCAAAATTTATAAAGAAATCAATCTTGGAACAGATTGATGAATTTTATGCAGAGTTTAAGGAGGCAGTGTTTGAGGAGGATAAACAGTTCCTAGACGAATCTCGAGAGTATTTCCAATGTCACTCCAACTTTTCCATCATCAAATCACGCTTTGGAGATCACTTTCAATCCTGCTGTTGGTCATGTGGTAAAGACGGAGACCAGGTTGACACTTGCGCCTGTTTCTTTTACACTACACGCAAGGAAAAAGTTATCCGACTTATGAAGCGCTACTACCAACTAAGAGACAGAATGCTGAAAAAATAAATATAAGTTTTGTACCTACTCAAATTTATAAAAAGAAAAAGAATAAATAAAACACAAGCAAATTTATTGAACATAGAAGAGTTTTTTATTTAATTTTTTTTTTTTTTTTTTTTTTTTTTTTTTTTAACAATAACATTTTTATAACAACTAATTATTGTGAAATGTATTTACAATTATTACAATTGATTTACAATTATTACAATTTATTTACAATTATTACAATTTATTTACAATTTTTCAACTTTTTCAAGTTCTATATTTAAGTATATTATATCATTTTCATTTTGAAGAATATTCATGGCATTGCTACATGATTCATATTCTTCTTCATTGGTTTTGTTAGTTATGTTGTTTAGCTCAGCTAAACGTGCCTCGGAAACCAATACTTCGGTTTCCTTAAGCCTAATTTCTTTATTAATTGCATTTATTTTTCTTAATCTATAATGGCCCGAAGCAATAGTATGAATACCATCACTTGTAGCCATTCTCTTATCATCTCTACTACTTAAACTAACTTTCCTTATACTCTCAGTATAAAGGGTGTGACCCCTAGATCTAAACATTAACATATTGTCTACAAAATTTATATTTTCAAATAAGCATTTCTTATAACTATCTATACATAACTTATCTAGAGCAGTCTTCTTTACCCCTTTCGATTTTTTGATACACCCACCGTTTTGTACTGTCAAAGAGTACATTTTGGAACGAAGCCCAACAAACTCCAACATTTGCTTCCCAAAATTCTCGTCCTTCATCATGCCTAATACTTTCTTATTGCATCTTTTTAAGTTGTATTTCGAAATATGCTCATCGCTATATTCCGAAGTGTCAAATCGCATTTCAACATCATCATGAATATCCGCATAAAAATCATCAGTTTTTATGGAATATATGAATGAATCAGTATCCATGTAATTTAACGAAATCCTATTATTATATTTTGGCTTCATGTAGCCATAATGGAAATCGTACATTTTCCACTCTGAAAGTTCAAGCACTGTGAATCCAAGATACATTGGCTTGTTGTATATGAAATGCAAACGTTGCATTTCTATCGCATACAAGTCATCTGTAAATTTCACAGCGCTATGGAAATTTGGTCTGGCAATAAGTGCACGAGCACCAAGTTTATTTTTTTCACTTGGCTGCCATTCACAGACCCATTTTAAATCTTTTCGCTTCTCAACATTTTCCATGGTTTTACCATAGACGGCATTATTTAATAATTTGAAAAAATCTTTTTCAAAATTATTTTTAGCCGCTGTTCTATGTTGAGTGTTGAGGGAAATGTACGATTGCAACCATGGCTTTTGCTTGAAACGCAAAATTTTGTGAATTTTTTGGATTTTCAATCCATACACTAAGCACTGCTGCAGATTTCTATAGTGTATGGAATACTTGACCTTATCTCTAAGGTCAGCAATAAGTTTGCAATTTTTGGCATGTTCAGTGGGCTTCTGGTTGAGCGGACAAAATGGCAAATCATTGTGGATGTCATGAATTGACTCTGGATATTTTAAATCCACTTCCAATATGTAGCCATATTCGGAAGTTTCCGAAACGGAAAAGATATCAAAAGACTGAATTTCTTCAGCTGACATCCACTCAAAATCTTTATAGGGCAAATATTGGGACATTGCCCACCCATACAAATTATTTGCATCTAAATACATCAAGTATTCAGATTCGGAATTTTTATTGTAATCGGACATGTATTTGTTGTTTGCCTTGGAATACTTCTTAGAGCATTGAACAAGGCCACCCCGAATGCCTCCTTGAATGAATCTAAACATATCGATGTCTGTCATCAAATCAAGCTCAATGCTGGTGGACTTAAGCATAGCATCCCAAGACAAACCCGGTGTTGTGTAATAATGCGCGGGGTCAAGAGAGTAGATTCGCTGGCAGATTTCGCGGAAGTTTTGAAAAACATCTGCCAACAGAAGCACATCCGTCTTCAAATACAATTCCATGTACTCTCTCAAATTATTACACTTGAATTGTGACCACATGGTCTGAGCATGAGAATACTCATCAACAGTACATTCCTTGTTTGTTAAGGAATTGAAAAATTTGTCTTTAGTAGGAAGACAAGAATCTTCAAGACGTACCAATGAATCTAAGTATTGGTACGGGAAAACACCCTTCCTACGCACGAGATTGAAGTGAGCTTCATTTGGGAAAAATTGTTTGACAATTTTGAAATCGTCATTGCTAAGATTTGATGCCAAAGCATCCAGGCTTGAAGCCATAAATCGGAATGAATCCAAGAAACGGATTTCTAAATTGGTCTTATGGGACTCAATATGAATTGTTTTCGACAATGAAATGTACAATTCTTTATTAAGTGGGATCACTTTGAGATCACCTTGTTCCTGATTCAACTCTTTGACAAACAGGTGGGCATCATAACGAGAAAA
The DNA here is from genome assembly GCA_034638295.1 of Phortica okadai. Lineage (NCBI taxonomy): Eukaryota > Metazoa > Arthropoda > Insecta > Diptera > Drosophilidae > Phortica > Phortica okadai. The sequence goes on along the minus strand of CM067853.1, from coordinate 7,532,586 downwards.
GTTATGAAAATATACGGGTATGAAGGCTGCTATCTTATAATTAAGATTACACTTATTGTGAGCTGCCCCCCTAAATTTACCAGTTAAATGGCAATGATCCCTCACTCGATCAGTGCTTAATTCACCATCGCAAATATGGCAATTTAGCGCACTTTGAAAAGCTATTTCTTCATCTACACTCAAATTCATCGGTTTTATATTCGACAAATATGATGTGTAGATGTTTCTCAAGTCTTTAAATAAATTCTTTACAAATTTCGAACCAGCATTTTCCCCCGACTCCATGACAAATTTATCTAAGGAGGAGTCGAATGCACATTTTATAAAATATGCATATGCTACAGGAATATGCTGGTTCACCTGCACTAAATTCTCGCTAACTTTCTTATTTAGGGGGGCTAACACACATTCGAAATCTGCGTATACTACAAAGGGAATATCTAACTTATGACTATGTTTTGTAAAACTTAACTTACATTTATCCGCAGTCGGCAATTTCGCTACAAACTTCCCACAATGTCCCTGATGCTCCACTCTTGAGTAGTCCGAAGAGTAGTTGAGGCAGGTGTTGCAGAAGTAGAGCTTATGCTGATTTTTCGATTGCTGACTGGTCACAAGTCTAAAAGTTAGAAAAAAAGAAAAACAAAATAGCTATGAAGACATATTCAACCAACAAACAATAAAAATATAAAAACTTACCGTGAGATGGATTTAATCCAACAATAATGAGCCGCTTCATCCTGAATCAGGAACATCAGGTTGATGTGTATCGACCGTTCACCTCTTGTGGTATAAAGAGGGCCATACACCTGTTTGGTTTCCTCGTCCCAACCAAACACGTTAATGCTAATTGCATTACTCTGCTCCTCAAATATTCTCAATTCCTTTACGGGTGTAGGGAAGCTCATATTGGAAAAGTTGAGCGTCAAATATGCGCTCACCGCAATTTTTTCCCTTCTTATGTCGAGAATTTCATAAGAATTGCAACGATGAGCGGTGTTGGCATTCCTTGGCTTTTTAAGGGCGGATATCATCGCCCATTTAAAACAAAAATCATCTTCATTTTGCATATTAACAATCGCTTTTTTTAATGAAAGCGATCTAGGCAAAATGAAGTGATTAGAGCCTTTTAGCGGCTCATACTTATTAACGCTCATTTCGAGTCTAAGCATTTGTTTCAAAGCCCAGCCACTGTCTTTTTCCTGGAATTGCTCCATTTTTATGAGTATGTCCTGAGCATGATCCAGGAAGAAGTCATCCAAGTTGGAAGTCAGTGTCAAAATACTCATCTTTGTCTGGTGGGACTTAATCGCAACCACTTCATCTTCATCCTTTATGAGGATGTATTCCGCAAACAGCTCCAAATTCGCTTTAACTGACGTGTGTTGTCTTAACACAATGGTCAGCAAGGGTTCGAAGGCAGCTGCTGCTTGTACTAGAAACACATCTGGAATAAGGATGTCATTCCTCTTGTTTTCAAACGCATACTGACTTATGCGATTTTTAAAGCCAGTAGCGATCGTCACGACGTCCCCATTGATTGGTGATGAAGCCGCATTCCTATGCTCCAGAGTCCTCACGTGTCCTGCCCAATTAGCACGATTGACGAAGAGCGAGCAATGTTCGCAATACTTGCTTGAAGACGATGATGCCATTTTTATTTATTTTTTTTTTTTTTTTTTTTTAATTTAACACAACAAAAATTTACAACAAAATATTTATTTTCACTTTAATTTTAGTTTATAATTTTAGTTATAGTTAACTGAACGGTTTACTTTTTTATTTTTTTTGTTTAAATTTTTACTTTAAATAACACACGAGGTCAAAGGTTTTGCTCAAGTTATGTACAGAGACTGATTTCTGAGCATTCGGGACCATCATTTTTATACGCTTTTTTTGATGCTCAATAAGGACCCCCCCACTGATGCAATTCATTCAATAAGTAGGCGCAATATCTTTAGTCGCGCCATTCATAAATTAGCATCATTGATAAAAAACACTTTGACCATTAAAAACAATTAGTACTAGACTCAGGGCTATTAGAATCATTGATTAAATACCCTTTAGTCACTCAAAACAATTAGTGCTAGACTCCAAGTGCATCAAAATGTCCTTCAAGAATGATCCTGTCTGGATCATTTAACTTAAGTCTCTTTCTTTTCAATTGAAAAAAAAAAATTTTGATCATTAAAAATCAATTATTCCTAGACGCAATTATAAATAAAAAAGGATGAAAACCAATTAATGATAGACTCAAGGATAAAAAAAGAATGAAAGTCAATCAGTGCTAGGCATTTGACAGACGGACGGATAGAGTACCAAAAAGAAACATGCATACACCTGTATTCAAGTGTGAAAAACAAAGGTAAAAGTGACAAAGGTAAAAGTGACAAAGTAATGAGGGTGAGTCACCGGTTGACAAAACGCACATCAAGCCATAAACGGACAGACGGATGGACAGACGGGCGGACAGACAAGAACGAGCATGCCGAGTACTAGGAGAACAGAATGAATCACTGCATACAAGATCGTCAATGCTCACACCTGTATTGAAGTGAACAAGGTAATGAGGGTGGGTTTTGTGTTTACAAAACACACACACACACACACACGCACACATCAAGCAACCAATGAGCGGGCACACAGACAGAGTATAAGGAGAACAGAATGAATCACTGCATACAAGATCGTCAATGCTCACTAACAGCATTGAAGTGTGTGTGTGCAGGTCAAGGTAATGAGGGTGGGTTTTGTGTTGACAAAACATATACACACTCACACACACCAAGCAATTAACGGCCGGACGGACAGACAGCCTAACAAGAGAACATAAGCACTCAATGAGGATGAGTCACCTGCTGACAACACTCACCAACCCGTCAACGGAAGGACGGACAGACATGTGGACGGACAGACGACCAAAGAGAATAGCAGCAATCACTACACACAAGGACGATCATACTCACTACATATACTGAGGGTGGGTTTTGTGTTGAGCAAACACATACCAACCGAGCAACAGGTGGGCGAACGGACAGACAGAGTAATAGGAGAACAGAATGAATCACTGCATGAATAACGTATTCAGTCCAAGACAATTCAAAGACACTAGCCAATGAGGGTGGGTTTTGCATTGACAAAACACACATCAACCGATCGACGGGTGGCCGGACGGACAGACAAGAACGAACATGCTCACTACATATGCTGAGGGTGGGACACCTGTAGACAAAACAAGGTCACACGGATCAATTAGTGCAGACAGACAGGTAGATAACAAAGGATCAATTAGTGCAGACGGACAGGTAGATAACAAAGGATCAAGGGTCATTAGGTCAAAACCACTTAGTGGCGGCAGATAACAAAGGGTCAAGGTGTGAAAAAGCAATTAGTCCCTTAGATAAAGATATGTCCCTTTGATAAAAAAGCAATAACTGTCAACCCCAATTTTAATGGAAAGCCATAAATCTGTTGCAGAACCGGCATTCTCCTACTACTCACTGCTAATGCCAGGAAGAATTCTTTTAACAGGTTGCCAATTATGCAAGCTTCTTGGGTGTGGCAAATTGAAACCCAATTTTGACCTCATGATTTTATAACACTTTGCTGATCTATACTGAATATTCAGTGTTATATTTCTCTCTTCTTCAGTATATTTTGATACACGCTTAGTTTTTGCCAAAAGCTTTATGAATGTTTTAGCTTTTTCATTAATATCATTATCTATAATCACTGATTCTTCATATAGTTTATCTATTCTTGACTTTAACATCTTAATTGTTTCGTCCATTTCAGAAACAATTTTCTTAAGATCAGCTTGCAACATTTCATATTTTCGTTGCAGTATTTCATGATCCTCTTTGAGATGTTCAAATCTCTTCTTATATGTACATTCTTCAGTACAATTATGTACTATTTCAGTACTTTCTTCATTTTGACTAGTTGATTTGATGAAATCAACTATATCAATGAAGTTTGGCAATTCTTCAACTTTAGTTACAATTGCTTTGTTTGTTTGCATTTCGGCAATGTTGGATTGCGCCAACGAGCTAACTTGCATTTCGGCAATGTTGGATTGCGCCAACGAGCTAACTTGCATTTCGGCAAGATTGGATTGCTCTAACAAACTTTGAACATAAGTTGTTGCAAAACTCCATTTCTTCAATGTAGTTTCCTTGCATTTCTTCAATGCTCTCTTCCGTTGACTTACCTCATCTGTAACAAAACTGGGAAGATGATTATTGCAAATATAAATAATTGCTTTATTTTCAACACCATTTTTGAGATATAATATTCTTTTTAATTTATCTCTATGTGCATGGTTCTTTGAAAATTCATGCAACTGTGAAGAAGGTCTACTTACTTGACATCCTCCAACGGAACAAATAATTTTTTTACTTCTTTTTCTATTTTTTTCGAAACGAAAGCATGTTTCACACCGTCATTGTGACCTGTAATAAACAAAAAAATTGTATATGTTAAATAAGTTAAAAAAAAAAAAATCCACTATACGTATACGCAATATTATTAGTGAATGTTATAAATCACACGTAAAATACATTTTGAAGGCTACTGCAAAGTTTGAAATCATAAGTAGAGGCATTTTTGAAAACTGCAGTATCACGTATACTTAATATGAATTCTAAGCAGTTGGGTTTTAATACATATGCATGTAAAGAAAAGTATGTTTTTACTTCTGGTGTACAGATACGCTATATTTATACGTTATAAAAAGCAGTCTTATACAGCGAAGAACAAAAAAATAGCACACTTTTCAAATATCCAAACAGTTTTTATCGAATTTCCAAACAATTCAATATTGAATGTGATCTTCATAACGGTTTTTGTTAATACTAATAAAAAATATAAAATTAATTCAAACTTAATTGTTTCTGTTAAAACATATTAATTGCACCAATTTTTTGGTGCCCTTTAAGTCGTCACAGAAGTGCTTATCACAAAATCTGTGATTTTTTGATACCCTACTCGGATCCACTTGGGCATTTTCGCACCACTCGTTTTTCAACCGGGATGGTATACGAAACATATGATCACTGCCCGCACAGTTCTTCACTATACACTTTATTTTAATTATTTCAGACATTGTACGTTTTTATTATTGTAATATATTTATAAAATTTATAAAATTGAGAATTTAATTAACTTTTAAGTTATTATTATTATTTAATTATATCTTATAATATATATATTTCTTCTGTGCGTGTGTTTGTCACTGAACTCCTCCTAAACGGCTGGACCGATTTTGATGAAATTTTTTCTGAATGTTCAAGGGGATTCGAGAATGGTTTAGATTCACAATTTGGTCCACTGGAAAAAGTTTTTTTAATTAATTTTTCATTTGTAAGTAGTTGTTAATTTCGCAAGCACAAAACGTACAAAAACGTAACATGCGTTGCTTTTTGTTTATTTACATAGTTTAAACATTAAATGAGATTAAAAAAAGTACACAAAAAAAAGCGGTGATATTAAAGTTAAGTTTAGTGAAATAAAGAGCAGAAAAATGCCACGTATTCGTGGAAGAGAAAAAAATATTGGTCGACGTACTCAGAATGCGCAATTGGTCCATGATCGTCGATTAAATAGAACAGTTCAAGAACACTCGGCCGATAATGCAAATTCGAGAGATCAAATGAAAAGTACACGTGCAAATGAAAGTTCTCAGCAACGCACTCAACGTCTTCGTGCTAATACAATAAGACAACGAGAGGCACGTCAACGAGCGACGAATGCAAATAGAGAACGTAACCAACGGCGAATGCAAGATGTTCGAACATTGACAAGAGCATCACTCAATCGTCTCGCGTTTGAATATGATCCTGAAATAAACTATTCGTCCAATGCATTAATCACGATTGGTAGTATGGACAAAGAGTGTCAACAATTTCATGCTTTCAAGTACAAAGGTGAAACAGCTGGTTTATGTTGCGCATCTGGAAAAATTTCACTGCCACCGCTAAATCAACCGCCGGAACCTTTAAAAACACTTTTATCTGACACCACATCTCAATCAAAATTGTTTTTGCGAAAAATTCGTAAATTCAATTCATGCTTCCAAATGACATCATTTGGAGCAACAAAAATTGTTCATAATGAAGATGGTCGTAATTTCGAATCTAAATTCAAGATTCAAGGTCAAGTGTACCACCGAATTGGTTCATTGTTTTTATTTACGATGCTGCTATTGCCACACTCCACAGATTATATGCCTGCCAGTAATCAATCGTTTCATTTCGAATTTTTGATATACTCACACGCTACCGAGAGCGAAGCAAAGCGCGCCGGGTCAACTAGTATTTATATAGATTATTTATATTATAATAAATAATGCACAAATTTTGTTAACTTTTGTTGTCAATTAAAAGCTTTGAACTAAATCAGTCATGCCACCTTTTTATCTGTGCCTTTTTTTGTGCCAAGTTAGCGTAACTTTCATATTTTCGGGATTTACACTGAAACTCGCAATATGGCAGCACCGGAAATGATCCGCATGAGCTAAAGGAACGATCTGGCAATACTATTATAAAACATCGCATAGGACTGACGGCTTAAAGACTTGCAAATAATTCAACTAAGGAATAAATATAAAAGGTAAGTGGAAATAAATTAAAAATAGTGAAATAAGTGAGTGATAAAATATATAAAAGTGAATGCATGTTGAATGCGCATGAAATAAGTGCGTACATAACTTTGTAATGGAGTTATGTCCGTCCTTATTGGAAAATGCGCATTGAACATGCATTTACAATAGTTTCAACGAAATTGAGTATACATATATATGTAAGAGTATAGTCTCTTTGATTATTTAAGGATACCGAGACAACGACACTTTGACTCACAGAAATAAAGTAACGGTTTGCACTCAAGTTTTGATTGTCAGATTAAAGTCTTCTTTATTACACGTCTTATTTGTTTAACTGTCTTCTATCGACTGACTTGAGGTCTCTTTTGAGTTTCGTTCCTCGCTCAATCGTGTCGGCTGCGATCGCGATTGAGTGAGAGGACATTCTCAGAGAGCCAGAGTGTAGGGTTGCATTTGGCTTGCTTATCACTACTATTTACAATTGACTTATGACTATTTACAATTCATTCTTATTCTGTATATATATATATATATATTTTTTTTTTTATACATTTAATTTCCTATCCATGGTCTTATGTTACTAATACTCCAAACACCTTGATATGGGTTACGTGTTAGTTGGAAACCCTCTACGTCTTTTATTAAGTATCTGTCGTTTTTTAAAATTTTGTCTATTTTGTACGGTCCTTTGAATTTAGGTATTAGTTTCTTAGATGCTCCTATTGTGCTGTCAAAGTTTTTTATCATTATGTAGTCTCCTGTTTTGTATTTGGTTGGTTTCTTTGATTTTTTATTATACTGTTGTTCATTGTATTCTTGTCTTTGTTTTTGTCGTTGTTCTGCGTCGTTTCTTATTTCCTCTAAATTTCTATTCTCAACTGTCGAGTTAAGTTCGTTGATCTTTTCTCTAAATTCGTCTATAACGTGTCCTTTTTGTTCTAAACCAAACAGCATTTTGCTAGGTCATTGATTTATTGATTGATGTTGTGTGTTGTTCAAAACATATTCTATTTGCTCTACAGTTTTGTCCCAATGTAGTCCTTTTTCGGGTTCAGTCAACTTGGCCAACATTGGTCCAATACTTCTATTTATTCGTTCGACTTGTCCGTTTGCTTGGGGAGAACCAGTTGCTATTAGTATATGTTTTATATCTGACTCGTTCATAAATTCTTTGAACGTTTCATTTGTAAAACAGCTGCCTCTGTCTGAAACTATGCATTTTGGTCTACTGTATGCCCTAAAGTAATCTTTGAGTGCTTTTAGTACCTCTTGTGTCTTTGTTGTTTTTGTTGTATACAGTCGTACAAACTTCGTAAAAGCATCGACGACTACGAATATGTGTTTATTTGATCTGTCTGACTTTACTGGCCCGTAATGATCGATATGTAACATTTCAAACGGTTTGTTACCTTTGGGAATACTATGCAGTTGACCTTCTCTTTTCCTTGATTCAGGGGAAAATGCTACACATTTGAGACAGTTTTGAATATGACTTAACGCTTTTTCTTTGACGTTTAGAATATAATATGTTTTGTTAATACTGTCTATCATTTTGTCTCTACCTATATGACCTAGTTCTTCGTGATACTTAAACATTACTCGATTTTCCATTTCTTTTGGTACATAGAATAACAGTCGTCCGTCGTTTGTCTTTTTGTACACTATACCATTTCTCATTTCATATAATTTATGTTCACACATTTCGAGTAGTTTCCTAATTTCGCATATTTTATCATCTTTTGCTTGGCATATTATTAAGTTGTCTTCGAAGCTGTTTGTTTCGACTACCATAACATTTGTACATCTGCTTAGAGCATCAACGTGTTGCATTCTTTCTCCAGGTCTATGAACAATATCAAAATGATAATTCTGAAAGTCTAATGCCCATCTGGCAATTCTTGGGTTTAACTCAATTTTGTCTAGCGTCAGATTCAACGAATTGCAGTCTGTCACAACCTTAAAATATCTGCCTTGAAAATATATTCTAAATCTGCGTAATGCATATACAATCGCCAAAGTCTCTAGTTCATAGCTGTGGTACTTTGATTCTGTAGCTGTTGTTCGTTTCGAGAAATAAAATATTGGGTGCCACTTGGAATCTTTTTTCTTTTGCATCAAAACTGCACCGAAACCAAGAGCACTAGCGTCACAGTGGAGTTCAGTCTCGTCTTTGTAATGATAAATAGACAATATTGGTGACTCAACTAATTTCTCTTTAAGAACTGTAAAACAATCTAACTCCGTTGCTCCAAATTCAAACTGTCTATCTTTTTTCGTAAGGTCGTGTAACGGTTTTGCGATCGTTGAGAAATCTTTTATAAACCTTCTAAAGTAAGAACATAAGCCTAGGAAACTTTGAACTGCGTGTCTGTCTTTTGGAATTGGAAAGTCTTTGACTGCTTCTATACCTTTATCGTTTGCTTTGATACCATCCTTTGTGATTGAAAATCCTAAATATTTAACAGTCGATTGCAAGAATTCGCACTTATCTAGTTTTAGCTCAAGTTTGTTTTCTACCAGTCTTTTAAAAACTTCCTCTAATATTTGCAAGTGTTCGTTTACAGACTCTGTTGCAACTAAAATGTCGTCCATATAAACGATTACTTTGTTTTCTCTAATCATGTCTTTAAAGATTTTATTGACAAATCTTTGAAATACTGACGGCGCGTTTCTTAGTCCGAATGGCATTCTTAAAAACTCAAATTGTCCTAGAGGTGTAACAAACGATGTATACTTTACTGATTCTTCGTTTACATATACATGAAAGAATCCATTTTTTAGGTCAAGTTTTGTAAACACGCATTTGTTTACCAACTTATCTAACAAATCGTCTATCAGGGGTAGTGGGTAGTTATCTTTTGCTGTTGCTTTGTTCAATTTTCGATAGTCTACACACATTCTTAAATCACCTGTTTTCTTTTTAACTAATACTATTGGTGACGTGTATTCGGATTCACTAGGTCTTATGAATCCCTTTTCAATGTATTCATCTAACAGTTTTTCCAATGAATCTTTCTCAAAGTAGGACAGTCGTCTTGGTGAACAACCAAACGGTTTTGCATCTACTAAACTCAATTTTATTTCGCTTTTAGTCATCGGATTTTGTGGTCTTGGTGGTCTTATGTAAGCATCTTCGAACAGTTTAATGAATCTTTGCTGGGTACCGTAACTAATTTCTTTGCCGATATTATAAGAAACTTGTTCTTCTACGTTATATTCTATTAACATTATACATTTTTCAAAAGAGTCAGTCATTAACGATTCTTGACTTGTAACATGTTTGTTTTCTAATAGTGGTATAATAGCAGTCTGATTACATGAAAATCGTTCATTGTTTTTCGGTGACAGTGGATTATTAACATTTCTGTTTTGTAACAGTTGGCTTCCAATAGTTTCATTGACAAAGCTGTTTTCTACCAGTTGATCGTTAACAGTTTTATTGTCATTGTCGTTTACTAGCAGTCGGTCGTTAACAGTTTCGTTCAGTAACAGTCGTTTATTGTCATTTTGTAACAGTTGATCGGTAACAGTTTTATTGTCATTGTCGTTTACTAGCAGTCGGTCGTTAACAGTTTTGTTCAGTAACAGTCGTTCATTGTTGTTTACTAACACTCGGTCGTTAACAGTTTCGTTAAGTAACAGTCGTTTATTGTCATTTTGTAACAGTTGATCGGTAACAGTTTCATTCACTAACAGTCGTTCATTGGTGTTTATTAACAGTCGGTTGTCAACAGTTTCGTTCTGTAACGGTCGTTTATTGCAGTCGTTGTCTTTTAAAATTTGGTTGTTAACAATTTTATTATTTGCTTTTTGAGCAAGTCTTGTTTTGTTAGGACTAACGGTATGTAACTTTTCAGGTGTTTCAGTGGAGTTTACAGTTTTCTCAAGTGTGACCATTTTTAACGTGTTCAGATCAAGTCCTAAATTGCAAGCATTCATAAAATCTCTTCCGAGAACTACATCATAACTCATAGATTCATCTTTGACAACGGTTAAATTAAAATAAACTTTTGTTGAATTTTTCAAAACGTAACATAGCAACTGTCCATAACATTCAAGCGGACTGTGATTTAAACCATGTTAAGTGTTATTAACTGAATTTAATTTTATCTCATTCTTGATTAGTTTTTTCTTAATGAAAGATATGGGACTTCCTGAGTCAATTAAACATGCTGCAATTATGGACTGACCAGTTTTGTGTTCTAAAAATATTTTAAAATACCTTACATAGTTATCGTTGATGCTTTTCCGATCAGGACATCGTGCTACCCAGTGATCCATAGCACCGCAAGCAAAGCATGACCCTGGCTGTCGCTTCGGTTTTCTGCACTCCTGCATTAGGTGACCTTTTGAGTTGCAATTAATGCACCGCATATCTTTTTTGGTGTTTGGTTGTGGATACGGTGTCATCGTGGTTGCTGTTGTCGTTTTTGGAGCTATCATCATCCGTTGTACTGTTGCCGTTTTTGGTGCTGCTGTTCTTTGTGAAGCTATTGTCGAGTTGCTGTAGTTGGTTGTTGGCAGTCTTTTGGGCAATCGAACTTCTGCAAACGCTTCTAGCATTCGTCTACTGTCATTGAAACATTGTATGCGTGCTTGGGAACGCAACATTTCCGAAGGGATGCCCTCAATTACATATTCTAGAAATTCTTCGTCACTCAAACATAGGTTTGCGGAAAGCGTTATTTTATCCGTCATGTAAACGGTGAACTTTTCTTCGAACTGCCATTTTCTATTTTCAAACTTTCGTCTTGTTTCTATTTTGGACAGTTTGTTGCAGAAGACGAGTGTTATAAGTTTAAACAGTTCTTCCGTTGGCATTAACATTCGTGATGAATCGGCATGTAGCCATGACAACGCGTTTCCTTTGAACTTGCTGACTATTAGAACACGAATGGCATTTTCGTCGAGTCCGTATTTTCTTCCTACATTCTTTAAGTGTGTAACCCAACCGTGGGCATCGTCTTCGCCTGTAAAGTCTACGATTAATTCCATTACATTGGACAGTGAAACGACTGGTGTCGGCTGTCGATCGATGAGCGTTTGCTTAAATTTCGTTGTTAGCTCTGAATTTGATTTCACAACATTGTTTTCCTTTGTAACGATCTTCACTTTCTTTTCCTGTTGCTGTTCAACGTTGACTTCAGTAGCTTTTGATTTTTCGTGGTATTTTAATTTTTCAAGTTGAAGCTGTAGTTGCTGTATTATACATTGTAAAGCTGTGACGTCGATGTCTGTCTGAGTTGCTGTTGGGCAAGCGTCGCCGTTGTCGACTGCGGCTTTGGCGTATACGTTGTTGTTGTCGGCTACGTTGTGAGCGCTGTTTTGGCTTGCTTTGACATGAGCGTTGTTGTTGTTGTCTGCGTTGTGAGTTCTGCTTTTGTCTGCCTCGCTGGTCTTCTGTGAACTGGCGCCGTTTCTTTCGGGTATACCAATTTGGGCTATTTTGTTGTTGTTGGATTCGTTCTGAGTGTTGTAGCGTTTGGGTATACCAGTTTGGGCTATTTCGTTGTTGTTGGTTTCGTTGTGAGCGTTGTAGTGTTCGGGTATAACAGTTTGGGCTATTTCGTCATTGTTATTAGCTTCGATGTGACTGTTGCAGCTTTCGAGTATAACAGTTACTTCGTCGTTGTTGTTGTTTTCATGTTGAAATACAACAGAACAATCGTTCACTGACTTGATATTGTTTAATTCATGGTTTGATTTGTTTAACAAATCTGTCAGGATTTCGCCATAATTTTCTATATAAATGTTATTAAGTCGTAATATTAGTTCGGCTTTTGTGCCGTGCGTTGGTAAATTTAGTACCGAGAGCCAATTTTTTAATTGCGCGATTGAAAATTGCTCCATTTTGTAGGTAGGACCACTTCTGATATTGTAAGAGTATAGTCTCTTTGATTATTTAAGGATACCGAGACAACGACACTTTGACTCACAGAAATAAAGTAACGGTTTGCACTCAAGTTTTGATTGTCAGATTAAAGTCTTCTTTATTACACGTCTTATTTGTTTAACTGTCTTCTATCGACTGACTTGAGGTCTCTTTTGAGTTTCGTTCCTCGCTCAATCGTGTCGGCTGCGATCGCGATTGAGTGAGAGGACATTCTCAGAGAGCCAGAGTGTAGGGTTGCATTTGGCTTGCCCCATCAGGGCAAAGCCAGTGTATACATCCTGCTACATATATATATGTATGCGTGTATCATTTTGGCTACACACAGACATATATATTTTTATGTATATTCAATTTCATTGATATATATTTCATACTCACAAGTTTTCAACCATATAAATTAATATATTAATTTATAATTATTTTTTTTGTTTCAGGATGGCAACTTTTAACTTCTTCGGCGTCGGTGGTGAGCTACTGGGCGGTCAAGGCGGAGGACGTCGCGGTGGTGGACGCGACGGTCGTGGGGGAGGTCGTGGTGGACGCGGACATGGTGGAGGACATCGCGGAAAAAGCTTCAAGCTGAATTCAAAGCAAAGAAGGCTAAAACGTCGGGCTGAAGCCCGAAAGTTGTTTCAACAACAGCAACAACAACAACAACAACAGCAGCAACAACAACAACAACAGCAAGCAGAACGCCCACCACCACCACCACCTCCACCTCTGCCTCCACAGCAACCATTAATTGTCATAGAAGAGCAGCAGAAGCAGCAGCAGCAAAATCCACAAAAGCCGCAAAAGCCGCAGGATGCGTTGGAAGAAGAGGAGGAAGACCTGATGAATTTTGATTAATATTTATCAAAATCTATCAGGCCTTTCTCCTCTTAGATTTTAGTTTTTTTTTTTGTTTGTTTTTTTCATTTAATTTAATTTTTATATTTTGATTTTGTTTTTGGAACGAAGTTCCTTTACGGAGCTTACATGTAGACTGAAATGACAGAAAATTTAAAATCGTCACGTAACGAAATGAGTTTTTTGTGTACGTATGTGTGGGACTATAATACTATAATGCTAACGTTGTTGCTACTTGCATGACAAAAGTTATAAACTCAGAAGTCATCAAAAAATAGCAACAACAAACATGTATAGTTTTAATTTTGGCATTTCTCTTCCACCGTCACTTTCGCCATCTGGCGCATATGCAACAACAACCAACTTGCTTACGCCAAATATTACAACAACTCTTGTTGTAATATTCGACACAAGCATGCTCCGTTACGTCACTCAGTGTCCGAACGCATGCCTTGTGTTAGCATTGCTAATCAGCCTCATAATCTGTGAGCCGCGAATTCATCTGCGTCCTCATAATGGCTACCTAAGAATATAAATTGATCCTGTTATAATTATAATTACGTTGTTATTCCAAATTAATGATGCCGAATTTTCAAAAAATGTTGTATGTTATTAAATGTTGAAAAAAAGGTCAATTTTGAGTAGCGATATCATCCTAACTATAATTCCGATTTCTTTAAAGTTAACATTTCCTTAATCTCTGGTCATATATTTGTTTTATCGAAAGCGTTCATGAATTTTTTGATTTTTGCAAGCTGAATGTATCTAAGGTTCATCTGTTCGTCCATGGAATCAGAGAGAGTGTTCAGCAAGGCCGGACAAATTATTTCAAAGAGGTGAACCAGGCTCAAGGAGGACAATATAAAAATCCTTTTGTTTTTAAACCAAAATTTTTGGATTTAATAAATAAATAAATATTAATTTTCTTGTTTACATAAAAAATATTTATGTGGGACGATATTATCGACGACTATCGATAGCACTATCACGACTATCGATGGTTCCAAAATAACTATCGTCGACTATCGATAGCGCCGATTATCGACAGTTCTCCACATCTAGTATGTATGTGTGCGACTGTTGAGCTATTAACTAAAAATATTTCTTTCTTACTTCCAAGTGATTCAGTAGCTTATTGCATAGAGCTGTTGCTCTTCAAGTCGAAGTACTCAGGTTCGCTGCCCAGGGGTTAGTCAATCGAAATTTTTAAATTTTTTTTGTATTTTTGAAAATGTTTGTTTGAAGGTACCTAGTAGTGTTGGGCATGGGCTGTGTTGAAAATTTGAATATCGTCCATGTTGGTTCGTGCAGAGCAAAATCGGCACGAAGAAAAAAAAATCTAAAGGTTGCGATTTTTTAGTGCGCTTTAAATTGAAAATGAACATAAAAATCACAAAAACTGCGTTACCGATCATCTATAATATAAAAACCAGTAAGGGCGGTATAGTTGAGTACTCTCAACTATATAATACCCTGTACACACACCTATGTTGATAACACGTTAAACATTCACAAAATTTCAGCATTGTATTCTTTATACTTTAGGAGATACAGCAATTTTAAGAAAAATATTACCTTTTGTTGTGCTCGATGGGCGGGAAGGAATGGGCGTGGCAAAAATTCCTTCAAACTTCATCTAGTGTTTGACCACACGAGACTATCTTCCAAATTTCAAGTCTCTAGCTTTAATAGTTTTCGCAGTGTTAAGTACGGTTTTTGTTACAAATAGGATAAAGCAGTGTTCAAAGCGCAATTTATGCCAAATTTCAACTTGTTTGTCTTTGCGTTGTCACACAGCGTTAAAAATGAAAAAAGTAAAAGTATGCAGTTTTAAAAAGGTATGTTTACTGAGTTTGCATACAAAATTTCAGCATTGTATCTCTTATAGTTTAGGAGATACAGCAATTTTAAGAAAACAACTTTTTGAGGGGAAACGAAGGGGAGGGGGAAAAATGTGGTATGCAGTTTTGTAGAGCTATACATACTGAGTCTACATACTCATTTTCATGTTTCTAACTCATCAGGTTTTCGAGCTACAGCCTTTTGAAAAAATGGGTGGTGCTCGATGGGCGGGAAGGAGTGGGCGTGGCAAAAAATCCTTCAAACTTGATCTAGCGTTTGACCTCACGAGTCTATCCACCAAATTTCAAGTCTCTAGCTCTTATAGTTTTCGAGAACCATTGGTGAGGACGGACGGACGGACAGACAGGGCTATATCAATTCGTCTTGTCATCCTGATCAAGAATATATATACTTTATAGGGTCCCCCTCCCCTCCTTCTATGCGTTACATACAAACCGTCTCAAACAAACTTAATATACCCTGATACACAGTGTGTGTACAGGGTATAATGAATCGCAAAATGTGTTGGTAAGCGCATAACTCAACAACGCCTGGACCAATTTGGCCAATTCTTTTTTTTAAATGTTCGTTAAAGTTCAAAGATGGTTTTTACGGCGAGAAAAATTCAAATAATTGCCGGAAAAACCCTAAAAACAGACCTTTTCTTTTTCCCATACAAACTTGCGACGTCGCAAGCATTAAACGTAACATGCTATGCTTCTTCTTATACGTCAGTATTGTTATGTGTTTGTTGATTGAAAGAGAACAAGAAAACTTTGAGAGAACGTACAAGCCAGAGAGTATTAAAATTACACGCACTAATGTGTAAACAATGCAGGTATGTACGGCTTGAAGGATTTGACTCCAAGTCATGTCAAATTAAAAAAAAGTTGAAACAACAACAAACTGTCAATGTCAGTGTTGTTTTTCTTGGATTTTCACTACTGAGTTTGCTTTTGTCAACTGATACACGAAACAAACCGTAGCTATGTATATCGTGTTTAGTGCAGTGTTTAGTTACCTATGATCACTTATTATTGAATGTGAGACAATAATCTATAGTATAATAAAAATGAATCGAAAAATATGTTGATAAGCGCATAATTCAAAAACAGCTTCCGATTCAATGAAATTTTCAGTTAATCTTTAGATGGACCTCCTGAAGGTTGTTATAATGTTTTGGTATCAATCCGACCATTTTAACTGGTAGCCTCCTTACGAAAAATAAACAATATTAAGATTTTGTGGACGCAAGCACGTACCATTCTTTGCTTCTTCTTACACTTTTGTATTGGTATGAGTGTGTTGTTTGCAAAGGGAACAAGAGAACGGTGAGAAAACGGAGGAGCATTACTTTCGAAATTGTGCTTCACTTCTTCTTCATCTTTTACATACAGCCACATATGTACACATATTAGTGTTTTTATACTCTTCACGTATGTAAATATTATTATGACTTTGTCACGGAGTTTGTAACCCCCAGAAGGAGAAATCTCCGACTATTGACCTGAAATTTTACAGCTTTACCACCATAAATCATTTGTCGGAACTGCAATGATCAGACCATTAGAACTGGTAGCACCCATACAGAATGAAGAAGAACCAGTAAGGACGCTATAGTCGAGTATACTCGACAATATAATACCCTGCACACATGGTAGGCGGTGCCACACCCTCAATCTACAAAAACATATTAATCTGACGTCGCATATTCAAATAGTGTTCAAAATATCATGTAAATCGGTCAAAAAATGTGGAATTCACGAAAAATTTGAGTTTGTAGGTCATTGAGGGGTAACTATCAAAAAGAGGGGAATTTTGTGGTATGCAGTTTTAAAGATACGTATTTACTGAGCTTGTCTACAAAATTTCAGGTTCGTATCTTTAATAGTTTTGAAGATACAGCAATTTTAAGAAAATAACCGGTGGAGGGGAAATGAAGGGGAGGGGGAAAAATTGTGGTATGCAGATTTGTAAAGCTACTTATACTGAGTCTACATACCGACTTTCATGTTTCTATCTCATTCGGTGTTCGAGTTATAATGTTTTAAAAAAGTGGGCGGTGCTGGATGGGCGGGAAGGAGTGGGCATGGCACAAAACCATTCAAACTTGATCTGCTGCCGAGCATCACGAGTCTACCCTCCAAATTTCAAGTCTCTAGCTATTATAGTTTCTGAGAACCATTGGTGAATACGGACGGACGGACGGACGGACGGACAGACGGACAGACGGACGGACATAGCTTAATCAATTTCTCTTGTCGTCCTGATCAAGAATATATATACTTTATAGGGTCCCCCTGCCCTCCTTCTGTGCGTTACATACATTTCGCTCAAACAAACACAATATACCCTGATACACAGTATGTGTACAGGGTATAAAAATGAACAGAACTTAAGTCGTTGAATGGAAAACTTTTTCGTTTTGGAAGATAGAGGGATGAAAAAAACATAAACAAACATAGTAACTTTACGTACGCAGACTAAATTTCTGGAATTGTCATTAAGATCGGACCACTGAAACTGGTACTTATCATACAAAGTGAAGAAGAGGAAAAGACAGAAAATTTACGGCGTTGAAAGGAAAACTTTTTTTTTCTTAATTAATTGACTTACAACTTCACAAGCTAATATCAATAAATTGCAAGTTTCCATATTAGCTTAAACAATGAAAATTGGTATATAGGCTATTTAAGTAAAGAGAAAGCAGATTCAATCCAAAAAACTGGCGTGGCATAAAAAGAGCGTGAAAAGTAAATAGTCTTCAGCAAGGCTGAATAGCGTTTTTTATACTCCTGCAAAAATAATATATATTTGCGATGCCATGAAGTTCGCTACGCAGAGAAGGAGATATCGCCGACCACATAAAGCATATATTATCTTCACAAGACGAGTTAACACAGTCATGTCCATATGTCTGCTTCAATACCAACTGCGAGCTCAGTTTTAACGATTTAAAAAAAAATAAAACGCAGAAAATTATCTTATCCTTTCAGGCAGTTTGTATGTAAAAAATCTGCATGATTGGATTGCTATTACATTTAGCTGCCGGTTAAAAATTAGGTTTTTTAAAACTACCACCTTAGTTTTTTGTACAAAAACATTTTAGACGTCAAAAAAGGCACTTTGCAAAAGAAACAATCGATCAAAACAAGATTTTTGTTAGAAAAATGTTTTATTAATTTTTAACTATTTTCCAAAATTTTATTAGAATCGAACATAAAGGCGTGGCCCCGACCATATAGAGAAACATCTTCAAAATAACATTTTGCTGTAAGTGGAGAGTATTTTTCATTTTGCTAAAATGGAACAAAGGAACAATTAGTCAAAAATATGGTTTTGTTGTTCTTAAATATAAACAGATGGAATTTTTCAATCACATGTTTGTAAAGGTAATTATATATCACTGCAAAGTAAGAAATTTGCCATAATTACAAAGCATTAAGAATTCTGAAACGCATTAACGGTAATTAGAGTTTCAAAACGCTGGAATATTTTATTTTTTAAATTTAATTAATCTACGAAAACAAAATCTGGAAATAATATTGATGACTTCGAACCCAACAAGAATTGATAAATGAACGTGGCTGCTGCAACATATAATAAAAATTTAAAACGCCTATGTCCCTGTATCTATAAGTCTGACAAGAAGAAAATTTAGGAACTAATTGTGATAGAGTGTTAAAAGATTCAATCCTGGGCTATATACAACAGTTCATCATACTTTGAGGGCGTAGCAAAGCGCGCTGGGTCAGCTAGTTTTATATAAATAGCTATTGCTACCATCGCTATTCATTTATAAACTGGATTCGCTTGATTTTCGCAAAAATGGAAAAACTGCAAATTCAAGAAGCAATTCGTAGGAACAACTGGAATTTTAAACTAATAAAACTAGAAACTGCCAAGAGAATTTTGTAAGATTAATGTAAATAAAATTATACAAAAATTTTTAATATTTCGTGTTGGACCGTGTTCGGATAATTTTTAGCCGTGCGTGTTGCAAATTTTGATTTTCGTGCTGTGTTAGATTCGGTAATTTACAATCCATGCACACCGTAAGGAACTTCGTTCCTGGTTGGGGTCCCATGACCCCACTATTTTTTTTATTTTTGTTTTGTTTTGTTTTAATATTGAGGTTGAGGTTGAGGTTGAACAGGCAGCTCAACCGAAGTCGAGAGCACCCAGTGACCATTAGGTCCATTGTGTTGCCTGATTTATATACTGGAGGGATAGATGGGATCGGGTAGGGTTGCTGGGATAATGGATGGGAGAAGGGTCATTCCGTTTTTCCTGGTTCTAATGGCCAGTCCCACTGGGCTTCGGCAGCCCACGGAACCACCCAGTGGAATCCAGGAAGAGTGCCAGGTCCTCCAGGTGCGCGTTCGCTAGACTGCCCAGTTCGTCAAAGAAGGGTCTTCCCAAAAATTGGGTTCTCCTCCTCAGAAGTGCAGGGCAGTTGCAGAGAAGGTGTTGGACACTCTCAATCTCATCTTCGTTTTCACAGCTACGACAGTAGTCTTGTTGGGATACGCCGTACCGTTGGGCCATACGCCCAATGTAGCAGTGTCCCGTTAAGACTCCTGTCAACATCCTTATCCTGTTCTTTGTTAAGTGTAGGAGCTCGGAAGTGCGCTTCGAATTGTATCTTGGCCATAATGCCTTGGACACCTCGCAGCCCAGTACTGCTATCCAGTGTTCGGCAGCCACAGTCCTCATGGTACTATCAAGTTCCGATAGGACGTACTGGATTGGCCTTTTAATGTCTTTCACCACGAGACTTGTTTCTAACGCTGAACCGGATCTAGCGCACTCGTCAGCCGCCTCGTTACCAGGCACACCCATGTGGCCCGGCACCCAGACCAGTCTGATTGAGTGCGGTTGACACCGGTTCAGTGCCAAAACCGTGTCCCGGATGAGTTTACTCTTTACCGTGTTCGACGAGAGAGCTTTAAGCGCTGCTTGGCTCAACGTATCAACGTAGATCGATACGTTCCTCGGGCTCTCACTCAAGGTGTGTATCAATTTAGCCGCCTGCCAAACGGCGTAGATCTCCGCTTGGAACACGCTGCAATAGTCAGGAAGACGAAAGGAGAGTTCAACCGAAGGGTCATCAGAGTAGACCCCCGATCCAGTTCCTTCCTTCGTCTTCGAGCCGTCTGTATAGATTGACAACTCGTTCTGCCTCACGGGAGTTTCGAGTTGCCAATCTGCTCTATTAGGAAATTCGACAGTAAATTTGTCTTCCCATTTGAGATCTGAAACCCAGTAGTCGTTCTCATCTGCCACAGAGGTTCCTACTGAGCGTAGGATGGTACTGTGGCCCGCAACACAAGGCTTAAGAAGTCCCTGGGCTAGCAGCCTGACTGCACTTCTTGCTGCCACGTGCTTGAGGGAGACTCCAATTGGTTCCAGATTCAACATCACATCAAGCGCTGCCTGGGGGGTAGAACGAATGCATCCTGTTACTCCTAGGCAAGCGAGTCTTTGTACCTTACGGAGGTTGTTTAGATGGGAGTTGGTGTGACCCGCCTCCCACCAAACCAGCGTTCCATAAGTAAGTAAAGGTCTGACGACTGCTGTGTAAAACCAATGAATGATATACGGTTGCAGTCCCCATCCTTTACCGAAAGTCTTTTTGCATACAAAAAAGGCCTGTAGTGCCTTTTTCATCCTCTCCTCCGAGTTCCTCCTCCAGGAGAGTTTAGAGTCGAGGATTACTCCAAGGTACTTGGCCTCCTTTGAAAGCACAAGCTCCGTTCCGTCCAGTGTCGGGAGTTTGAAGCTTGGGATCTTGAATTTCCGGGTGAACAAAACCAGCTCGGTCTTTTGTGGGTTGGCCCCCAGACCGTTCTGCTTTGCCCATCGAAGAGTTAGGCTCAATGCGCCGTTTAGGAGCTCACTGATTGTAGGCAGGAATCTGCCTGTTACCATAAGCATCAGGTCGTCTGCATAGGCCGTCACTCTACATCCCCTATTTTCCAGTTTTAGGAAAAGATCATTAAGGACAAGGTTCCACAACAAGGGAGATATGACACCCCCTTGCGGAGTTCCCCTGACCACCTTCCTCCTAATTGTCGAGGTGCAGAGTTGGGCGTTTATCACTCTGTGGCAGAGCATGTTGCTAAGCCATCGAGTGATTGTCGGGTGTGAGCCAATTTTGACAAGTGCAGTCGTAATAGACTCGATCCTGACATTGTTGCAGGCACCTTCTATGTCCAGAAAAGCCGCCAACGTAAACTCCTTTCTCCGCAATGTTTTTTCAATTGTGCTAACTACCTCGTGCAAAGCGGTCTCAACTGATCTACCCCTAAGATAGGCGTGTTGAGATCCACTAAAAGTGTGAGGTGTCAGCTTACTTCTGAGGTGCAGGTCCAGGAGTCTCTCCAATGTTTTCAATAAAAACGATGAAAGACTAATGGGCCTATAATCTTTTGGTGAGCAATGGTTGATCTTTCCTGCTTTGGGAATGAAAGCCACCCTCACTTCTCTCCAGTACCTTGGGATGTATCCTGTGAGGAGACATCCCCTGAAGATTTCCAGTAGCCATTGCGACAGGTGCTCACTCACCGCTTGCATCATGGCCGGTCTGATGTCATCCGGTCCAGCTGATTTGTTGGGATGGAACGACTTGATATCCCAGATTATCTTTTCTTTGGTAAGGATTTCCCTTACTACGGCCTCACCCCCCAGGTCCACTGCCCGTTCCGGCTCTTCGCTGATGCTAAACCCAGGTTCATCGTCAGCTTCCAAGCATCCCGGAAAGTGTGTGTTCATGAGGAGTTGTAGAGACTCCTGGCTGTCTTTAGCGAATTTGCCATCCAGATCGCAAAGCAAGCCTGGTGTGGCTGGATCTTTCGCTAGCAACCTTCGAAGTCTGGACGCTTCTGTGGTGCTGGTCAGATCCTCGCAGAAAGCGGCCCAAGAATCTTTTTTGGCCTTCCTACATTCTTTCTTGAAGACTTTGAAACTGAGGTGGTAGGCGTCCCAGTCCACCTGGCAGTTTCTGTCTTTCGCTCTGTTGTAGAGTCTTCTCGTTTCCTTCCGTATCCTTCCGAGCTCCGGTGTCCACCACCTGTTGCGGTTTGACTTTGGAGGACGGCTGATAGGACAGGATTTGATGAAGGCCTTACACAGAGCTTCCGTGACGGTCCTGGTCGATTTCTCCAGTTTGTCCGGGTTGTCCAGCCTACCCACTGGGTGGTTTGGGAGTAACTCCTTGACAAGTTGAGAGAACTTGACCCAGTCAGTTCGTTTTGGGTTCCTGAAGGGGTGTTTGGCCTCTCTGAACCATTCTACTTCGAACACTATCCTGTAATGGTCCGAGAAGGAACATTCCGTGGATACGTGCCAGTCTACAACAGAGAGAGAGTCACTGTTGGTCGCTAGGGTTATGTCAATAACCTCAGCACGGTTCTTATTGCGGAATGTGGGGTGGTCACCCCGGTTACACACATTAAGATTTGTGCACGACATGAATTCACACAGCGATTCTCCTCTCACGTTAATATCCTTGCTTCCCCACATAGTATGGTGAGCATTGGCATCACACCCCAGGATTAAGTCCGTGCCCTCCTCCTGCGCATGCCGAATAAGGGCTCGGACGCTCTCTGATGGTGGATCCCTCTCTTCATACGGTAGATATGCCGAGGCCAGGTATAGTTTGGGACCGTTCCTTCGCTCGCATAACACTACCGTCAGGTCGTTGTTGCTGTAACGGGAAGAGAAAAGAACATTAAGTCCGGTTCTTACCACGATACAGGTTCTGGACTTACCTACAGTTGTAGGGACAAGGAGATTGTAGCCGCGGGCACCTAAACCGCAAACCCTTTCACTCACGATCCAGGGCTCCTGGATAAGAGCCACGTCTACCCTCTCCCCGTCCATCCACCGTAGTAAGTCGATCGAGGGGACCCTTGAATGATGCAGATTAATCTGCACCACCTTAAGTCTCTCCGGTTGACCTATCATCTTCGCGCCCGGCGCCTCCAGGAATGATTGCCCGAAGGCAACCCATTCCCATCTTCAGACGGCCCTGCCTGCTCAGGAGTTGGCGTCTGGACTCCGGACCAATACTGATCCAGAGGTCCTTGCCGTTTCCCTTGTCGCGGGCCAGCCCTCTCTTGATTGTCCAATCCCCGGTGTCGCAGTCCGCGTTCTGGCTCTTGATCAATAAGAGGGTGGTTCGATCCTCCATAATTGGAGGTGGGATCCAGACCTTAATAATCGTTCGAGCCGGAATTTGGTCCACGGGGACGACATCAATCTTAGCACCCGGCCAGGGGGCGTCTAGTTCCAGCAATGTGTCCTTGAGGAGCCGCAGGGACTCCTCATTGGCACATGCCACAACCTTGACACCCTTGTACCAGTTGATACTGTCAAACTCTGCCACGAAGGGATTTGCTGGCCGAGTGATGGCATCTGCTATCGCCCGGTTGATTGACCCTTCAAGGATGAGCCAGTTCTCGGTAGTGAGTTTCCCTTCCGGGTTCCCGCCTATCGATAATGGCCACCTGCAGCTCCGGTTTCGAGCTTAAGCTTGCCAGAAATTCCCCTGGACGTTTCCGCTTGCTCTCCGAAGCCTTCGCCGAGTCATCAGACCTTTGTCTCTTATTGGCCGGTGCGGTACTCTTGCTAGCCGTTCCCTCCTTTACGGGGGGTGTGGCTGCGGCAGGTTTCCCTCGGCACAGAGCACTCGTACTTTGTGCGGCGGTCTGAGTGTTACCAGGCGGGCCAGCAAGTCTCAGATACAGTCGCACGTTGTACTCATGCTTTTTGCGCAGTCTCTTTTCTCGGCCGCTCAGCGAACCCGGGTCGCGACCCTCCAGTCCCTTAAGGAACTTTAGAGAGGTCTTGTACCCAGACAGCCGTTTGCGTTTGAGATCATCGTCTGCTATGGTCTTTTTGGGTTGTCCCTGGACAACCGTCACTTCACCTTCATCTGTGCTCGATGACTCATCGTCTAGCGGCGGCTCCGCTAGCGCAAGCGCTAGCTCGGCAGCCGGCATCGATGGGCCTGTGAACACAAACTCCGACTCTGTGGCAGTTGGTTCCAGCTCTGTACCCTCCTGGCGACGGAGCGCACTCGCGCGCGTTCCGTCACTGTGACCACTGGCGACACGCAGAGAGGATTGCTCCTCCCCGTGCCCGCCGGTGGTAGCGGTCACACCACCCACCGACGTTTGGGCTGACATCCCAGCCCGTGCTTCTCTACTGTTCTTCCGTCCTATCATAAGGGTGATGCAGTTTAGACTTGCTGCCAATAATAATTTAATATTAATTACATATAACATACATACATACATATACATATAACATTGAAGTAAATATAAGAAAGTTGAACAATTGATACAATAAAATTAATTTTAAAATGAAATTTGTTTGTTTTTTTGTTTTCTTTTTTCTCATTTTTCAGCTATTTATATTGAAATAAAACGCATTTTTAAATTAAACAAAAACTTGTTTTTATTTATTTGAAGTAGTTTGTATTTTTGGTCTTATTTCAGGATAAACATAATAAAATATGAATAATATTCTTTATTATTGTTTTGTTTATTATTGTGTTGTTGCAAAACAATGCATTATGTTGTAGGTTTTTTTTGTTTTCAGCAGGTATATGATCTCAATGAAGGTACATAGATGATCATTATATCTGTCTGTCTGTCTGTGTGTCCGTCTGTGTGTCAGTATGTCAGTCTGTCTATCCGTCCGTCTGCCTGTCTGTGTGTCAGTTTGTAAATGTATGGGGTTGTATAAGGCATGTTAGCATAAATTAAATTATAGAATTGTTTGCAAAATGAGTTTTTTGCTTTACACGTATTTGAAGTTTGTTATGTTGTGAAAGGTTGAGGCATAAACTTTTGATTGACACGGAAATTTGCGCAAACTTTTTTGTTTTAATGTCAGTTTGCGCAAATTTTGGGTGTAATTCAAAATTTGATGACTTTTTTGATTAAATGTATGAAATAATAAATAAAACGTTATAACTTTGGACAGTTAGTACTTTGTGAATTGGAAAATAGGCATGGTTTCGCCCTCTTTTTAGTTTCAAACTTGTATTTACAACACATATATCTCTTTTTTGATTGATATTGTTGTCCTAAAAAGGACAATTTTAGTTTTTGGAAATATTTTTTTAAATCGTTCATGATATTAGATAATAACAATTTCATTTGAGCGTTTGTTAGTATTCAATGCAAACAGCATAAAGCGCTGATCGTTACGCATAAAGAATGTTAAACATTTTCGTTCTGTTACAGGCTACTAATGTTAACAGGCTACTGATGTTATCAGGCTACTGATGTTATTGGGCTACTAATGTTATCAGGCTACTAATGTTAACAGGCTACTGATGTTATCAGGCTACTGATGTTAGATGAGTTTCTGTTAGTTATTGAGTATTGTTTATCAATATTGTTTACTTCGCTTAGGTTGTTATCAATGAATTCATTTTGATACAAATTGAATTATTTAACAATTATTATTTTTATTATTATTTATTCTACAATAAGTTAGGTAAATATTGTTAATATGATGCAAAATTAACAAATAAAATAAAACTATAATGAAATAAATAAATATATAAAATTGAAAACATTTTTTGTTTTCGCATAATTAAATGTAATTGCATTTGAATTTGATATTGTATGCAAAAGCAATCAAAATCAACTCACACAAAAAGGCAAAATCAGAGAGTATTAAATATAACCAGAGAGTATTAAAATATAACAAGAGACCGAAGCCCGCTCACGCTAAGCTTTCAAAATGAAATTAATACTAAGTCCCAGCGGGAAAGTTATGTCGCGACAGAGATAGCTGAACGAATGTATGTCTCGCTCGCTCTAGCGACGACGGACAGACAAATACTACCACTGGAAATTTGGTTGAAATTATGAATGAACTTCCAGCATAGTTGCCGAATTTCATAAACAAATTTTGTTTACGAAAAATGATGGCAAGAGGTGAAGTGGCATGTGGCACGTATGCGTGGTTGCTAAGAAACGATCCTTCTTGTGTTCAATGAAAGTGTGGACAAAAGAAGAAGTAGGGCGGGCATGTATGTACTACATATTGTGAGTTTTGATTTTAAGAATGAAAATAAAATAATTGCACTGATCAAGTGCCGTCGGCATAATGTGTACTTATATGTATTTTGTTATTCATGCTTATTGCGAATAAATTACATTTAGACTTAGCTAAACTCTGTAGATTTGCATATTATTATTATTATTATAAGCTATAAGAATGTTTTGGGATAATAAAGAATTAATTAATTAAAAAAAATATAATATTTTTATATGCGTTTAATTTGATTTTGGAGTGAAATAAGTAGGCGAAATATGGTTTCTTTGCAGATCAAAAGAAATCGCTATTCAATTTTACTAAGCAAATTGATTCATGCTACTAGGCGATCGGAAATGTCAGGAAGGACAATAATATCAAAAAGTCAAAGAAATAACAAGTTACACACAAAATATCAAAAAATCATAGCAAAAGCAAGTTACCCACACACACTTACTCCCTCTGCTCTACAACCAAAGTCAATAAGTGGAGCAATAAGTGTGTGCGTATTGTATTTGTTGGGACTGCGATCGCTCACAAAGCAAGGCAGTCAATGCATATGTTGGCAAAGGGTGAAGTGGGGTAATAAGTGTATGCGTATTGTAGTTGTTGCGACTGGAGCACACACAAAGTAAGGCAGTAGAGAAAGGGTGAAGTGGAGCAATAAGTGTGTACGCATTGTAGTTGTTGCGACTGGAGCACACACAAAGCTGAGACCAAACCGGTTTTGTGCTTTACACACTTTCCCTGCTTGTCTATAAACTTGCATTTGATTCTTTGCGTGGCCACAGGTATACACAAATTGTGCTCTACCTATGCGTTGCCAATGTGTCTCTTTATCCTTCTCATCTACAAACTATGTCAACGCACAGTTTTGTGTGTTTCTTCGTATGTACCTCTTTGCCCTTCGCAACCACAATTGACAATTTTACATTTGATTCCTGTGCGTGGCCTTGTCCCACACATATAGCCCTTTTCCCGTCTCAACCATAAGCTAACTATTTTGCAAATTCAAATTGTATTGTTTGGCTACTTAATTTCATGTTATCTTGATACGATCATTATAAAATTCGAATTGTTTGCCTGTATTCAGACAATAAAAGCGAATAATTGTTAGTTGATATTGATATGCTAAAATGCTGATAATACTTTTGATTGTAAAAAATCCAATTTTGGGATTTTTTAAATTTTATTTATATTGGCATGTTAGTAAAAATATGATGAAAAATATAAAATTTTCATATAATTAGTTATAATATGTTGAAAAACGCATTATTTTCATCAAATATACAAATTTGCTGAAATAATTGAATATGAAATGTCCGTCCGGACTCGCAAAATATGAAAATCAAAATCAAGACAAAAGTCCACGCCGCACAGGCAAATGAAATGTGGCAACAACTCAAAAGTAAACAAAATATGAAAAATGTAAACAATTCCAGGTAGAGTGAGAAAGGTATACACATTTTATCATTCTGTCTCTGTCGCAGAGTTTTCCGCTGGGACCATGTTCCTAAACTCCAAATCCGGAAGGCGTAGCGTGAGCGGGCTTCGGTCTCTTGTTATATTTTAATACTCTCTGATAACAAGAGACCGAAGCTCGCTCACGCAGAACTTTCAAAAAATAATGTCGAATAATTGAAACAGGAAAATTCTTGCCAGAGAGAGATAGCAAAATAAATGTATTTCTTGCTCGCTCTATCGACGACGGACTGACAATTACTACACATTGGGAATTTAGTGTAAAAAATGAATGAATTTGTTGCCGAATTTCATAAACAAATTTTGCTTACGAAAAGTGTAGGCAAGAGATGAAGTGGCATGTGGCGAGTATGCGTGGTTGCTAAGAAACGATTCAAAGAAAGTGTAGACAAAGGAATTAGGGCGGGCATACGCATGTTGTGAATTTAGATTTGAACAATGAAAATGAATTATTAAACTAACCAAGCGCAGTCTGCTTAATTTATTTAGTTATTTATGCTTATCCCTATACAGTATATTTTACTTAAGCTAAGCGAATGTAACTTTTATAATACAGAGATCAGTTAAACTTTAGTTTGAGATTATATTGCTTAGCGAGGAAAAGGATAGAAAAAAAACTTGCGTTTAATTTGATTTTGCATCGAATAAAATAATTTCTAAGCGATACATAATTTATTTGCACCTCAAATGCAATGTCTCTATACAATTTTACTAAGCATGCACATTATTTGTGTTTTTACGTTCTTGCATTTTTTATGATAAATATAACACACGCATGTGCGCAAAGAAAGTGTGGACAAAAAATGTTGCGGGGCATGGACATTGCTTGTGTTTTTGCATTTTTGTGTGTTTTGCTGAATAATATCACCACAATTCTAAAGTAGTAGTTAAATAAATGTAAACACAAGACTCATATAGCTATTTTCTTGTGCTCAAAGAAAGTGATGACAAAAAATGAAGTGGGCATATACAAGTTAACGTATGCCGCAAGCGCGCCAAAGTTGACACATTCCTTTGTCACTTCGGTGCCACACTTTCGGTGCCACCCTCTTGGTGCCGCACCGTATCTTAAACACTTTAAGCTCAAATCATGAGTTCAAGAGCTAGAGCTACAGTTCTTGTTTACGAATCTGAGCAATGCGATCCGCGTAGCTGACACATTGCTTTAACACTTTTCTAGAGCTCGAGCTAATTAAGTCTTTCTATGGGACACTTCTTCACCAACAAAAGGTAAACAGTTTCTCTTATTTACAAATCTGAGCAATGCGATCCGCGTAGCTGACACATTGCTCTAACACTTTCCTATTAGCGATCAGCGACCAACCGATCCGATATCAAAGGGCTATTCCAGCTCACGCTTTGTTTACAAAACAAAGCAATGCGATCCGCGTAGCTGACACATTGCTTTGACACTTAACCATTAGCGTGTCGCGGGCAAGCGCTCTCTCAAATATGCTGAGTCGCGATCAAGCGCTCTCTCAATCCTTCTTTCTATTGTGTAAACTAACGCTTCCATCAAGTTAGAACTCAAGTGTGGTACAATTGATAACATTACATAATTCCTAAGAGCAAACTATTTGCTCACGCAAATCAGTATATAAACATAAGCCCAAATAATTTGGGAGCAGGCTTATCTCTAACCGCGACGCGGTCGGTTGTAATGTCCTCATACAAAAATATCAAACTTAAATAAAAATAAATGTATTAACCAAATTCTCCAACGAATTTATTTAATTGGCGCCCAACGTGGGGCCACGTCAAGAAACGGTATTAATAATATAAAATATACCTAACGTGCGCCTCTAACTAAGCCTAAAACGGTTCTAATAATATAAAACGAACGCGTTAGTGCTTAAAAATAAAAAAAAACCCACCAAGACGATCAAAGCTTTTCGCTAGTGTCGCAATTAAGGACAAAATAAATTGTCCGCAACATAAGCCCGCAACGGTTCTAATAATACAAAAACGAACGCGTCAGTGCTTTGTAAAAAAAAAAAAAAAAACAACAAAAACCCTATAAGCCCGCACCGGTTCTAATAAAACAAACCGGACTCGTCAGTGCTTTAAGAAAAACTCTAACGCAAAAAGAAGCTCTAATAAACCAAACCAACAGCTTATTAACAACCAAATGGACTCCATCAAAAACTTAGTAGCAAAAGCCAAAGGCTACAAGCCGCTGAAATATTGTAACCAGTGCGGATCTACAGAACACACAGAAAATAACTGTGTTGTGAACAAAAACAAAAAGTGCTAAGTGAAGCAAAGGTGAAAAAAACACACCAAAAATCAACACAATGACATGCTACCGCAGTCGGAAGAAGTCGAAGACATTGAAATAAAACTACCAAGTTCATCTACCTACCCTCACAAGGAGGAAGACGCCGGTTACTACCGAGGCATTGAAGGACAACTACAAGGCATCCGGGAGAACAACCAAGAAGACAACGCTGAAGACAGAGAATTCTGGAGGGACATCAACAGACGTATTCAGGAAATTCTGGAGGATATTCGGCATCAGTGAGTCAGAATAAAAAACTATATTAAGAAAAAAACAATACTTTGAAAAAAAAACCATAAAGCTATATATTAAGCGAAGAAAAATTTAAATTTGACAAATAGTTCAAAATCATAAAGCTACATATTAAGCAAGAAGAATTTAAATAATAATCTGATATTAGGGATTTTCCTCTTGGCAATAGACACTCTAAAACCTCTTTTCTTAAAAACTTATAACAGTGGACGAATTAATTGACAAATTCATCAAAATGAGTGTAGGCAATAACAATCTGACAGTCGACTTGATTACTCGGCTAATAGCCGAGGCAACTGTCTCCCTACGTACAGAAATAAGTACGTTAAAAACGCAGCTAGAAGCTACAGTTACTCCACCAGTAACTGAATATAAAAAACAAACCATCGATATAACATTAGTCTGTTCAACGTCATTGGACATGATTAAATCACTGCCTGAATTCTCAGGCAGAATAACCAGTTATGTCA
This sequence comes from Phortica okadai, assembly GCA_034638295.1. Classification (NCBI taxonomy): domain Eukaryota; kingdom Metazoa; phylum Arthropoda; class Insecta; order Diptera; family Drosophilidae; genus Phortica; species Phortica okadai. The sequence goes on along the minus strand of CM067853.1, from coordinate 7,501,861 downwards.
GCTGGCGCGAGGCCGCCAACAACACAATGAGCCTTTATAAACTAGGCAGCAAGAATTATTTCTCTGCCCTAGTAATCCTAAGGAACAAAATTGTGGGCGACGCAAATGATAGCCTGACTAACCACGGCACTGTCTTGAATCTTGAAGCCATACTGGCAAGACTCGACTTTGCTTATTCGGACAGACGTCCGATCCACATACCAGATGAAGAACTCAGTATTTTACAACAGGGCAATTTAAGTGTCCTTGAGTTCTACAATCTAGTAAATAAAAAACTCACATTGTTAACAAACAAAACCATTATGACTTATGGTAGTTCCTCGGAAGTGTCCAAGGAACTAAATCAAAAAAACAGGCGAAGCGCCTTAAGAATATTTATAAGCGGCTTGAAATCCCCACTATCGGACATCCTTTTCTCGCTTAACCCTGAAGACCTTCCTAATGCATTAGCAAAGGCACAGGAGTTAGAATCGAACTATCAAAGAGCAAGATTTGCTCAGTATTATTTTGAAGGGAAAAAGAAAATCATACCCAACAAGGGAAAGGTACCTTACCAACAAAACAACCAAGGGCCTTCCACATCAAAAAATAATAGGGAAAACAACTTGCGTTTCCCCGAAACTAACAAACAAAGGGGTTATTTCAAACCTCAAGAAAAAAACGGCAAACCTGATTGGGCGAAAACCCAACGATAATAATATCAAACGCCCTCGAGATGGCGAACAATCTCAACAGCCTCAATATAAATCACAAAGGCTGCATAATGTGGAAGAGGAGCAAATTGAAACTCCTCGAGCAAATAATCTAAACGAAAATCATTTTTTAGATTAAACAAAGTAGGGCTTCCCTACTTATACAAAACTGATCGGGAATCCGGTCAGAAATTAAAGTTGCTACTTGACACAGGAGCAACAGCCTCCTATATCAAGGAAGGCATCTATGGCAATAAAAAACAACTTGCCATTCCAAAACGCGTTAAGACCATTAATGGTTTTACTCGTATTACAAGTTATCAAGATATAACGTTATTTGGTATCAAAGGAAGATACTACGAAATCAAGAATTTAGAAACCGACGTCATAATCGGTTGTAATATTCTAAAAAAAATTAATGCGGTCATAGATCTAAAGAAAATGAACCTAGCATATGAAGATAAGAAAGAAACCATATTTTTTTACAACCCAAGGGTTGACAATTGCGGAAATGATCTGCAAAACGAATCAATAAAAGACTGCGAACAAAGCAGTATTTTTTGGGAAGAAAAACCCTTTAAAAAATCAAAAATTTCTTTGGGATTAAAAAATCCTGAAGACGCCGCCGTTGATATTTCCGGCATATTAAAGAATAAACTAACTTTGGGACATAAAGCTCCTGAAGACGCCGCCGTCGATATTTCCGGCATATTAAAGAATAAACTAACTTTGGGACATAAAGCTCCTGAAAACGCCGCCGTTGATATTTCCGGCACATTAAAAAATAAAACTTCTTTGGGACATAGAGATCCTGAAAACGCCGCCGTTGATATTTCCGGCACATTAAAAAATAAAACTTCTTTGGGACATAAAGTTCCTAAAGACGCCGCCGTTGATATTACCGGCACATTAAAAAATAAAACTTCTTTGGGACATAAAGATCCTGAAAACGCCGCCGTTGATATTTCCGGCAAAACAAAAAATGGAAATTCTTGGAAAACCGAGAATGCAGAAACCATCGTCGATACATTAATCGACAATCAATTGATATATTTATCAATGGAATCATTGAATTCCGACAAAAACGATAAAAGGGTTGGGGACAACCACGAACAAACTATAAAGGAAACAGACACGCTCAGAGAGGCGATTGTTTCCAAAATCAAAAAAGAACCTCCTGACATATATAAACTAGGCACTACAAACATAGTCGCCGACGCACTCTCAAGAACAGAGATCCACAATAATATAGAATCTGATGACGACTTATCCATCACAGAAACTCAACATTCGGCTGAAACCAGCTATAGGGAAGTTATTCCTATTACAAAAAAACCATTAAATCAGTTTAAACAACAGTTGATGTTATTACATGTTCCAACAAACAAAGTAACGATCCACGAAAAACTAAACTCCTTTGGCAACACTCGTCATTTAATCGAATTCAACAATATCGACAATCTATTCGAAATATTAAAACAGTACATTCTACCCAACATTATCACGGGCATTTATTGCACTGAGGAAGACCTCTTCCTTATACAAACCAAACTAAAAGAAACATTCACAAACAAGTTTCTTTTCACAAAAAATTTTCCAATGGACATCCATAATAAAGAAGACCAAACAAACATCATACAACAAACTCACGAACGAGCCCATAGAGGCTATGATGAAAACGCGAGTCAAATAAATCGACTCTACTACTGGCCCAACATGTCGGACCAAATAAAACAGTTTATTAGGAATTGTGAAATCTGTAACAAAAACAAATATAATCGACACCCACAAAAAATTCCTATAGGAGAAGCACCAATTCCACAAAAGGAAGGTGAACAACTACACCTTGACGTATTTTACTCACAAAAATTGAAATTCATCACATGTATCGACGCATACTCAAAGTACTTGGTCATCAAACAAATAGACAACAAATCAAATATCGAAATAAAAGTACTTGAACTTCTTCAACATTTTCCAGAAGTCAAATCAATAATGATTGACAATGAACCAAGTTTCTCTTCGGCTCAATTTAAGTCAACAATGCAACGCTCAGGCATATCATTAATTTTTAGTGACCCTAGGCATAGCGTGTCAAACGGACAAATCGAAAGAGCCCATTCCACCATAGTGGAAATTGGAAGGTGTATTCAAGAAGAATACCAACTACTGGATTACGCTGAAATAATCCTAAAAGCGGTCCAAGAATACAATAAAAGCATTCATTCCACCATTAATGAGAAACCAATAGATATTCTCTATAATAAAAAGGTTCACGACAACATTCCAGAATTACTAAAACAAGCACAGCAAAAATTAATTGCATTCCACAACGCTAACAGAATTTGTACAACCTACAAGACAGGGGACACAATATATGAAAAAATCATAGGCGAAAGAAACAAATTAAAGCCTAGATATAAAAAACAAACAGTAAAAGAAGACTTAGGAAACAAAGTCATCATACAAAACAGAAACAGAGTTATTCACAAAGATAACATCAAAAATTAATATCTTTCATTACAGCACGATGCTGCTCATATTCCTACTAGTTACATTCGTACTCGTACGAACAGAATATATTGACTACAGTACTAACGAGTACCTGCTTCTGCAGGACAACGATGTTTTCACTTATGAAAACTATGGCGATGTTTTCCACATCACAAACTTTACTTACTACACGAACATATACAACGAAGAACACAGACATTTTATGGTCCACGACGGTATAAGAGATTGGGAAATAACTCTCGGATTAAATCTTATCAAAGGACTATTACAAGAACTTACTACAAACAGACAAAAGAGAGGAATTAACGAAATAGGCACCATATGGAAATGGATATCTGGGACACCAGACCACGACGATATCCTTACAGTAAGCAACAAAATAAACGATTTAATAGAAAACAGCAATAAACAATTTGTTATGAATTCAAAAATTTTTTTGCATATTAAACAACTAACTGAATTATTAAACAACGCCGTTCAAAACAAAGGAAACACTGACTTGAACATACGAAGATACAGATTAAAACTAATCAGTATCGATTTACAGAACATACTTGACACATTTACTTTATCCAAAGCAAACATACTAAACCCCAGAATACTAAATAACAATGACAGAGAAGAAATACTAAAGAATGAAAAAATGAACATAACACTGACGGACTTACTGGACGTATCACGTTTCTTAATACTAAAAAACAATGACTTAATAGTCATCTATATCAACTATCCTATTATTACTAACACATGTCAATCTTATATAACACGTGCTATAGCCAAGAAAAACGGAAAACTCATAATAAATGATAGAATTTTAAAATGCAACACAGCATATTACCAAATGAGTAATTTCAAAAAAGAAATATACAACAGCTATGCCAAAATAAATAAAAACAAAAACTGCTTCACGATGTTGTTAAACAATGAAAAAGCCAATTGTACAATAATTAAGGAAAAAAACAAAAAAATAGACGAAATAAAAGAAGGTGCTATTCTTATCTCAGGGAACAATATTGTAAATGAGACTAACTTAAACGGCACATTCCTGATATTATTCAACTACTCTGTAATAATTAACAATGAGACTTTTGTAAACCGAAAAACCAAAGTATTAAACCATGTAAAACAAGGACAATATAAAGAATACTTCATTGAAAATTATATAGAAACAAACATTACCGAATTAAAATTCGAAAACATAAATCTGTTACAAAAATTAATCACAGAAACTCCATCGGAAGCAAAGTATTATATAATGATTGTAACTATTTTATTACTAATTTTTTTATTATACTACTTTGTCAATATAATCCATAGATTTATTATAAGAAAAAACAAAAATACCTAGAAAATAAGAATCAGGAATTCTTGTACACCACACTTTCTCAACAAATCCAAAAGTTGATGAATCGGGACGATTCATCTTAAGAAGAGAGGAGTTAACGTATGCCGCAAGCGCGCCAAAGTTGACACATTCCTTTGTCACTTCGGTGCCACACTTTCGGTGCCACCCTCTTGGTGCCGCACCGTATCTTAAACACTTTAAGCTCAAATCATGAGTTCAAGAGCTAGAGCTACAGTTCTTGTTTACGAATCTGAGCAATGCGATCCGCGTAGCTGACACATTGCTTTAACACTTTTCTAGAGCTCGAGCTAATTAAGTCTTTCTATGGGACACTTCTTCACCAACAAAAGGTAAACAGTTTCTCTTATTTACAAATCTGAGCAATGCGATCCGCGTAGCTGACACATTGCTCTAACACTTTCCTATTAGCGATCAGCGACCAACCGATCCGATATCAAAGGGCTATTCCAGCTCACGCTTTGTTTACAAAACAAAGCAATGCGATCCGCGTAGCTGACACATTGCTTTGACACTTAACCATTAGCGTGTCGCGGGCAAGCGCTCTCTCAAATATGCTGAGTCGCGATCAAGCGCTCTCTCAATCCTTCTTTCTATTGTGTAAACTAACGCTTCCATCAAGTTAGAACTCAAGTGTGGTACAATTGATAACATTACATAATTCCTAAGAGCAAACTATTTGCTCACGCAAATCAGTATATAAACATAAGCCCAAATAATTTGGGAGCAGGCTTATCTCTAACCGCGACGCGGTCGGTTGTAATGTCCTCATACAAAAATATCAAACTTTAATAAAAATAAATGTATTAACCAAATTCTCCAACGAATTTATTTAATTTACATGTTATGAAGTTAAATATGAAAAAAAAAAAAAACAATTAAGCTCACCAAGCACCGTCGGATTAGTTTTCTCACTATTAAGATTGTCATATCTAAGCCGACGGCGTTTGGTTATGAATATTATAATGTTTTGATTATAAATGATAATTACAATGTTTTTGCGCTTGGTCATTGTACCACACATTATACACCTGAAATTTTTATAAAGTCAATAATATTTATGATATCATTATAAAATCAATTGAAGGGGCAAGGAAAAAGAAAACAAATATTAGTTGCAGCGATGCAAACCAACTTGTTTAGCTCATATTTGATTTTTGAAAATATTGTAGTGTATTTGTTATAGCTGAAAGCAAGGCAGTCAATGCAAATGTGGACAAAGGGGAAGTGGGGCACATATGTAAGTGTGTACGCATTGTCATTGTTGTTGCTAAAATTTCTGCGCTAGCCGAAAATCAAAGCAATGTAGAGAAAGGGTGAAGTGGAGCATATAAATGTGTGCGTATTGTTTTTGTTGTCGCTGATTCTTTTGCGACAGCCAAAAATATCAAAATGTTCTTTGCTTTCTTTCTTAATCGTCTCTTCGCCCTTCCCATCCACAAACTAAACTCAAAGCAAGACGGACAATGCAAATGTAGAGAAAGGGTGAAGTGGAGCATATAAGTGTGTGCGTATTGTATTTGTTGTTTGTTGCTGGCGACCTCCCTGCCTCTTCGCACTTCGCATCCTAGATCAGTCACACGACTGATGAAGTGCTTTACACACTTTCCCTGCTTATCCAGAAATTTAAATTTGATTCTTTGCGTGGCCGCGGGACACACAAACTATGCGTGGCCAATGTGTCTCTTTTTCCTTCTCATCTACAAACTATGTCAACGCACAGTTTCGTGTGTTTCTTCGTATGTACCTCTTTGCCCTTCGCATCAACAATTCCCAGTTTTACATTTGATTCCTGTGCGTGGCCTTGGCTCAGACATATACCCCTTTTCCCGTCTCAACCATAAGCTAACTATTTTGCAAATGCAAATTGTATTGTTTCGCTGCTTAATTTCATGATATCCTGATACCATCATTATAAAATTCGAATTGTTCGCCTATATTCAGACAACAAAAGCGAATGATCTTCATGATAAATTAGTTGATATTGATATGTTCAAATGCTGATAATACTTTTGATTGTAAAAAATTCAATTTTGGAATTTGTAAAATTTTATTTATATTGGCATGTTAGTAAAAATATGATGAAAAATATAAAATTTTGATATTAATAATTAGAATATGTTGAAAAACTCCTTATTTTCATTAAATATAAAAATTTGCTAAAATAATTGAATATGAAATGCCCGTCCGGACTTTCAAAATATGAAAATCAAAATCAAATCAAAAGTCCACGGCGCATAAGCAAAAGAAACGTGGCAACATCTCAAAAGTAAACAAAATCGGAAAACTGTCAACAATTCCAAGCCGAGCGAATAAGACATACATGTTTACTCTTTCGCACAATTTCCCACTCTCGGTCTATTCCTCATTTTCAAAAACCAAAAGTTCTGCGTGAGCGAGCTTCGGTCTCTTGTTATCAGAGAGTATTAAAAAATAACAAGAGTCCGAAGGCCTCTCACGCTAAGCTTTCAAAATGAAATCAGCCGCAACTGATGGCGGAAAATTCTTGCCAGACAGAGACAGCAAAACAGATGTATATCTGGCTCGCTCTAACAAACGACGGACAGACACGTACTTCACCACGGGAATTTAATTGAAATTATGAATGAAGTTCCAGCTCCGTTGCCAAATTTCATAAACAACTTTTGTTTACGAAAAGTATCGACAAAGATGAAGTGGGGTGTGGGCATGTTTGCGGGGTTGCTAAAAAACGATCATTCTTGTGTTCAATGAAAGTGTGGACAAAAGAAGAAGTAGGGCGGGCATGTACATATAGTGAGTTTTGATTTTAAGAATGAAAATAAAATAATTGCACTGATCAAGTGCCGTCGGCTTAATTTATCCATATTTAAGTAATAAATAATTTGTCAAATTTGATTCTGGATACCAGGCAAACATAAATGTCAGGCAGGACAATAATATCAAAAAGCCAAAGAAATAACAAGTTACACGCAAAATATAAAAAAAATCAAGGCAAAAGCAAATTATACACAAAATATCAAAAAATCATAGCAAAAGCTCCACAACCAAAGTCAACGCATATGTGTGAAAAGGGTGTAGTGGAGCAATAACTGTGTGCGTATTGTTTTTGTTGTCGCTGTGATCACATACAAAGCAAGGCAGTCAATGCAAATGTTAGCAAAGGGTGAAGTGGAGTATATATGGTAAATGTATACGCATTGTCATTGTTGCTGAAATTTTTGCGACAGCCGAAAATCAAAGCAATGTTGAGAAAGGGTGAAGTGGAGCATATAAATGTGTGCGTATTGTTTTTGTTGTCACTGTGATCGCACACATACCAGGACAACCCATGCATATGTTGGCAAATAAGTGTGTATGTGTAAACAGCCGAAAATGTACACAATTTTCTTCGCTTTCGTTCCTTATTTGCTCTCTTCGTCATTCGCAACAACACAAACTGCGCATTGCCTGCGTGCCTCATCGCCCTTCTGATCGATAAGTATTGTCAACATACAGTCTTGTGAATTGCTTCGTGAAACCTCTTCGCCCTTCGCATCCACATATTGACACTTACATTTGGTTCTTATGCGTGGCGATGTCACACACATGTACCCCTTAACCCGTCTAAGCCAGAAGCTAACAATTTAGCAAATGCAAAATATATTGTTCTGCTACTTGATGTGATCCTGTTACCATCATTATAAAATTCGAATTGTTTGACTATATTCAGACAATAGAAGCGAAAAATGTTCATGATGGATGATATTTGATTTTGATAAATGAAAATGCAGATGAAAGTTTTGCTTATAAAAATTTTTATTTTGAAAATTTTAGAATTTTATTTATATTGGCATGTTAGTAAAAATATGAGGAAAAATATAAAATTTTGATATAAACAATTAGAATATGTTTAAAAAGTCATTATTTTCATTAGATCTAAAAGTTTGCTGAAATAATTGAATATGAAATGTCCGTCCAGACTTACAAAATATTGAAACCAAAATCAAAACAAAAGTCCTCGCCGCACAAGCAAATGAAACGTGGCAACATCTCAAAAGTAAACAAAAAACGAAAAATGTAAACAATTCCAGGTTGAGCGAGACAAATATATACATTTCTCATAACGTCTCTGTCTCACAGTTTTCCGCTGTGACTAGGCCAGAGAGTATTAAATATAACAAGAGACCGAAGCTCGCTCACGCAGAGCTTTCAAAAAAAAGTAAGGCACACAGATTGGCGGAAAAAGCTCCAACATCAGCGCAAAACTTTTAGAACGAGAGGGAATATAAAAGAAGTATGTCTTATTCGGTCGGGAAGGCGTGGCTGATATTCAGTGTGAGCAAGCAATGCATGAGACCAAATCTACGTAAATTTATATTTTGCGCATATTGTAGGCAATGAAAATGTTAATTTTTAAATTATTTTATTGATTTTTCGAAATACTCTGATTTGATTAAAGGCGTTATAACGAACAGCCTAGTGAAAGAATTATATTTTAATCTTTATCAGAAGTATTTTTTTTTGCCAATTGAAAATATTGCTTTTGGCAAAATAGCCGCCAAAATCTGTTTTTGCTATTTTTCATAGTTCTGAAAAATGTCAATTTTTTATTTTATATATTTTTTATGTCTTCTACAAATTGTTGTAGAAGGCCATATTAGTGGTCTAATATGGTTTTTATAATTTTTTTAATCATAGTTTGGCCATAATATTAATATTAAAGTTCATTTTTTGGGACAGGGACATACATGAGTGCTTGTGCGAGCAAAGCGACCGAATCGCTGCGCTGCTGGCTCAAGATTGAAATTTGCGCACACCCAAACTCAGCGCGCTAACATACGAATGTTTGCTTCTATATTTCTGTTAAGCTGTTACAGTATATTTGCCTGATTTTCAACAGTAGCTGAACATGTCAACTTATGTTACACACCCATTCACAATACATACGACAGTTTATCGTTCAACCAACCGCAAATATAAATGTCATATGTGTTGTGAGTAGGTTTTGTAACATAAGCAAAGCAAATGTTCAAATTGTGTATCAATGTTTTGAATAATAACACACAAGCTTATGCACAATTAGTTTGTGTATTAGTTTGTGTGTTATTATTATAGGCTGAAATAAAAATATATATAAACAATAATAATGAAAAACTAGTAAGGGCGGTATAGTCGAGTATAGTCGAGTATACTCGACAATATAATACCCTGCACTAATGATAGGCGGTGCCACACCCTCAATCTACGAAAACATACTGATCTGACGTCACCTATTCGAATAGTGTTCAAAATATCAAGAAAATCGGTGAAAAAATGTGGATTTTACGAAATATTTAAGTTTGTCGGTCTCTGAGGGGTAGCCATCAATAAGGCGGGAAACTTGTGGTATGCAGTTACTGATAATTAAGTGTTAATGTTAACAGCTGCAAAAAACAAACACCGTTTCATACAAAAGCAAGTCACTGAGCAAAGAGCGTAAGAACAGTAGGTGAGATATGTGGGCTGATCGCTTTTTGTCTTCTGTGCCACTTGCACCTTAAAAATTTTACATATGTATTTTTCATTTTTGACAACCAAATCATACTTTACTGCTTTAGCATAAGCGATCATATGCACATTATATTTCTATTTCATTTTCGGCCAAACTCTGTTTATTTCGCTTCCACACCATTCATAAATACGCTGAGCTTTTTCCGCCAATCTCTGTTACTTATTATGAAAAAGCTCAAAGCTCTCCGTGAGCGAGCTTCGGTCTCTTGTTATATTTAATACTCTCTGGACTAGGCGGCTAATTCGCAAAAACTTAAGCTTAGCGTGAGAGGCCTTCGGTCTCTTGTTATATTTTAATACTCTCTGGTGGTTACATTGTGTTTGTCGTTGTCCGCTACTTAGCGTCAACGCACAGTGGGGCCTTCTGAGTTTTTCCATTGCAAAAATCATATCTTGTGAACAAATAAAGATAATTGCATGAAATAAGTTTTATTTAAAAGGGAATTCCTTAGGATTTAAACCGCTCAATACGCTACGATATCTGGGAGCGGTGTAGTAGGTTGTCAAAGTCAGAATTTGTTTTCGGTGCAGCTTTAGCGTCAGAAAATGGCTAGTTTTTCATTTTTTATAAACTTAGAAATTTTCGACTGTACACAGTATATATGTATTCTTGATCAGTATGACAAGACGAGTTGATATAGCCATGTCCGTGTGTCCGTCTGCATGTCTATCAGTATTTATACAATATCTCCCACAAATTTGAAGTTATCGACCTGAAATTTTGCACAGAGTCTTCTTTTCTGTGCGATCAACTCTTATGTCGGAATCGGACTATTGGAACTGGTAGCCCCCATACGAAAAGAAGAAGAAAATTGAACAAATCTTGATTTGTTGTATGAAAAACTTTTTTTATTTTTAAAGATAGATAACTAAAAGTTTAAGGTACCCAGACCAAATGTCTGAAAGTTTCATTGAGATCGAACTACTGAAACTGCCACCTGCCATACAAAATGAAGAAAACTGAGCCATTTTACCCCCCTTTGTACCGCCCGATCCATTTTACGACCACCTGCTTTGCATAATATAACTAGTTGCTTCCAATAACAAAATATGTTCATTTTAAAGGCAGCTGAAATTTTTAACATAGGTTAAGGAATGTTCAATAAACATAATTGCAAAATTTGGCGGTTGACGTATTTTATATTATTTTTACGTTTTTTTTTATTGTCCACCCAAGTTGAAAAATACCCAAAAAATAGATAGTTCGAAAAACAGCCTCCTCTAGTAAACTATAAATGCGAAAGACTTGGTATTTATAGTATTATAACACTATAATATGGCTACCTAAGAATAGAAATAAATTCGGTAATGATTCGAGTTATAATTTCGTTTTTATTCCAACTCAAAGATGCCGAATTTTCAAAAAAATGAGTATGTCATTGAAAGTTGAAAAAAAGGTCAATTTTGAGTGCGCATATCTTCCAAACTATAATTCAGATTTCGTTAAGGTTAATATTTCCTTAATTCCTAATGAAAAATTCTCTATCAGACTCATACATTTATTTTATCGAAAGCGTTCATGAAATTTTTGATTTTGGCAAGCTGAATGTATCTAAGGCCCCTCTGTGCGACGATTCGCTCATACACGAAAATGACGTGAGCAAGCAAGATTTGTTCGTAAACAAAGCAATCATGTTGGCCGCATGATTAAAAATGTTCAATGCTAGCTTTTTATGCTCGATCATAAAATTTTCGTTTTAGTGTGAGCGATTCGACTTGAACAGTTTTCTGTTGTGATTTGATTCGATTTGATTCGAAATTTGGCTAGGGTGATTGTTCATATTCGTTCAAACTCGTTGCAGCTCTCTGTTCGAAAAGCGGTCAAAAAATGTGGATTTTACGAAAATTTTAAGTTTGTTGGCCTCTGAGGGGTAGCCATCAAAGAGAGGGTAAATTTGTGGTATGCAGTTTTTAAGATGAATTATCACTGAGCTTGTATACAAAATTTTTGGAGATATAGCATTTTTCAGAAAAATACTAGGGGAGGGGGAAACATTGTGGTATGCAGTTTTGTAGAGTTACTCATACTGAGTCTACATACCGATTTTCATGTTTCTATCTCTTTGGATGTTCGAGTTATAGCGTTTTGGAATAGTGGGTGGTGCTGGTTGGGCGGAAAGGAGTGGGCGTGGCACTAAACAGAGGAGGACGGATGGACATGGCTTAATCAATTTCTCTTGTCGTCCCGATCAAGAATATATATACTTTATGAGGTCCCCCGCCCCTCCTTCTGTGCGTTACATAAATTTGTACAATACAAACAGTTCGCACATGTCTCAGGCGACATAACTTGAAGTTCGCAAAAGAAAGTGCAAATTGTTCAGTCGGAAAATGGAGGAATGTTTTATGGACAGATGAGAGTAAAATAGTTTTGTTTGGTGGCAAACGTTCTCGATCGTATGTCAAAAGTCCTCCAAAAGCCGAATATTATCCAAAATATACGACAAAAACAAACATGGAGGGTGAAGCCTAATGGTATGAGCATGTTTATCATACTATGAAGTAGGTCCAATACATTGGATAAAAAGCATAATGGACCAACATGTTTACGTTGATATTTTAGAGAAAGTGATGCTACCTTCCGCAAAGAACGAGATGCCGCTTAAGTGGGTCTTCCAACAAGACAACGACTTCAAGGACACCAGCAAAAAAGCAAAGGAGTGGTTCAGAAGAAATTCGGTAGAACTGTTAGAGTGGCCTGAGCAGTCACCAGATCTCAATCCCATCGAAAATCGATGGGCAGATGTCAAAAACGCAGTTGCTGGAACTTATCCAACCAGTAACGAATCACTTTGGAAATCAATTCAGCAGTCCTGGAGCCAAATTCGTTTAAAACAATGACAGAATTTGGTTGAGTCAATGCCAAGACGTTACGCAGCCGTTCTTGCCAATAAAGGGAACTCAACTAAATATTAAATTAATGTAATCACCTCAGTTTTAATAGTAAATTATCTCTTTTAATCGTTTTTATATTTTTAAGCCCATTTTTGAAGAGTGGTGCTATATTTTTCATTTTTCACAAAGTTTTTTAAATACGTTTAAAACGTTAAATAGAGTTATGCTTTTTTTTATGTTTTCTATTTATCTATAGTATTCTACTCCCAAAAACGTGTTACTCAAACTAAGAAACATACATAAGACCAGAGAGTATTAAAATATAACAAGAGGCCGAAGGCCTCTCACGCCTGATTGAGATATGGTCAAAAAAGTGATTTTTTCAAAATGGCGGCTCGAGCGGCGGTCGTAGAAGGTCGCAAAGTAAAAATTCGGGAAGAGCAGCCCAAAATTCATGTAGATGCCAATTTTCAAAACTCCCGCAAAACTTTCCAGGTAGAACTTTTTACTGGCCGGCTGGCGCAACACTACTGGTTTTTGTAATTCCTCCTTTCACGCATATTTGTAAGAAACTCTTTCACTTCTCATAACATTAATTCCGAATGGTTTCCAATATCAGACTCCATTATCTTGGAAGCTTACCTGCGTCTATTGCCAGTAAGAAAAAGTAAGAAGTAAAGTTGAGTTTTTCGCTTGGAGCTCTTGCTGAAGGTCACAAACTTGAAATGTTTACTGTATTACATTGTTTGCAGCCAAATATATCACGCAATTACAAAAATGTCTAATACAAATCAAGGCATAGATCCTTTGCACGGGTCAAAATGACCCCTTGCGGTTGTTAGAGCAGACTACTTTTTTAACTCGGTAATAAAATTAACAAGATTGGAGTAAATCTTGAAAAACACATTCAATTGTTTTTTTAATAAAAGTCGTAAATGCAAATGGCAATTTGGCAATGTTATTTTCAAAAAAATCTTGACTAAAAGTTGAAAATGGATGATTTTGACCCGCCTGGTAGGTTTAGTGTTAAATAATATATCTGTGCAATAAATAAAGTTAAGTAGATTCCACACATTGCAGCATTGGTAGTTAACTTGGCTCTGTTCTTCGGGAGACACTCTGCACATAAGAACCCGGGACCGTAAATAATGATTATTTTTTATTTTTTTTAATGAAAAAATCACACAGTTAGATAGACCTATAATGAAATGAATTACACCAAAATTAATCTTTTTGAAAGAACTATCCATTTCCAAAATGATTTTTCAAATTATGAATTTATACGTTTTTCTTCAATGATAATGATTAATTTTAAGTAATTTTTGCTTTAGCTCCTTTGTCAAATGCTCCTCGTCAGCGTCGACTTTGTTTCCGGAAAACGGATTTCGATCTTCTAAATTCCTTAATTGCTCAAACCGATTGGTCCAATTTGTATCGATGTGATAACATAATATTGGCTACAAAGATTTTTTATGAGACTCTAAATGGCATTTTCAATACTTGTGTCCCAATTCTTCCGTCACCTAGGCTGACTGCAAGACCACCATGGTTTTCCCGCCAATTGTCTGACCTAATAAATGTCAAATCTAGACTTTATAAGAAATTTAGATTATCTGGTTCGTTGTCTGATTTTTCTAGATATTCTGTTGCTCGGTCCCAATTTGTCACTCTCAACAGCATCTGTTAAAAAAACTACCTTAACAGATGCAGAAGTCAATTTTTTCGTGACCCTAAGTCATTTTAGAGCTTTGTCAATTCTAAGCGTAGATCTGGGTCATACCCACCTTCGTTCTGTCTTGACCTAAAGCTAGCAGATGATGACCAGGATATTGCAAATTTGTTCGCTGAATTTTTTCAGACGACCTATTCAACTACTTGTTTTTCCGGAACCTCATATCCATATCCAATTAACACTGTTAATGTTTATTGTTCGCCGGAACTCAATGAAGATCATATTCTTAAAAATTTAATCGCGGTGAAGGATTCGTGTTCCCCCGGTCCTGACAACGTGCCTGGCTGTGTGCTCAAAAGGTGCGCGAAGTCGTTGTGTAAACCTTTACTTAAGCTTTTCAATCTTTCGCTTCTTAACGCTTCGTTCCCTCCTGTTTGGAAGGAATCTTTTATAATTCCTCTCCACAAAAAAAGCATCAGGTCGGATATTACAAACTATAGGGGCATCGCTAAATTATCTGCAATTCCCAAATTATTCGAGAAAATTATTATTGGCAGCATACAGCATTTTTGCAAGTCCATGATGTCACCCTCTCAACATGGATTCATAAAAATGAGGTCAGCGAATACTAATCTTCTTGAATTCACAAGTTTTGTGAACAGTGTTTTTGCACAGCAGTCTCAAACCGATGTAATTTATACTGACTTCAGTAAGGCTTTTGATTTTTATTTGAAATTAGATCTTTTAGGCTTCCCATCGAATCTTCTAAATTGTATCAACCTATTTAACTAATAGATCTCAAAGAGTATTGTTTAGATCATCTTTGTCTGACCTAGTTCGAGCAACTTCTGGTGTTCCCCAGGGCAGTCATCTTGGTCCACTTTTGTTTAATCTTTTTATTAATGATCTCCCTTCATCTATAACAAACTCTAAGGTACTTATGTATGCCGATGATGTAAAACTATGTCTTTCTTATAAGGAACCTACTTGCCATGGTTTATTGCAGGCTGATCTGAACGAAATTAATTGCTTGCTTAATTGTTCTAAATGCAAATTTATGACTTATCATCGTAGAAAACCTCATTTATTTACTTACTCGAATGATAACATTCAATTAGAACGTGTCTCTATTTTTAACGATCTAGAGGTTCCGTCCGTCCGTCCGTCCGTCCTCACCAATGGTTCTCGAAAACTATAAGAGCTAGAGACTTGAAATTTGGTGGATAGACTCGTGAGGTCAAACGCTAGATCAAGTTTGAAGGATTTTTTGCCACGCCCACTCCTCCCCGCCCATCGAGCACCACCCATTTTTTCAAAAGGCTGTAGCTCGAAAACCTGATGAGTTAGAAACATGAAAATGAGTACGTAGACTCAGTATGTATAGCTCTACAAAACTGCATACCACATTTTTTCCCCTTCCCCTTCGTTTCCCCTCAAAAAATTTTTTCCTTAAAATTGCTGTATCTCCTAAACTATAATAGATACAATGCTGAAATTTTGTATGCAAACTTAGTAAACATACCTTTTTAAAACTGCATACCACAAACTTTCATTTTTAACGCTGTGTGTAGTTCGAGCAACTTCTGGTGTTCCCCAGGGCAGTCATCTTGGTCCACTTTTGTTTAATCTTTTTATTAATGATCTCCCTTCATCTATAACAAACTCTAAAGTACTTATGTATGCCGATGATGTAAAACTATGTCTTTCTTATAAGGAACCTACTTGCCATGGTTTATTGCAGGCTGATCTGAACGAAATTAATTGCTTGCTTAATTGTTCTAAATGCAAATTTATGACTTATCATCGTAGAAAACCTCATTTATTTACTTACTCGAATGATAACATTCAATTAGAACGTGTCTCTATTTTTAACGATCTAGAGGTTCCGTCCGTCCGTCCTCACCAATGGTTCTCGAAAACTATAAGAGCTAGAGACTTGAAATTTGGTGGATAGACTCGTGAGGTCAAACGCTAGATCAAGTTTGAAGGATTTTTTGCCACGCCCACTCCTCCCCGCCCATCGAGCACCACCCATTTTTTCAAAAGGCTGTATTTCGAAAACCTGATGAGTTAGAAACATGAAAATGAGTACGTAGACTCAGTATGTATAGCTCTACAAAACTGCATACCACATTTTTTCCCCCTCCCCTTCGTTTCCCCTCAAAAAGTTGTTTTCTTAAAATTGCTGTATCTCCTAAACTATAATAGATACAATGCTGAAATTTTGTATGCAAGCTCAGTAAACATACCTTTTTAACGCTGTGTGACAACGCAAAGACAAACAAGTTGAAATTTGGCATAAATTGCGCTTTGAACACTGCTTTATCCCATTTGTAACAAAAACCGTACTTAACACTGCGAAAACTATTAAAACTAGAGACTTGAAATTTGGAAGATAGACTCGTGTGGTCGAACACTAGCTCAAGTTTGAAGGAATTTTTTTCACGCCCATCGAGCACAACAAAAGGTAATTTTTTTCTTAAAATTGCTGTATCTCCTAAAGTATAAAGAATACAATGCTGAAATTTGGTATGCAAACTCAGGTAACATACCTTTTTAAAACTGCATACAACAAACTACCACTTTCCCCGCAAAGACCAACACACTAATATTTTGCAGCAATGCTTTGTAACAAAATCCGTACTAAAGCGCCATCTAATGGCAACATTGCACTGTGAGCCCTGCCTGACCTTAGCAAATACACAAACCATATCGTGGTACACTGCTTTTGCTGTCGGCGAATGTTTAACGTGTCATCAACATAGGTGTGATATGATATTATTATATAGTTGAAAATACTCAACTATACCGCCCTTACTGGTTTTTATTTAAGTTTGATGTTTTTGTATGAGGACATTAAAACCGACCGCGTCGCGGTTAGAGATAAGCCCGTTCCCAAATTATTTGGGCTTATGTTTATATACTGATTTGCATGAGCCAATAGTTTGCTCTTAGGAATTATGTAATGTTATCAATTGTACCACACTTGAGTTCTAACTTGATGGAAGCGTTAGTTTACACAATAGAAAGAAGGATTGAGAGCGCTTGATCGCGACTCAGCATATTTGAGAGAGCGCTTGCCCGCGACACGCTAATGGTTAAGTGTCAAAGCAATGTGTCAGCTACGCGGATCGCATTCCTTTGTTTTGTAAACAAAGCGTGAGCTGGAATAGCCCTTTGATATCGGATCGCTTGGTCGCTGATCGCTAATAGGAAAGTGTTAGAGCAATGTGTCAGCTACGCGGATCGCGTTGCTCAGATTTGTAAATAAGAGAAACTGTTTACCTTTTGTTGGTGAAGAAGTGTCCCATAGAAAGACTTAATTAGCTCGAGCTCTAGAAAAGTGTTAAAGCAATGTGTCAGCTACGCGGATCGCATTGCTCAGATTCGTAAACAAGAACTGTAGCTCTAGCTCTTGAACTCATGATTTGAGCTTAAAGTGTTTAAGATAGGGTGCGGCACCAAGAGGGTGGCACCGAAGTGACAAAGAAATGTGTCAACTTTGGCGCGCTTGCGGCATACGTTAACTCCTCTCTTCTTAAGATGAATCGTCCCGATTCATCAACTTTTGGATTTGTTGAGAAAGTGTGTTGTACAAGAATTCCTGATTCTTATTTTCTAGGTGTTTTTGTCTTTTCTTAAATCTATGGATTATATTGACAAAGTAGTATAATAAAAAAATTAGTATTAAAATAGTTACAATCATTATATAATACTTTGCTTCCGATGGAGTTTCTGTGATTAATTTTTGTAACAGATTTATTTTTTAAAATTTTAATTCGGTAATGTTTGTTTCTATGTAATTTTCAATGAAGTATTCTTTATATTGTCCTTGTTTTACATGGTTTAATACTTTGGTTTTTCGGTTTACATAAGTCTCATTGTTAATTATTACAGAGTAGTTGAATAATATCAGAAATGTGCCGTTTAAGTTAGTCTCATTTACAATATTGTTCCCTGAGATAGAATCTTTTATTTCGTCTATTTTTTTGTTTTTTTCCTTAATTATTGTTTTTTTTTTTTTTTTTAAAACAATTTATTAATTTTTGAAAACATACAACAATAATCAGCTTTCTTAAAGCTATAAATTGTTAAATATACAGTGACTAACGTTATGACGTGATGTAATAAATAATGAAAACAATGACTTATATATAATGACAAAATTTATACAGCTATGACTAAACTACAGAAGGTTACATGAAAATTACAAAAATATTACAATCGACGACATTTAAGTTCGCATGGATGTAGTCTTTTTAATCTCTTGCGTGGCCTGTGATATGCAAGAGAATTTGCAAGAGGATTTGGGTGTTTTGACAGTCTCTCGATATATTTATTGCTGAACGAGTTAATTTGATCCCCGACGAATTGTACGTTTAAATCCTTATGGATGTTTCTATTGCGAACGAACCATGGCGCTCCAGTAATAAGTCGCAGTGTCTTATTTTGAAAAATTTGAATTTTTCTGACATGGGAAACAGCAGCTGTGCCCCATAGTTGGATTCCAAATAACCAAGTAGGAGATATGATAATCTTATAGATTGAGGTCTTATTTTTCAGGCTTAGCTTGCTTTTGTCATTTAATAGCCAGGTGAGTTTATTCAATTTGTTTTTACACTTGCTATGGATTTGACGTACGTGATGGGCCCATGTCAATCTTTTATCTAGATGCATTCCTAGATAGCAATGTTGATTTTTTTGCGGTAGGCTATAACCATTAAGTTTCACTGCCGGACAGGTATCCCGTCTGAGTGTAAACACTACATTCGCCGACTTCAAGTGGTTTATGTTGATGTTCCAGCGCTTTGACCAAGTAAATCGGTCATCCAAATAGTTTTGAAGAATGTCCGCCGCCAAAGTAGGGCAATTTGCAGAGGCCAAAATGGCTGTATCATCTGCATATGTTGCTACCAGCATCTGGTCTGTATTCGCCAAGGGCATATCCATAGTGTGAATAGTGAACAAAACTGGCCCAATGACGCTGCCTTGAGGGACCCCAGCTTTGATACACCTATTTCTTGAGCACTCATCCTTGATTGACACAGTAAAAGTCCTATCCGTCAGAAAGCTTTTTATTATTAAATAAAGAGGCGCAGGAACAATGCTTTTTAGTTTGAATAATAGACCTTCGTGCCAAACTCTATCGAAAGCTTGTTGTATGTCTATGAATGCTGCAGTACAGAATTCTTTGGCTTCAAAGGAATTCGGTATGTGCTGGACAACTCGATGTATTTGCTCAGGAGTGCCATGTCTCTTACGAAAGCCAAATTGATGAGATGGGATTGCTTCTATCACAGATGTTACTTCCAATAGTCTGCTCAAAAATATCCTTTCGAATATTTTTGAGAGAGATGAAAGCAAGCTTATTGGACGGTGGGATCCAACAAGGTGATTCGGTTTACCAGGTTTAGGAATCATAACAATCGTTGCACACTTCCATTGGGTGGGGAAGTGGCCGATGCGTAAGATTGCGTTAAAAATGAGTACCATGTAGAGGACTGCTTTCACTGGAAGAGATTTTATCACTTTACCGTCAATTCTGTCACAACCAGGAGCTTTTTTTGACTTGATAATTTGCATTTGTTCCATTACTTCTTTTTGTGTGATTGGTCGGATCGGAAGCTCCATTTGAAGCGGGGATTCAATAAATGTGTTGGTCGTCTCGACATCGCATGAATCGGCTAGGTTAAATGGCGTAAATCTATCTTCCAAATGATCCGCAAAAGCTTCAGCTTTTTCAATGTCAGTTCTGCACCAATCACCTGCGTCATTTTTTATTGGGTAGTTAGCTGTCTGTTGCCGCTTTAAATTACGCGTGAGCTTCCATAAATTAAAGTAGCCATCTTTATTAGGATCAGCTTGCTGTAACAACTCTTCGAACTTGTTTGAGCGTTCTCTTTTAAGTATAATCATAAGATCTTTGGCAACTCTTATGTATGCGGCTTTGTCAGCTGGTTGATGAGTTCGCAAGAATTTTCTTCTGAGTCTACGCTTTACTTTGACGAGTTGGGTCACTTCCGGTGAGTTTTGCAGGCGAATGGGTTGAAGTCGCAGATTTTCAGGTGCAGCTAACGCTGCCGCGGAAAGGACATTATTTGTGAAGATTTCAACTGCATCATCAACGTCACAACCAGATACAATTTCGGTGTTTAGATGTATATTTTGCTCCAGGTATTGACGAAACAAACGTATATTAGACCCATAGGGAAGTAAGCGCGGCTTGGAACTGTACACCGAAGTAGTAACACCAACTTCAATAATTTGTGGCAAATGATCCGATGAGAGGTCGAAGAGTCTTTTGATGGATATTTGCGATTGTGGTATACCAGCAGTGATGGCAAAATCCAGTGCGTTAGGGGAACGGGAGCAATCGTAAGGGTAGTATGTAGGAGAACCTGTAGCCAAAACATCTAGGTTGCTATTTAGAACGCAGTTAAGCAGTTCTCTGCCTCTGGCACAGGAATTAGGACTACCCCAGTAGCTATGCTTGGCATTCCAATCACCAGCAACAATAAATTTAGGGCCTAACTGGTTGGCTTAACTTGAAATCATACTACTGTTCCAGGAAAAACCTGGAGGACAGTAGATGGCTGAGATGCGTACGTTACCGTGTTTTGTGAATATTTTAATTGACGCCATTTGATAATTGACGGAACATGTTGGATCAAATGAATGATGTTTCAAACTAGAACGCACCAGAACTGCAGCTCCTCCAAGGGCACCGTCAGACGGATGGTTGGCAGGATACAGTGTGTAACCATGAAGTTTAAAATTGGAGCGGCTGCAAAAATGTGTCTCCGAGAGTAGCATGACATCTAGTTTGTTATTTAGGATAAAATATTCAAGCTCGAGCGCTTTATTGACAACCCCATTGGCGTTCCATAATCCAATTCGGGTTTTTATGGACATCTTGATGCCGTAATGACTGTAAGAAGGTTCAGCATTTGTTTTTGCATTTCCAAAAGATCCTT
This sequence comes from Phortica okadai, assembly GCA_034638295.1. Lineage (NCBI taxonomy): Eukaryota > Metazoa > Arthropoda > Insecta > Diptera > Drosophilidae > Phortica > Phortica okadai. Next base: position 7,480,300 of record CM067853.1, on the reverse strand, counting down.
TTGCATAGCAAAAAATTCGTCAAACCTGTTCAATAAACTCGAAAGTTTGTTTTCGAGGTTTGAGTTAATTGGCGTTTCGATGTTGTTTGTTTCTGGGCACTGTATAATCCGACGAGGGGGGTCTGTGTGTTGGTTGTTGCCTCTCGCAGCATCTGCGTACGAAAAGGGTGCGGAGTTATTGTTAGAAGGCACAGAGGGTGTGAAGGTATTAGACACTCTCGCGTTAGAAATAACGGGCATGGAGTGTGAAGACGTGACGACATTATTCGACGAAAATCGGGGCGCAGGCTTGTTCTTGTTCTTGAATTGTTGATATACTCGGCAACCTTTGTAGTTTGCTGTGTGATCGCCTTGGCAATTTACACAAGTTGCAGGCTGGTCAGCGAGTTTCTTGCAATCAGTTGTTGCATGTGCACCTCCACACTTCACACAATTAAATTTTTTGTGACAATAGCTCTTAGTATGTCCAAACTCTTGGCATCGATGGCATTGAACGAGATCATCAAATTTGCGTTGAGCTTCGATAGTCACTCTCTGCCTGCATATAACTTTTAAATCAAATACGGACTTGTTGTTGGTCTTAGGTTCCAGGTCGACAAAAAATATATCCATTTTCTTGGCATCTTTTCGACTAATCGGATTATGAATGAACCTGACAGTGTGCCCGTGATTAGCGAGTTGACTTTTAATGGCATCTTGTGGAGTTGAGCAGTGAATGCCTTTAATAACAATTTTGAACGCACGTTGCTCATGCAGTTGATAATGATGGAAGTCAACTTTAAGAGCTTCCAGCTTATTGACAACGATTCTGTGCGTGTTCGCATCCTTGCAAAATACTCGAACACAGTCCCTATACGACTTTGTATGGTACGCATCTGAATTGACAACTTTATCGAGATCTCTCCACAAAAGGTTTATGTTAGTTACGTGGCCAATAGTTATTGGCGGTGGTTTGCGGGCCTTAAGGGGGGGGTAAGGTATTAAATTTTTTTTTTTTTGGATTTTTCCAAAATTTGTGGGATGACAGTAGAATGTTTCGAGAATATCGTGTAAAAATTTCAGCTTGATCCGATAAAAACTGACGAAGATAGAGCGTTTTCAGTTTCAGTCTTCCTATGCGGCTGATAGCGCAGAGCAAAAGTTTAATTTGATTTTCCCACAACTTGCTTTTGCAAAGTCGGTGACCACTCTCACTCGAAAACTAACAAACCGATTCTTTTGAAATTTTACAGGCATTTTCTAGACATAATTAGCCGTGTCCTGACGTCGAGGTTTTTTTTTTTTTTAGTTTTAAGTTTTTTTTTCAGCAGCTTGAAGGTTGATTTTTTTGTCAAAAATCGATATTTTGACTTCAACATGCTAAAAAAAAATGGGAAATTTTTTTTTTTTTAAAAACCTCGACGTCAGGACACTGCAAATTTCATCAGCTAAAATCATTTATTTTGTCTTGATTTTGCGATGGTTCAGTAGTTTGTAATCGTGGTCACCGCAAGACACCTTTTTTCAATGGCATTAACTTAAAACTGCTGCCATCGTCTTAAACTTTTTTTAATATTAATGAAATTTTCAGGAAATATGCTTAAGATATTACTTATTAACTTCCCATTCAAATAACTGAACAAATGCTTATCGTTTTTCTTAATAAAAATCACAAAAATGTGCTTTTTTTTCAACGAATTAACCTTACCCCCCCCTTAACTTCATGAGGGGGGTCATCGACATGGTCAGTAGGTTGAGCATTAGGCAATGCATTGACTCCTGCGGTTGAATCATCGAGGTTGCCCAGAAGTTGAAAGCGATTGCTACTTTCAGGTTGAGGACTTGCATTTATATTCTTAGATGAAGATGTTAAAGCAGACAGAAGGTCTTTTACTGCAGCACTTATTTTAGGCTGCTTACGTGTCACTTTTGGCGATACCTTTGCACTTCTTTTTTGGGGAACACTTTGCCAAATGCAAGTGCGCTCATCTTCAGAGGCGGTGTCAGTTCCATCCATGTCAGACTCCATTGAAGCGGAGCCTTAAGACGGTATTCTGCAAAAGCAGAGAGCGTGCGAGCTTACTATCAAAAGTAGGAGTATTCGTCAGTCAGTATTGCTGACACTAGATGCGAGGCAAAATATTAAAAAATTTGACACAAACAATGTAGCTGAAGACCATTCAGATTGTTTTTGTATTTCGTACAAAACGCACAAAGAAAGAACGGCAAAGTTCTGACGTCGAAGAATATAAACGCCAGATGTGCGTAAACTTTGCGGTACTTACGCACTGCGCGGTCGCGATCAAAGAAAGTATCGTGAGATACGTTGTTGTAAACGGTTTTAGCACAGAAATTTGACAAGATATCATAGAAGAGCAATGCGACTGCACTCTATGTAGGTCAAACGCGAACTGTTAATTATTGTACAATTTGCTTTTTCATTATTTAACAACATCGTGAAGCAGTTTTTGTTTTTATTTATTTTGGCATAGCTGTTGTATATTTCTTTTTTGAAATTACTCATTTGGTAATATGCTGTGTTGCATTTTAAAATTCTATCATTTATTATGAGTTTTCCGTTTTTCTTGGCTATAGCACGTGTTATATAAGATTGACATGTGTTAGTAATAATAGGATAGTTGATATAGATGACTATTAAGTCATTGTATTTTAGTCCGTCAGTGTTATGTTCATTTTTTCATTCGTTAGTATTTCTTCGCTGTCATTGTTATTTAGTATTCTGGGGTTTAGTATGTTTGCTTTGGATAAAGTAAATGTGTCAAGTATGTTCTGTAAATCGATACTGATTAGTTTTAATCAGTATCTTCGTATGTTCAAGTCAGTGTTTCCTTTGTTTTGAACGGCGTTGTTCATTACTGTTTTCTATTAAATCGTTTATTTTGTTGCTTACTGTAAGGAAATCGTCGTGGTCTGGTGTCCCAGATATCCATTTCCATATGGTGCCTATTTCGTTAATTCCTCTCTTTTGTCTGTTTGTAGTAAGTTGATGAATTTCAATTTTTGTGCGTAAAATACGTCAAGGTGTAGTTGTTCACCTTCCTTTTGTGTTTGTTTGGTCTTCTCTATTATGGATGTCCATTGGAAAATCTTTTGTGAAAAGAAACTTGTTTGTAAATGTTTCTTTTAGTTTGGTTTGTATAAGGAAGAGATCTTCCTCAGTGCAATAAATGCCCGTGATAATGTTGGGTAGAATGTACTGTTTTAATATTTCGAATAGATTGTCGATATTGTTGAATTCGATTAAATGGCGAGTGTTGCCAAAGGAGTTTAGTTTTTCGTGGATCGTTACTTTGTTTGTTGGAACACGTAACAACATCAACTGTTGTTTAAACTGATTTAATGGTTTTTTGTAATAGGAATAACTTCCCTATAGCTGGTTTCAGCCGAATGTTGAGTTTCTGTGATGGATAAGTCGTCATCAGATTCTATATTATTGTGGATCTCTATTCTCGAGAGTGCATCGGCGACTACGTTTGTAGAACTTGGTTTATATATGTCAGAAGGTTCTTTTTTGATTTTGGAAACAATCGCCTCTCTGAGCGTGTCTGTTTCCTTTATAGTTTGTTCGTGGTTGTCCCCAACCCTTTCATTGTTTTTGTCGGAATTCAATGATTCCGTTGATGAGTATATTAATTGATTGTCGATTAATGTGTCGACGATGGTTTCGGCATTCTCGGTTTTCCAAGAATTTTTATTTTTTGGTTTACCGCAAATTTCTACGGCGGCGTCTTTAGGAACTTTATGTCCCAAAGATGTTTTATTTTTTAATGTGCCGGAAATATCAACGGCGGCGTTTTCTGGAGCTTTATGTCCCAAAGTTAGTTTATTCTTTAATATGCCGGAAATATCGACGGCGGCGTCTTCAGGATCTTTTAATCCCAGAGAAATTTTTGATTTTTTAAAGGGTTTTTCTTCCCAAAAAATGCTGCTTCGTTCGCAGTCTTTTATTGATTCGGTTTGCGGATCGTTTCCACAATTGTCAACCCTTGGGTTGTTAAAAAATATGGTTTCTTTCTTATCTTCATAGGCTAGGTTCATGTTCTTTAGATCTATGACCGCATTAATTTTTTTTAGAATATTACAACTGATTATGACGTCGGTTTCTAAATTCTTTATTTCATAGTATCTTTCTTTGATACCAAATAACGTTATATCTTGATAACTTGTAATACGAGTAAAACCATAGATGGTTTTGACGCGTTTTGGAATGTCAAGTTGTTTTTTATTGCCATAGATGCCTTCCTTGATATAGGAGGCTGTTGCTCCTGTGTCAAGTACCAACTTTAATTTCTGACCGGATTCCCGATCAGTTTTGTATAAGTAGGGAAGCCCTACTTTGTTTAATCTAAAAAATGATTTTCATTTAGATTATTTGCTCGAGGAGTTTCAATTTGCTCCTCTTCCACATTATGCAGCCTTTGTGATTTATATTGAGGCAGTTGAGATTGTTCGCCATCTCGAGGCCGTTTGATATTATTATCGTTGGGGTTTCGCCCAATTAGGTTTGCCGAAACGGAGTCTATCTCCATTGGTTCTGGCATTTGGTTTTTTTCTTGGAATTTAAAATAACCCCTTTGTTTGTTAGTTTCGGGGAAACGCAAATTGTTTTCCCTATTATTTTTTCTCGTGGAAGGGCCTTGGTTATTTTGTTGGTATGGTGCCTTTCCCTTGTTGGGTATGATTTTCTTTTTTCCTTCAAAATAGTATTGAGCAAATCTTGCTCTTTGATAGTTCGATTCTAACTCCTGTGCCTTCGCTAATGCGTTAGGAAGGTTCTCAGGGTTTAGCGAGAAAAGGATGTCTGATAGCAGAGATTTCAGGCCGCTTATAAATATCCTTAAGGCACTTCGCCTGTTTTTTTGATTTAGTTCCTTGGACACTTTAGAGGAACTGCCATAAGTCATAATGGTTTTGTTTGTTAACAGTGTGAGTTTCTTATTCACTAGGTTGTAGAACTCAAGGACACTTAAATTGCCCTGTTGTAAAATGCTGAGTTCTTCATCTAGTATGTGGATCGGACTTCTGTCCGAATAAGCAAAGTCGAGTCTTGCCAGTATGGCTTCAAGATTCAAGACAGTGCCGTGGTTAGTCAGGCTATCATTTGCGTCGCCCACAATTTTGTTCCTTAGGATTACTAGGGCAGAGAAATAATTCTTGCTGCCTAGTTTATAAAGGCTCATTGTGTTATTGGCGGCCTCGCGCCAACTGACATAACTGGTTATTCTGCCTGTGAATTCATGTAATTCATCCACTGTTATAAGTTTTTAGAGTGTCTATTGCCAAGAGGAAAATCCCTAATATCAGATTATTATTTAAATTCTTCTTGCTTAATAAATAGCTTTATGATTTTGAACTATTTATCAAATTTAAATTCTTCTTGCTTAATATATAGCTTCATGATTTTAAACTATTTATCAAAATGTGTTTTTTATTGTTTTTTTTTTTTTCAAAGTATTGTTTTTTTTTTTAACATAGTTTTTTATACTGACTCACTGATTCCGACTATCCTCCAGAATTTCCTGAATACGTCTGTTGATGTCCCTCCAGAATTTTCTGTCTTGAGCGTTGTCCTTCTGGTTGTTCTCCCGGATGCCTTGTAGTTGTCCTTCAATGCCTCGGTAGTACTCGGCGTCTTCCTCCTTGTGAGGGTAGGTAGATGAACTTGGTAGTTTTATTTCAATATCTTCGACTTTTTGTTTCTTAAAGCACTGACGAGTTCGGTTTGTTTTATTGGAACCGTTACGGCTTATTTGAGTATAAGTTCCTTTATAAAGCACTGACGAGTTCGTTTTGTTTTATTGGAACCGTTGAGGTCTTATAGGGATTTTGTTTCTTTTGCAAAGCACTGACGCGTTCGTTTTTGTGTTATTAGAACCGTTGCGGGCTAATGTTGCGGACTATTTATTTCGTCCTGAATTGCGACACTAGCTAAAAGCTTTGGTCGTCTTGGTGGGTTTAAAGCACTGGCGCGTTCGTTTTTGTATTATTAGAACCGTTGCGGGCTTATGTTGCGGACTATTTATTTCGTCCTGAATTGCGACACTAGCTAAAAGCTTTGGTCGTCTTGGTGGGTTTAAAGCACTGTCGCGTTCGTTTTTGTATTATTAGAACCGTTGCGGGCTTATGTTGCGGACAATTTATTTTGTCCTTAATTGCGACACTAGCGAAAAGCTTTGATCGTCTTGGTGGCTTTTTTTTCTTTTTTAAGCACTAACGCGTTCGTTTTATATTATTAGAACCGTTTTAGGCTTAGTTAGAGGCGCACGTTAGGTATATTTTATATTATTAATACCGTTTCTTGACGTGGCCCCACGTTGGGCGCCAATTAAATAAATTCGTTGAAGAATTTGGTTAATACATTTATTTTTATTTAAGTTTGATGTTTTTGTATGAGGACATTAAAACCGACCGCGTCGCGGTTAGAGATAAGCCCGTTCCCAAATTATTTGGGCTTATGTTTATATACTGATTTGCATGAGCCAATAGTTTGCTCTTAGGAATAATGTAATGTTATCAATTGTACCACACTTGAGTTCTAACTTGATGGAAGCGTTAGTTTACACAATAGAAAGAAGGATTGAGAGAGCGCTTGATCGCGACTCAGCATATTTGAGAGAGCGCTTGCCCGCGACACGCTAATGGTTAAGTGTCAAAGCAATGTGTCAGCTACGCGGTTCGCATTGCTTTGTTTTGTAAACAAAGCGTGAGCTGGAATAGCCCTTTGATATCGGATCGGTTGGTCGCTGATCGCTAATAGGAAAGTGTTAGAGCAATGTGTCAGCTACGCGGATCGCATTGCTTTGTTTTGTAAACAAGAGAAACTGTTTACCTTTTGTTGGCGAAGAAGTGTCCCATAGAAAGACTTAATTAGCTCGAGCTCTAGAAAAGTGTTAAATAATGTGTCAGCTACGCGGATCGCATTTGCTTAGATTCATAAACAAGAACTGTTTACCCGTTGGGCAGAGGAGTGACCAATAGTTTCAATCAATTAGCTCTAGCTCTTGAACTCATGATTTGAGCTTAAAGTGTTTAAGATACGGTGCGGCACCAAGAGGGTGGCACCGAAGTGACAAAGAAATGTGTCAACTTTGGCGCGCTTGCGGCATACGTTAATTTGTATGTATGTACATATTTTTGTAAAATTTACTATTTGTACAAGTTTTTTAACCATTTCAAATACAACTTTATAATTTTAAAATTATTTCAACAATTTAATTCGAATGTACTTCTCAATTTTCGAAAATAGATACAAGCATTACACTGATTGTTTTCCAGCTCAAAGAATTTGGTTGATTTGGGAAGGGTATTTTAGACGCAAATTTATTAATGAAAATACATATAGTTTTAATGCAGTCAAACGGGGAAACCATAAAGTTTATTTCTTGGAACATAATTATTTATAATAACTTAAAACGAGGCTGAATTTCATAAAATCTCTGAGAAAATTGTCAGAGATTTTACAAGGGTTAAAAATATCTATAATAGATTTCTCAGACACCAAAATTTCTCTTTTGATTGCTTTGAAGTCATCAACCTGAAACGTTGCACAGATCCACCAATTTTATTACCACAAATCGTTGAGAAGAAAAGCAAATTTTCGTCATTTTCTATATTTTTTTTTTAAAGAATACAATGCAATCATTTCATTTTGCGATCTTCTTTCTAGTCGGCTTACAGAGAAATCGAATTTTTAAGCTTTTCTCTACATGGGCGGCGCCACGGCCTTGTGTCCGATGGTTATGAAACTTTGGAATATTGTCAAAGATGTATAAAAACGCGTAACTGCTTTCATCTGTTTATACTTAAGACAACAAATTTTTTCTAACAAAAACCAAATTTTTGTCCGATTGTTCCTATAGTTGTCCGAACTTCACCAAATTTGTAGTGTTTCTTTATTGGGGTCCAAAATATTATTATGCAAAAAATTGAGGTGATTGTTCTGAACTCAAAACATTTTTTAAGCAATAAAACCTAATTTTTAATCGATCGTTGTTTGGCAGCTATATACTATAATATTCCGATCAAGCTGGTTTCTACATATAAACTGCCTGCAAGGAAAAAAAAATTGTCTGCGTTAAAATTTTTTTGTTAACTTCAAAACTCTGGGAGGAATTCGCATTGAAACAGACAGACAGACAGATAGACGGACATGGCTATATGAACTCGACTCGTCGTGCTGATCAAGAATATATATACTTTATATAGTCGGAGATGTCTCCTTTTCTGAGTTGCGAACTGCATGACAAAGTTAATATACTCTTACAAGAGTATAATTATTATTTAGGATATTAAGATAAAGAGAAATTCAATCCTGAAAATGGGTATGGCAAGGTCGAAGATAGCGTCCTTACTGTTTTTTTTGTAAAGAAAGTTTCACTTCACACACGTCTACTGTGTTACACGCGATTTTTTATACCCTGTACACATACTGTGTATCGGGGTGTATTGTGTTTGTTTGAGCGAAATGTATGTAACGCACAGAAGGAGGGTAGGGGACCCTATAAAGTATATATATTCTTGATCAGGACGACAAGAGAAATTGATTAAGCCATGTCCGTCCGTCTGTCCGTCCGTCTGTCTGTCCGTCCGTATTCACCAATGATTCTCAGAAACTATAATAGCTAGAGACTTGAAATTTGGAGGGTAGACTCGTGATGCTCGGCAGCAGATCAAGTTTGAATGGTTTTGTGCTACGCCCACTCCTTCCCGCCCACCAGCACCGCCCACTTTTTTAAAACGCTATAACTCGAACATCCAAAGAGATAGAAACATGAAAGTCGGTATGTAGACTCAGTAAAAGTAGCTCTACAAAACTGCATACCACAATTTTTCCCCCTCCTCTTCATTTCCCCTTCCCCGGTTGTTTTCTTAAAATTGCTGTATCTTCAAAACTATTATAGGTACGAACCTGAAATTTTGTAGACAAGCTCAGTAAACATGTATCTGTAAAACTGCATACCACAAAATTACCCTCTTATTGATAGTTACCCCTCAATGACCTACAAACTAAAATTTTTCGTAAATTTCACATTTTTTGACCGATTTACTTGATATTTTGAACACTATTTGTTCGGGCGATAGCAAATCGATATTTATTTGTAGATTTGCGGTGTTGCACCGCTTACTGTGTGTGCAGGGTATTTTATTGTCGAGTATACTCGACTATAGCGTCCTTACTGGTTTTTTTTTTAAATTTCTTTTTAGTTTAGTAAGGAAGTAGTTTTGCTGGAGTTTTGAAAATTGGCATCTATATGGATTTTGGGCTTCTCTTTCCGAATTTCCACTTTACGACCTTCTACGACCGCCGCTCGAGCCGCCATTTTGAAAAAATGGCGTCCCAAATCATTTTTTTCACCATATCTCCATTTTGGCTCACTTTATGACAAAAACGTCTCTATACTTAATTAAACTAGAGAAAATTTCCTACAAATTACGTTCTTAGCTTTTTTTTTCGTAAGACTAATAGGTTAGGAGTTCGAGCGCCACAAAGTGTACAACTTCGGTACTATGCATTTTCATGCATTTTGTATGGGATTTCGATTTGTTTTTGATTAATCCAAACTTTGAAAATTTGCTTAATTTGTTGTGTTTAACGCTAACATTTAATATTGTACTTGTCTCATATTCAAGTAAACACAATGTTCGCAACCCATTCACAGACTTACAGGCCCAGAACCATGCAAGTGTTACTTGCCTCTTTTATAAGAAAAAGTGCAATTTTTGATGAAAAAACGGTTGGTTTGGATTTGTAAATTTGCACTCGGATTTGGAACGTTTTTATTATAATAGACGATAATATAACATTAAATCTTGCCACCAAACACAATAAAAGTTAGTGAAATCTAAAGCACTTGGACTCAGAGTAAGATTATCATTCAAAACAATAGCAAATTCCATACAAAATGTATGAAAGCCACAGTACCAAAGTTGTACACTTTGTGCCGCTCGTACGCCTAAACTGTTAGTCTTACGAAAAAAAAGGTCTGAACATAATTTGTAGGAAATTTCCTCTAGTTTAATGTAACGTACAGAAGGAGGGCAGGGGGACCCTATAAAGATTCACAACAAGAGAAATTGATTAAGCTATGTCCGTCCGTCTGTCCGTCCGTATTCACCAATGGTTCTCAGAAACTATAATAGCTAGAGACTTGAAATTTAGTGGGTAGACTCGTGATGCTCGGCAGCAGATCAAGTTTCAACGGTTTTGTGCCACGACCACTCCATCTCGCCCATCCAGCATAGCTGTAACTCGAACGTCCAAAAAGATGAAGACGTCAAAGTCGGTTTGTAATCTCAGTATAAGTAGCTCTGCATACTGCATACCACAATTTCCCCCCCCCTCCTCTTCATTTCCCCTCCCCCGGTTGCTTTCTTAAAATTGCTGTATTCTCAAAACTATTAAAGAAACGAACATGAAGTTTTGTAGACAAGCTCAGTAAATATATATCTTTAAAGCTGCATACCACAAAATTACCCTCTTATTGAAAGTCACCCTTAAATGACCCATAAACTCAAATTTTCCGTAAATTCCACTTTTTTTGACCAATTTACTTGATATTTTGAACTCTATTTGATCGGGCGATGTCAAATAAAATTTTTTTTGTAGATTGGAGGTGTTGCACCGACTACTGTGTGTGCAGGGTATTATATTGTCGAGTATACTCGACTATAGCGTCCTTACTGGTTATTCTTATTATTTCAACTTTCCCTTATTTTTGCTCCTATCACACACTGTGTGTCAGGGTATATTAAGTTTGTTTGAGACGGTGTGTAACACATCGTTCCATAAGTCCCGGGACTAACTATGAAAACAACATTTTATGCGCAAAATTCTTTATTATTCATCAACATAATCTCCTTCAAGTGTAATACCATCATTCCAACGCTTCTCTAAGTTTTCAATGCCATGTTTGTAGAACGACTCAAAATAGGCCTCAGTTTCAGCGATTAGCTCCTCATTCAAGCCAAATCTTTTTCCCTGGAGCATCTTTTTTAGATCAGCAAAGAGCCAGTAGTCGCTGGGGGCCAGATCCGGCGAGTACGGTGGATGGGGAAGAAGTTGGAAGCCCAATTTGTTGAATTTGGTCATCGTTTTCATTGACTTGTGGCACGGTGCGTTTGTTCCATTGTGAGCAAACGCGGCACCCATTTGGAAAAAAAACTTTTTCATAGCCAACTTTTGCTGCAAAATAGTAAATGCACTACCAGTTGATATATTCAGTATCTTACCTATCTAGCGCACTTTCACTTTGCGGCACCCATCACGATTTTCTATATTTTTTTGGTGTTTTCGGGAGTTACTTCCTCATTTGGCCGACCCGAACGTTCCGCATCATTTGTGTCAGCACGACCGCGTTTGAAGTCAGAATACCACCGACAAATGGTTGTTTTCGACGGAGTAGATTCCGGATTACGTGTTTCAAGCCATGGCTGAGCTTGAACAGTGTTTTTTCCCATTAGAAAACAATGTTTTAACTATCAACACACGAAACTCGTTTTGGTCCATTTTTTTAACGACTGCAAAGGTAGTGGCACTTTAACCACTATAACTTTCTTGGTTATGTTTCGATTTACACCAAATTTTGACACATTTCATCTAAAGGTTTGTACTTCTGAACCTTGGTATACACATGGCATTATAAGCGCTATTTCTACGCTAGTCCCGGGACTTATTGAACGATGTGTTATGTAACGCATAGAAGCAGGGGAGGGGGACCCTATAAAGTATATATATTCTTGATCAGGATGACAAGACGAATTGATATAGCCCTGTCTGTCCGTCCGTCCGTCCTCACCAATGTTTCTCGAAAACTTTAAGAGCTAGAGACTTGAAATTTGGTGGATAGACTCGTGAGGACAAGCGCTAGATCAAGTTTGAATGAATTTTTGCCACGCCCACTCCTTCCCACCCATCCAGCACCGCCTAGAATATCCAAAAAGATAGAAATATGAAAGTTGGTATGTAGTAGAGATTGGCGCGGGCCTAATTTTTGAGGCCCGGCCCGGTATATTTTCAAAAAGGCCGGCCCGGCCCGGCCCGATTAAAATTACTTTTGTTTTTCGGAAATTAATGAAATTTAATAAAAAGTTTACAATACAATTTTTTCATTTGGTAAATCATTTTTTATTATATATATTTTAAGTTATTAGTTAAATCTTAACTACATATTTTTGTTTAAAAAAATTAGAACATCTAGATTTTTGCTTGTTAATCTTGTCCTTCTCTCATTGAGAATTCTGCCAGACGTGGAAAAAAGACGCTCGCTTGTAGCAGAGCTAGCTGGAATTGAAAGTATATTTCGCGCCAATGCCTGCAAAAGCGGCAGATCTTTTGCATTTTTCCAAAATGTCAGAATGCATGACTCAGAGGAGTCACAATTTAAATATTTCTCGATTTCCTTCTCAACTTCATTTTTCCCAATTTTCGCTTTTTGGACATGTTGATATCCGTGAATTGCGAAAATTCGTCTTTACTTCGCGAAGTTGAAGAGCTATCTGTTGGTTCTGCTGGTAATTTTATTCTATGAATTTCAGAAAGCATTGCCTTTGTTGTCATCAAAACATTGTCTTTTGTCTCCTTTGAAAGAAGTCGACGAAGGCTTTGTTATACTTAATTAACTGAAACTTTTTCCAAACTACACTTCTATTATCGTCTTTAATAAATTGAACTTTGTCGCTTTTCTCTAGAATAGCGTTTTGAATTATAGATTTCGACATGTTGGCCCATGCCCATCTCTAGTATGTAAACTCAGTATGAGTAGCCCCACAAAACTGCATACCATAAACTTTCCCCTTCCTCTTCATTTTCTCTTTCCTAGTAGTTTTCTATAAGTGGCTTTATCTCAAAAACTAACATTGACCTCATTGACCTAAAAACTCAGATTTTTTTGACCAATTTACTTGATATTTTGAACAGTATTTGATCGAACGATGTGAAATCAGCATCTTTATGCATATTTGGGGTGTGGCACCGCCTACTGTGTGTGCAGGGTATTATATTTAATTATGAGTTAAATAAAAAATCTTTTGTATTTTTATTAAATAAACTTTATTAGAGAGAGTTGAACTGCTCTGTTTGATTCCGGTTTTAAAACTAACAACTTAAAGTTAACTTATTCTATATGACACTTATAAGTGCTTTTGTCTTATATCTACATAGGCAATGGCCGACGTTGGTTCATCATAACGTCGCCGACATTTGTTTATCAGAACGATTTATGCTGACTTTGTGGTTCCCAGCATAAATCGATCTTGTTTACAATTCTTTCTTTTGTCTTAATATTTCGTCTTGTTTATAAATACTTCTCTATTATAACGTTCAGATTGGGGTTCATTGTTGAACACGTAACTCACGCTAAATTATGTGTAAATCAATTTGAACAGAACAGCAAAAATTCGTGCCTGTCTGTTTTCCTTTTGTGTTTTCAATTTTGCCCGCCTACCCGTTCATCCACACAATGTTCTGCTCAGACAGTATTAAAATATAACAAGAGACCGAAGCACAGTGGTTGCACTTGTATGGAGCCCGCGGCCATAAATACTTGCAGCTATGCTATCGTTATGAAATTTTCACCAAAAATCTAGAAAAATATACTTAATATGATATGAAAAAATTGGACATATCGAACGACTATATCTTATAGCTGTCATACCGATACAAATCGGTTTAAGCCCTATTTTCGTTGTTTTTGCAGCTATTGCTACCAAATTTAAGAATTAGAGTTCTTACAAAAACAGTTACCAGTGTGCTAAGTTTGATTCAGATCAACCGACTATATCCTATAGCTCTCATACTGCTGTAAATCGGTTTTGGCCATATTTTCGTTGATTTTCGAGATTTTGTCACGAAATTCGGTATATACAATTTCTACATGACTACTAACAAAAATGCCAAGTTATAAAAAGATCAGCCGACTATATCCAATATCTGTCATACCTGTGAAAAAAGCTACCATACAAGATATCAGACCAAATTTCAAACGCGTTGCTATTTTCAGTTTATTATGTGTAAATTACATGAAAAAAAACATAACAATAATAATAAACGAAAATATAAATTATAACAAAAGAAAACAAAAGTTTAAAAATTAAATGATAACAAAATATATTTAATTTAAGTCATCGAGTAGTTCAAATGCTGATGCTGATAAAACTGACTTTTTTGAATGTGGGAGCTTTCTTTGGCCAGTAACATAAGGATCTGAGCTAAGAAGTAATCTGTGCATCAAATCTGTGTTTGTATCAATCCGAGAAGTCTTCCTGGTGTGCTGTCTTCTAAACATTTTGATATCCTTATTTTTTGACTCTGCAGCTTCTTCTGATAACTCTCCAATCGGCACAAGTGCATAATTTATGACATCTGGAGCATGAACTAAAATTTTGTGTACGGATGGTGGAAGATAGTACCATGGATACAAGCTAATCAGCTTTCTGGCAGTATCAAGTGCATATTCTCCAAATTTTGCCGCATTGATTTTGTAGCCTGATGCCAAACACTGCAGCAATATTGAACACCGGATTATAATGTCTTCATCAATACCCGTTATTTCTGCTGCTAATTTCGGATTTTTAAAAAACGCTCTGGCTGTATTGCCATCATTTGACGTGCCACTTCCTCCACTCCTAGGTGTATCCACAATAAGTCCCATTCGTATGCGAAAATCATTCTGCATTTGGGATTTCCTTGTCGAAAGTTCTTGTTTTCCTTCTGGAGTATTAACTCTCCAGCTCTTCAGGTCGAGTCTGTACGATACATGCAAAAAGTATTCAAAAAAACGAATATAGGAGTGTAACGGAGACAATCCAAACTCAAAGCGTGATTCATGAACATTCTTTTTCAAACAATTTTCCAAATCGTTCATCTCTGTCGGCTTCGCCTCACATATGTAGCACTTAGAAGATGACGTGTGACTTAGGGCACTACAAATTTTCCCATCAACCATGGTCAACTGTAAGCTGTGTTTAATTTTAATTTCTTTACCGGACACATTACATGGCGTGGCATTCAACACTTCAATCTTAGCTTTGAAATACTTTTCTTCGTCTTCAGCTAATTGAGCCGTTTCTTTTGCAAATTGCAATCTTAATGGTCTGCAGTATCGTGTAGACGAAGGACGCGGATTCTTCCAAATTATTTTTTCATCTTTTGGATCATTTTCCATGGTTTTTAGTTGCAATGGCACATATGATGTCACAAAAAGACTGGAATCGCTCAAATCCTTATCGCAGACTTTCTGTTTGTATTCAGAATGTCCAGTGCTGCCGTCAAATCCCCATTTTCCAATCAAAATAAGGTTATCAGAGCAATCACTTCCAACGCTTTCAAGAACATCATGATGAAGTTTTACAATTCTCCTCGCAGTGTGGTCAACCAAGCTCTGTAACTCGACTTCAGCTTTTGATTCAGTTACAGTTATTTTGTCTGGATAGGTTAATTTCTTAGCCTTTAACAGTTGACCGTAGCTTGGAAAAAGGTCACAGGAGGTCTTTGAGTTCACATAGCTTCGAATAAGGAAATATTGATGCTTGCTCAAGTTTGCCTCCATGAGAAGCGATAGGACTTCATCGATGTTAGCTTTGCTACACATTGCATTTGATTGAAAGTTGCACGATCGTAAGTCACAAGCTGCAGATTCATTAGTTATTGAAAGCTCAGCAATTCTTCGTCTCTTAGTTCTTTTTGATGACTCACTAAAGTCTACTTTCGGACGTCCACGCTTAGCAGTTTTGGCCATTTCTTGAGGCTTATTTGGTGTGCGTTTCATGAAAATTCTTTCCTTTTCGTTAAGCCAATTAGATTGAAATTGAAGCACTGATGCTTTTTTGCGTTTATATTGTGTCCAAAAAGAAGCAATTTTTTTGCAAATGTATCCAATACATTTCGTTAACACGCTCATCTCGGACACGTAGCCAATGTTTTCAATATTGCTGTTCACATGTTCGATGGCCTTCCGTAACTTTTCTGCATTGGTGCCGATTGCTGTACACCAATAATTGAATATGTACAAGCGAGTGAAGACACAATGAGAAGAGTCACCTACCAAAATTAAATTAATAAACAAATACCGCTATAAAAATTAAAATTAAAACCTAAAAAAAACATAAAACACTAAAGACGAACACAAAGACACAGCACAACAACAATGCAAAACAACTGCTTTGACCTTGAAGAAAAAAAGAGACGATGTTAGTATATGGTTGATTATGCACACATCTGCAAATATCTGCAGCTAGCTTTAACTCTTTTTATACCTTAAGATATTGACAAATACACTGAATAAAAACTAAATCGAGGCATCTTAGGGGATCACAGTTAAAACTTTAAGTAAACATAAAAAGACGAATACAAAAGATACTAAAAATATAATAAAATAAAGAATTAATTTCAAAATAACGACAACACAAGTAAGCTTTTATTAATATTGAAACTTAAAAATAATACCTTCAACTTCAAAATCCATTTTAAATAATTTAAATTGGGCAGCGTAAAAAGTTGACAGAACACTTTGAAGTTCGCTATTGTTATGAAAAATTCGCGATGCGCGCAGCTGCGCTTTGCAAATGAACACGTGTTCACAGCTTCAATTCTATTTTTAGAAAGTCCCGTTAGATATCTAGAAAAAACCGGTTTGCTATGAAGAAGTTTGGTCATTTTAGAGGCGATTTGGTTACTTTTCGCAAATTTTTGTTGTTATGATTTTTTGAATTTTGTCCTATGGGCGCAACCACTGTGCGAAGGCCTCTCACGCTAAGCTTTCGGTTTTTGCGAATTAGCCGCCAAGTCACAGCGGAAAACTGTGCGACAGAGACGGAATGAGAAATGTATATATTTGACTCGCTCAGCCTGGAATTGTTTACATTTTTCCTTTTTTGTTTACTTTTGAGATGTTGCCACATTTCATTTGCTTGTGCGCCGTGGACTCTTGTCTTGATTTTGATTTTTATATTTTGTAAATCCGGACGGACATTTCATATTCAATTGTTTCAGCAAATTTTTAGATCTAATGAAAATAATAACTTTTTAAACATTTATATTTTTCCTCATATTTTTACTAACTAAATAAAATTCTTAAATTTTCAAAATAAAAATTTTTATAAGCAAAACTTTCGTCTGCATTTTCATTTACCAAAATCAAATATCATCCATCATGAACATTTTTCGCTTCTATAGTCTGAATATAGTCAAACAATTCGAATTTTATACTGATGGTAACAGGATCACATGAAACTAAGTAGCAAAACAATACATTTTGCATTTGCTAAATTGTTAGCTTATCGTTGAGACGGGTAAAGGGGTACATGTGTGTGCCGTGGACACGCATAAGAATCAAATGTAAGTGTCAATATGTTTATGCGAAGGGCGAAGAGGTCTCACGAAGAAATTCACAAGACTGTGCGTTGACAATACTTATCGATCAGAAGGGCGAAGAGGCACACAGGCAACGCGCAGTTTGTGTTGTTGCGAAGGACGAAGAGAGCAAATAAGGAACGAAAGCAAAGAACATTTTGATATTTCATATTGTCGCAAAATAATCAGCGACAACAAAAACAATAGGCACACACTTATATACCCCACTGCACCCTTTGTCGAAATTTGCATTGTCTGTCCTGCTTTGGTTGTGAAACAGAGGGGGTAAGTGTGTGTGGGTAACTGGCTTTTTCTTTGATTTTTTGGTATTGTTGATCTTCCTGACATTTCTGATCACCTAGTTGCCTGAATCAAATTTGACAATATATTTTGTAAAATTGTCAATATCAAGCGACGGAACTTGATCAGTTCTTTCTTTATACTTGACAACATACACATGCCCGCCCTACTTCTTCTTTTGTCCACTTTATTTGAATAAAATAAGAAAATTTTTTTAGCAACCTCGCAAACATGCCTACACCCCATTTCACCTATTGCCTTCACTTTTTGTAAACAAAAGTTGTTTATGAAATTCGGCAACAGAGCTGGAACTTCATTCATTATTTCAATTAAATTCCCGTGGTGTAGTACGTGTCTGTCCGTCGTTGTTAGAGCGAGCCTGATATACAAATTAAATAAATTCGTTGGAGAATTTGATTAATACATTTATTTTTATTTAGGTTTTGTGTGAGGACATTACAACCGACCGCGTCGTGGTTAGAGATAAGCCTGCTCCCAAATTATTTGGGCTTATGTTTATATACTGATTTGCGTGAGCAAATAGTTTGGTTTTTAGAAGCGTTAGTTTACACAATAGAAAGAAGGATTGAGAGAGCGCTTGATCGCGACTCAGCATATTTGAGAGAGCGCTTGCCCGCGACACGCTAATGGTTAAGTGTCAAAGCAATGTATCAGCTACGCGGATCGCATTGCTTTGTTTTGTAAACAAAGCGTGAGCTGGAATAGCCCTTTGATATCGGATCGGTTGGTCGCTGATCGCTAATAGGAAAGTGTTAGAGCAATGTGTCAGCTACGCGGATCGCATTGCTTTGTTTTGTAAACAAGAGAAACTGTTTACCTTTTGTTGGCGAAGAAGTGTCCCATAGAAAGACTTAATTAGCTCGAGCTCTAGAAAAGTGTTAAATAATGTGTCAGCTACGCGGATCGCATTTGCTTAGATTCATAAACAAGAACTGTTTACCCGTTGGGCAGAGGAGTGACCAATAGTTTCAATCAATTAGCTCTAGCTCTTGAACTCATGATTTGAGCTTAAAGTGTTTGAGATACGGTGCGGCACCAAGAGGGCGGCACTGAAAGTGTGGCACCGAAGTGACAAAGAAATGTGTCAACTTTGGCGCGCTTGTGGCATTCTTAAGATGAATCGTCCCGATTCATCAACTTTTGGATTTGTTGAGAAAGTGTGTTGTACAAGAATTCGTGATTCTTATTTTCTGGGTGTTTTTGTCTTTTCTTAAATTTATGGATTATATTGACGAAGTAGTATAATAAAAAAATTAGTATTAAAATAGTTACAATCATTATATAATACTTTGCTTCCGATGGAGTTTCTGTGATTAATTTTTGTAACAGATTTATTTTTTAAAATTTTAATTCGGTAATGTTTGTTTCTATGTAATTTTCAATGAAGTATTCTTTATATTGTCCTTGTTTTACATGGTTTAATACTTTGGTTTTTCGGTTTACATAAGTCTCATTGTTAATTATTACAGAGTAGTTGAATAATATCAGAAATGTGCCGTTTAAGTTAGTCTCATTTACAATATTGTTCCCTGAGATAGAATCTTTTATTTCGTCTATTTTTTTGTTTTTTTCCTTAATTATTGTACAATTTGCTTTTTCATTATTTAACAACATCGTGAAGCAGTTTTTGTTTTTATTTATTTTGGCATAGCTGTTGTATATTTCTTTTTTGAAATTACTCATTTGGTAATATGCTGTGTTGCATTTTAAAATTCTATCATTTATTATGAGTTTTCCGTTTTTCTTGGCTATAGCACGTGTTATATAAGATTGACATGTGTTAGTAATAATAGGATAGTTGATATAGATGACTATTAAGTCATTGTTTTTTAGTCCGTCAGTGTTATGTTCATTTTTTCATTCTTTAGTATTTCTTCGCTGTCATTGTTATTTAGTATTCTGGGGTTTAGTATGTTTGCTTTGGATAAAGTAAATGTGTCAAGTATGTTCTGTAAATCGATACTGATTACTTTTAATCTGTATCTTCGTATGTTCAAGTCAGTGTTTCCTTTGTTTTGAACGGCGTTGTTCATTACTGTTTCCTATTAAATCGTTTATTTTGTTGCTTACTGTAAGGAAATCGTCGTGGTCTGGTGTCCCAGATATCCATTTCCATATGGTGCCTATTTCGTTAATTCCTCTCTTTTGTCTGTTTGTAGTAAGTTGATGAATTTCAATTTTTGTGCGTAAAATACGTCAAGGTGTAGTTGTTCACCTTCCTTTTGTGTTTGTTTGGTCTTCTCTATTATGGATGTCCATTGGAAAATTTTTTGTGAAAAGAAACTTGTTTGTAAATGTTTCTTTTAGTTTGGTTTGTATAAGGAAGAGATCTTCCTCAGTGCAATAAATGCCCGTGATAATGTTGGGTAGAATGTACTGTTTTAATATTTCGAATAGATTGTCGATATTGTTGAATTCGATTAAATGGCGAGTGTTGCCAAAGGAGTTTAGTTTTTCGTGGATCGTTACTTTGTTTGTTGGAACACGTAACAACATCAACTGTTGTTTAAACTGATTTAATGGTTTTTTGTAATAGGAATAACTTCCCTATAGCTGGTTTCAGCCGAATGTTGAGTTTCTGTGATGGATAAGTCGTCATCAGATTCTATATTATTGTGGATCTCTCTGAGCGTGTCTGTTTCCTTTATAGTTTGTTCGTGGTTGTCCCCAACCCTTTCATTGTTTTTGTCGGAATTCAATGATTCCGTTGATGAGTATATTAATTGATTGTCGATTAATGTGTCGACGATGGTTTCGGCATTCTCGGTTTTCCAAGAATTTTTATTTTTTGGTTTACCGCAAATTTCTACGGCGGCGTCTTTAGGAACTTTATGTCCCAAAGATGTTTTATTTTTTAATGTGCCGGAAATATCAACGGCGGCGTTTTCTGGAGCTTTATGTCCCAAAGTTAGTTTATTCTTTAATATGCCGGAAATATCGACGGCGGCGTCTTCAGGATCTTTTAATCCCAGAGAAATTTTTGATTTTTTAAAGGGTTTTTCTTCCCAAAAAATGCTGCTTCGTTCGCAGTCTTTTATTGATTCGGTTTGCGGATCGTTTCCACAATTGTCAACCCTTGGGTTGTTAAAAAATATGGTTTCTTTCTTATCTTCATAGGCTAGGTTCATGTTCTTTAGATCTATGACCGCATTAATTTTTTTTAGAATATTACAACCGATTATGACGTCGGTTTCTAAATTCTTGATTTCATAGTATCTTCCTTTGATACCAAATAACGTTATATCTTGATAACTTGTAATACGAGTAAAACCATAGATGGTTTTGACGCGTTTTGGAATGTCAAGTTGTTTTTTATTGCCATAGATGCCTTCCTTGATATAGGAGGCTGTTGCTCCTGTGTCAAGTACCAACTTTAATTTCTGACCGGATTCCCGATCAGTTTTGTATAAGTAGGGAAGCCCTACTTTGTTTAATCTAAAAAATGATTTTCATTTAGATTATTTGCTCGAGGAGTTTCAATTTGCTCCTCTTCCACATTATGCAGCCTTTGTGATTTATATTGAGGCAGTTGAGATTGTTCGCCATCTCGAGGCCGTTTGATATTATTATCGTTGGGGTTTCGCCCAATTAGGTTTGCCGAAACGGAGTCTATCTCCATTGGTTCTGGCATTTGGTTTTTTTCTTGGAATTTAAAATAACCCCTTTGTTTGTTAGTTTCGGGGAAACGCAAATTGTTTTCCCTATTATTTTTTCTCGTGGAAGGGCCTTGGTTATTTTGTTGGTATGGTGCCTTTCCCTTGTTGGGTATGATTTTCTTTTTTCCTTCAAAATAGTATTGAGCAAATCTTGCTCTTTGATAGTTCGATTCTAACTCCTGTGCCTTCGCTAATGCGTTAGGAAGGTTCTCAGGGTTTAGCGAGAAAAGGATGTCTGATAGCAGAGATTTCAGGCCGCTTATAAATATCCTTAAGGCACTTCGCCTGTTTTTTTGATTTAGTTCCTTGGACACTTTAGAGGAACTGCCATAAGTCATAATGGTTTTGTTTGTTAACAGTGTGAGTTTCTTATTCACTAGGTTGTAGAACTCAAGGACACTTAAATTGCCCTGTTGTAAAATGCTGAGTTCTTCATCTAGTATGTGGATCGGACTTCTGTCCGAATAAGCAAAGTCGAGTCTTGCCAGTATGGCTTCAAGATTCAAGACAGTGCCGTGGTTAGTCAGGCTATCATTTGCGTCGCCCACAATTTTGTTCCTTAGGATTACTAGGGCAGAGAAATAATTCTTGCTGCCTAGTTTATAAAGGCTCATTGTGTTATTGGCGGCCTCGCGCCAACTGACATAACTGGTTATTCTGCCTGTGAATTCAGGCAGTGATTTAATCATGTCCAATGCCGTTGAACAGACTAGTGTTATATCGATGGCTTGTTTTTTTATACCCTGTACACACACTGTGTATCAGGGTATATTAAGTTTGTTTGAGACGGTTTGTATGTAACGCATAGAAGGAGGGGAGGGGGACCCTATAAAGTATATATATTCTTGATCAGGATGACAAGACGAATTGATATAGCCCTGTCTGTCCGTCCGTGTGTCCGTCCGTCCGTCCTCACCAATGGTTCTCGAAAACTATAAGAGCTAGAGACTTGACATTTGGTGGATAGACTCGTGAGGTCAAACGCTAGATCAAGTTTGAAGGATTTTTTGCCACGCCCACTCCTTCCCGCCCATCGAGCACCACCCATTTTTTCAAAAGGCTGTAGCTCGAAAACCTGATGAGTTAGAAACATGAAAATGAGTATGTAGACTCAGTATATATAGCTCTACAAAACTGCATACCACATTTTTCCCCCTCCCCTTCGTTTCCCCTCAAAAAGTTGTTTTCTTAAAATTGCTGTATCTCCTAAACTATAATAGATACAATGCTGAAATTTTGTATGCAAACTCAGTTAACATACCTTTTTAAAACTGCATACAACAAACTACCGCTTTCCCCGCAAAGACCAACACACTAAAATTTTGCAGCAATGCTTTGTAACAAAATCCGTACTAAAGCGCCATCTAATGGCAACATTGCAATGTGAGCCCTGCCTCACCTTAGCAAATACACAAACCATATCTAAATTTCTAGAAAAAAAACCTCACGTAATTTACGGACATCCCCTTAATATCCTATATACTAATTTTCATTGTCTTAACTCATTGCGTCGTAAGATATGCAAATTATGAATTTTTTTATAAGTGGGCGTTGCCATGCCCAATTTTCGATCAAAATAGTTTTTATGCCTCTCTAAGACAATAAGTTTGAAGTCAATTGATTAAAAAACAAAAAACATTTTCCATGCAATGACGTGAGTGTTCTTTTTTTTCTCCAATCAATGATTTATGGTAATAAAATTGGAGGATCTGTGAACCTTTTAGGTCAAGAATTTGAAGACAATCAAAAGGGAAATTTAGGTGTATGAGAAATCTATTGTAGATATTTTTATACCCTTGCAAAATCTGTGACAATTTTCTCAGAGATTTTATGAAATTCAGCCTTATTTTAAGTTGTTATACAAAATTATGTAGCAAGAAATAAACTTTATGGTTTCCCCATTAATTTGCATTAAAACAATTCAATCTAATCTATAAATATGCATTTAAAAACAAACCCTTCCCAAATCAACCAAATTTTTTGAGCTGGAAAACAATTTGTGTAATGCCTCGCCAATCTGATTGCATCTTTTTTTGGTGATTGAGAAGTACATTCGAATTTTATAGTTGAAATAATCTTAAAATTATAATTAATGTAAAGTTGAATTTGAAATGGTTAAAAAAATCTCGTAAAAATAGTTAATTTTATGAAAATATGTGTGTACCAACTATGATATTTGGGCAAGTTGGAATGTGTACATTGTTAAATGCATAAGTGCAAAGAAGAAGAATTAATTGTCAATTGCAAAATTGAACCGGCTTCAACAAAATTGTGAGGACGCGAATTGGAGAAGAATTCGTGGCTCATATATTATGAAGCTGATTAGCGTCTTTGATTAACAACGTTAAGTAGCGGGCAACAACAAACACAATGCACACGCTCAGACAGTGTCATAGGTAGCATCAACCACACTGTCCGACTTAACAAGGCATGCCTATGCCGACAATAGCAACAACAAGAGTTGTTGCAATATTTGGAGTAAACATGACAGGTTAGTTGTTGTTGCACATGCGCCAGATGGCGAAAGTGACGGTTGATGAGGAATACCAAAATTACACCTGTGCATGTTGTTGTTGTTATTTTTTTATGACTGCTCAGTTTATGACTACAGATTGTCATTCTATGTTCTATTTCATTCCTTTGCAGGCTAAATCATATAAATATATAGTCTGTCTCTTTTTCATGTCGTTTCATCGAGTTTCAAATCGCACCCATGCTAAAGAAGTTTCACTTCAAAAAGTTTTTCTAACATAAAATTTATTTATAACTGTTTATACTCTTCACGTAAGTGAATAGTATTATAACTTTGTCCTGAAGTTTGTAACACCAAGAAGGAGGGGTGGGGGACCCCATAAAGTATATATATTCTTGATCAGCTCGACAACACGAGTTGATATAGCCATGTCCGTCTGTCTGTGTATATGCTATCTCCTCCCACAGTTTTGAAGATATCGAGCTGAAATTTTGCAGGGAGTCTTCTCTAATGTGTGGTCAAATCATTGGTCGGAACCGGCTATATCGGATTACTAGATCTGGTAGCCCTCATACGAAATGAAGAAGAAAAACGAGTTTGAATCGTTGTATGGAAAACTTTTTTGTTTTGAAAGATAGAGGGTTGATATTTCGAACATAGTAGTTTTACATAGTCCGACACAATTCCTGAATGTTTCATTGAGATTGGACAATTGGAACTGGTAGCTGCCATACAAAATGAAGAAGAGGAAGTTTTAACGTCGTTGTATGGAACACTTTTTTGTTTTGTAGGAAGAGAACCAAGATTCACGTCGTTGTACGGAAAACTTTTTTGATTCTAAATCAATTGCCTTGAAACTTAACACATATGTTCTTAGAGAGGCATGAAAACTATTTTGACCAAAAAATGGGCATGGCTATGCCCACTTTTAGCCAAAATCAATAATTTGCCTATCTCCGGTACCCAATGAGCAAAAACAATGAAAATTGGTATATAGGCTAATATGACGGATAGAAAATAGATTCAGTCAAAAAAACGGCGTGGCACAAGAAATGTGCGTGAAGAGTATATAAGCTTCAGCCTTGCTGAAGGTAGCGTCCTTACTGGTTTTTACATACAAATTGCCTGAAAAGATGTGAAAATTGTCTGCTTTTAAATTTTACCAATATTATTAAAGCTGAGCGAGCAGTTGGTATGGAAACAGACAGAAATGGCGGCTTTATCAACCCGTCTCGTCGTGCTGATCAAGAATATATATTCTTGATAAAGTAAAAAATGTCTCCTTCTGTTAATATTTACTTATTTTGCCCCAGCAGGGAGGAAATCAAAACTGTACAAGGCCACACTCTCCAGGCTGGACAAATTCAGCAATGATTAAAATGTATTGATGCCAAGAGTATTGAAAAAGTAACAATACGTTGTCTACTTCGAAAACAACTCTACAATTCTCCAAGCACTGAAAAAAGCTCACTCTTGAGTAAATAACACCAAAGTATGTTGGGAATACAAATTCAAGCCAGCTAGCCCACAGTGAATGCTACAATTGTCAATTATTTGACCACAGATCAAGCAAGAGCAATCATCATCATTTTGCTCTTTTTGCGCGCGGCACACAAATCAATTGCATGTACAAAAACAATTCGCCAATGCTATGCAAACTGCAAAGACTGTTCGTCATACCAGACCGGGTTCTAATAAAAAGACATCTGAAAGGTCAACGTACTCCGGAAAGTATAAACTCTAAATCTGCAACTCGCGCTCTGAATACCAACAATACAATATTTTCCTGCAATTAGTTCTTTGCACATGCAGCCAGAAACAACATTTCAATATTCACTATTATTCAATAAAGCCAATATTAAAGCAAGGTTAAATAATATTAATCGCCAAATGAAAATGCAACTTCAGTAAAAACTTATAATACTATTTACATACGTGAAGAGTATAACGAGTATGGGCGGTTTAGTCGATTATAGTGGACAATATAATACCCTGCACACATGATAAGCGGTGCCACACCCTTAATCTACAAAAACATCGTCCGTTCAAAATATCAAGAAAATCGGTCAAAAAATGTGGATTTTACAAAAAATTTCAGTTTGTTGGTCTCTGAGGGGCAACCATCAAAGAGAGGGGAAATTTGTGGTATGCAGTTTTAAATATGTATACTCATTGAGCTTGTGTACAAAATTTCATTTTCATACCTTTATTAGTTTTGGATATATAGCGTTTTATAGAAAACAAATGAAGGAGGGGAAAAAGTGTGGTATGCAGTTTTGTAGACCTACTCATTAGTGATGCAGGAATCCTCAATTTTTTGGATCCGGATCTTTCGAATCCGAATCCAAATGGATTCGAGTACTTAACGACGAATCCGAATCTGTCAGGCCAAAAAAAAAAAAAAAAGCCTCAACCCAGCTTAATGAAATATTTAGTGATTTGTTAATTGAACATTTTAAACATAAGAGGCTAATAATTTTTAAGTCACTGTTTACGCATTTTCTTCTTTGCTTTTGGTTCTTTGACTTTTTGCTTGTCTGCATATACACAGGTACAACTATGGACACAGAAATATCAAACTCTCCAAAAAGTGCTTATTGAATACCCAAACAAATTAATAAAATTTCTATTTGATTTGATTTGATTTTTATACCCTGTACCTTATGGTACAAGGGTATATTAGTTTTGTGCGCATCGACAATGTATGTAACACCTTAAAGGAGACATTTCCGACTATACAAAGTATATATATTCTTGATCAGTATCGAAAGAGAAGTCGATTTAGCCATGTCCGTCTGTCCGTCCGTCTGTCCGTCTGTATGAACGCGTCGATCTCGGAAACTATAATAGATAGAACCAAAATCTTTTCGCAGTTCGATTCTGTTATTCATTACGCAGATCAAGTTTATTTTGTTTCCCCCTTTTTTGACTTAGTTTAGGGGTGAGGGGCAAATGTCAGAAGCAACCTCGGGAAAAAACTTACAAAAGTCGTTTTATCTGAGTTGCCTTTTGAGATAGGAACACCAAATTTGGAGTGTATATAGCTGACTCAAGCCTCAAGAAGCTACATTAAAAAAATCGGCGTGGCCACGCCCATATATAGTAATAATTTGAAACACTTATATCTCAAGAACCGTACTTCCTACAAGAATGAAACTTTGCATGTATGATACTGAAATGGAGTAGAATAAGATTCAATAGTGAAATGGGCGTGACCACGCCCACATATAGCCATGGTAGAATGCCGTTATATCTCTTGAACGAATTGGTCTAAAAGAGTAAAAATTGGTATATATGAAATTGAATGAAAATGAAATCTGTTTCGATTAAACAGTGGGCGGGGCAACGCTTTCAAACAGTTGGTACAAATTGAAGGTACAGGGTATGTTGGAGTCGAGTACTGTCGACTCCAATCCTTACTGGTTTTTTTTTATAGTACATGTATTGATTATGTCAAAATATTAAGTTGAATAGTATGCTATTTTCTTGACAATACCTGTGCACACTTACTGTTTGTAACATTTACATGTCATTATCATACTGGTATTTCTGCGCGCCTAGTTAGTGTAATCACTTTAGAGAAATTATTTTGTATTGAATATAAGGAAAAAATACAAATTTGTTAAAGTAGGATGGATGCATGCATACATTGTAAAAGAAACAAAAACCCTATAAGCCCGCAACGGTTCTAATAAAACAAAAACGAACGCGTCAGTGCTTTAAACCCACCAAGACGACCAAAGCTTTTCGCTAGTGTCGCAATTCAGGACGAAACGCAAACGCAACCCGCAACGGTTCTAATAATACAAAAACGAACGCGTCAGTGCTTTGTAAAAGAAACAAAAACCCTATAAGCCCGCAACGGTTCCAATAAAACAAACCGAACTCGTCAGTGCTTTAAGAAACAAAAAACTCTAACGCAAAAAAGAAGCTCTAATAAAACAAACCAACAGCTTATTAACAACCAAATGGACTCCATCAAAAACTTAGTAGCAAAAGCCAAAGGCTACAAGCCGCTGAAATATTGTAACCAGTGCGGATCTACAGAACACACAGAAAATAACTGTGTTGTGAACAAAAATAAAAAAAGGTGCTAAGTGAAGCAAAGGTGAAAAAAAACACACCAAAAATCAACACAAAGACATGCTACCGAAGTCGGAAGAAGTCGAAGACATTGAAATAAATCTACCAAGTTCATCTACCTACCCTCACAAGGAGGAAGACGCCGAGTACTACCGAGGCATTGAAGGACAACTACAAGGCATCCGGGAGAACAACCAGGAAGACAACGCTCAAGACAGAGAATTCTGGAGGGACATCAACAGACGGATTCAGGAAATTCTGGAGGATAATTCGAATCTGTGAGTCAGTATAAAAAACTATATTAAGAAAAAAAAACAATACTTTGAAAAAAAAAACAATAAAAACACACATTTTGATAAATAGTTTAAAATCATAAAGCTATATATTAAGCAAGAAGAATTTAAATTTGATAAATAGTTCAAAATCATAAAGCTATATATTAAGGGGGGGGGTAAGGTATTAAATTTTTTTTTTTATGGATTTTTCCAAAATTTGCGGGATGACAGTAGAATGTTTCGAGAATATCGTGTAAAAATTTCAGGATGATCCGATGAAAACTGACGAAGATAGAGCGTTTTCAGTTTCAGTCTTCCTATGCGGCTTATAGCGCAGAGCAAAAGTTTAATTTGATTTTCCCACAACTTGCTTTTGCAAAGTCGGTGACCACTCTCACTCGAAAACTAACAAACCGATTCTTTTGAAATTTTACAGGCATTTTCTAGACATAATTAGCCGTGTCCTGACGTCGAGGTTTTTTTTTTTTTTTAGTTTTAAGTTTTTTTTTCAGCAGCTTGAAGGTTGATTTTTTTGTCAAAAATCGATATTTTGACTTCAACATGCTAAAAAAAAATGAAAAACATTTTTTTTTTGAAAAACCTCGACGTCAGGACACTGCAAATTTCATCAGCTAAAATCATTTATTTTGTCTTGATTTTGCGATGGTTCAGTAGTTTGTAATCGTGGTCACCGCAAGACACCTTTTTTCAATGGCATTATCTTAAAACTGCTGCCATCGTCATAAACTTTTTTTAATTTTAATGAAATTTTCAGGAAATATGCTTAAGATATTACTTTTTAACTTCCCATTCAAATAACTGAACAAATGCTTATCGTTTTCTTTAATAAAAATCACAAAAATGTGCTTTTTTTTCAACGAATTAAATCCTACAAAAAAATAACAGAGTTTAATGAAAGTTGGAATAAAAAAATTAAAAGACTGAGCCACGGTCTTTTTTTGTCCACTTTCGATACTCTGCTAAAGCCATATGACGTAATTGATGAAAAAATCAAGGAAATGTCTAATAAAAACTAATTAGACAATGAGTCAGACTTTATCGAGACTTCTTTACTCCAATTGAAGCACGATGAAGAGTCGATTGATCATTCACCCTGTACGAGTCAGTCATTGGTGGAACACTCTTTTGATACATCTTCATCTATTGCAAATTTAGAAATAAGTGGTTTAAAAAAATTTAAGCCAAAAATGGAAAGTCGTTTCAAAAAAGTGTTAAGTTTCCGAAAGGTTCAAAAACCTTTCAACAAATTTGATGATTACAATGGTGTAAAATTGGATAGCCTTTTTAAGGCAGTTCATAAAAATAGTACCAGGTTTCTTGTAAATATTTCAATTGCTAATATAGCCACTTTATTCAAAGACCAATGGCTCAGCAATTTTATATTTTCACAAATCTTGAAAATCAAGACTCTTATCGAAAGTACCTTCTAAACAAATTGTTGAAGTATGGTGACTCATTGGCAAATGTATGCATGCATTGCACTAGCACTTTAACGAACATAAAAAAACAACTGCAATGTGATTATTGTGAACGCTACATTTGTGAAAGATGCCATAAAAAATACAAATTAAATTCTGATAGCATTCGAAGAATAAAAGATGAATTTCAAACATTCTTTTGTTCTTTATGCACAGAAGAAAATAAATGCAAATAATGCAAAAAATGGTGAATATGCCTATTGGGGAACCCAGCCATAAAAATGGGTAATGCGTATGTGTAGTACCTCTTTTTAAATGACCAAAAACTAATAATACTTCTTATTTACATGTCCTCAATGATGACTGGCCAACATTGAACTGCTCCTGCAATCAAAATGTGGCCTATTGGACGTGGTACGAAAACACTCATATAAGTATATATGCGTATTTTTTTTAAATGACCAAAATTTAATAATATTCTCTCTTTACAGATCCTCAATGATGTCTGGACAACATAAAACTACTCCTGGAAACAAATGCTGGACTTTTGGATGTGGCACCCAAACACACACGTAAGTTTATATACACATTTTTTTGTAATTATAAATTTTCTAATATAATCTTTATTTTACAGGTCCTCAATGATGTCTGGACAACATAAAACTACTCCTGGAAATAAATGCTGGACTTTTGGATCTGGTATCCAAACACAATAATTTTAATCAAAAAAAAAAAAAAAAAATTTTTGTAAATTATAATAAATTTTTTTTATTATTTATTTAACTTTAGGCAGTCATTGTTTTTTTTTTTTATAATATTATCAACGGCTGCTTACGGGTCGATGTCGATGGTTGATCCATTGGCAGTGGCTGGCTCGATGTCGACGGTTGATCCATCGGCAGTGGCTGGCTCGATGTCGTCGGTGGCTGTTCTGCCGTCGGCTTGTTTTTGGATTTTCGTGATCGTGGTCGCTTCCTATCCCTTTTTTTTAGGAATAGGTGGAAGTGGTATGTTTGGCGCATTACCACGACCACGTCTACCATCACGACCACGTCCACCACTGTGACCATCGCCACGTCCACTGCAACGTCCACTGCCACGTCCACTGCCACGTCCACCGCCTCGTCCACCGCCTCGTCCACGTAAACGATCAACGAGCGAAAGCTAAAGAAAGCTACGATAGAAAGCATGCTAAATCTACGCAGAAGGTGATTTGGTATTAGCCGAAAACGAACCAACCAGCACCGGCACGTCACGTAAACTCGAACCACGTTGTAAGGGTCCCTTCATCGTCACCAAAGTCTTGCCAAAAGATCGATGCGTCGTCGAAGACTTACCCCATGCGCAACGAACGCAACGACACTACCGATCTGTGTTCGCCTTAGACAAGCTGAAGGCCTGGTGTAAATTACCGCCCTCCCTGCGAATAAATACCCCGGTGGCAACACTGTTCCCCAAACCGAAGGACTAGCAACACTGTGTTAGAAAGAGCGACTTCTACGTGAAGCAGCGATCAGAACAGACGTGTTCTGCGGACGATAGTAACTTCGTGTTACTTTAAACGGACTTCTTTGTGAGGTCAACGAACTAAAAGTGTGTGCGACGGACAACACAACTCCGAACACTACATATGTATATATTCCGTTTTCATTAACTTTATACGATTATTAATTTTGTTATAATAAACTACACTATATCTTTTAAACCACGCCTAACGCTCTCGAAAAGACCATCTCCTCTCACAAGTGAGTGTTGAAAGATCATTTTCGGCCCTCAAAATGATGCTTACCGATCAAAGAAGTAACCTCGCTGATAAGTCATTGTCGAAAATGCTTTTTGTAAAGCTAAACAATATTAAAACTTAAAAGAAAACAAGTGAGGGCGTTCCCCCAGCCACCTTATAAGCGTTACATACATTCATTTTAAACAATAACAATATACCATAATATACTGTCTGTACAAGGTATACAAATAAATTAATTAATTAAAAAAAAAAAAAAAAAATTATTCAAAAAAAAATGCATTGCGGGGGTGGTTAAGGATCCTTTTATAAGGAAAAAAAAAATAATATCGACGAAAATTCTAATAGAGAAGCCGTAATTCACAACTGAGTTTTATTTTGAGCAAAAAAAAGAAAAATCATAAATAATTTTTGTTTTTGATTTTAATTTTTTTTTTTTTTTTATGATCAAAAATAACACAGGCCGACAAAAATAGCATTATCAAAAACTTTTTCAATAATTGCAACTTATTTCTATGTATTTTGGGGTGCTCATTCCGAAAATAGTAGACATAAAGTCGTATCACCCTGCAATTTTTTGCATTTCACGGAATTGTTAAAAACACGAAATTACGGTTTTTTAAACTTGTGTACAAGATATCTCAGAAACTACTGCACCGATCTTGTTGAAATTTAACTAAGATATTCTTAGGAATCCAATCTATCATGTACTAAAGGAGTTTTTTCATTGAGGGCCCCTTTCGAAAGTTATACACATTTAAACCTCAATAAATGAAGAAAACAAAGTTTAATCTTTAAATAGCTGTAAATTTAAAAAAAAAAACTTTTAACTTTTTCCCCTTTGCTACTCTATTTGTAGTTATTTCCTGCATGAAATGACTGTTCGTTTGTACTTTTCCGACAATTAGTGACCGAGATATCAGGTATACCACCAACGTATGTAATGGTTGTTTCGAAAATCTTGGAAAATGGTATAAAAAAAATAATAGCTTTTAAACAACAAGACAGTTGCAGTAGCCATGGTATGTTTATTTAAACATTTTCATTTTAAATTTTGATACAACAAAATTAGGAACTGTAAAGTAGAGAGAAAATCGTTTTTTGGTTGTATACACGATATTTCAGTCAGCAATCGACGGGAAAATACTAACGAACCGTTATTTCATGCAGGAAATAACTACAAATAGAATAGCATAGGGGAAACCAGTAAGGGCGGTATAGTTGAGTATTCTCAACTATATAATACCCTGTACACACACCTATGTTGATAACACGTTAAACATTCGCCGACAGCAAAAGCAGTGTACCACGATATGGTTTGTGTATTTGCTGAATACCAACAATACAATATTTTCCTGCAATTAGTTCTTTGCACATGCAGCCAGAAACAACATTTCAATATTCACTATTACTCCAATAAAGCTAATATTAAAGCAAGGTTAAATAATATTAATCGCCAAATGAAAATGCAACTTCAGTAAAAACTTATAATACTATTTACATACGTGAAGAGTATAACGAGTATGGGCGGTTTAGTCGATTATAGTGGACAATATAATACCCTGCACACATGATAAGCGGTGCCACACCCTTAATCTACAAAAACATCGTCCGTTTAAAATATCAAGAAAATCGGTCAAAAAATGTGGATTTTACAAAAAATTTCAGTTTGTTGGTCTCTGAGGGGCAACCATCAAAGAGAGGGGAAATTTGTGGTATGCAGTTTTAAATATGTATACTCATTGAGCTTGTGTACAAAATTTCATTTTCATACCTTTATTAGTTTTGGATATATAGCGTTTTATAGAAAACAAATGAAGGAGGGGAATAAGTGTGGTATGCAGTTTTGTAGACCTACTCATTAGTGATGCAGGAATCCTCAATTTTTTGGATCCGGATCTTTCGAATCCGAATCCAAATGGATTCGAGTACTTAACGACGAATCCGAATCTGTCAGGCCAAAAAAAAAAAAAAAAGCCTCAACCCAGCTTAATGAAATATTTAGTGATTTGTTAATTGAACATTTTAAACATAAGAGGCTAATAATTTTTAAGTCACAGTTTACGCATTTTTATACTCTTGCAAGAGTATATTAACTTTGTCATGAAGTTTGCAACGCAGAGAAGGAGACATCTCCGACTATATAAAGTATATATATTCTACGACGACGAGACGAGTTCATATAGCCATGTCCGTCTGTCCGTCTGTCTGTCCGTCTGTCTGTCTGTTTCAATACCAACTGTGGGCTCAGTTTAAACGATATCGAAAAAATTTAAACGCAGAAAATTTTCTTATAATTGCAGGCAGTTTGTATGTAAAATCCAGCATGATCGGATAACTATAGCATATAGCTGCCATAGGAACGATCGGTCAAAAATGAGGTTTTTGCTCAATAAACGCCTTGTTTTTAAAGCTATCGCCTCAATTTTTTGCACAAGAACATCTTGGACGTAAATTAAAACACGCTCCAAAATTGGTGGAGATCGGATAAATATAGGATATAGCTCCCATAGGAACAATCTGTCAAAAATTCGGTTTTTGTTAGAAAAACTTTTTTGTTCTTAAATATAAACGGATAAAACTTTGCAGTTACGCGTTTTTATACATCCTTGACCATATTCCAAAATTTCGTACAAATCGGACATAAGGGCGTGGCACCGCCCATATAGAGAAAAAGTTAAAAATGTGATTTCTCTGTAAGCCGACGAGATATAAGATCGCAAAATAAAGTGTACAATGATTGCTATGTATATGTTAAAAAATTAGAATATGGGCGGGGCCACGCCCCTATATCTTTATAAAAGTATATGATTCTTATTGGAAAAACTATAAAACATATTTTCCAATAAGAATACTTGAGAAAATGCTTGCAAGAGTATATAAGTTTCAGCAAAGCTGAAAATAGCTCCCTTTCTGGTCTTCTTTGCTTTCGGTTCTTTGACTTTTTGCTTGTCTGCATATACACAGGTACAACTATGGACACAGAAATATCAAACTCTCCAAAAAGTGCTTATTGAATACCCAAACAAATTAATAAAATTTCTATTTGATTTGATTTTTATACCCTGTACCTTATGGTACAAGGGTATATTAGTTTTGTGCGCATCGACAATGTATGTAACACCTTAAAGGAGACATTTCCGACTATACAAAGTATATATATTCTTGATCAGTATCGAAAGAGAAGTCGATTTAGCCATGTCCGTCTGTCCGTCCGTCTGTCCGTCTGTATGAACGCGTCGATCTCGGAAACTATAATAGATAGAACCAAAATCTTTTCGCAGTTTGATTCTGTTATTCATTACGCAGATCAAGTTTATTTTGTTTCCCCCTTTTTTGACTTAGTTTAGGGGTGAGGGGCAAATGTCAGAAGCAACCTCGGGAAAAAACTTACAAAAGTCGTTTTATCTGAGTTGCCTTTTGAGATAGGAACACCAAATTTGGAGTGTATATAGCTGACTCAAGCCTCAAGAAGCTACATTAAAAAAATCGGCGTGGCCACGCCCATATATAGTAATAATTTGAAACGCTTATATCTCAAGAACCGTACTTCCTACAAGAATGAAACTTTGCATGTATGATACTGAAATGGAGTAGAATAAGATTCAATAGTGAAATGGGCGTGACCACGCCCACATATAGCCATGGTAGAATGCCGTTATATCTCTTGAACGAATTGGTCTAAAAGAGTAAAAATTGGTATATATGAAATTGAATGAAAATGAAATCTGTTTCGATTAAACAGTGGGCGGGGCAACGCTTTCAAACAGTTGGTACAAATTGAAGGTACAGGGTATGTTGGAGTCGAGTACTGTCGACTCCAATCCTTACTGGTTTTTTTTTATAGTACATGTATTGATTATGTCAAAATATTAAGTTGAATAGTATGCTATTTTCTTGACAATACCTGTGCACACTTACTGTTTGTAACATTTACATGTCATTATCATACTGGTATTTCTGTGCGCCTAGTTAGTGTAATCACTTTAGAGAAATTATTTTGTATTGAATATAAGGAAAAAATACAAATTTGTTAAAGTAGGATGGATGCATGCATACATTGTAAAAGAAACAAAAGCCCTATAAGCCCGCAACGGTTCTAATAAAACAAAAACGAACGCGTCAGTGCTTTAAACCCACCAAGACGACCAAAGCTTTTCGCTAGTGTCGCAATTCAGGACGAAATAAATAGTCCGCTACATAAGCCCGCAACGGTTCTAATAATACAAAAACGAACGCGTCAGTGCTTTGTAAAAGAAACAAAAACCCTATAAGCCCGCAACGGTTCCAATAAAACAAACCGAACTCGTCAGTGCTTTAAGAAACAAAAAACTCTAACGCAAAAAAGAAGCTCTAATAAAACAAACCAACAGCTTATTAACAACCAAATGGACTCCATCAAAAACTTAGTAGCAAAAGCCAAAGGCTACAAGCCGCTGAAATATTGTAACCAGTGCGGATCTACAGAACACACAGAAAATAACTGTGTTGTGAACAAAAATAAAAAAAGGTGCTAAGTGAAGCAAAGGTGAAAAAAAACACACCAAAAATCAACACAAAGACATGCTACCGAAGTCGGAAGAAGTCGAAGACATTGAAATAAATCTACCAAGTTCATCTACCTACCCTCACAAGGAGGAAGACGCCGAGTACTACCGAGGCATTGAAGGACAACTACAAGGCATCCGGGAGAACAACCAGGAAGACAACGCTCAAGACAGAGAATTCTGGAGGGACATCAACAGACGGATTCAGGAAATTCTGGAGGATAATTCGAATCTGTGAGTCAGTATAAAAAACTATATTAAGAAAAAAAAACAATACTTTGAAAAAAAAAACAATAAAAACACACATTTTGATAAATAGTTTAAAATCATAAAGCTATATATTAAGCAAGAAGAATTTAAATTTGATAAATAGTTCAAAATCATAAAGCTATATATTAAGGGGGGGGTAAGGTATTAAATTTTTTTTTTTATGGATTTTTCCAAAATTTGCGGGATGACAGTAGAATGTTTCGAGAATATCGTGTAAAAATTTCAGGATGATCCGATGAAAACTGACGAAGATAGAGCGTTTTCAGTTTCAGTCTTCCTATGCGGCTTATAGCGCAGAGCAAAAGTTTAATTTGACTTTCCCACAACTTGCTTTTGCAAAGTCGGTGACCACTCTCACTCGAAAACTAACAAACCGATTCTTTTGAAATTTTACAGGCATTTTCTAGACATAATTAGCCGTGTCCTGACGTCGAGGTTTTTTTTTTTTTTTAGTTTTAAGTTGTTTTTTCAGCAGCTTGAAGGTTGATTTTTTTGTCAAAAATCGATATTTTGACTTCAACATGCTAAAAAAAAATGAAAAAATTTTTTTTTTTAAAAAACCTCGACGTCAGGACACTGCAAATTTCATCAGCTAAAATCATTTATTTTGTCTTGATTTTGCGATGGTTCAGTAGTTTGTAATCGTGGTCACCGCAAGACACCTTTTTTCAATGGCATTAACTTAAAACTGCTGCCATCGTCATAAACTTTTTTTAATTTTAATGAAATTTTCAGGAAATATGCTTAAGATATTACTTTTTAACTTCCCATTCAAATAACTGAACAAATGCTTATCGTTTTCTTTAATAAAAATCACAAAAATGTGCTTTTTTTTCAACGAATTAACCTTACCCCCCCCCCCCCCCCCCCCCTTAAGAAAGAAGAATTTAAATAAAATTTATAAAATATTAGGGATTTTCCTCTTGGCAATAGACACTCTAAAAACTTATAACAGTGGACGAATTAATTGACAAATTCATCAAAATGAGTGTAGGCAATAACAATCTGACAGTCGACTTGATTACTCGGCTAACAGCCGAGGCAACGGTCTCCCTACGTACAGAAATAAGTACGTTAAAAAACGCAGCTAGAAGCTACAGTTAATCCACCAGTAACTGAATATAAAAACCAGTAAGGGCGGTATAGTTGAGTATTCTCAACTATATAACACCGTGTACACACACCTATATTGATAACACGTTAAACATTCGCCGACAGCAAAAGCAGTGTACCACGATATGGTTTGTGTATTTGCTAAGGTGAGGCAGGGCTCACAGTGCAATGTTGCCATTAGATGGCGCTTTAGTACGGATTTTGTTACAAAGCATTGCTGCAAAATTTTAGTGTGTTGGTCTTTGCGGGGAAAGTGGTAGTTTGTTGTATGCAGTTTTAAAAAGGTATGTTACCTGAGTTTGCATACCAAATTTCAGCATTGTATTCTTTATACTTTAGGAGATACAGC
The DNA here is from genome assembly GCA_034638295.1 of Phortica okadai. NCBI lineage: Eukaryota > Metazoa > Arthropoda > Insecta > Diptera > Drosophilidae > Phortica > Phortica okadai. Next base: position 7,442,686 of record CM067853.1, on the reverse strand, counting down.
AATTTTAAGAAAAAAATGACTTTTTGTTGTGCTCGATGGGCGGGAAGGAGTGGGCGTGGCAAAAATTCCTTCAAACTTGATCTAGCGGTTGACCTCACGAGTCTATCCTACAAATTTCAAGTCTCTAGCTCTTATAGTTTTCGAGAACCAATGGTGAGGACGGACGGACAGACAGGGCTATATCAATTCGTCTTGTCATCCTGATCAAGAATATATATACTTTATAGGGTTCCCCTCCCCTCCTTCTATGCGTTACATACAAACCGTCTCAAACAAACTTAATATACCCTGATACACAGTGTGTGTACACGGTATAAAAATCCATATTTACGGCATATGGTTATTGCAATGATCCCTCTTGCAATACATATGTTTTCAAAGGATCTGCTAATATCGGAATTTATATTGATGATTCAAATGTAAGAGTCAGTAACGGACCTGTTGAATCATACTTTGACATTATTAAAAATAATGTTTTTAAAGATAAACCTTTGCCTGAAAAATTGGGACGAGTTCTTCGTGAACTCGAACAGTTTTCTAGGTCTAACATTACAACAGTAAAAAATATATACAATTTTAAGTTTGAGGAAGAAATTATGCCAGGCACAATTACAAAAGCTCAAACCAATAAATAATATAAAAAACGTGTTACAAACAACCCTATGGCATTAAATCCTACAAAAAAATAACAGAGTTTAATGAAAGTTGGAATAAAAAAATTAAAAGACTGAGCCACGGTCTTTTTTTGTCCACTTTCGATACTCTGCTAAAGCCATATGACGTAATTGATGAAAAAATCAAGGAAATGTCTAATAAAAATTAATTAGACAATGAGTCAGACTTTATCGAGACTTCTTTACTCCAATTGAAGCACGATGAAGAGTCGATTGATCATTCACCCTGTACGAGTCAGTCATTGGTGGAACACTCTTTTGATACATCTTCATCTATTGCAAATTTAGAAATAAGTGGTTTAAAAAAATTTAAGCCAAAAATGGAAAGTCGTTTCAAAAAAGTGTTAAGTTTCCGAAAGGTTCAAAAACCTTTCAACAAATTTGATGATTACAATGGTGTAAAATTGGATAGCCTTTTTAAGGCAGTTCATAAAAATAGTACCAGGTTTCTTGTAAATATTTCAATTGCTAATATAGCCACTTTATTCAAAGACCAATGGCTCAGCAATTTTATATTTTCACAAATCTTGAAAATCAAGACTCTTATCGAAAGTACCTTCTAAACAAATTGTTGAAGTATGGTGACTCATTGGCAAATGTATGCATGCATTGCACTAGCACTTTAACGAACATAAAAAAACAACTGCAATGTGATTATTGTGAACGCTACATTTGTGAAAGATGCCACAAAAAATACAAATTAAATTCTGATAGCATTCGAAGAATAAAAGATGAATTTCAAACATTCTTTTGTTCTTTATGCACAGAAGAAAATAAATGCAAATAATGCAAAAAATGGTGAATATGCCTATTGGGGAACCCAGCCATAAAAATGGGTAATGCGTATGTGTAGTACCTCTTTTTAAATGACCAAAAACTAATAATACTTCTTATTTACATGTACATGTTAAATTCTGATAGCATTCGAAGAATAAAAGATGAATTTCAAACATTCTTTTGTTCTTTATGCACAGAAGAAAATAAATGCAAATAATGCAAAAAATGGTGAATATGCCTATTGGGGAACCCAGCCATAAAAATGGGTAATGCGTATGTGTAGTACCTCTTTTTAAATGACCAAAAACTAATAATACTTCTTATTTACATGTCCTCAATGATGACTGGCCAACATTGAACTGCTCCTGCAATCAAAATGTGGCCTATTGGACGTGGTACGAAAACACTCATATAAGTATATATGCGTATTTTTTTTAAATGACCAAAATTTAATAATATTCTCTCTTTACAGATCCTCAATGATGTCTGGACAACATAAAACTACTCCTGGAAACAAATGCTGGACTTTTGGATGTGGCACCCAAACACACACGTAAGTTTATATACACATTTTTTTGTAATTATAAATTTACTAATATAATCTTTATTTTACAGGTCGTCAATGATGTCTGGACAACATAAAACTACTCCTGGAAATAAATGCTGGACTTTTGGATCTGGTATCCAAACACAATAATTATAATCAAAAAAAAAAAAAAAAAAAAAATTTTTGTAAATTATAATAAATTTTTTTTATTATTTATTTAACTTTAGGCAGTCATTGTTTTTTTTATAATATTATCAACGGCTGCTTACGGGTCGATGTCGATGGTTGATCCATTGGCAGTGGCTGGCTCGATGTCGACGGTTGATCCATCGGCAGTGGCTGGCTCGATGTCGTCGGTGGCTGTTCTGCCGTCGGCTTGTTTTTGGATTTTCGTGACCGTGGTCGCTTCCTATCCCTTTTTTTAGGAATAGGTGGAAGTGGTATGTTTGGCGCATTACCACGACCACGTCTACCATCACGACCACGTCCACCACTGTGACCATCGCCACGTCCACTGCAACGTCCACTGCCACGTCCACTGCCACGTCCACCGCCTCGTCCACGTAAACGATCAACGAGCGAAAGCTAAAGAAAGCTACGATAGAAAGCATGCTAAATCTACGCAGAAGGTGATTTGGTATTAGCCGAAAACGAACCAACCAGCACCGGCACGTCACGTAAACTCGAACCACGTTGTAAGGGTCCCTTCATCGTCACCAAAGTCTTGCCAAAAGATCGATGCGTCGTCGAAGACTTACCCCATGCGCAACGAACGCAACGACACTACCGATCTGTGTTCGCCTCAGACAAGCTGAAGGCCTGGTGTAAATTACCGCCCTCCCTGCGAATAAATACCCCGGTGGCAACACTGTTCCCCAAACCGAAGGACTAGCAACACTGTGTTAGAAAGAGCGACTTCTACGTGAAGCAGCGATCAGAACAGACGTGTTCTGCGGACGATAGTAACTTCGTGTTACTTTAAACGGACTTCTTTGTGAGGTCAACGAACTAAAAGTGTGTGCGACGGACAACACAACTCCGAACACTACATATGTATATATTCCGTTTTCATTAACTTTATACGATTATTAATTTTGTTATAATAAACTACACTATATCTTTTAAACCACGCCTAACGCTCTCGAAAAGACCATCTCCTCTCACAAGTGAGTGTTGAAAGATCATTTTCGGCCCTCAAAATGATGCTTACCGATCAAAGAAGTAACCTCGCTGATAAGTCATTGTCGAAAATGCTTTTTGTAAAGCTAAACAATATTAAAACTTAAAAGAAAACAAGTGAGGGCGTTCCCCCAGCCACCTTATAAGCGTTACATACATTCATTTTAAACAATAACAATATACCATAATATACTGTCTGTACAAGGTATACAAATAAATTAATTAATTAAAAAAAAAAAAAAAAATTATTCAAAAAACCAGTAAGGGCGGTATAGTTGAGTATTCTCAACTATATAATACCCTGTACACACACCTATGTTGATAACACGTTAAACATTCGCCGACAGCAAAAGCAGTGTACCACGATATGGTTTGTGTATTTGCTAATAGTGAGGCAGGGCTCACAGTGCAATGTTGCCATTAGATGGCGCTTTAGTAAGGGTTTTGTTACAAAGCATTGCTGCAAAATTTTTGTGTGTTGGTCTTTGCGGGGAAAGTGGTAGTTTGTTGTATGCAGTTTTAAAAAGGTATGTTATCTGAGTTTGCATACAAAATTTCAGCATTGTATTCTTTATACTTTAGGAGATACAGCAATTTTAAGAAAAAAATGACCTTTTGTTGTGCTCGATGGGCGGGAAGGAATGGGCGTGGCAAAAATTCCTTCAAACTTCATCTAGTGTTCGACCACACGAGACTATCTTCCAAATTTCAAGTCTCTAGCTTTAATAGTTTTCGCAGTGTTAAGTACGGTTTTTGTTACAAATAGGATAAAGCAGTGTTCAAAGCGCAATTTATGCCAAATTTCAACTTGTTTGCCTTTGCGTTGTCACACAGCGTTAAAAATGAAAGTTTGTGGTATGCAGTTTTAAAAAGGTATGTTTACTGAGTTTGCATACAAAATTTCAGCATTGTATCTATTATAGTTTAGGAGATACAGCAATTTTCAGAAAACAACTTTTTGAGGGGAAACGAAGGGGAGGGGGAAAAAATGTGGTATGCAGTTTTGTAGAGCTATACATACTGAGTCTACATACTCATTTTCATGTTTCTAACTCATCAGGTTTTCGAGCTACAGCCTTTTGAAAAAATGGGTGGTGCTCGATGGGCGGGAAGGAGTGGGCGTGGCAAAAAATCCTTCAAACTTGATCTAGCGTTTGACCTCACGAGTCTATCCACCAAATTTCAAGTCTCTAGCTCTTATAGTTTTCGAGAACCATTGGTGAGGACGGACGGACGGACGGACGGACAGACAGGGCTATATCAATTCGTCTTGTCATCCTGATCAAGAATATATATACTTTATAGGGTCCCCCTCCCCTCCTTCTATGCGTTACATACAAACCGTCTCAAACAAACTTAATATACCCTGATACACAGTGTGTGTACAGGGTATAAAAATGCATTGCGGGGGTGGTTAAGGATCCTTTTATAAGGAAAAAAAATAATATCGACGAAAATTCTAATAGAGAAGCCGTAATTCACAACTGAGTTATATTTTGAGCAAAAAAAAGAAAAATCATAAATAATTTTTGTTTTTGATTTTAATTTTTTTTTTTTTTTTATGATCAAAAATAACACAGGCCGACAAAAATAGCATTATTAAAAACTTTTTCAATAATTGCAACTAATTTCTATGTATTTTGGGGTGCTCATTCCGAAAATAGTAGACATAAAGTCGTATCACCCTGCAATTTTTTGCATTTCACGGAATTGTTAAAAACACGAAATTACGGTTTTTTAAACTTGTGTACAAGATATCTCAGAAACTACTGCACCGATCTTGTTGAAATTTAACTAAGATATTCTTAGGAATCCAATCTATCATGTACTAAAGGAGTTTTTTCATTGAGGGCCTCTTTCGAAAGTTATACACATTTAAACCTCAATAAATGAAGAAAACAAAGTTTAATCTTTAAATAGCTGTAAATTTAAAAAAAAAACTTTTAACTTTTTCCCCTTTGCTACTCTATTTGTAGTTATTTCCTGCATGAAATGACTGTTCGTTTGTACTTTTCCGACAATTAGTGACCGAGATATCAGGTATACCACCAACGTATGTAATGGTTGTTTCGAAAATCTTGGAAAATGGTATAAAAAAAATAATAGCTTTTAAACAACAAGACAGTTGCAGTAGCCATGGTATGTTTATTTAAACATTTTCATTTTAAATTTTGATACAACAAAATTAGGAACTGTAAAGTAGAGAGAAAATCGTTTTTTGGTTGTATACACGATATTTCAGTCAGCAATCGACGGGAAAATACTAACGGACCGTTATTTCATGCAGGAAATAACTACAAATAGAATAGCATAGGGGAAACCAGTAAGGGCGGTATAGTTGAGTATTCTCAACTATATAATACCCTGTACACACACCTATGTTGATAACACGTTAAACATTCGCCGACAGCAAAAGCAGTGTACCACGATATGGTTTGTGTATTTGCTAAGGTGAGGCAGGGCTCACAGTGCAATGTTGCCATTAGATGGCGCTTTAGTACGGATTTTGTTACAAAGCATTGCTGCAAAATTTTAGTGTGTTGGTCTTTGCGGGGAAAGTGGTAGTTTGTTGTATGCAGTTTTAAAAAGGTATGTTATCTGAGATTGCATACAAAATTTCAGCATTGTATTCTTTATACTTTAGGAGATACAGCAATTTTAAGAAAAAAATTACCTTTTGTTGTGCTCGATGGGCGGGAAGAAATGCGCGTGGCAAAAATTCCTTCAAACTTCATCTAGTGTTCGACCACACGAGACTATCTTCCAAATTTCAAGTCTCTAGCTTTAATAGTTTTCGCAGTGTTAAGTACGGTTTTTGTTACAAATAGGATAAAGCAGTGTTCAAAGCGCAATTTATGCCAAATTTCAACTTTTTTGTCTTTGCGTTAACACACAGCGTTAAAAATGAAAGTTTGTGGTATGCAGTTTTAAAAAGGTATGTTTACTAAGTTTGCATACAAAATTTCAGCATTGTATCTATTATAGTTTAGGAGATACAGCAATTTTAAGGAAACAATTTTTTGAGGGGAAACGAAGGGGAAGGGGAAAAAATGTGGTATGCAGTTTTGTAGAGCTATACATACTGAGTCTACGTACTCATTTTCATGTTTCTAACTCATCAGGTTTTCGAGCTACAGCCTTTTGAAAAAATGGGTGGTGCTCGATGGGCGGGGAGGAGTGGGCGTGGCAAAAAATCCTTCAAACTTGATCTAGCGTTTGACCTCACGAGTCTATCCACCAAATTTCAAGTCTCTAGCTCTTATAGTTTTCGAGAACCATTGGTGAGGACGGACGGACGGACGGACGGAACCTCTAGATCGTTAAAAATAGAGACACGTTCTAATTGAATGTTATCATTCGAGTAAGTAAATAAATGAGGTTTTCTACGATGATAAGTCATAAATTTGCATTTAGAACAATTAAGCAAGCAATTAATTTCGTTCAGATCAGCCTGCAATAAACCATGGCAAGTAGGTTCCTTATAAGAAAGACATAGTTTTACATCATCGGCATACATAAGTACCTTAGAGTTTGTTATAGATGAAGGGAGATCATTAATAAAAAGATTAAACAAAAGTGGACCAAGATGACTGCCCTGGGGAACACCAGAAGTTGCTCGAACTACACACAGCGTTAAAAATGAAAGTTTGTGGTATGCAGTTTTAAAAAGGTATGTTTACTAAGTTTGCATACAAAATTTCAGCATTGTATCTATTATAGTTTAGGAGATACAGCAATTTTAAGGAAAAAATTTTTTGAGTGGAAACGAAGGGGAAGGGGAAAAAATGTGGTATGCAGTTTTGTAGAGCTATACATACTGAGTCTACGTACTCATTTTCATGTTTCTAACTCATCAGGTTTTCGAGCTACAGCCTTTTGAAAAAATGGGTGGTGCTCGATGGGCGGGGAGGAGTGGGCGTGGCAAAAAATCCTTCAAACTTGATCTAGCGTTTGACCTCACGAGTCTATCCACCAAATTTCAAGTCTCTAGCTCTTATAGTTTTCGAGAACCATTGGTGAGGACGGACGGACGGACGGAACCTCTAGATCGTTAAAAATAGAGACACGTTCTAATTGAATGTTATCATTCGAGTAAGTAAATAAATGAGGTTTTCTACGATGATAAGTCATAAATTTGCATTTAGAACAATTAAGCAAGCAATTAATTTCGTTCAGATCAGCCTGCAATAAACCATGGCAAGTAGGTTCCTTATAAGAAAGACATAGTTTTACATCATCGGCATACATAAGTACCTTAGAGTTTGTTATAGATGAAGGGAGATCATTAATAAAAAGATTAAACAAAAGTGGACCAAGATGACTGCCCTGGGGAACACCAGAAGTTGCTCGAACTAGGTCAGACAAAGATGATCTAAACAATACTCTTTGAGATCTATTAGTTAAATAGGTTGATACAATTTAGAAGATTCGATGGGAAGCCTAAAAGATCTAATTTCAAATAAAAATCAAAAGCCTTACTGAAGTCAGTATAAATTACATCGGTTTGAGACTGCTGTGCAAAAACACTGTTCACAAAACTTGTGAATTCAAGAAGATTAGTATTTGCTGACCTCATTTTTATGAATCCATGTTGAGAGGGTGACATCATGGACTTGCAAAAATGCTGTATGCTGCCAATAATAATTTTCTCGAATAATTTGGGAATTGCAGATAATTTAGCGATGCCCCTATAGTTTGTAATATCCGACCTGATGCTTTTTTTGTGGAGAGGAATTATAAAAGATTCCTTCCAAACAGGAGGGAACGAAGCGTTAAGAAGCGAAAGATTGAAAAGCTTAAGTAAAGGTTTACACAACGACTTCGCGCACCTTTTGAGCACACAGCCAGGCACGTTGTCAGGACCGGGGGAACACGAATCCTTCACCGCGATTAAATTTTTAAGAATATGATCTTCATTGAGTTCCGGCGAACAATAAACATTAACAGTGTTAATTGGATATGGATATGAGGTTCCGGAAAAACAAGTAGTTGAATAGGTCGTCTGAAAAAATTCAGCGAACAAATTTGCAATATCCTGGTCATCATCTGCTAGCTTTAGGTCAAGACAGAACGAAGGTGGGTATGACCCAGATCTACGCTTAGAATTGACAAAGCTCTATAATGACTTAGGGTCACGAAAAAATTGACTTCTGCATCTGTTAAGGTAGTTTTTTTAACAGATGCTGTTGAGAGTGACAAATTGGGACCGAGCAACAGAATATCTAGAAAAATCAGACAACGAACCAGATAATCTAAATTTCTTATAAAGTCTAGATTTGACATTTATTAGGTCAGACAATTGGCGGGAAAACCATGGTGGTCTTGCAGTCAGCCTAGGTGACGGAAGAATTGGGACACAAGTATTGAAAATGCCATTTAGAGTCTCATAAAAAATCTTTGTAGCCAATATTATGTTATCACATCGATACAAATTGGACCAATCGGTTTGAGCAATTAAGGAATTTAGAAGATCGAAATCCGTTTTCCGGAAACAAAGTCGACGCTGACGAGGAGCATTTGACAAAGGAGCTAAAGCAAAAATTACTTAAAATTAATCATTATCATTGAAGAAAAACGTATAAATTCATAATTTGAAAAATCATTTTGGAAATGGATAGTTCTTTCAAAAAGATTAATTTTGGTGTAATTCATTTCATTATAGGTCTATCTAACTGTGTGATTTTTTCATTAAAAAAAATAAAAAATAATCATTATTTACGGTCCCGGGTTCTTATGTGCAGAGTGTCTCCCGAAGAACAGAGCCAAGTTAACTACCAATGCTGCAATGTGTGGAATCTACTTAACTTTATTTATTGCACAGATATATTATTTAACACTAAACCTACCAGGCGGGTCAAAATCATCCATTTTCAACTTTTAGTCAAGATTTTTTTGAAAATAACATTGCCAAATTGCCATTTGCATTTACGACTTTTATTAAAAAAACAATTGAATGTGTTTTTCAAGATTTACTCCAATCTTGTTAATTTTATTACCGAGTTAAAAAAGTAGTCTGCTCTAACAACCGCAAGGGGTCATTTTGACCCGTGCAAAGGATCTATGCCTTGATTTGTATTAGACATTTTTGTAATTGCGTGATATATTTGGCTGCAAACAATGTAATACAGTAAACATTTCAAGTTTGTGACCTTCAGCAAGAGCTCCAAGCGAAAAACTCAACTTTACTTCTTACTTTTTCTTACTGGCAATAGACGCAGGTAAGCTTCCAAGATAACGGAGTCTGATATTGGAAACCATTCGGAATTAATGTTATGAGAAGTGAAAGAGTTTCTTACAAATATGCGTGAAAGGAGGAATTACAAAAACCAGTAGTGTTGCGCCAGCCGGCCAGTAAAAAGTTCTACCTGGAAAGTTTTGCGGGAGTTTTGAAAATTGGCATCTACATGAATTTTGGGCTGCTCTTCCCGAATTTTTACTTTGCGACCTTCTACGACCGCCGCTCGAGCCGCCATTTTGAAAAAATCACTTTTTTGACCATATCTCAATCAGGCGTGAGAGGCCTTCGGCCTCTTGTTATATTTTAATACTCTCTGGTCTTATGTATGTTTCTTAGTTTGAGTAACACGTTTTTGGGAGTAGAATACTATAGATAAATAGAAAACATAAAAAAAAACATAACTCTATTTAACGTTTTAAACGTATTTAAAAAACTTTGTGAAAAATGAAAAATGTAGCACCACTCTTCAAAAATGGGCTTAAAAATATAAAAACGATTAAAAGAGATAATTTACTATTAAAACTGAGGTGATTACATTAATTTAATATTTAGTTGAGTTCCCTTTATTGGCAAGAACGGCTGCGTAACGTCTTGGCATTGACTCAACCAAATTCTGTCATTGTTTTAAACGAATTTGGCTCCAGGACTGCTGAATTGATTTCCAAAGTGATTCGTTACTGGTTGGATAAGTTCCAGCAACTGCGTTTTTGACATCTGCCCATCGATTTTCGATGGGATTGAGATCTGGTGACTGCTCAGGCCACTCTAACAGTTCTACCGAATTTCTTCTGAACCACTCCTTTGCTTTTTTGCTGGTGTCCTTGAAGTCGTTGTCTTGTTGGAAGACCCACTTAAGCGGCATCTCGTTCTTTGCGGAAGGTAGCATCACTTTCTCTAAAATATCAACGTAAACATGTTGGTCCATTATGCTTTTTATCCAATGTATTGGACCTACTTCATAGTATGATAAACATGCTCATACCATTAGGCTTCACCCTCCATGTTTGTTTTTGTCGTATATTTTGGATAATATTCGGCTTTTGGAGGACTTTTGACGTACGATCGAGAACGTTTGCCACCAAACAAAACTATTTTACTCTCATCTGTCCATAAAACATTCCTCCATTTTCCGACTGAACAATTTGCACTTTCTTTTGCGAACTTCAAGTTATGTCGCCTGAGACATGTGCGAACTGTTTGTATTGTACAAATTTATGTAACGCACAGAAGGAGGGGCGGGGGACCTCATAAAGTATATATATTCTTGATCGGGACGACAAGAGAAATTGATTAAGCCATGTCCATCCGTCCTCCTCTGTTTAGTGCCACGCCCACTCCTTCCCGCCCAACCAGCACCACCCACTATTCCAAAACGCTATTACTCGAACATCCAAAGAGATAGAAACATGAAAATCGGTATGTAGACTCAGTATGAGTAACTCTACAAAACTGCATACCACAATGTTTCCCCCTCCCCTAGTATTTTTCTGAAAAATGCTATATCTCCAAAAATTTTGTATACAAGCTCAGTGATAATTCATCTTAAAAACTGCATACCACAAATTTACCCTCTCTTTGATGGCTACCCCTCAGAGGCCAACAAACTTAAAATTTTCGTAAAATCCACATTTTTTGACCGCTTTTCGAACAGAGAGCTGCAACGAGTTTGAACGAATATGAACAATCACCCTAGCCAAATTTCGAATCAAATCGAATCAAATCACAACAGAAAACTGTTCAAGTCGAATCGCTCACACTAAAACGAAAATTTTATGATCGAGCATAAAAAGCTAGCATTGAACATTTTTAATCATGCGGCCAACATGATTGCTTTGTTTACGAACAAATCTTGCTTGCTCACGTCATTTTCGTGTATGAGCGAATCGTCGCACAGAGGGGCCTTAGATACATTCAGCTTGCCAAAATCAAAAATTTCATGAACGCTTTCGATAAAATAAATGTATGTGTCTGATAGAGAATTTTTCATTAGGAATTAAGGAAATATTAACCTTAACGAAATCTGAATTATAGTTTGGAAGATATGCGCACTCAAAATTGACCTTTTTTTCAACTTTCAATGACATACTCATTTTTTTGAAAATTCGGCATCTTTGAGTTGGAATAAAAACGAAATTATAACTCGAATCATTACCGAATTTATTTCTATTCTTAGGTAGCCATATTATAGTGTTATAATACTATAAATACCAAGTCTTTCGCATTTATAGTTTACTAGAGGAGGCTGTTTTTCGAACTATCTATTTTTTGGGTATTTTTCAACTTGGGTGGACAATAAAAAAAAACGTAAAAATAATATAAAATACGTCAACCGCCAAATTTTGCAATTATGTTTATTGAACATTCCTTAACCTATGTTAAAAATTTCAGCTGCCTTTAAAATGAACATATTTTGTTATTGGAAGCAACTAGTTATATTATGCAAAGCAGGTGGTCGTAAAATGGATCGGGCGGTACAAAGGGGGGTAAAATGGCTCAGTTTTCTTCATTTTGTATGGCAGGTGGCAGTTTCAGTAGTTCGATCTCAATGAAACTTTCAGACATTTGGTCTGGGTACCTTAAACTTTTAGTTATCTATCTTTAAAAATAAAAAAAGTTTTTCATACAACAAATCAAGATTTGTTCATTTTTCTTCTTCTTTTTGTATGGGGGCTACCAGTTCCAATAGTCCGATCATGCCGATTCCGACATATGAGTTCATCGCAAAGAAAAGAAGACTCTGTGCAAAATTTCAGGTCGATAACTTCAAAATTGTGGGGGATATTGTAGAAATACTGATAGAAATGCGTCCGTCTGCATGGACATGGCTATGTCAACTCGTCTTGTCACACTGATCAAGAATATATACACTGTGTACAGTCGCAGATTTCTAAGTTTATAAAAAATGGAAAACTAGCCATTTTCTGACGCTAAAGCTTCACCGGAAACAGATTCTGACTTTGACAACCTACCATGCCGCTCCCAGATATCGTAGCGTATTGAACGATGGCTTGTTTTAAAGCTTAAGGAATTCACTTTTAAACAAAACTTATTTCATGTAATTATCTTTATTCGTTCAGAAGATATGATTTTTGCAATGCAAAAACTCAGAAGGCCCCACTGTGCGTCGGTGGTGAACTATTTGGCGGTCAAGGCGGAGGACATCGCGGTGGAGGACGCGATGGTCGTGGCGGAGGTCGTGGTGGACGCGGTGGAGGACATCGCGGAAAAAGCTTTAAACTTAACTCTAAACAAAGAAGGCTGAAACGTCGGGCTGAAGCCCGAAAGTTGTTACAACAGCAACAACAACAACAACAACAGCAACAACAGCAACAGCAGCAACAACAAGAACAACAGCAAGCAGAACGCCCACCACCACCTCCACCTTTGCCTCCACAGCAACCCTTAATTATCATCGTTGAAAAGAAGCAGAAGCAGCTGCAGCAAAAGCCGCAAAAGCAGCATGATGTATTTTTTGTTTTTTTTTTTTCATTTAATTTCATTTTCTTGCGCATCCCAATAACCTCGCTAAACGTCTGACTAGATCAACGATACTTAGACGTCTTAAAAGAATCCATCCTAACGACCTTTTATTTATGTAATCTAATTTTTTCTTTTCTTACTTCATTCCGGTATTTCAAGCCAAGCTAACGCCATTATTTCTTTTTGTAAATCATTACAAATTAATAGCTAATCAATGTTCTAAATCTATTAAACAAAAAAAAAAAAAAATAATTTCATTTTTATATTTTGATTTTGATTTTGTTTTTTATTTTTGTTTTGTTTTGTTTTGTTTTGTATTTAATATATAATATGAATTTAAATAATATTGAAGTAAATATAAGGAATTTGAAGCAAGTAATACAATAAAATGAATTTTAAAACGAAATTTGTTTGTTTTTTTGTTTTCTTTTTTCTCATTTTTCAGCTTATCTATATTAAAATGAAAGGCATTTTAAAACTAAACAAAAACTTGTTTTTATTTATTTGCTTATTTGGTCTTATTTCAGGATAAATATTTAATTTTTTTTTTTTTTTTATATTAAAGTATTGAAAACATTGATCAGCCATGAGGCTATGAAACATTTTTGTGAAAATGAAAGAAAGTGACAGATTAAAAGATAAATATAATAAAATATGAATAGTATTTTTTATTATTGTTTTGTTTATTATTGTATTGTTGCAAAACAATGCATCATGTTGTATGTTTTTTTTGTTTTCAGCAGGTATATGATCTCAATGAAGGTACATAGATGATCATTATATCTGTCTGTCTGTCTGTGTGTCCGTCTGTCTGTCAGTATGTCAGTCTGTCTATCCGTCCGTCTGCCTGTCTCAGAGAGTATTAAAATCAGCTAACAATTATTCGCTTTTATTGTCTGGATATAGTCAAACAATTCGAACTTTATAATGATGGTATCAGGATAACATGAAATTAAGCAGCAAAACAATACAATTTGCATTTGCAAAATAGTTAGCTTATAGTTGAGACGGGAAAAGGGGTATATGTGTGTGCCAAGGCCACGCACAGGAATCAAATGTAAAACTGTCAATATGTTGATGCGAAGGGCAAAGAGGTACATACGAAGAAACACACGAAACTGTGCGTTGACATAGTTTGTAGATGAGAAGGAAAAAGAGACACATTGGCCACGCATAGTTTGTGTGTCCCGTGGCCCCGCAAAGAATCAAATTTAAATGTCTGGATAAGCAGGGAAAGTGTGTAAAGCTCTTCATCAGTCGTGTGACTGATCTAGGATGCGAAGTGCGAAGAGGCAGGGAGGTCGCCAGCAACAAACAACAAATACAATACGCACACACTTATATGCTCCACTTCACCCTTTCTCTACATTTGCATTGTCCGTCTTGCTTTGAGTTTAGTTTGTGGTTGGGAAGGGCGAAGAGACGATTAAGAAAGAAAGCAAAGAACATTTTGATATTTTTGGCTGTCGCAAAAGAATCAGCGACAACAAAAACATACGCACACATTTATATGCTCCACTTCACCCTTTCTCTACATTGCTTTGATTTTCGGCTAGCGCAGAAATTTTAGCAACAACAATGACAATGCGTACACACTTATATGCCCCTCTGCACCCTTTGTAACATTTGCATAGTCTGCCCTGCTTTAGTTGTGTTGCAGAGGGGGTAAGTGTGTGGGGTAACCTGCTTTTTCTTTGAATTTTTGATATTGTTGATCTTCCTGACATTTATGATCGCCTAGTTGCCTGAATCGAATTTGACAATTTATTTAGTCAAATTGTCAATATCAAGCGACGGAACTTGATCAGTTCTTTCTTTATACTTGACAACATACACATGACCGCCCTACTTCTTCTTTTGTCCACACTTTATTTGAATAAAATAAGAAAAATTTTTTAGCAACCTCGCAAACATGCCCACACCCCACTTCACCTATTGCCTTAACTTTTTGTAAACAAAAGTTGTTTATGAAATTCGGCAACAAAGCTGGAACTTCATTCATTTTTTACACAAAATTCCCAATGTGTAGTAATTGTCAGTCCGTCGTCGATAGAGCGAGCAAGAAATACATTTGTTTTACTGTCTCTGTCTGACAAGAATTTTCCTCTTTCAATTATTCGACATTATTTTTTGAAAGCTTAGCGTGAGCGAGCTTCGGTCTCTTGTTATATTTTAATACTCTCTGGTTATTTAAGCTGAGGCAACGTAACTTTTATTATACAGAGATTTGGTTGATTTTAGTTTAAGTTTGATTGACTGAAGAAAATTATATTGCATTGTTTAGCGACGAAAATAATATTAAACCAGTAAGGACGCTATAGTCGAGTATACTCGACAATATAATACCCTGCACAAAAGTTAGTTGTGAACAAAATATTCTCAAGAAAAACATCATTAAAGTATTTGATTCAAATTGTAAATTGCTTGTTTCGATTAAAAAAGTTTTATTTTAAAGTACATGGTTTCATAGATCAAAATACCCAACCCCCAATATCTGACAACAGACTGCCAAACGTTTATTAAAAAAGTTGTTTTTATATCTAGAAATTATGTATTTTATTTACAAAATATACAAAATCTAAAATTATCTTAAGAGTTTTAACAGTTAAAAAATACTTAAATACTACAAAGTTTTGAATAAATGCTAGGTAAACTTAATAAAATAGCGTCATGAAAGCTGTGAAGTGTTTCGTATGTTCGAGAGTCTACGTTTGCGTCTAAGTTTGTCAGAGCCCAGTCAATTTGCGTTCCAGCAATAGTTGTCTCAGCGTCAAAGTCCAAAAGAGATCTGAATCCTCTAGAAGATAAGTGGCTAAACACACGTTCAGAGTCAGAGCGAATACGCAAACACAAATTGAAATCTCCTATAACCACAGAATTTGAACCTAGAAATGGAAACTGCTCGAAAACGTCATCCAAGTCGGATATAAATTGCCGTTGCGGATATCTTGGGCTTTTATAAGTTATTAACACACCTATCGACTTATACCGGAATACTGCAAATTCGAAAACACCTAAATTGTTTTCTGCAAATTTTCTATGACTGCCGCAACAACTTATGTGTTGAAGAATTTCTTCCCGAACAAAAACGATTATTCCTCTTTTGGGGCGGGTCGGTACATAGCGGTCATTGCAATCAAGCCTTATTGCAACTTCGAATCCGGGAACCTCATAATTTTCTTGTGGATATGTTGATGTTTCCACAACACAAAGAATAGATGACATTAACATAAGTTTGTCAGCTCGAATGTCATCAATGTGCGAAAACAAACTTTGAGTGTTGTGGAAACATATTTGTAAGCCTGACGGACTAATCAATTGATCGAAATGGGTGTTCAACAGTTTTCCATTTCTTAACTTTTGCATTTCTACATTAACAAAGTCAGTTTCCGACAGAGATTTAGGTGGATTGAATTGGCCAACCAAAAAGAGTCCTGCTGCATTTGTAGCTCTACTGCAAGCAACATAAAGGGCAGCTCGTGACATACGCTTGCTTGTGTGAACTGCAACAAGTGAATATGTAGCGCCTTGACTCTTATGAATTGTAATACCTTCCGCAGGTACTACAGGAAACTGTTTTCGGTCAATACAAACTTGTTCGTTTCGTTTGTATTGAAATTTTCGAATTATTTTTTGAACCGGTGTCCAACTAAGTTCAGTGGCGTGCGAGTTTTGATTTCTCGCATTTTGGCCTTCTGGCTCTTCGGGAAATTGAATCCACAATTTTGTTGGACAGTTCGAATTGTTGAAGTCAATTTGCTTCAAAACTCCTGTCCAAACCATGACCTGTATCGACGTTGACAGTCATCATATACTTGATGGTGGTTCTTAAAAGAAGACTACTGATGAGACCTTGTGTCTCAGAGGTCTTGGAATTCTGAATTGCTACAAGAATTCGCTTTGTACTTTCATTTGAAAGACCTGTGGCCTTAATGACATCTGCTGAGTTTGAAACAAACTGCTGAAGAGAAACTGAATTTAGTTTGAAAGAATTATAGCAGTCTGCTTCATTATTTGTCAAGAATAAATGGAATATTTGGTGCTGACACAATTCGGAAACGTAAAAGTTCAATATCAGAAGATGTCATTGCACCAGATGCTATGTTGTTAAGAGCAAAAGCAAATGATTGGTCTTCACGTTGGCGCATTATCTCTGTAAGTTCAAAGTATTTGAAAAGATCCCACAGAGATGAACCAAACAATGTATGGTAAGGATCAGGAATTAGGCTGAAAGACCCATTTATCCGCAACAGGTGAAAGTTGTCTGAGGTCCCCGAAAACTATAACAGAAACACCGCCGAATGGAGAGGTACTTTTAAAAATTTGTCTAAGACGAGCATCCAAATTTGAAAACATTTTGGCACCGACCATTGAAACCTCGTCAATGATCAGCACCTTCAGATCTAGCAAGTTTGTGTGTAAGGTATTACACAAATCGTGACTTAACGGCCTTAGTTCAGTGCTCGATTGGTTCAATGGAAGTGAAAACATAGAATGTAAAGTAGATCCGCTTATGGCAAAAGCAGCTTTTCCAGTTGGAGCACATAACAGAACTCGTACAGAGTTTGGATTACTTCCAGGTACACTATTGTACCTGAAAGTAAGAGACTGGAAAATGGCGGATATCAACCTACTTTTACCTACTCCAGCTCCACCACTTACGAACTCATGGAAAGCAAAACCTTCATTTTACATTATGCAGCAAATGAGTTAAGTAAACTCATTGTTTAAAAGTGAGAGACCTAACAATTTTCAGCAAATTTTCTTTTGCGATGATAGGAGGAAGATTAATGTGACGGACATTGTTGTCAGATTGGTCTTGGTTTGTCTCTGGATCATTTAGATTTAGGACATTTAAGGCTGGTGGCACTTCAGGTATTGCTAATACCCGAAATTGTTCATCTAAGTCCTGATCCGAGCGATGCAGCTTCTTGAGCAGATATTTCACTTCCTGAAATGAATTTGTAACCAATATGCTGAAGTTTTTGTTTAATAGTAAAATTGCAGCGATGAATTTCTTCAACAGTTTCGCGTAACAATTTAGAAACACCTCGATTTGATTTGTTTATGTAATTTACAATGTAGCTACTGGATGTCCATGTTGGCCCTTTGCAATTCGAGGATGTGTTTGTTATATGCGTTGAGCATTCTACTATCAAAACTTCTACGCAAAACCAGTAAGGACGCTATAGTCGAGTATTCTCGACTATATAATACCCTGCACAAAAATTTGTTGTTCTTGTCACCTATTTGTCTGACAGCTGAAATAGTAGTAGATGGTAAATAGGAAAAAAAAAGTTTTTAAGTTATATCTAATAAAATATATACATATATGTTTTATTTACAGTATTTACAAAAACTAAAATGATCTTAAATTAATTTTCTAATAACAAAATCTAAAATTACCTTAAACAGCTTTATGTCTTAATTAACTCTACATAAATCTTAAATGGTAGGTATACTTAATAAAATTCCGTCATGAAAACTGTACAAAGTTTCATATGTTTGTGCGTCTACGTTTTCTTCTAAGTTCGAAAGTGCCCAGTCAATTTGCGTTCCGGCAATAGTAGTCTCAGCGTCAATATTTAAAAGAGGTCTATAATTTACCGCAGTTAGGCTACTTAGAACACGATTACTATCATCTCGAGCTCGACAACACAAATTAAAATCTCCTAAAATCACCGAATTTATACCTAGAAAAGGGAACTGCTCAAATACGCCTTCCAAATCGGATTCAAATTGTCTAATCGAATATTTAGGGCTCCTATAAAGAATCAGAAAACCTATCGACTTATACTTAAATACTGCACACTCAAAAACACCTGAATTGTTTGGTGCAGATTTTCGAAGACTAGCGCAACAACTTACGTGTTGAAGAATTTCTTCCCGAACATAAACGATTATTCCTCTCCTAGGGCGAGTTTGAACGTAACAGTCATTGCAATCAAGCCTAATTGCAATTCTGAAGCCAGGAACCTCATAATTTTCCTGAGGATATGTTGATGTCTCCACAACACAAAGTATAGATGACATTAACATTAATTTGTCTGACCGAATGTCATTAATGTGAGAAAACAAACTTTGTGTATTGTGGTAACATACTTTGAGGCCTAACGGACTAATCAAATGATCGAAATGGGTTGTTAACAGTTTGTGAGTTCGTAAGTTTTGTGTTTCTACATGCACAAAATCACTTTCTGAAAGAGGTTTGGGTGGGTTGAATTGACCAACCAAAAAGAGTCCTGCTGCATTTGTAGCTCTACTACAAGCAACATAAAGGGCAGCTCGTGACATACGTTTACTTGTGTGAACAGCCACAAGTGAATATGTAGCGCCTTGACTCTTATGAATTGTAATACCTTCTGCAGGTACTACTGGAAACTGTTTTCGGTCAATACAAACTTGTTCGTTTTGTTTGTATTGAAAAGTTCGAACTATTTTTTGAACCGGTGTCCAACTAACTTCTGTGGCATGCGAGTTTTGACTTCTCGCATTTTGGCCCACAGACTCTTCAGGAAATTCAATCCACAATTTTGTTGGACAGTTCGAATTGTTGAAGTCAATTTGCTTCAAAACTCCGGTTGCACCATTGACCAAACCATCTCCTGTATCGACGTTGACAGTCATCATATACTTGATGGTGGTTTTTAATAGAAGACTACTGATAAGACCTTGTGTTTCAGAGGCCTTGAAATGCTGAATTGCTACAAGAATTCGCTCTTTACTTTCATTTGAAAGACCTGTGGCTTTAATGACATCTTCGGAAGACGAAACAAACTGCTGTAGAGGAACTGAATTCAATTTCGAAGAATTATAGCAGTTTGCTTCATTGTTTGTCATAAATAAATGAATGGCATCATTCGGAATACTTGATGATGATACAATTCTGGAACGTAAAAGTTCAATGTCAGAAGATGTCATTGCACCAGATGCCATGTTGTTTAGAGCAATAGCAAAAGCTTGGTCTTCACGTTGGCGCATTATCTCTGTGAGTTCGAAATATTTGAAAAGGTCCCACAGAGATGAACCATATATCATATGGTAAGGATCATTTGAGTTAGCCTGAAAGACCCATTTATCCCCAACAGGAGAAAGTTGTCTGAGGTCCCCGAAAACTACAATAGAAACACCGCCAAAAGGAGAGGAACTTTTAAAAATTTGTCTGAGACGAGCATCAAGGTATGAAAACATTTTGGCACCGACCATTGAAACCTCATCAATAATCAGCACCTTCAGGTCTATCAAATTTGAGTGTAAAGTATTACACAAATCATGACTTAAGGGTCTTATTTCAGACCGCGACTGGTTCACTGGAAGTGAAAACATGGAGTGCAATGTAGATCCGCCAATACCAAAGGCCGCTTTACCAGTTGGTGCACATAAAAGAACTCGTACAGAGTTGGGGTTACTTCCAGGTACACTATTATACCTGTAAGAAAGGGACTGGAAAATGGCGGAGATCAACCTACTTTTTCCTACACCCGCTCCACCACTTACGAACTCATAAAATACAGATTTGCATTTTATATTATGTAACAAATGAGTTAAGTATACTCTTTGTTTGAAATTGAGCGACCTAACAATGGACAGCAAATTTTCTTTTGGAATTATGGGAGGAAGATTAATGTGACGAATAGTATTGTCAGATTGATCTTGGTTTATTGCCGGATCATTTAGATTTAGAACATTTAGGCCAGGGGGCACTTCAGGTATAGCTAATGCCCGAAATTGTTCATCTAAATCTTGATCCGTGCGATGCGTATCTTCTTCGTTTGTATTTTCGATTTCTTGCAATCGCTCCAAGACTTCTTCCAATTCTCTATCGTCTAAAACATTAAACCTCCTCCTTATCACATCAATCGTTCCCTGATTCTGACGACAAATCGCTTCACAATTTTGGTTTAGAATTTCTTCCGACTCATTACGCCAGGGGACATACAACATAATGAGTTCCCTAAAGAAGTCCTCACGATCCTTTTCGACGTTAAAGCGTCTATATCTAATGATACACGGCTTTGTGCGTTTTCTTACAAAACCGCTATTATCTGTTAGAGGAAAAGCTGACTCAAGAACTTCAGATTCTACCTCGAATTCTTCAACTGCCTCAGAAACATTTGGTAACCTACTCGTCTTGGAAAATCTATAGAACGCTGCAAAATCCGCTAAGCACAGGTCGCTCAAATTGTGGGGACGATGAACATAATGTTCAAGCAAGCCAGTCTGGAAGATGTTAGTCGAGTCTTCCGGCATATTTTGCAATTCGCCTCTAGGTTTCAGCATTCTAACGCGCTGCTCTGGACGGGAAGTGTTAATGTATACTTCAGCATTACTGCTTTCTGACAAGTGCAGACCCAAACAACAGTAAGCAGCTTCTTGAGCAGATATTTCACTTCCTGAAATAAATTTGTGACCAATATGCTGAAGTTTCTGCTTAATAGTGAAATTCTGTTGATGAATTTCTTCAACTGCTTCGCGTAACAATTTTGAAACACCTCGATTCGATTTGTTTATGTAATTAATTATGTAGCTACAACATGCATAGGCGTCCAAAATGAACTGAATGTCCATGTTGGCCCTATGCAAGGCGAGGATGTGTTTGTTATATGCGTTAAGCATTCTATTTTCAAAACTTCTACGCAAGTAAATATGTGGCTTCTTAAGGTTTGATCTTAACGCCAACTTATACTCTTCATAATTAATATTCAGAGTATCGTGACCCAAAAATTGATCAAAATTAGAAAAATTGAGATCTGATGTCAGTAGATCTTGAATTTTTTGATAATTTACACTACATTGGTCACGGTGTTCAAATTCATCAGGAAGTGGCGTTAGAATCTCTGTTTGTGGCATTGGGGGATAAGGCATCCCGAAACGGCAAATCGAACCCCTTCCTTGTCGCTGACAGGAACGACCATGGTTATGTTTCTGATAAGAAATAAATTCTTGCACACTAGGCTCATTACTTTCAGTAGAAATAAATGTGTCAATAAAGTTTATGACAGCCTGATAGGTGCTATGATCGTTTAGATCAATTTTCGGGGCATCTTTCAGCCAATACATACCATGGACGTGTGGTGAACCTCTGTGCTGAAACTCTATACGCCAGTAATATTTAACGACAGGGTGTTTACCGAAAATACATTCGTCGGTTTTCATTAAAGAAAACAACTGACGAAATCGAAAGTCGAAATACCTAGCGCAAGTAACAGCATCGGTTCGAATAAGTCTGGCCTTCTCATTGAAACCCATTGTTGCCGCTTGCTCTTCAGAAATTGTAGTGCGGTCAACATTTTGCTTCAAGATGACTAGGAGTTCGGTCCACTTAGTTTCTGCTGCTGATAGCGTTATGAAAAAAGTGGGAAGGTCGAACTGCCTAATCATGGCCAAGACTTTTTTTTTCTCGGCTTCCCAGTGAGCTGGAGATGAGCGAATGCCTTTCAATACCCTGTAGCCATCATCGTGAAGTATTAAAGAGTTTAAGAAGTCATCATTTAAAACGTTGTTCGCGGTGATGCCTACAGGGCCCCTATTCTTTCTTAAGCAAATAGAAGTATTATTTGCAATACTTATCTTTTCAAGCTTTTTGTAGTTGTAAAAAAGCTTATCTAACCGGACGCCTCTCCTATCAAAATTCGTAAGCTCAGACCGAACAATTTTAGTGAAAGTTTCACAACATTGACGCTTATGGCCTCCGTAGATGGATGCAAATGATAGTTCCTCAGAGTCTTCATCTGTTACCATGTCTAAAGGACGTTGACCTTCACCAGGAGCCATAACAATTCTTTGTAATTGTTCATTATTTTCAATGCGGTTATTGTCCATCAGTGTCTCTTGGTCTCCTGGATTAAGTTCGTTCTCAATATGATTTTCTGGTTGAATTGCGTTATCGGGATTCTCGGTATTATTTCTAATACGAGTATTCGAAATTGAAACAATGTCAACGTCAGATGGTGAAACGACAAAAGCGACATTTTGCGAAACAAAAGAAGAAATCCATTGTTCGTCTATTGATATGTTGTGCTTTCGATACAATTCCGTATTGCACAAATATCTTACTGCTTCAAGAACCTTAGCAGGTCGTATGGTTTCTGTCATGAAATCATGACTATACTCCATACGACGCCTCAGATGCAGTTGAATGACCTCAGATTGGTCGAAAGTTCGAGGAAGAGTTGTGACTGTATTATTTACAGAGATCGGAACATTTACAACTGCTCCTCGAATCGCACTTTGTCTCTCGAACCCTAAAGGAACAATTCTCATAAACGGTAGACGTGGGCACACCAATCTCTCTTCAACGGACGTTAAGTCCACTAAGCATTCTGGAAGTTCTGGAAATTCCAGGCCATTTGTAATACAAATATTTGGCTTCTTCCGTTGCTTGACACTTCGAGCGCACGTTTTGCAAAAATTGCATGTATTTTCCGTCGAAGGAAATTTTTGCAATAGATACAAAATGTCGCTGCTATAGGGATTGTTATTTTGTACCCACGAAACATCAATTTTGTCGATCTGATGAGGGAACCATAATCCACCGCAACAAATGCAAACAATTGTTGGACCATGTTTAACATTTTTGAAGTAAACTTCGAATTTGCGTTGCAGCAAAGAATTGGTATCCCTCTGTGCTCCCTGCTCTCGATCTAGCTCTAAGGTTCTAATTTGTCTGTTTCTTAATGTGTTGCGGTCATTTTCTCTAGATCGATTGCTGGGAACTGACCTATGTTGTGAAACTCTTGTACCTAATTGTCTTTGAGCATCATTTTCTCTTGTTCTAGCTAACGCCCTGGCTATACTTCTTTGAATTCTATTCCTAGCTCGCTCTTCTGCCTGATATTGTTCATTTTCTCGCCTGACTGAATGCTCTAATGAATTTTGACGCTGTTCTTCTTCTTGGTATTGTAAATCGCGTCTTCGTAATGACCGTCGGAGAGTATTACGAGCCTGTTCAATTCGACGAACTTCCGGAACAGCGCGCCGCGATGAGTGTTCATTAGTATTATTTTGTTGTTCCTGTGCACGATACACAGGATCAAGTCTACGTTCTGAACGACGGTTTGTATTTCGCGATTGTTCTGTTTGACGAACTTCCGGAACAGCGCGCCGCGATGAGTGTTCGTTAGTATTATTTTGTTGTTCCTGTGCACGATACACAGGATCAAGTCTACGTTCTGACCGACGGTTTGTATTTCGCGATTGTTCTGTTTGACGAACTTCCGGAACTGCACGGCGAGCCGAATGTTCGATGTTGTTATTATGTTGTTCCTGTGTTCGATACACAGGATTACGCCTACGTTCTGACCGACGGTTTGTATTTCGCGATTGTTCTGTCTGACGAACTTCCGGAACTGCGCGGCGAGCCGAATGTTCGATGTTGTTATTATGTTGTTCCTGTGTACGATACACAGGATCACGTCTACGTTCTGAGCGACGGCTTGTATTTCGCGATTGTTCTGTCTGTCGATAATCGGGATGTTGTCTACGAGCCGATCGTCGAAGCGAATTTTGAACCTGCTCATTTTCCCGGACTTCCGAATTTTCGCGGCGATCTCGATGTAACTGCGTATTTCTTTCGCGAACTACCTGGTTACCATTACGTAATGCGTCTCTGTCTCTACGTCTTTGTAATTGTTGGGAAACTGTCAGTCTTCTTAGTCTAGGCATTTTGATTATATTTACACTTAACAAATTTTGTAAAAATAGTTTTAAAATATACAAATAGGTAACAAAAAGAAATCCGAAACCAATATTTTCTACGATAAACCCTTCAACCAGAAGTTAAGATTATCTAAATGAAATACACAAGCGTTATTTATATTCAGGAAAAAAAAAAATTCGGCTAAGCCGAAAATATTAAAACATTCTACAAACATTTCATTATACACTGAATATTATCAAAAATTTGCTTCAAAGTATGTTAATACAGTGGTTGAAGTAAAATCAATACATGCAAATAATATTTATAAATACAAACAAATTACTTGAAGCAGAAAAAACAACATTCAATAACCTTATGTTGCGAATGGCTACAAGCTTCATATGACAGCTTAGAATTCCGACTCAAAGACTGATCTGAATGCTAAGCTGCATTATGTGGTTTGCGAACTTATGTAACATAGGAGTCTCAAATGTTGTTTTAATAGTTAAATATTTATGTAAAGGTAATAAGGGGTATTTGTTGCAAATATAATAAATCATTAGCATTGGTCAAGTTAGTATTGTTTAGATCGCTTGGAATATATAAACCATAGAGTAATTATTACATAGAGTGAAAAATGAACTCTTCGCTTTTTACGTGGCATACACAGTTACGGTCCTCACAAAGCGCTTCGACCGAAGAAATAAGAAACCTATAGTTAGCCACAACTTGACAATACTAATCGAATGCCGCCTGAACTGGTTGTGAATTGTAAGTTCTGCAACCGGCCTGCAGTGACGTCGTCGCATCACACTGCCTATTGTCATTGGCTATGTGGCGAACGGCAAAACTCCTGCCGTCAAACGTATGATGTTCTTTCCGCGAGGTCACTGACCCAACGACGAACAAATCAAACGCCAACACTAGCATATGCCTGCACCTGACGCTTCGACGCAACGTTATGCAGACGCCCGCGTCAATTGCGACAATCGTCCAACGGTGACAACATTAACAGGTATTTGGCAGGAACGTCGTCACTGACGCAAGCGACGTTGCGTCAATTCATCGAAACGTCAGTCCAGCACATATATTGTGTTGTTGTTTCCTGGCGAGCGAGTTATAGTGATCTATGCAGATCTATCGCGCCAAGCAACAACACAATATATGTGCTGGACTGACGTTTCGATGAATTGACGCAACGTCGCTTGCGTCAGTGACGACGTTCCTGCCAAATACCTGTTAATGTTGTTGCTATTTACATGACAAAAGTCACAAACTCAGTAGTCATAAAAAAAAATGCCAAAATAACAACAACAATTATGCTTGTTGTTGTTGTTATTTTGGCATTCTTCTTCCACCGTCACTTTCGCCATCTGGCGCATATGCAACAACAACCAAGCTGACTTGCTCACGCCAAATATTACAACAACTCTTGTTGTAGTAATTTTCGACACAAGCACGTACCGTTAGGTCACTCAGTGCCTGAACGCATGCATTGTGTTTGTTGTTGCTCGCTACTCAGCGTTGCTGCCAAATCAACGTCGCTACTCAACGTCGCTAATCAGCGTCGCTAATCAGCATCGCTAATCAGCCTCATAATCTGTGAGCCGCGAATTCATCTGGGGTTTTTGGTTTTTCTATGAAAATTAGTATGTATACATACAATTCCTATCAACATAAGATACTTAGTCGCTGAAAAAGGATCGAACTCAAACCGTGATGCGGACCGTAACTGTGCATGAGAGACACGCAAAATGCGAAAAGAGTTCATTTTCCACTTTATGTATAATTACTCTATGATATAAACATAATCGAAGCATAAAAAACAACATTCAATAACCTTATGTTGCGAATGGCCACAAGCTTCAAATGACAGTTTAGCATTCGGACTCAAAGACTGATCTGAATGCTAAGCTGCATTATGTCGTTTGCGAACCTATATAAACATAGGAGTCTTAAATGTTGTTTTTAACACACACGTATCGTTAAACCATGATATCCAAGCATGAGTAGTCAAGTGTTTATGTGAAGGTAAAAAGGAGTATTTGTTGCAAATAGATCGCTTGGAATATAAAAACATATTCGAAGCACGAAAAAAAAACAATATTCAATGGCCACATACGGCAGTCTAGCATCCTAATTTAAATATTTGTGTATATTGCACTTTAAAAATCTTATTGGACAATTGTATCAGTTGCGTATGTATAAATTGTATGTAAAGTACTGTGCAAAACCTAAGCAATTTCATTTATTCTCATAAAGAATGTTGTCTAGATATCTTAAAAATGCTTCCCGGTAAAAAACAAATGCATTTATTTATATATTGATATGTCCCTTCAAAATCCCACTCAAAACTTAACAATTTTGGTAAAAAAATATATCAATTGAAAATTGTATTTGTTGCGTACAAATAAAAGCAGGGCAGAGTATAAATTGTATGTAATGTATGTATTTATACATACATGCATGTACATACAAATGTATAATATAGACGGTCATACAAAATGTTAAATTCCACTTTATTTCACACTTTGTTTCACACTTTTTATAATATACAGTGTAAGATGAATGCACAAACTACTAATGAATTGATTGCAAAACACTTACCAACCAGTTGTTAGCTTATTTAAAGAAGAAAAGTTTTTTGTCGGATGATTTCACGCAATATAAATTTTTCGCACAGATTTATTTTTATTGTTTGTCAACCGATACTCAGGAAAAAGTAACAGCACAATAATTAATCGCAAAAGTTAACACGACAAAGAAATTTTTACCGAAGTGTTCCGTTTTAAAACAAATTCGATTTTTGTCCTCTCGACAGGTTTTGGCGCAATTACTTATTTGCGCTCAAATTTCAGAGTTGTCAAAATATTTGTTTTTATTGGGGAAAATAGAATTGTGAGCAACACTATACCAGGGACTAAAGCTTCCAAAATTAGTGTTAGAACACTAATAAGACACTAAAACTATTTAAGTATTGTACAATACATAGTTTTATTGAAATAGGAAACAGCAAGGGTCATGTCTCCGAAAATAAATGATATAGCAGAGTACATATAAAAACTTTATGTAGAACGCATGATCAATGTGTTTTATTTGCTGACCTTTGTAGCTTATTCAGTTGAGGCTCTAATTCTATTTTTCAATTTTTCAGTTAGTTAGTTAGTGTTTGTAAAAAAAAAGTAACATAAAAAAAAAAAAATAAAGCAAAAAGCAACAAACTCTAGACACCAAAATTGACCTCGAGACTGCTAATATTGTACATTTGATATTAAATTTTAATTTAAATATTGTTTATTTTAATTGAAATATTGTTCAAATCATGGGTAAGACAGATCTTTTACAATTTTTAAAGCAGTTCTGAAGCAACGTATAAAAATAAAAATGAAGCCGTGCTTATGCACAAGTTATTAAGCAATGCTGAAGTTGTACAAAATACGATAAAGCAGTGTTCAAAACGCAATTTATGCCAAATTTTGATTTGTTCGTCTTTGCGTGGTCACACAGCGTTGAAAATGAAAGTTTCTGGTATGCAGTTTTAAAAAGGTATGTTTACTGAGTTTGCATAGAAAATTTCAGCATTGTATCTTTTATAGTTTAGGAGAAAGAAAGATTTTAAGAAAACAACTTTTTGAGGGGAAACGAAGGGGAGGGGGAAAAAATGTGGTATGCAGTTTTGTAGAGCTATACATACTGAGTCTACATACTCATTTTCATGTTTCTAACTCATCAGGTTTTCGAGCTACAGCCTTTTGAAAAAATGGGTGGTGCTCGATGGGCGGGAAGGAGTGGGCGTGGCAAAAAATCCTTCAAACTTGATCTAGCGTTTGACCTCACGAGTCTATCCACCAAATTTCAAGTCTCTAGCTCTTATAGTTTTCGAGAACCATTGGTGAGGACGGACGGACGGACGGACGGACGGACGGACGGACGGACAGACAGGGCTATATCAATTCGTCTTGTCATCCTGATCAAGAATATATATACTTTATAGGGTCCCCCTCCCCTCCTTCTATGCGTTACATACAAACCGTCTGAAACAAACTTAATATACCCTGATACACAGTGTGTGCAGGGTATAAATATATGTGGCTTTTTAAGGCTTGATCTTAAAGCCAACTTATACTCTTCATAATTCATATTTAGAGTATTGTGTACCAAAAATTGATCAAAATTAGAAAAATTCAGATCTGCTGACAATAAATCTTGAATTTTTATTTAATTTTGATTTAAATTCATCAGGAAGTGGCGTTAGAATTTCAGTTTGTGGCATTGGGGGATAAGGCATACCGAAGCGGCATCTTTCAGCCAATACATGCCATGGACGTGTGGTGAACTTCTATGCTGAAACTCGATGCGCCAATAATATTTTGTAACAGGGTATTTACCGAAAATACATTCGTCGGCTTTCATTAGTGAAAACAGTTGACGAAATCTACTATAGTCAAAATATCTAGCGCAAGTAACAGCATCGGTTCGGATAAGTCTCGCCTTCTCATCGAAACGCATTGTAGCCGCCTGCTCTTCAGAAATTGTAATGCGGTCTACATTTTGGTTCAAAATAACTAATAGTTCGGTCCACTTTGTTTTAGCTGCTGATAATGTGATAAAAAAAGTGGGAAGATCGAACTGCCTAACCATGGCCAAGACTTTTTTTTCTCGGCTTCCCAGTGAGCTGAGCAGGTACTGCATAAATATCTTACTGCTTCAAGAACTTTGGCAGGTCGTATGGTTTCTGTCATGAAATCATGACTGTACTGCATACGCCGCCTGAGATGCAGTTGGATAACTTCAGATTGATCGAAAGTTCGAGGGAGAGTTGTAACTGTATTGGTAACCGAAATAGGAACATTTACAACAGCTCCTCGAATGGCACTTTGTCGCTCGAACCCTAAAGGAACAATCCTCATGAAGGGAAGGCGTGGGCACACCAATCTCTCTTCAAGAGGTGTTAAGTCCTTTAAGCAATCAGGAAGTTCTGGAAATTCCAGGCCATTTTTTATGCAAATATTTGACTTCTTCCGATGCTTTACAGTGCGCGAGTTATAGGTTTACGCGAACACGGAGAAGAAAAAGACCGTTCGATTTGGATTTAAGAATAGGAATGAATTTATTTCTTGAGCTCTGCTTGAGTTCAAGTCTCAGATTTTTAGTACATAAGTGCATTCAAATGTGCATAGCAGGCAAAATGTTTATGTGTAAATACATTGTGTATAATGCTTATGTGTAAATACATTGTATAAAAAATACCTAATAAACAAAACTACGATTTCCTGTGCACATAAGTGTTTCTAAAGTTTCTTAATGTTAACATTGTTTCGTCTTAATTTTAATGTTGCAACGATCGTGAGTCGTTGCCATGTTATATCGCTGCATCAGCGTCTGGTGTCGGTGTCGTGTTTCTCGTTTGTCGGAGTGTTTGATACTTGGTCATCAGTTCTCAAGAGGGGGTTGAAGTGTTGAGTGAAGCGGGTGAGTTGGTAACTCCTCCCCCCTTAGAATATAGCGACGTCCAGAAGGATTCCTGCGGAGCTATATTTGCTGGTGAAGGTGCGAAGATTAGTTTCGTTGTTCGTCTATTTGCGATGATGATGATTATAACTGTTAACGTAATCAGCGTAGCTGCTATACCATATAAGTTGATGCGGTGTTGTGTCACGGATGCTTCAAGGTCGGTGACAAGTTGATATGAAGTTTGAATGGAGTTTTGTAGTTCATTGATTGTGATATTTTTGTAGGTGTTATTTATTTTCGTTTGTGGATGTATTGGTAGGTTTATTTTAAAATTTTCTATGAAAGTCCCTGATGATTCGTATGTTATGTTATTTATTGTTGTTGAGCAATAGTTTGGGTTTATCAAACCGTTGCCTTGTATGAAGATTGAATCGTTACAACTTGACGTTACCAAGGTCTTCGGTGCTTGTATGAAGATGATCGTTTTAGTTTCCAACTGGTAAATTGTTGGAAGTGTCTCTTCTGCCCTGGCATCACATGTGGGTTGTTGTCCTCTTATGATGTTCCCGACGCAAGCTGAAGTGTTGAATGTTTCGGTCTTCTGCGGTCTTTCGCAGTAGTATACTCCTTCTATGATTGGGCATAACTCGTTAAAGTCTAGTATTTCCTTTTGGTAATAAAATATGAACTTAGGTACTATTACATTTATTTTACTTATAGGTACTATTTCTAACCTAGAAATTTTATAATCATTTTTTGTAATCGGAATTTTGACGTTGAATATGATATCTGAGTTTTTGTAAAATGCCTGTATTTTAATTAATTCGTATATATTTTCTTTTGTTATTGTTGTAATGTTTTCTTTTTTTAGTTTATTTTTTATTTCTCTCAATTCTTGGTTGCTTAGAATGAATTTTGACAATATATTGTTTTTTGCTAGTAGTATGCTCTCGGCAATATTATTTAGTTGATTATATAAAATATCTATGTTATAGCTTATTCTATTAGCAAATTGTATATATAGGATTGTATCTTCTTCCTTTCTTAGTTGGTTGTTATTTAGGAAATTTTGGATTTTTACTTGTTCTTGGTTAATATGTTTCGTCATGTTATTAAGTCTCTCTGTTATGAGTGAGTTGAAAATATGTTGTCGTTTAGTCTGTGTTTTTTCGTTGTTGTTGTAGTCAAGTCTTTCGTTAATTTTAGTCGCGTCATTTGCGTCCATGTTACCCGTAATGAATTTGATTGTTGTGCCTAATCCGTTTATTATCCCTCTTCTGACTCTTAAGTTTGGAAGTAGTGATTGTAATTTGTCTTTTAATTGTTCGTATTTAAGTTGTAATACGGCAATTGTGTATTTTAATATTTTATTCGATTGCTCTTCAAATGCTTTTATTGTATCGCCAGTTTTTGTGATACACTCTGAATAACTTGTCAAGTTGATGATATGTAATAAGTTGTTATAGTCGTGGATGACATTAGCTTGTCCTAGTTCGAATTCTATTGTTGAGATGTTGTTGGGTATGTATTGTACGTTGATTCTGTTTGCTTGTGCATGGTAAAAGCTGTAAGAAAAGATACTATTTATTGAGACTTCCTTTTGGTTCTTCTAATTTTGGTTTTGTGTATTTTTTGGTCTTTGTTTGTAATGATGGTGTTTTTCTTGTCTTTTTTAACTATTTGTTTTGAAAACCTTGGGGTTATCTTATTTCTTCGAATCTCTTTTCTGAAAACTACCTCGCCTATTTCATTTTCCTTTGGAGTTTCTCGATTTGTGTTGAGTTTTTCGATCCTTTTTATACCCTGCACATATACTGTGTCAGGGTATATTGTGTTTGTTTGAACGAAATGTATGTAACGCACAGAAGGAGAGGAGTGGGACCCCATAAAGTATATATATTCTTGATCGGGACGACAAGAGAAGTTGATTAAGCCATGTCCGTCCGTCTGTCTGTCCGTCTGTCCGTCCGTCCGTATTCACCAATGGATCTCGGAAACTGTAAGAGCTAGAGACTTGAAATTTGGAGGGTAGACTCGTGATGCTTGGTAGCAGATCAAGTTTATTTTTTTTTTGTGCCACGCCCACTCCTTCCCGCCCATCCAGCCCTATCCACTTTTTTAAATCGCTATAACTCTAACATCCAAAGAGATAGAAACATGAAAGTCGGTATGTAGACTCAGTATGAGTGGCTCTACAAAACTGCATACCACAAAATCCCCCCCTCATTTTCATTTCCCCTCCCCCAGTAGTTTTCTCTAAATTGCTATATCTCCAAAATTAACAAAGGTATGAACCTGAAATACAAGCTCAGTGATAATACATCTTAAAAACTGCATACCACAAATTTCCCCTCTCTTTGATGGCTACCCCTCAGATACCTACAAACTTAAATTTTTCGTAAAATCCACATTTTTTAACCGATTTTCTTTGTATTTTGAACACTATTTGAAAAGGCGACGTCAGATCAATATGTTTTTGTAGATTGAGGGTGTGGCACCGCCTACCATGTGTGCAGGGTATTATATTGTCGAGTATACTCGACTATACCGCCCTTACTGGTTTCCGTTGTGTTTTGCAGCATGGACGTCTGAGTATAATTTTTGTTGAAACTCGTTTAATTTTTGTATATATTCATGTTCGTTGTTGTACTTTATTTCTTTATTGAAGTGATGGGTTCTTCCCGAGAATAATTTGTACGGTGTAAGTTTTGTGCTGGAATGGATTGCGTTGTTTTAAGTAATGAGCGTTTCGTAGAATATTTCGTCATGATCTGTGGACAGTTTTGCTTCTTTTCGTTTTGCAAGAACTATCCGGTAGAATTCCGTAAGTGTTGAATGTAGTCTCTCAACAGGTGAATTACTGGATGAAGTGTTTTAACGATGTTATTATGTTGACATTTCCGTAAGTGTTGAATGTAGTCTCTCAACAGGTGAATTACTGGATGAAGTGTTTTAACGATGTTATTATGTTGATGCTGTCTCTTGCTTTTAAGTTATATGCGGCTGCAAATTTCGAAAATTTGTCTATAATTGTCAAGATTCGGTGATTGTTTATTGCATACACATCTATATGTAGTATGTCTAATGGCTGACCTGGAGTTCCTGGAGTCTCGTACGCTATACGTTGTGGTTGTCTATCATATTTATATATGTTGCAGGTATCGCAGTTGTTTATGGTTTGCCTAATCTTATCTCGCATGTTTGGGAAGTAAAAATTTCTTTTTAGATGAAGAAAGGTTTCGTCGATACCTCTGTGATTGTTGTTTCTATGGTATTGGGCAATTAGTTCGTCTTGTTTGTCATTGTTAGTTATTTCTTCTAGTCTTTCAGTACATCTTATGATTTTATAAATTGTACTGTTTGCGAAGTATGTAGAATATACCTGTTGTATTATTTTGAATGTATTGTTTTATTTAGTTTGAGGTATAATTTCATTATATTTTTTATATTTTCTCCTTAAACCCAGATTCTTTAACAGTGCGCCGTATCTTATTTTTGAATGGTGATTCTACTTTCGTTTCGCTAAGTGTGTCAGTCTCAAGTACGAGTTGTATGTTGAAGTCATTTAGTGGTTTTTCGGATATTGGTATTCCGTCACTAAGGTTTTCGTCCGCTGAGTGTATTGTTGTTCCGCATGTTCCCTGAATTGAATGATTATCATTTACGTTTACGTCAGCGTCAATTTTTATTCTACTTAATGCGTCCGCGTTTGTATTACTTCTGCCCTTTTTATAGATGATTTCGTAGTCGTACTCCTCTAACTTTAAAGGCCAACGAACAAGCTTAGAATCATGTTCTTTCAGACTCATGAGCCATGTCAATGGTCTGTGATCCGTTATTATTTTAAACTTGTTTCCATATAGGTATGGCCTAAAGTATTTTGTGCCCCATACGATGGCAAGTAGTTCTTTCTCTATTGTCGAGTAGTTACATTCTGTTTTGGATAAGGTACGGCTAGCATAACACACTGGTCTGTCGCTTCCGATAATCCCTTGTGAAAGAACTGCTCCTAAAGCAAAATTGCTTGCATCTGTGGTTAGTATAAAAGGTCTTGTGAAATCCGGTCGTTGTAATATAGGGTCATTGCAAAGTAAGGTTTTGCATTCCTCAAAAGTTTTTGTGTAAACGTCATTTAAGATAATAGAGTTTCCGGATTTAAGGCAATTGGTTAGTGGTCTGGTCCTTTTAGCGAAGTCCTTTATGAATTTCCGATAATATCCAACGAGGCCAATAAACGCTTTTATTTGTGTTCTAGTTTTCGGTATCGGGTACTTCTGAATTGCTGAGATTTTTTTTGGATTTGGTTTAATTCCATCCGGAGTTACAATATGACCTAAGAATTCTATTTCCTTCTGTAAAAACTCTGACTTGTCCAATTGTATCTTTAAGTTTGCTCCTTTTAATCTCTCAAAAACTTTTGTTAAGTTTTGTATGTGTTCTTGCAACGATGTTGAGAACACTATGATGTCATCTAAATATACCAGGCAGATTTTACCATTTAAATCTTTTATGGATATAACGCGTTGGAAAGTGGATGGCGCATTCTTTAATCCGAATGCCATTCTTACGTACTCATAATGCCCTCCTTCTACTGTAAAAGCGGTTTTCTTTACATCCGCTGGGCTCATTTCTATTTGGTGGAATCCGCTAGCAAGATCTATCGTGGTGTATAGCAAACTGTTTCCGATTTTATCTAGTATTTCGTTGATATTTGGAATTGGATATTGGTCCGATATGGTCTTTTCATTTAGTTTTCTATAATCGATGACAAGACGCCATTTTTGCTTGCCGCTTGCATCTTTTTTCTTGGGTACGATCCAAATCGGTGAACTCCACGGGGAGAAACTATGTATTATAATCCCTTGGTCCAGCATCTCATTTATTTGGCGTTTTAATTCCTCTTTGTGTATGTAAGGATACCTATAAGACTTCGTGTATATGGGTATGTCATCTGTTGTTTTTATTTTATGCTTAATTTCGCTGGTAAACGTTAGTTTTTCGTTGGTTCGGTGAAATATGTCTGAGTAGGACCTACAGAGTTTTATTAGTTCCTTTCGTTCCTCTTTATTCATGTGTTCTGTTCTTATCAGTTTTTCTATATCGGTGTTGTCTTTGTCTCCTTCTTCGGGTGCGAATTCTAAATTATTCAGTTCGAAGTGTTCTTCATCATTATATGGTTTACCTTCCAAGGCTTGTTCTATACATACTACCTCATCGTCTAATGAGTAGTTCGTAACTTCAATATTTGCACTATTGCTTGAGGCGTGATAAAGACCGCCTGAGATTTGTATTTTGGGTTTGATGTTCATTGTTTCTATTAGGAGAGTGCCATTTGTTATATTTACTGGAATTGGTATGATTTTTTTTGTAAGTGCTGGAATTGTATATATTTGCGAACCTGTATTTTTCCGGATGTGTATAGGAATAGTTGCGTGTGGCGTTTGTATCTGGCACGTATCTAAATTGATATTTGCTTTTAACTTCGTCAATGCATCTATGACTAACAACCCGTCAAAATATGCATGGAATTTGAATAGTAGGAGGTCTAAGTTGCCTTTTACTTTAAATTTGTTAAAGATGGGCACTGTCGTTTTCTGTGTTATTTCATGTTTACTAAGGACTGTGGCGATTGCTACTGGTTTATTTAATTTTTCTTGCATGTTGATTGGGATTATGTTTGGGCTTATGAATGATACTGATGCTCCAGTATCGATCAATATTTTTAGTGGGTTGTCAGTGTGTGCGTTAATGACTATGAATGGCAATGTTGTGCCATGTTTATTAATATCTAGGTAACCTGTGGGTTCGCTGAGGCTTGCTCCCAAAAATTTTCATTGATGACATTGCATTCGGCGTCCGGTTGAGGTGTGTCAACGTTATGAAATTCTTGGTTCCTTGGGTGACTAGTTTGCATAGTTCCCCTTGAGAATTTTGTTTGGAATGATGCATTGTCAACTCGTTCTCGTTTGGATGGCATTATTGCCTCTCTGTATGTAGTAGTTTGTTGTTGTTGTTGTGTATGCTGATCTTGTTGATACTGCCCGTCATGGTTATATTGTCGCCGATCTTGTTGTCCTTGGTTGTATCCTCTTTGACTATAATTTCCCTGGTTATAATAGCTTTGATTGTAGTTTCCTTGGTTATAACTTCTTTGATTGGGTCCTCCCTGGCTATAACCTCCTCGGTTGTTTCTTCCTTGATTGTATCTTCCTCGATTGAATGATCACTCCTTACCCCGATAGTCGCTGCGATTACTATTCATGTTGTTGTTATTGTATCTTGTCATTTGGTTGTTATTGCCGTTGCTGTCGTTATATGGGGTGAACCTATTTGTAGTTCTCTTCTTGTCGTAGTATATCTGTTGCTCTTGGCGACAGTACTCGAAAGCTTGCTGTAGACTGTTGGGCTTCATTGATCTGACAATCACACCTAGCCCTCTTAGAAAAGTTTTTAGTCCAGTGGACGAATAAAGGTCTTTTTTTGATTTTATGACTTCAGGACTCTCGTTTTGAGTCATTAAGTTATTATCGATCGCCGTTTGGAGTTCTATTATTTCTTCGTAAAATTTCCTAACCGTTCTATATCCCTGAACAGAAGCATACAACTGCCTAGATAGATCGTCTTCGGATCGCCTGTCTCCAAAATTCGTTAGGAGACATTCCTTTATCTCGTCCCAGTTGATTTGAATTGCATTTGTT
The DNA here is from genome assembly GCA_034638295.1 of Phortica okadai. Lineage (NCBI taxonomy): Eukaryota > Metazoa > Arthropoda > Insecta > Diptera > Drosophilidae > Phortica > Phortica okadai. The sequence continues at coordinate 7,406,001 of CM067853.1, read as the reverse complement.
TTCAATGCTTTGCTTGCGTTGCCTATTACTTTATTTGTAATTGTACGTAGTAAAAGAGCACCGTAGGGGGTTTTATCGGTCCCTTTGACGAAGTCCAATACTTCCTCCACATTTTCAATGAAGTCATGCAAGTCTTCAGCTGTCCCGTCGAAGGTGGGTAACCTGAGTACAATGTCCGGTATTTTTAAGGAGTCACATAATATTTGGGGTGTTAGCTGTGGCATACTTTGCCCAGGAGGTATAGTCCCGCTAACGTTTGGCATTTTGTCGATGTACGGGTACTCTTCCCGTAGTTCTTCTAGTTCTTCTCTAATATCAGGTAGGCTAATTGATTTAGTTTTGCTTCTTGTGTAATATGGTAAAAAACGTTTTACCTTTGACATTAGTTGGGTACCGTCAGATTTATTGTCGTTTATTTAAAAGGGATAAGGGGTTGGAAAGATGAAGGAAAAAGGGAAAAAGAAATATGTGTAGGGTATTCAACCAGTCTAATTTTCTTGTGATTACAATTCTGCTTAGTTTCGTTATTGATTTTAAATTCATATTCTTATGTATTTGTTTTATGTTGTTTTAATTCTTATATACTTATGTGTGTGTGTGTGTGTTCTTTATAAAGTAATATTCGTAATTGTATTTTCTTGTTCTGCCAAAGGCCTAGCGCGATGCTGTGCCTGTGGTTTTTATTTTTTATATTTTTTTTATATTCAGTATTTTTCGTATTTCTATTTCAGTGCCTTGCGCGATGCAGTGCAATGACAACTAGCTTTTCTTCTTTTATAATTTGTAGTAGTGTTGTAAGTGCCTTGCGCGATGCAGTGCAAAAACAATCACTTTTCTTCTTTTTTTCTATAACTTGTATATCTTGTCAATTCAAGTATATATCCATTTTTCTCCTCCGGATCTCTTGTATCTTGGCAATTCAAGTATACAGTAATTCCGATATATTATTATTTTTCTTATTATTTTTTTTTTAGATCCCCAGTATCTTGGCAATTCAAGTATACTTTTTATATTTTTTATACCCTGTACCTTATAGTACAAGGGTATATTAGTTTTGTCAGCATCGACAATGTATGTAACACCCAGAAGGAGACATCTCCGACTATACAAAGTATATATATTCTTGATCAGCTCGATAAGACGAGTTGATATAGCCATGTCCGTCTGTCCGTCTGTCTGTCTGTCCGTCTGTATGAACGCCTAGATCTCGGAAACTATAATAGATAGAACCAAAAGCTCTTCGCACTTCGATTCTGTCATTTCTTGAGCAGATCAAGTTTATTTTGTTTTCCCCCTTTTTAACTTCGTTTAGGGGTGAGGGGCAAATGACTGGAGTAACCTCGGGTAAAAACTTACAAAAGTCGTATTTTCTGGGTTGTCTTTTGAGATAGGAACACCAAATTTGGTGTGTATATAGCTGACTCAAACCCCAAGACGATAGAATAAAAAAATGGGCGTGGCCACGCCCCCCATATAGTAAAAATTTGAAACGCTTATATCTCAAGAACCATAAAACCTAAAAGAATGAAATTTTGCATATATGCTATTGGAATTGAATATAACATGATTCAATTACAAACTGGGCGTTGCCACGCCCACAAATAGAGAAACTTTGTATCTCTGGAACCAATTAGTCTAAAAGTGTAAAAAAGGGTATGTGTGATATTAAATGGAAATGAAATCTATTTTGATGAAAAAGTGGGCGGGGCCACGCCTTCAAACAGTCGTTACTAATTGAAGGTACAGGGTATGTCGGAGCCGATTACTGTCGACTCCAATCCTTACTGGTTTCCTTTATTATTATTTGCTTTGCATATCTTGTAAATCCAAGTATATGATTTGATTTCTTATTTCACACTTTACACACACACTAATAAATTTTATTCCTGACTTACATCACAATAATTAGGCTTATGGTTATTTGTCCCATCGGTGTCATCGTCATGGTATTTGGCTTCTCTTGGTTGTCTTCTTTGTTGGCCGTTGGTGTCCTCGTTGCTAGTAGTTTGTAGATTCCCTGTGTTGCTTTTTATTTTATTTATTTGCACTTTTATTTTTGTTGTTCTTCTTCGTTCTTATTTATTTAGTTTTTAGGTTCTTTTCGTTTATTGTTTTTTAATTATTTCATTCAATTTTTATACCCTGTAAACATACTGTGTATCGGGGTATATTGTGTTTGTTTGAGCGAAATGTATGTAACGCACAGAAGGAGGGCAGGGGGACCCTATAAAGTGTATATATTCTTGATCAGGACGACAAGAGAAATTGATTAAGCCATGCCCGTCCGTCTGTCCGTCCGTATTCACCAATGGTTCTCAGAAACTATAATAGCTACAGACTTGAAATTTGGTGGGTAGACTCGTGATGCTCGGCAGCAGATCAAGTTTGAACGGTTTTGTGCCACGCCCACTCCTTCCCGCCCATCCAGCACTACCCACTTTTTTAAAATGCTATAACTCGAACATTCAAAGAGATAGAAAAATGAAAGTCGGTATGTAGTCTCAGTATAAGTAGCTCTACAAAACTGCATACCACAATTTTTCCCCCTCTTCTTCATTTCCCCTCCCCCGGTTCTTTTCTTAAATTTGCTGTATCTCCAAAACTAACAAAGGTATGAACCTGAATACAAGCTCAGTGATAATACATCTTAAAAACTGCATACCACAAATTTCCCCTCTCTTTAATGGCTACCCCTCAGAGGCCTACAAACTTAAATTTTTCGTAAAATCCACATTTTTTGACCGATTTTCTTGATATTTTGAACACTATTTGAAAAGGCGACGTCAGATCAATATGTTTTTGTAGATTGAGGGTGTGGCAACGCCTACCATGTGTGCAGGGTATTATATTGTCGAGTATACTCGACTATACCGCCCTTACTGGTTTTGCTCTCCTTTTTTTTACATGTTATAAGGATGCAAGTATATCCCTAAAACTCGTTACAATGTGCCTTTGTAACTTTGCGTTTCTTATGGGTATTTTGCCACGACACAGTAGTACCGACTGCGGCAGTTATAGGTTTACGCGAACACGGAGAAGAAAAAGACCGTTCGATTTGGATTTAAGAATAGGAATGAATTTATTTCTTGAGCTCTGCTTGAGTTCAAGTCTCAGATTTTTAGTACATAAGTGCATTCAAATGTGCATAGCAGGCAAAATGTTTATGTGTAAATACATTGTGTATAATGCTTATGTGTAAATACATTGAAAAAAAAATACCTAATAAACAAAACTACGATTTCCTGTGCACATAAGTGTTTCTAAAGTTTCTTAATGTTAACATTGTTTCGTCTTAATTTTAATGTTGCAACGATCGTGGGTCGTTGCCATGTTAAGCGATATAACCAGCGTCTGGTGTCGGTGTCGAGTTTCTCGTTTGTCGGAGTGTTTGATACTTGGTCATCAGTTCTCAAGAGGGGGTTGAAGTGTTGAGTGAAGTAGGTGAGTTTGATATTTGGTCATGAATTCTCAAGAGGGGGTTGAAGTGTTGAGTGAAGCGGGTGAGTTGGTAACTCGCGCACAAGTTTTGCAAAAATTACTTGTGTTTTCCGTTGAAGGAAATTTTTGTAAGAAATACAAAATATCGCTACCGTATGGGTTGTTGCTTTCAATCCATGAAACATCAATTTTTTCGGTCTGATGAGGGAACCATAACCCACCGCAACAAACGCAAATAATTGTAGGTCCATGTTTAAAATTCTTAAAATAAACTTAAAATTTTCGTTGAAGCGGTGAGTTTGGTGCCCCCAGTACTCTTTGCTGTCGGTCTAGATCAACGTGCCTACTTTGCCGGCTTCTTTCTGCATTACGCTGATTTTCTCTAGACCGATTGCTAGGAACAGACCGATGAAGGAAAACTCTTCGACTTAATTGTCTGACAGCATCATTTTGGGTTCGCCTGGCTAATGCTCTGGCTTCGCTTCTTTGAACTCTGTTTCTAATACGAATAACTGCCTGATTTTCTTCATTTCCACGTCTCACAGAATGCTCTAAAGTATTTTGACGCTGCTCCTGTTCGTTGTAACGTTTAGTCGCCGGATAGAGCACCTAAGAGAATCGCGAGCCTGTTCGATTTGGCGGTAGAGTGGAACTGTACGTCGCGACGCATGTTCGACAGTGTTATTTTCTTGTTCCTGTGCACGGTACACAGGATCGCGTCTACGGTTTGAACGTCGGACAGTATCCCGGGTCTGTTCTAACTGCCGAACTTCAGGGTTTGCGCGCCGCGTTGTGTGTTCGACTGTGTTATTTTCTTGTTCCTGTGCACGGTACACAGGATCGCGTCTACGATTTGAACGTCGGACAGTATCTCGGATTTTTTCTAATTGTCGAGCCTCGAGGTCAGCGCGTTGAGACGAATACGCGACGTTGTTGTTTTGTTGTTCGCGAGCACGATAGTTACGACCTTGTCTTCGTGTTGAACGTTGCAGTGAATTGCGTGACTGTTCGGTTTCCCGGTGTTACGTAAGGATTTATTACACTTTGGATTTTGGTTTCTTATCCTCTGCGGGCTTATATCGCAGAGGAGTGTTTTATTAATTATGAACTTGCGCGTGCTGATATCGCGCATGAACTGCTCTTAAACATACTAAGTCTTATGCGGCGAAGCCGCTAGCTGTGCTTAGAGCTATGTTCCGCCGGTGTCCGGTGACGAGCAACAATGTTGCTCGCCGTACAATATGCTGGCTCAGCATAAGGCTGGCCGTTAGGAACATTCAAATCTACACAGTGGCGTAGCCTACTGTAATAATTAGACAGTGTCGTAGCCACACTACACCGGGTTTCGGAATTTTCGCGTCGGTTTTGTTGTAGTTGCGTATGTCGCTCGCGAATTTGTTCATTGTCGTTGCGTCGTGCGTCCCTGTCTCTACGTCTTTGTATAGTCTGGGCAACAGTTAGTCTCCTAAGTCGTGGCATTTTATAAATAGATATTTTTGAAAGACAACTTTCAAAGTTCTATTTTAGGAAATTAATATAAAAGTAATCAAATATTCAAAATAAAAGAATATAGTAATAATCACTTAATAAATAATAATTGTAATAAAAATATGTCTCAATCAGATCCAGGCGGTTGATTGGTTGGTCTAAAATATAGAAATCTAAGTAATATATGCGAAAAATAATCTTTAGTCTGGTAAAAATTTACTAAATTCCATCGAGTAGCTTCTATATCTTCACGAAATTATTTCAAAACTCAATAATTATTTAACTATTTCGAGCCCATTTATTTACTTTAGTGAATGATTTGTTTGATAAAAAATAAAAGGGAATTCTAAATTATTTGTTATTAAATGAAATTTTATCTAAGGAATTTTTAAATTGTGAGTAGTACAGAGAGTATTAAAATATAACAAGAGACCGAAGGCCTCTCACGCTAAGCTTTCAAAATGAAATCAGCCGCAACTGATGGCGGAAAATTCTTGCCAGAGACAGCAAAACAGATGTATATCTGGCTCGCTCTAACAACGACGGACAGACACGTACTACACCACGGGAATTTAATTGAAATTATGAATAAAGTTACAGCTCCGTTGCCAAATTTCATAAACAACTTTTGTTTACGAAAAGTGATGGCAAAGATGAAGTAAAATTTTTGCGCTAGCCGAAAATCAAAGCAATGTAGAGAAAGGGTGAAGTGGAGCATATAAGTGTTTGCGTATTGTTTTTGTTGTGACTGCGATTGCACACATACCAGGATACTTCATTTTTTGTTACTTCAGGGGTTCCTCAAGGTAGTCACCTTGGCCCCTTATTGTTTAATATATTTATTAATGACTTGCCTACTGTGATCAAACACTGCCATGTTTTAATGTATGCTGATGACGTGAAATTATGTCTAACCGTTAATTCTATAGATCAGCAGAATCTGCTTCAGTCTGATCTTGACTCTCTCACACAATGGTGTGCTGTAAACAATTTATTGTTGAACAGTGAGAGATGCAAGCTAATGTAATTTTATAGAGAAAAACTAATTGTTTGCTCGTACAAGTTAAATAATTTGTACCTTGAACGTTTCTCTCAGTTCAATGACCTTGGTGTCTTGATGGACCCAAAACTTCACTTCGTTTCACATATTTCGCTGTCTGTTAATAAGGCTAAAGGCGTACTGGGTTTCATCAAAAGATGGTCCAAAGAATTTAATGACCCGTACACAACTAAATTGCTTTACACTTCTTTAGTGCGGCCCATTTTGGAATATGCATCGTGTGTTTGGGATCCTCAGTGCGAAAAGTATAAGAACCAAATTGAGTCTGTTCAGAAACAGTTCCTTCTGTTTGCACTTAGGAATCTACACTGGGACCCCTGTGTTCACCTTCCTCCCTATAGTAATCGGTTGAAGCTTATTAATTTACCATCATTGTCTAGTCGTAGAACTATGCTTGGTACTTTGTTTTTGCATAACCTAATAAATGGCTCTATATTCTCCCCTACATTGTTGGCGTATATACAGTTCAGTGTCCCCGCTAGAATAACTAGAAATTTTAGTCCGATCTGTCTTAGTACCTGCAGATCGACATATTTAGAGCATGACTCGTTTCGTGTTTTATGTAGGTATTATAACAGATATTTTAGTTTAATTGAGAACTGCTCCTCCTCCACCTTATAAAACGTAGTATTCTAACGTATTTAAATAAATGAAAATTTTGTTTATGAAGTTTATGTTAATTAATTAACGTAGTAGTTTTAAGGAATTGTTTAAAAATTAGTTTATTAGTATTTTTTATTGTGTGTAGTGTAAGTAGTAAAGCGACTGTTGACTTGTCTGTAGTCGCGGAACAGGCTGTCCTGGTGTCGCAAGTCCACTTGAGGGTAGTGCGCTTCCACAACGTCTTGCGCCTGTAGTTAGAAAAAAAAAAAAAAACCAGTAAGGACGCTATCTTCAGCAAGGCTGAAGCTATAATACTTTTCACTTTGTGTCACTATAAAAAAAACTAAATGAATAGTTTTCATGCCTCCCTAACAACATAACTATAATGTTTCAAGTCAATTCGTTAAAAAACAAAAAATTTTTCCATACAACGGTTCAAGTTTTGCGATAAGTGGGCGTAGCCATGCCCAAATTTGGTCAAAATAGTTTTCATTCCTCCCTAAGAACATAACTGTAAAGTTTCAAGTCAATTGGTTAAAAAACAAAAAAGTTTTCATACAACGGGTCAATTTTTGCTATAAGTAGGCGTGACTACGCCCACTTTTGGTCAAAATAGTTTTCATTCCTCTCTAGGAACATAACTGTAAAGTTTCAAGTCAATTGATTAAAAAACCAAAAAGTTTTCCATACAAAGGGTCAAGTTAAGCTATAAGTGGGCGTGGCCATGCCCACTTTTGATCAAAATAGTTTTCATTCCTCTCTAAGAACATAACTGCAAAGTTTCAAGTCAATTGGTTAAAAAACAAAAAAGTTTTCCATACAACGGGTCAATTTTTGCTATAAGTAGGCGTGGCTACGCCCACTTTTATTCAAAATAGTTTTCATTCCTCTCTAAGAACATAACTGTAAAGTTTCAAGTCAATTGGTTAAAAAACAAAAAAGTTTTCCATACAACGGGTCAAATTTCGCTATAAAAGGGCGTGGCCACGCCCACTTTTGGTCAAAATAGTTTTCATTCCTCCCTAAGAACATAACTTTAAAATTTCAAGTCAATTGGTTAAGAAACAAAAAAGTTTTCCATACAACGGGTCAATTTTCGCTATAAAAGGGCGTGGCCACGCCCACTTTTATTCAAAATAGTTTTCATTCCTCTCTAAGAACATAACTGTAAAGTTTCAAGTCAATTGGTTAAAAAACAAAAAAGTTTTCCATACAACGGGTCAAATTTCGCTATAAAAGGGCGTGGCCACGCCCACTTTTGGTCAAAATAGTTTTCATTCCTCTCTAAGAACATAACTGTAAAGTTTCAAGTCAATTGGTTAAAAAACAAAAAAGTTTTCCATACAACGGGTAAATTTTCGCTATAAGTGGGCGTGGCTACGCGTGGTTACGCCCACTTTTGGTCAAAATAGATTTCATTCCTCCCTAAGAACATAACTTTAAAATTTCAAGTCAATTGGTTAAGAAACAAAAAAGTTTTCCATACAACGACGTGAATATTCCTTCTCTTCCTCTTCTTCATTTTGTATGGGAGCTACCAGTTCCAGATGTCCAATCTCAATGAAACTTTCAGGCATGTAGTCGGACCATGTAAAACAACTATGTTTAAAATTTCAGCACTCTATTGTACAAAACAAAAAAGTTTTCCATACAACGATTCAAGTTTTGTTCACTTTTCTTCTTCTTTTCGTATGGGAGCTACCTGTTCCAATAATCCGATCATGCTGGTTCCGACGAATGATTCATCGTAATAAATTCTAAGACTCTGTGCAAAGTTTCAGCTCGATAGCTTCAAAACTGAGGGACTAGTTTGCATACATACAGGCAGACAGACAGACAGACAGACCGACAGACAGACAGACAGACAGACGGACATGGCTAAATCAACTCGTCTTGTCGTCCTGATCAAGAATATATATACTTTATATAGTCGGAAATTAATATTTCGATCTGTTACAAACTCCGTGACAAAGTTAATATACTATTTCACATAAGTGAAAAGTATAAAAACCCATGCATACTCAGCAAAACCAAAAAGCCTTTCAAAACCACTTTTCAAACCCTTTCATCGAAATGTGTTTGTACCAACCAAACGGCTTGATGTTCCCATTATATTTACACACACGTGGCCGCGAAACCAAGGTAACTAAGCATCATCTGCCTTGTCAAAAGACCTTTGGCTTAGTGCGAAAATTACTTCAATTTTGCCTTTCAAACTCCTTCAACTGCTGCACAAAACCCTCCTATTAGCCTTTGCTTTTCTAGGTGTTTGATGCTGAGAACAAAATGAAATTGAAACGTTTTGGTAACAGCGACGCACAGAGGGGCCTTAGATACATTCAGCTTGCAAAAATCAAAAATTTCATGATCGCTTTCGATAAAACAAATATATGTGTCTGATAGAAAATTTTCCAGAGATTAAGGAAATATTAACCTTGAAGAAATCGGATTTATAGTTTGGGAGATATACGCACTCAAAGTTGACCTTTTTTTCAACTTTCAATAAAATGCTCAATTTTTTTAAAATTCGGCACCTTTGAGTTGGAATAGCAACGCAATTATAACAGGAATCATTATCGAATTGATTTATATTTTTAGGTAGCCATATTATAGTGTTATATTATAAATATCAAGTCATTTGCATGTGTAGTTTTCGAGATGGAGCTGTTTTTCGAACTATCTATTTTTAAGGTGTTTTTTAACTTTGGTGGACAAAAAAAAAAAATGCTAAAATATGCTACCCGCCAAATTTTGACTATCTCTTTATTACATATTCCTTTACCTATCTGTAAAATATTATGTTCCCCTCGCTTCCCTTTTGGCCGTTATAACGCAAAAACGATCGCAACCTCGCACAAAAATCAGCGAAAAAGACGCTGCTGCAGGTATAAGAAGAAGAATGCATAGTAGGTAGATTCGCTGTTACAGCTTTTAAATGTTAATTAAGTGCACAAATGTTGTCATAGGAAGCAACCTGTTGTATTTTGCAATGCAGGGGGTGTGTAAAATTGATCGTAGGCGGTGTAAGGGGGAGTAAAATGTCTTTATTGCCTACATTTTATATGGCAGGTGCCAGTTCCAGTGGTTCGATCTCAATGATACTTATAGGCAATTGGGTTGAGTACGTAAGAAGTCTACCTTTTAAATTTTAGCCCTCTATGTTGAAAATCAAAAAAGTTTTCCATACAACGACTTAAATCTGCTTCTCTTCCTCTTCTTCATTTCGTATGGCAGGTACCTGTTCCAGTTGCCCTATCTCAATAAAACTTTCAGGCATTGTGTTGGATTATGTGAAAGTACTATGTTTGAAGTTTCAGCCCTCTATCTTCAAAAACAAAAAAGTTTTCTATACAACGAATCAAGTTTTGTTCATTTTTCTTCTTCTTTTCGTATGGGGGCTACCAGTTCCAATAGTCCGATCATGCCGATTCCGACATATGAGTTGATCGCACAGAAAAGAAGACTCTGTGCAAAATTTCAGGTCGATATCTTCAAAATTGTGGGAGATATTGTATAAATACTGATAGACATACAGACGGACGGACGGACGGACGGACATGAATATTTCAACTCGTCTTGTCATACTGATCAAGAATATATACACTGTGTACAGTCGCAGATTTCTAAGTTTATAAAAAATGGAAAACTAGCCATTTTCTGACGCTAAAGCTGCACCGGAAACAAATTCTGACTTTGACAACCTACCATGCCGCTCCCAGATATCGTAGCATATTGAACGATGGCTTGTTTTAAAGCTTAAGGAATTCACTTTTAAACAAAACTTATTTCATGTAATTATCTTTATTCGTTCAGAAGATATGATTTTTGCAATGCAAAAACTCAGAAGGCCCCACTGTGCGACGGAACAGTTTTTGCTGCGCAGTCTGTCTGCTATTGTTCTGCGTATACATTACAATTTATGTTTTTGTGAGTGAGGTTCGAATCCTGTCGCGGACAAAAGTAAATAATATGATTTAAAACAAAAAAAAATATATATATTTTTAATTTTGTAAGGTTTCCTCTTTTTTTGTTATTATTATTTTTTTTTTTTTTCTGTTTTGCATTATTTCTTCACATTTTTGTGCTAAATACTCAGATGTGATACATTAGTTAATTTTAATTTAAATGGTTGAGTAAAGAGGAAAACTAACATACTTTTTTAAATGAAAAACAGAGTTCCCATAATTTTCACATTGAAAAAAAATTTCCCATTAAATCTCACTAAATTCACTTTGTAGCAAATGGGTTGGAGCTCGTAAAAAGCTACTGTCATTTTTTGTGGCATCAATAGTTTTTGAGATATCGATTAGCAAAGTCAACAATGACTTTTATGCTTTGAGTGACGATAACTCCGCGGAAAATTATGCTACAGAGCTCCACAGTAACTCAAATTAAAGGTAATGAAATTTCCTATAAGGTCATCATGGCGGTACAATCATCTTGAACCCACATCTGTAGAAATATTGTTTCAAAAAAAGAAGAAAAAAATGGCAATATTTTTTTTTTTTTTTGCAATTCTTACGATGAATCTTAAACCTCTTATCATAAAAAACAAACGTGATTAGATTCGAAAACTAGAGGTTAAGAGCTACAATTTCTTTTTTTTAACTTTTGTTGTACGACCAATACTTTCCAAGTTATTCGTCGTCAAAAAAGACTCCAAAATAAAATTTTTTTTTTATATCCTTTAATTTTTCTTTCTAGTGTATTATGAAACTGATTAGCGACGTTGATTAGCAACGTCAAGTAACGGGCAACAACAAACACAATGCATACGCTCAGACAGTGTTATAGATAGCAACAACTTATGCCGAAAATAACAACAACAAGAGTTGTTGTAATATTTGGAGTAAACATGCCAGGTTAGTTGTTGTTGCACAGGCGCCAGATTGCGAAAGTGACGATTGAAACGGAATGTCAAAATTACAACTAAGCATGTGGTTGTTGTTTTTATTGTTATTTTTCGGACAAGGTTTGTATGACATGAAATTAAATAAAATAAAAGAAATTTCGTTATTAAAATCAAACTATTACGAACGCATTTTGCGTTTGACGTCACAAGCACAAAACATAACATCCCAGCAGTTTTTTAAGGAACCGTAGTTCCAAAGTAACGCGTTCTTTTTGGCGTTGATATGAGGCCCACAAACCACGCATTCCACTTGCAACGAGTGTACATGCGGAGTGGAACCACACAGTGTTACCAACTTTCAAACATGTTTCCCCCTAAACACAAACCAAAAACCCCTAAAAACCATACAATTTTTAGAAAATCCCCCTAAATAAATTTAATTATTAGAAAAATAAATAATTAATTATATATACACAAATTACATAATCAATAAAACAAATAATTATATTTTCAATAAAAATATAATCAAATAACATAAAATTTATAATAAACGAAAACATTTATTTATTTTATTCCTTGTTTTTATTACTTAATACTTCAAGTGTTATTTTATCATTTTGTTCAGTTTCCGATTTTTTAGTCATGTTTAAGGGCTTTCACGTCCAACTCGGTAACTTGATAAAGTGACAATTCGAGGAATTCTAACAACAAAATACATTGTCAAAGTTTGTCAAGCTTTCATCAACTTCTTGCCAACTTGCTTCAAATAACAAAATGGAATTTTTAGTTATTTTCAATAAGAAAGTGCCTGTACTCTAACGAGTTGGGCGGGAACACCTGCGACAGCTAAAGCACTTTAACTCAATGCGCACTAACTAAAAACGCAGCGTTTATGCGAGAGCCTTAACGTGCATTAGCTTAATGCGCTTTAAGAGCTGTCATGATGAACAGCTCATCAAAACAAAACAAAACAGTGTTGCCATAAGAATACAATTGAATAATGTTTTTTTACAAGAATAACTTTATCGGGGGTGTCACAGAAATCGCTTACTAGAGATTTGATGCCAAAAACAACCAAAAGGGAAATTTTGGTGTCACAGAAAATTTCTATCAGGGAAATTTTTTCTCTAGCAAAATCTCTGACTATACCCCCAGGGATTTGCTTAAATTCAGCCTTATTTTAAGTTCTTATAAAAAATTATGAATGAGGAAATAAACTTTATGGTTTTCCTCATAAATCTGCATTCAAACAATTCGTTATTTTACATGTTTTCATTAAAAAATTTGCATTTTAAAAAAAGCTTCCTGAAATCAACCAATTTTTTTTTGAGCAGCAAAAACAATCAGTTTCATGCCTTGCCAATCTGCTTGCATTCATTTTCGAAAATTGAAAATTATATTCGAATTGAACTAAACAAACTGTTAAAATAATCTAAGATATATAATTAATATGCTGATGCATTTGAAATGTTTAAACAAACTCTTAAATATAGTAAATTTAATTAAAATAAGTACCGAAAGTGTTGTTCGGGCAAGTTGGCATGTGAATATTTTTGAATGAACAAATGCGAAGAAGAAGAGTGAAGTAGTGAAAAATTTGAATTAAAATTGAAAATTTCACCGTGCCATCGCTATCAAGCTTTGCGAATCACAAACCACTGCACAACAAAGCTACACTGACCACAGTGATATCGTAACCAAACAAGTCTTTTTAAAGACTCTGCTGCTCCTACTCGCAACCCAGCACGGTGTGATTGCTGCGCGCGTCACGCTTGTAACAGATACAGAGAAAAAAAAAAATAAATATATAGAATTGATGAAAAGGAAAAATGCCTATTGCATGGATTGTTGCTTTAACAGTGGAGAGGAGACGGCAAATGGCTTTAGAGAAGACAGCGCGTAGGCGCCTAAGAGATTTATCGAATCCATTGTCGCAATCCGACGCCACGTAAGAATTATTGAACAAGTTTTCTGTAACATATTATTAATTATACTCTTGCAAGAGTATATTAACTTTGTCGTGAAGTTTGCAACGCAGAGAAGGAGACATCTCTGACTGGAACAATCGGTCAAAAATTCGGTTTTTGTTAGAAAAACTTTTTTGTTTTCAACTATAAACAAATGAAACCTTGCAGTTACGCTTTTTTAAGAATCCTTGACCATATTACAAAGTTTTATAAGAATCGGACATAAGGGCGGCAAATGATACCTCTAATGGAAAGAAAGCTTTGCCCAAGGTATATAAATATAGTTCAAACGGTGGAAAGAATTCGTGCATCTAAGCAACACTTTTATTGCAAGTATAGAATTCCCGGAGTCATTGGGTGTATTGACGGTACACATATTCAAATTTGTAAGCCCAATGACAACGAAAGCCAATTTTTTAACCGCAAGGGTTATTTTAGCTTAAACGTCATGATTGTGAGTATAAAGCATACTAACTTTGGGTATGCTATATGATAAAATAGTTTCTGTATTTAGTTGTAAAAATAATGTCTGTGTGTGATTGTAATCATTTATTGTTAAACGTTTTAATTGTACCTATATTCTCAAGCATTAAGTACTTATACATTAGTGTTATTTAGATTTGCGACTACGAATTGCGAATATTATATGTGGATGCAACAAAACCCGGGGCAAGCCATGATTCGTTCATATGGAGTGTAAGCGGTGCCAAACAATTTTATAGGCAAAAGTTTCAAGAGGGCAACCGACACAATTGGCTTCTTGCTGACTCGGGATACCCACTAGAGCCGTACCTATTAACATCATATAGGAACCCAATCGTTGGCACTCCTCAAAATAATTTCAACCGACGCCAAGCTTCTGCTCGCAATGTCGTTGAGCGCATTATTGGAGTATTGAAAAGCCGATTTCGAGCAATACAACGATGCCTTTTATACACACCTTTAAAAGTCTCACGGGTTATGAATGTGTGCTGCGCTCTCCACAACATTTGTCGTGAGCGAAATATCAAAAATTTTTCAATTAGTTCTCAAGATGATACCAGTAATCATTATGAAGTTGACGATATCACAGATATTATTGGGCCCCAATCTGATATTCGCGATGAAATTGCTCACGTATTGGCGCATCGATAACATATGTAACACATGTTATTTATAATAAACTAGCTGACCCGGCGCGCTTTGCTACGCCCTCAAAGTATGATGAACTGTTGCATATATCCCAGGATTGAATCTTTTAACACTCTATCACAATTAGTTCTTAAATTTTCTTCTTGTCAGACTTATAGATACAGGTACATAGGCGTTTTTAATTTTTATTATATGTTGCAGCAGCCACGTTCATTTATCAATTCTTGTTGGGTTCGAAGTCATCAATATTATTTCCAGATTTTGTTTTCGTAGTTTAATTCAATTTAAAAAAAAAAATATTCCAGCGTTTTGAAACTCTAATTACCGTTAATGCGTTTCAGAATTCTTAATGCCTTGTAATTATGGCAAATTTCTTACTTTGCAGTGATATATAATTACCTTTACAAACATGTGATTGCAAAATTCCATCTGTTTATATTTAAGAACAACAAAACCATATATTTGACTAATTGTTCCTTTGTTCCATTTTAGCAAAATGAAAAATACCACTCCACTTTACAGTCTTCTGGCGATTATGCTTACAGCAAAATGTTATTTTGAAGATGTTTCTCTATATGGTCGGGGCCACGCCTTTATGTTCGATTCTAATAAAATTTTGGAAAATAGTTAAAAATTAATAAAACATTTTTCTAACAAAAATCTTGTTTTGACCGATTGTTTCTTTCGCAAAGTGCCTTTTTTGACGTCTTAAACGTTTTTGTACAAAAAACTAAGGTGGTAGTTTTAAAAAACCTAATTTTTAACCGGCAGCTAAATGTAATAGCAATCCAATCATGCAGATTTTTTACATACAAACTGCCTGAAAGGATAAGATAATTTTCTGCGTTTTATTTTTTTTGAAATCGTTAAAACTGAGCTCGCAGTTGGTATTGAAGCAGACATATGGACATGACTGTGTTAACTCGTCTTGTGAAGATAATATATGCTTTATGTGGTCGGCGATATCTCCTTCTCTGCGTAGCGAACTTCATGGGATCGCAAATATATATTATTTTTGCAGGAGTATAAAAAACGCTATTCAGCCTTGCTGAAGACTATTTACTTTTCACGCTCTTTTTATGCCACGCCAATTTTTTGGATTGAATCTGCTTTCTCTTTACTTTAATAGCCTATATACCAATTTTCATTGTTTAAGCTAATATGGAAACTTGCAATTTATTGAAATTAGCTTGTGAAGTTGTAAGTCAATTAATTAAGAAAAAAAAAGTTTTCCTTTCAACGCCGTAAATTTTCTGTCTTTTCCTCTTCATCACTTTGTATGATAAGTACCAGTTTCAGTGGTCCGATCTTAATGACAATTCCAGAAATTTAGTCTGCGTACGTAAAGTTACTATGTTTGTTTATGTTTTTTTCATCCCTCTATCTTCCAAAACGAAAAAGTTTTCCATTCAACGATTTAAGTTCTGTTCATTTTTCTTTTTCATTCTGTATGGGTGCTACCAGTTCTAATGGTCTGATCATTGCAGTTCCGACAAATGATTTATGGTGGTAAAGCTGTAAAATTTCAGGTCAATAGTCGGAGATTTCTCCTTCTGGGGGTTACAAACTCCGTGACAAAGTCATAATAATATTTACATACGTGAAGAGTATAAAAACACTAATATGTGTACATATGTGGCTGTATGTAAAAGATGAAGAAGAAGTCAAGCACAATTTCGAAAGTAATGCTCCTCCGTTTTCTCACCGTTCTCTTGTTCTCTTTGCAAACAACACACTCATACCAATACAAAAGTGTAAGAAGAAGCAAAGAATGGTACGTGCTTGCGTCCACAAAATCTTAATATTGTTTATTTTTCTTCTTCTTTCCGTATGGAGGCTACCAGTTAAAATGGTCGGATTGATACCAAAACATTATAACAACCTTCAGGAGGTCCATCTAAAGATTAACTGAAAATTTCATTGAATCGGAAGCTGTTTTTGAGTTATGCGCTTATTAACATATTTTTCGATTCATTTTTATTATACTATAGATTATTGTCTCACATTCAATAATAAGTGATCATAGGTAACTAAACACTGCACTAAATACGATATACATAGCTACGGTTTCTTTCGTGTATCAGTTGATAAAAGCAAACTCAGTAGTGAAAATCCAAGAAAAACAACACTGACATTGACAGTTTGTTGTTGTTTCAACTTTTTTTTAATTTGACATGACTTGGAGTCAAATCCTTCAAGCCGTACATACCTGCATTGTTTACTCATTAGTGCGTGTAATTTGCAAAGAGTATTAATTAATTTTAATACTCTCTGGCTTGTACGTTCTCTCAAAGTTTTCTTGTTCTCTTTCAATTAACAAACACATAACATTACTGACGTATAAGAAGAAGCATAGCATGTTACGTTTAATGCTTGCGACGTCGCAAGTTTGTATGGGAAAAAGAAAAGGTCTGTTTTTAGGGTTTTTCCGGCAATTATTTGAATTTTTCTCGCCGTAAAAACCATCTTTGAACTTCAACGAACATTTAAAAAAAAGAATTGGCCAAATTGGTCCAGGCGTTGTTGAGTTATGCGCTTACCAACACATTTTGCGATTCATTTTTATATTATAGATATGTATAAATAGTAATAAATAAATAAGAATCTGTTTAAACAATTAAAAAAATATTTTCATTTAATTTTTAAAAATTCTTATTCCATTTTGGTTAAAAAGTTTGCCATTATTTGATAAAATTTTTTTTTTTTCTTTGAGCTGCTGCTCCATCACATTAACAAGTTGCGCACCAACAGCCGCAATTGATGATGTTTGTGCATTGAGCACCTTCAACTCTTTGACAATATCTTTCAATGTTGCGTTTTCCTCAGCAACGAGTGAGTTGATGTTTGAGGAATAAACGGATGACGTGGTGGCGGATGACGTTGTGGTGGCGGATGACATGGTGGTGGCAGATGACATGGTGGGGGTGGATGACGTGGTGGCGGATGAAAAAGCAACAACATGCTTTCTCTTACGAGAAAGATTGGCAGTCTTGCTCGTTGATGGCAAGTTTTCATTATTGTATACAAATTCTGCAATAAATTATGCACATTAAAAAATACTATTTGCGTAATTATATGAATTACACTTACCGAGCTCTTCATTTTCTTTATTTTGAAACCAGTCTTGGCTCTCAGAGTTCAGTCCAAATGCGGACGAACCCTGAATACCATCGATCAACGAATACATATTCGTGATGACTGCTATTCTGTCCTCTATTGGATTTAGAGGCTCAATTTGGTAAGGTCCCCCTCCAGTGGCCTTACTCTCAGCCTTGTTTCTTGCTAGCTTTTTTTTATGGACATCTTCCAGTCTTTCCATATCTACAATTTATATGGCATGTAATAAATGTATTTCGAATTACATATGTACTCACCCGTCGCCACTCATCAGCAGTCTTAATTGGTGGTCCTGCGCTGTTCAGGTCTTCCACCAATTTATTCCACGCATCTCTTGCGCAACCTCGGTCACCTTTCACAAATCCGTTTGCAATGTCCTCATGCGCTTCCATAAAATTTACAAAGATTTCGTCCTGCTCCGCTGTTCTATGCTTTCCCCTAAAATTGGATTACTCATTACCAAGTAAAACATATTTCACTGACAATAATTACATGTTTCAAAAGAATTGCAAATTAAATTTTCAATTTATTTTTTTTTTTTTCCTTTAGCCGTCTACTTGTTCGGCTGCTTAGTCCACTCATGATCTAAGACTGTGTGTGGCAGGCAAATGATGCCTATATTGCCAGGGTTTCTGTTACAAGCGTGACGCGCGAGTTACCGATCTGGTACCCCGCACCGATCGGCCACCAAAGCCGCCTCGCCTACACAGCCAACAGTGAGCAGTGAACTCACACATCTCGGGTTCAGCAACCACAAGTTGCTGACATATCAAAAACAACACAAGCAGAATGTTTACATTGTCGCGAGTATCAGCGACAATGTAGACGTTAACATAAACAAAACCAAGAGCTGTTGCAATGTCCGGCACAGCATAAGAAACGTCGCAACGTCCGGCAAAGCCAAAAGTGCTGAGCCGACTATATACAAATTATATACTTATAAGTTTCATTGTTACACATAAGAATACATAAGTAAGTTTCAAGCTTCTGTCCGTTAGGCAGAATGCTAATAAATTCATTCTAAAAACCGAAGCCGAACAGTGAAGTCATTACTTGAACTAGAGATGTGATCACTAATCTAATCGTTACCCGGCCCGACTGGTAACTGGCGCAGCCGAAAAAGAAGAACGAAGGAGGACATCAGCAACATTACTACAACATCAAAGAGGACATCAGCAACATTACTGCAACATCAAAGAAGACATCAGCAACACAACATCAAAACCAACTCAACAAAAAACCAGTAAGGATTGGAGTCGACAGTAATCGACTCCGACATACCCTGTACCTTCAATTAGTAACGACTGTTTGAAGGCGTGACCCCGCCCACTTTTTCATCAAAATAGATTTCATTTCCATTTAATATCACACATACCTTTTTTACACTTTTAGACCAATTGGTTCCAGAGATACAACGTTTTTCTATATGTGGGCGTGGCAACGCCCATTTTGTAATTGAATCATGTTATATTCAATCCCAATAGCATACATGCAAAATTTCATTCTTGTAGGTTTTATGGTTCTTGAGATATAAGCGTTTTAAATTTGTATTATAAAGGGGCGTGGCTACGCCCATTTTTTTCTTGTATCTTCTTGGGACTCGTTTCAGCTATATACATTCCAAATTTGGTGATCCTATCACAAAAGACAACCGAGATAATACGACTTTTGTAAATTATTTTCCCGAGGTTGCTCCAGTCATTTGCCCCTCACCCCTAAACGAAGTTTAAAAGGGGGAAAACAAAATAAACTTGATCTGCTTAAGAAATGACAGAATCGAAGTGCGAAGAGCTTTTGGTTCTATCTATTATAGTTTCCGAGATCTAGGCGTTCATACAGACGGACAGACGGACAGACGGACAGACAGACAGGCGGACAGACGGACATGGCTATATCAACTCGTCTTATCGAGCTGATCAAGAATATATATACTTTGTATAGTCGGAGATGTCTCCTTCTGGGTGTTACATACATTGTCGATGCTGACAAAACTAATATACCCTTGTACTATAAGGTACAGGGTTTAAAAAAACCAGTAAGGATTGGAGTCGACAGTAATCGACTCCGACATACCCTGTACCTTCAATTAGTAACGACTGTTTGAAGGCGTGACCCCGCCCACTTTTTCATCAAAATAGATTTCATTTCCATTTAATATCACACATACCTTTTTTACACGTTTAGACCAATTGGTTCCAGAGATACAACGTTTTTCTATATGTGGGCGTGGCAACGCCCATTTTGTAATTGAATCATGTTATATTCAATCCCAATAGCATACATGCAAAATTTCATTCTTGTAGGTTTTATGGTTCTTGAGATATAAGCGTTTTAAATTTGTATTATAAAGGGGCGTGGCTACGCCCATTTTTTCTTGTATCTTCTTGGGACTCGTTTCAGCTATGTACATTCCAAATTTGGTGATCCTATCACAAAAGACAACCGAGATAATACGACTTTTGTAAATTTTTTTCCCGAGGTTGCTCCAGTCATTTGCCCCTCACCCCTAAACGAAGTTTAAAAGGGGGAAAACAAAATAAACTTGATCTGCTTAAGAAATGACAGAATCGAAGTGCGAAGAGCTTTTGGTTCTATCTATTATAGTTTCCGAGATCTAGGCGTTCATACAGACGGACAGTCGGACAGACGGACAGACAGACAGACGGACAGACGGACATGGCTATATCAAATCGTCTTATCGAGCTGATCAAGAATATATATACTTTGTATAGTCGGAGATGTCTCCTTCTGGGTGTTACATACATTGTCGATGCTGACAAAACTAATATACCCTTGTACTATAAGGTACAGGGTATAAAAACACTGCAAGATGAACCTAAAGATGACATCATCACTAAGAAGAGGACCAATGAGAATAATGATAGTAATTATAATGTAAGTTAGCGATATAAAATTTGATTTGTGAAAGTGAGACAAAAGTGAGACAAAGTGAGGCAAGTGAGTGAGCAAAAAAAAAAAAAAAAAAAGAAGAAGGAAATGAGTTAAAAGTAAAAAAAAAAAAAAAAAAATAGAAGTGAACACGTATGCACCAAACAATCGGGCACTGTCCGCAAATAAAACGCAAAAGAAAAGAAACCTATGACAAACAACTAACCAAAAAAAAAACCAGTAAGGACGCTATCTTCAGCAAGGCTGAAGCTATAATATTTTTCACTTTGTGTCACTATAAAAAAAACTAAATGAATAGTTTTCATGCCTCCCTAACAACATAACTGTAATGTTTCAAGTCAATTCGTTAAAAAACAAAAAATTTTTCCATACAACGGTTCAAGTTTTGCGATAAGTGGGCGTAGCCATGCCCAAATTTGATCAAAATAGTTTTCATTCCTCCCTAAGAACATAACTGTAAAGTTTCAAGTCAATTGGTTAAAAAACAAAAAAGTTTTCCATACAACGGGTCAATTTTTGCTATAAGTAGGCGTGACTACGCCCACTTTTGGTCAAAATAGTTTTCATTCCTCTCTAGGAACATAACTGTAAAGTTTCAAGTCAATTGATTAAAAAACCAAAAAGTTTTCCATACAAAGGGTCAAGTTAAGCTATAAGTGGGCGTGGCCATGCCCACTTTTGGTCAAAATAGTTTTCATTCCTCCCTAAGAACATAACTGTAAAGTTTCAAGTCAATTGGTTAAAAAACAAAAAAGTTTTCCATACAACGGGTCAATTTTTGCTATAAGTAGGCGTGACTACGCCCACTTTTGGTCAAAATAGTTTTCATTCCTCTCTAGGAACATAACTGTAAAGTTTCAAGTCAATTGATTAGAAAACCAAAAAGTTTTCCATACAAAGGGTCAAGTTAAGCTATAAGTGGGCGTGGCCATGCCCACTTTTGATCAAAATAGTTTTCATTCCTCCCTAAGAACATAACTGTAAAGTTTCAAGTCAATTAGTTAAGAAACAAAAAAGTTTTCCATACAACGGGTCAATTTTCGCTATAAGTGGGCGTGGCTACGCCTGGCTACGCCCACTTTTGGTCAAAATAGTTTTCATTCCTCCCTAAGAGCATAACTGCAAAGTTTCAAGTCAATTGGTTAAAAAACAAAAAAGTTTTCCATACAACGGGTCAATTTTCGCTATAAGTAGGCGTGGCTACGCCCACTTTTGGTTAAAATAGTTTTCATTCCTCCCTAAGAACATAACTGTAAAGTTTCAAGTCAATTGGTTGAAAAACAAAAAAGTTTTCCATACAACGGGTCAATTTTCGCTATAAGTAGGCGTGGCTACGCCCACTTTTGGTTAAAATAGTTTTCATTCCTCCCTAAGAACATAACTGTAAAGTTTCAAGTCAATTGGTTGAAAAACAAAAAAGTTTTCCATACAAAGGGTCAAGTTAAGCTATAAGTGGGCGTGGCTACGCCCACTTTTGATCAAAATAGTTTTCATTCCTCTCTAGGAACATAACTGTAAAGTTTCAAGTCAATTGATTAGAAAACCAAAAAGTTTTCCATACAAAGGGTCAAGTTAAGCTATAAGTGGGCGTGGCCATGCCCACTTTTGATCAAAATAGTTTTCATTCCTCTCTAAGAACATAACTGTAAAGTTTCAAGTCAATTGGTTAAAAAACAAAAAAGTTTTCCATACAACGGGTAAATTTTCGCTATAAGTGGGCGTGGCTACGCGTGGTTACGCCCACATTTGGTCAAAATAGATTTCATTCCTTCCTAAGAACATAACTTTAAAATTTCAAGTCAATTGGTTAAGAAACAAAAAAGTTTTCCATACAACGACGTGAATATTCCTTCTCTTCCTCTTCTTCATTTTGTATGGGAGCTACCAGTTCCAGATGTCCAATCTCAATGAAACTTTCAGGCATGTAGTCGGACCATGTAAAACAACTATGTTTAAAATTTCAGCACTCTATTGTACAAAACAAAAAAGTTTTCCATACAACGATTCAAGTTTTGTTCACTTTTCTTCTTCTTTTCGTATGGGAGCTACCTGTTCCAATAATCCGATCATGCTGGTTCCGACGAATGATTCATCGTAATAAATTCTAAGACTCTGTGCAAAGTTTCAGCTCGATAGCTTCAAAACTGAGGGACTAGTTTGCATACATACAGACAGACAGACAGACCGACAGACCGACAGACCGACAGACGGACAGACGGACAGACGGACATGGCTAAATCAACTCGTCTTGTCGTCCTGATCAAGAATATATATACTTTATATAGTCGGAAATTAATATTTCGATCTGTTACAAACTCCGTGACAAAGTTAATATACTATTTCACATAAGTGAAAAGTATAAAAAGTTAATATACTATTTCACATAAGTGAAAAGTATAAAAAGTTAATATACTATTTCACATAAGTGAAAAGTATAAAAAGAACACACACAAAACAAAACGGTTTAGTTAACAAATTTTTTTTTTGATAAAATTGAAATTGAAACAAAAAGAAGAAAGCACGACTCTGCTACCCAGCAACCCGCTAGGTATCGTCAGAGAGCACTAACAAAGAGCCCTAGTTTCTTTTTATTCAGAAAAAAAAAAAGCCGGTGGGCATACACATAAATGTACAAATAAAATTGAAATTCGCTCAACTAACAAAAAGAAGAAAGCACGACTCTGGTACACAGTAATCCGCTGGGTATTGTCAGAGAGCACTAACAAGGAGCCCTAGTTTCTTTTTTATAAAACATAAGCAAACAATTAGCCGGTGGGCATACACATACTAACAAACAATTAGCCGGTGGGCATACACATTATCAAACAACAGGCCGGTGGGCATACATATTATCAAACAATTAGCCCATGGCCACACACAAAAACAAAACTGCATACGTTGTAACAATCTTCTAAATAAAAATTTTTTTTTTTACAAATCAAATACACTCATACAAACAAATAGCGACATAGCTATAAATATTCCAAACGCTACACTTATATATAAAAAAAAGGGAAAAGCAATTTTTCTCATACAAATAATAAACAAATCAAACCAAGTCAAAAGCATATACATATCTAAACAAATAGCGACATAGCTATACACATTCCAAACGCTTCACTTATACATATATATAAGAAAAAAAGTCTCACAAAAATAATAAGCAAATCAAACCAAATCAAAAGCATACACATATATAAACAAATAAGCGACACAGCTATACATATTCCAAACTCTTACACACACATACAAAGAAAAGTCTCACAACAAAAAAAAAGCAATTCAAATCAAATAAAAAACAAAGCAATTCAAATCAAACACATACAAACAGTTAGCGACATAGCTACATAATTTTAGAATATACACATATACATATATAAGCAAGTAAAACAAAAAAAAACGAAAGAGTCGCTTTTCACAAAAATTAAAATCAAGCCAAAACACATATATCAAATTACCAAGAAAACTATACAAACTTAAGATATATACGCATATACATACAAACAAATAGCGAAACGGCTATATAAATTTAAGTACACACACATATATAAGCAAAAGTTCGGAAAAAGACCCTAAATTACTACAATCGAAAAACGCATACCCGTACAAACAGAATAACGAAACTTACACTAAAGACGAGCAGATATATTTAAATGCCGGCAAAGTTCCCGTTTAAGGCAAAAGCTCGTGCAGGACTCAGAAGTAGTAGTAGTTTGCCAGAAATTAGAGAGAATAGCGTCCAACCAGCATCTCCTAGAACAATTATGGATTCTGGCCACGCTTCGGGTTCAACACCCACAACAGTCAGTGGTGTCAGTGCTTTGAGTGGCCTATCAACTTCGTTAGGTGCAACTGACATCCTGGCTTTCATTAAAGAGTTACCGTGTTTCGACGGAACCTCTAGCCAGTTACAAAAATTCATAACTAATGTGGAGGAGATTATAATGCTCATTAGAGGAACAGACCAAACACCTTATGGCCTGCTTCTCCTCAGAGCAATTCGTAATAAAGTAGTGGGTAAGGCTGACGAAGCCTTAGCCATGCTTAACACGCAATTGGTCTGGGACGACATTAAAAAAAATTTAAACAGTCTCTATGCTTGTAAGAAGAGCGAGGCAATTCTACTGAAATGCAAACCTTTTCGGGCAATATGTCCATCGCGCAACTTTTCTTCGGTATTACAAAAATACGTACCGAATTAGTTTCAATCCTTAGAAACAACAACCAACTACTTGCGGCCAATGATGCAAAGAAAAAACCAGTAAGGACGCTATCTTCAGCAAGGCTGAAGCTATAATACTTTTCACTTTGTGTCACTATAAAAAAAACTAAATGAATAGTTTTCATGCCTCCCTAACAACATAACTGTAATGTTTCAAGTCAATTCGTTAAAAAACAAAAAATTTTTCCATACAACGGTTCAAGTTTTGCGATAAGTGGGCGTAGCCATGCCCAAATTTGGTCAAAATAGTTTTCATTCCTCTCTAGGAACATAACTGTAAAGTTTCAAGTCAATTGGTTAAAAAACAAAAAAGTTTTCCATACAAAGGGTCAAGTTAAGCTATAAGTGGGCGTGGCCATGCCCACTTTTGGTCAAAATAGTTTTCATTCCTCCCTAAGAACATAACTGTAAAGTTTCAAGTCAATTGGTTAAAAAACAAAAAAGTTTTCCATACAACGGGTCAATTTTTGCTATAAGTAGGCGTGACTACGCCCACTTTTGGTCAAAATAGTTTTCATTCCTCTCTAGGAACATAACTGTAAAGTTTCAAGTCAATTGATTAGAAAACCAAAAAGTTTTCCATACAAAGGGTCAAGTTAAGCTATAAGTGGGCGTGGCCATGCCCACTTTTGATCAAAATAGTTTTCATTCCTCCCTAAGAACATAACTGTAAAGTTTCAAGTCAATTAGTTAAGAAACAAAAAAGTTTTCCATACAACGGGTCAATTTTCGCTATAAGTGGGCGTGGCTACGCCTGGCTACGCCCACTTTTGGTCAAAATAGTTTTCATTCCTCCCTAAGAGCATAACTGCAAAGTTTCAAGTCAATTGGTTAAAAAACAAAAAAGTTTTCCATACAACGGGTCAATTTTCGCTATAAGTAGGCGTGGCTACGCCCACTTTTGGTTAAAATAGTTTTCATTCCTCCCTAAGAACATAACTGTAAAGTTTCAAGTCAATTGGTTGAAAAACAAAAAAGTTTTCCATACAACGGGTCAATTTTCGCTATAAGTAGGCGTGGCTACGCCCACTTTTGGTTAAAATAGTTTTCATTCCTCCCTAAGAACATAACTGTAAAGTTTCAAGTCAATTGGTTGAAAAACAAAAAAGTTTTCCATACAAAGGGTCAAGTTAAGCTATAAGTGGGCGTGGCTACGCCCACTTTTGATCAAAATAGTTTTCATTCCTCTCTAGGAACATAACTGTAAAGTTTCAAGTCAATTGATTAGAAAACCAAAAAGTTTTCCATACAAAGGGTCAAGTTAAGCTATAAGTGGGCGTGGCCATGCCCACTTTTGATCAAAATAGTTTTCATTCCTCTCTAAGAACATAACTGTAAAGTTTCAAGTCAATTGGTTAAAAAACAAAAAAGTTTTCCATACAACGGGTAAATTTTCGCTATAAGTGGGCGTGGCTACGCGTGGTTACGCCCACATTTGGTCAAAATAGATTTCATTCCTTCCTAAGAACATAACTTTAAAATTTCAAGTCAATTGGTTAAGAAACAAAAAAGTTTTCCATACAACGACGTGAATATTCCTTCTCTTCCTCTTCTTCATTTTGTATGGGAGCTACCAGTTCCAGATGTCCAATCTCAATGAAACTTTCAGGCATGTAGTCGGACCATGTAAAACAACTATGTTTAAAATTTCAGCACTCTATTGTACAAAACAAAAAAGTTTTCCATACAACGATTCAAGTTTTGTTCACTTTTCTTCTTCTTTTCGTATGGGAGCTACCTGTTCCAATAATCCGATCATGCTGGTTCCGACGAATGATTCATCGTAATAAATTCTAAGACTCTGTGCAAAGTTTCAGCTCGATAGCTTCAAAACTGAGGGACTAGTTTGCATACATACAGACAGACCGACAGACCGACAGACGGACAGACGGACAGACGGACATGGCTAAATCAACTCGTCTTGTCGTCCTGATCAAGAATATATATACTTTATATAGTCGGAAATTAATATTTCGATCTGTTACAAACTCCGTGACAAAGTTAATATACTATTTCACATAAGTGAAAAGTATAAAAAGTTAATATACTATTTCACATAAGTGAAAAGTATAAAAAGAACACACACAAAACAAAACGGTTTAGTTAACAAATTTTTTTTTTGATAAAATTGAAATTGAAACAAAAAGAAGAAAGCACGACTCTGCTACCCAGCAACCCGCTAGGTATCGTCAGAGAGCACTAACAAAGAGCCCTAGTTTCTTTTTATTCAGAAAAAAAAAAAAGCCGGTGGGCATACACATAAATGTACAAATAAAATTGAAATTCGCTCAACTAACAAAAAGAAGAAAGCACGACTCTGGTACACAGTAATCCGCTGGGTATTGTCAGAGAGCACTAACAAGGAGCCCTAGTTTCTTTTTTATAAAACATAAGCAAACAATTAGCCGGTGGGCATACACATACTAACAAACAATTAGCCGGTGGGCATACACATTATCAAACAACAGGCCGGTGGGCATACATATTATCAAACAATTAGCCCATGGCCACACACAAAAACAAAACTGCATACGTTGTAACAATCTTCTAAATAAAAATTTTTTTTTTTACAAATCAAATACACTCATACAAACAAATAGCGACATAGCTATAAATATTCCAAACGCTACACTTATATATAAAAAAAAGGGAAAAGCAATTTTTCTCATACAAATAATAAACAAATCAAACCAAGTCAAAAGCATATACATATCTAAACAAATAGCGACATAGCTATACACATTCCAAACGCTTCACTTATACATATATATAAGAAAAAAAGTCTCACAAAAATAATAAGCAAATCAAACCAAATCAAAAGCATACACATATATAAACAAATAAGCGACACAGCTATACATATTCCAAACTCTTACACACACATACAAAGAAAAGTCTCACAACAAAAAAAAAGCAATTCAAATCAAATAAAAAACAAAGCAATTCAAATCAAACACATACAAACAGTTAGCGACATAGCTACATAATTTTAGAATATACACATATACATATATAAGCAAGTAAAACAAAAAAAAACGAAAGAGTCGCTTTTCACAAAAATTAAAATCAAGCCAAAACACATATATCAAATTACCAAGAAAACTATACAAACTTAAGATATATACGCATATACATACAAACAAATAGCGAAACGGCTATATAAATTTAAGTACACACACATATATAAGCAAAAGTTCGGAAAAAGACCCTAAATTACTACAATCGAAAAACGCATACCCGTACAAACAGAATAACGAAACTTACACTAAAGACGAGCAGATATATTTAAATGCCGGCAAAGTTCCCGTTTAAGGCAAAAGCTCGTGCAGGACTCAGAAGTAGTAGTAGTTTGCCAGAAATTAGAGAGAATAGCGTCCAACCAGCATCTCCTAGAACAATTATGGATTCTGGCCACGCTTCGGGTTCAACACCCACAACAGTCAGTGGTGTCAGTGCTTTGAGTGGCCTATCAACTTCGTTAGGTGCAACTGACATCCTGGCTTTCATTAAAGAGTTACCGTGTTTCGACGGAACCTCTAGCCAGTTACAAAAATTCATAACTAATGTGGAGGAGATTATAATGCTCATTAGAGGAACAGACCAAACACCTTATGGCCTGCTTCTCCTCAGAGCAATTCGTAATAAAGTAGTGGGTAAGGCTGACGAAGCCTTAGCCATGCTTAACACGCAATTGGTCTGGGACGACATTAAAAAAAATTTAAACAGTCTCTATGCTTGTAAGAAGAGCGAGGCAATTCTACTGAAATGCAAACCTTTTCGGGCAATATGTCCATCGCGCAACTTTTCTTCGGTATTACAAAAATACGTACCGAATTAGTTTCAATCCTTAGAAACAACAACCAACTACTTGCGGCCAATGATGCAAAGAAAAAACCAGTAAGGACGCTATCTTCAGCAAGGCTGAAGCTATAATACTTTTCACTTTGTGTCACTATAAAAAAAACTAAATGAATAGTTTTCATGCCTCCCTAACAACATAACTGTAATGTTTCAAGTCAATTCGTTAAAAAACAAAAAATTTTTCCATACAACGGTTCAAGTTTTGCGATAAGTGGGCGTAGCCATGCCCAAATTTGGTCAAAATAGTTTTCATTCCTCCCTAAGAACATAACTGTAAAGTTTCAAGTCAATTGGTTAAAAAACAAAAAAGTTTTCCATACAACGGGTCAATTTTTGCTATTAGTAGGCGTGACTACGCCCACTTTTGGTCAAAATAGTTTTCATTCCTCTCTAGGAACATAACTGTAAAGTTTCAAGTCAATTGATTAAAAAACCAAAAAGTTTTCCATACAAAGGGTCAAGTTAAGCTATAAGTGGGCGTGGCCATGCCCACTTTTGGTCAAAATAGTTTTCATTCCTCCCTAAGAACATAACTGTAAAGTTTCAAGTCAATTGGTTAAAAAACAAAAAAGTTTTCCATACAACGGGTCAATTTTTGCTATAAGTAGGCGTGACTACGCCCACTTTTGGTCAAAATAGTTTTCATTCCTCTCTAGGAACATAACTGTAAAGTTTCAAGTCAATTGATTAAAAAACCAAAAAGTTTTCCATACAACGGGTCAATTTTTGCTATAAGTAGGCGTGACTACGCCCACTTTTGGTCAAAATAGTTTTCATTCCTCCCTAAGAGCATAACTGCAAAGTTTCAAGTCAATTGGTTAAAAAACAAAAAAGTTTTCCATACAACGGGTCAATTTTTGCTATAAGTAGGCGTGACTACGCCCACTTTTGGTCAAAATAGTTTTCATTCCTCCCTAAGAGCATAACTGCAAAGTTTCAAGTCAATTGGTTGAAAAACAAAAAAGTTTTCCATACAAAGGGTCAATTTTCGCTATAAAAGGGCGTGGCTACGCCCACTTTTGGTCGAAATGGTTTTCATTCTTCCCTAAGAACATAACTGTAAAGTTTCAAGTCAATTGGTTGAAAAACAAAAAAGTTTTCCATACAAAGGGTCAATTTTCGCTATAAAAGGGCGTGGCTACGCCCACTTTTGGTCAAAATGGTTTTCATTCTTCCCTAAGAACATAACTCTAATGTTTCAAGTCAATTGGTTAAGAAACAAAAAAGTTTTCCATACAACGGGTCAATTTTCGCTATAAGTGGGCGTGGCTACGCCTGGCTACGCCCACTTTTGGTCAAAATAGTTTTCATTCCTCTCTAAGAACATAACTGTAAAGTTTCAAGTCAATTGGTTAAAAAACAAAAAAGTTTTCCATACAACGGGTAAATTTTCGCTATAAGTGGGCGTGGCTACGCGTGGTTACGCCCACATTTGGTCAAAATAGATTTCATTCCTCCCTAAGAACATAACTTTAAAATTTCAAGTCAATTGGTTAAGAAACAAAAAAGTTTTCCATACAACGACGTGAATATTCCTTCTCTTCCTCTTCTTCATTTTGTATGGGAGCTACCAGTTCCAGATGTCCAATCTCAATGAAACTTTCAGGCATGTAGTCGGACCATGTAAAACAACTATGTTTAAAATTTCAGCACTCTATTGTACAAAACAAAAAAGTTTTCCATACAACGATTCAAGTTTTGTTCACTTTTCTTCTTCTTTTCGTATGGGAGCTACCTGTTCCAATAATCCGATCATGCTGGTTCCGACGAATGATTCATCGTAATAAATTCTAAGACTCTGTGCAAAGTTTCAGGTCGATAGCTTCAAAACTGAGGGACTAGTTTGCATACATACAGACAGACAGACAGACCGACATACAGACAGACGGACAGACGGACATGGCTAAATCAACTCGTCTTGTCGTCCTGATCAAGAATATATATACTTTATATAGTCGGAAATTAATATTTCGAACTGTTACAAACTCCGTGACAAAGTTAATATACTATTTCACATAAGTGAAAAGTATAACTATGTGACGAAATCGCCCTGAACACCTTCCTGGTCAACTTACGCGATCCACTTAATACTCTAATCAGAGTTAAAAACCCAAAAACCATTGAAGAGGCTTACGAGTTCTGCCGAGTTGAACAGAGCTTTTACTTTCAAAAGCGAAGTTCAAATGATAGGGGACAAGGGCCTAGGCCATACCCACAACAACAAAACAACGGACAACAACGAAATAATAACAATCAAAAACCTCGAGACAATAACTATCGACATAATAATGACAACAATCGTTCCAATCCTCCACAAAATCCTTTCAAAGCACCTAACAACCAGTATAATAACGCGAACTAACACCTACAAAACCGTTAGACATAGTCCACATCGATATTTACTGTATCAATCACACATATAACCTGACAATGATAGACAAATTTTCAAAATTCGCTAGTGCCTACCCAATACCCAACAGAAACTGTGCAAATGTCATAAAATCACTACAGCACTTCGTTAGCTTCCTTGGTATTCCTAAACAAATTGTTTATGATCAAGGTGCAGAATTTGCTAGCAACTTATTTAAAGATTTTTGTCGCCAATATGATATCGAGTTACATATGACTCGATAAAACTCGATAGTTTACGTTGCTTCCTTGTCTCTATCAGTATTCTATAAATTTCTGTCAGTGTAGAATGTAGACGTTCTACAGGTGCATTGCTGGATGACTGTTGGAAAGACGTCATATGTAACTCGATGAAATACTATCCGAAACCCTAATCACCTATAACAATGCCATCCACTCCACTACAAAACATACACCATTTGAACTGTTCAATGGAAGAACGCACACCTTTGACCAAACGATACAATTTAACGACCACCACGACTACATTACAAAACTAAACCAATTTCGCGAGACTCTTTATCCAGAGATAAAGGATCGCCTAGAAAAAACATCCCGACAAAAACTAAAAAGACTTAATGAGACTAGAGAAAAACCCACACCGGTAGCAACCGATGACGTGGTTTTTAGAAAAGAAAACAGGAGGAATAAAATTACACCTCGGTTTTCAAAACACAAAGTACTTTCAGACAATGGCCCTACTGTGGTCACGACTAGACTTCAAAAGATTCACAAATCAAAAATCAGACGAACCAAACGTAGGAGATAAACTACTTTATCTTTTTTATTTTCTTTTGCACAGTGCTCTGTGTATTACAGCTCAACACATATCCGTCCGTCCGATAAACGATTCAGCACC
The DNA here is from genome assembly GCA_034638295.1 of Phortica okadai. Lineage (NCBI taxonomy): Eukaryota > Metazoa > Arthropoda > Insecta > Diptera > Drosophilidae > Phortica > Phortica okadai. The sequence continues at coordinate 7,374,084 of CM067853.1, read as the reverse complement.
CATTGCTAGAATCGACCTAGGCGAAGCCCTACTTATCAAGTCCTACGAAACAATAAATCACGTAATAGACACTACAGCTTATAACAAGTGTATACAGAAACTATATGACGCCATTGACCGTATCAGACTAAACGACGACTTTGTAGACCCTGTGGCTGTTTTAAAAGCTAAGCTGACCAACTACAAAATAAAATAGACTCTCTCCTACCCTATCATCGCCAAAAAAGGGGATTAGTCAACGGCCTAGGCAGCTTGGTCAAGCTAGTTACAGGCAACATGGACGACAACGACGCACAAGACATTAATACTCAACTGAGAGAAATAACGAGAACAGAGACATTTTTAACAAACCATATGAACAGACAAAATAAATTCAATACCAATAGACTTTAAACAGATTCGAGTCAATATCGGATCACATAAACAAAGAACATATTTCGATAACAAATTTTTTTTCGACCTTTAGAAACACAATAAATAAAGAATTCGAAGAAGACAGTATAAAATTGCAAACAATGCAAACTGTCAATAGAATAGGGTTCAATATAGATCTACTAAAAGATCACATAAATAATATAGCGGAAAGCTTGCTGTTTTCAAAATTAAAAATTATACCAAAATACATATTAGATGATAGAGAAATCGAAAAAGTAAAAGAAATATTCGAATCGCAAAATGTAACGATAAAATCATTAGAAACAATGTACAATTTACTTAAACTTGAAACATCAATTCAAAACAGCAAGCTGATTTTTAAACTACAAATCCCGATTTTTGCAAAAGAAAAATACACTTTCTCCAGGCTTATTCCGCTACCAATAAATAAAAACAATTTTATAATTTCGCCAAAATTTGTGGCATTTAATATAAGAAAAACCTTAGGCTATAAACAAAAATGTAATGAATTAGAACATAAGTACTACTGCAACGAACCTGATACCCTGGACACCAGATGTCTGCACAACCTTCTGCACGAAGAGACAGGCTCCTGTGACATACAAGTAGTGGACACGTTGGAAAACATCTTCCAGCCAGAAAAGGGGGTGATATTTATATTCAACGGCAACAAAGTGCTCATCGAATCAACTTGTATGGACCCGATATACAGCAACGGCTCTGCAATAATAAAATATTCAAATTGCACCATACATATAAACGGCGCATCATACAACAATGCACCACTGACCATAGAAGAACATCCGGAAATCATACTCCCGCCGACACAAAAAATTGTCAGAAACAAGACGATTAAAACACTTACCCTCGAAAAACTACACCTAGATGCCATAAAATACAACGACGAGGTAGCACACTCATTCAACATTACAAGGTGGCATAACGCTGCGCTATATTCTTTGCTGGGTCTGCTGGCCATCATATCGATCATCGCATGGAAACTCAAAAAATCCAAAATCGTGTTTTACCCTCGGATCCAGCCTCACGTTCCAGTCATTGCTCCAGGCATCCCATCCTTATGGCCGTCGCTCAGAAGCGGGGGGGGGGAGGAGTTACCGATCTGGTACCCCGCACCGATCGGCCACCAAAGCCGCCTCGCCTACACAGCCAACAGTGAGCAGTGAACTCACACATCTCGGGTTCAGCAACCACAAGTTGCTGACATATCAAAAACAACACAAGCAGAATGTTTACATTGTCGCGAGTATCAGCGACAATGTAGACGTTAACATAAACAAAACCAAGAGCTGTTGCAATGTCCGGCACAGCATAAGAAACGTCGCAACGTCCGGCAAAGCCAAAAGTGCTGAGCCGACTATATACAAATTATATACTTATAAGTTTCATTGTTACACATAAGAATACATAAGTAAGTTTCAAGCTTCTGTCCGTTAGGCAGAATGCTAATAAATTCATTCTAAAAACCGAAGCCGAACAGTGAAGTCATTACTTGAACTAGAGATGTGATCACTAATCTAATCGTTACCCGGCCCGACTTGGTAACTCGCGCAGCAATCACACTATGCTGGGTTGCGAGTAGGCTGTGTAGTGCGGTGACTACTCCAGGCGTTTCGAGAGCAGAGTCTTTAAAAAGACTTGTTTGGTTACGATATCACTGTGACTTCTATATTTATTTCTTGCTTACTTTTGCTTACATTAAATATATGCTCACACCGGCTGTTATTTGTTTATGTCATAAATTTGCCAATCACACAGCATAAAAAAACCAGTAAGGGCGGTATAGTCGAGTATACTCGACAATATAATACCCTGTACACATGGTAGGCGGTGCCACACCCTCAATCTACAAAAACATATTGATCTGACATCGCCTATTCAAATAGTGTTCAAAATATCAAGAAATTCGGTCAAAAAATGTGGATTTTACGAAAAATTTAAGTTTGTAGGCCTCTGAGGGGTAGCCATCAAAAAGGGTGGAAATTTGTGGTATGCAGTTTTTAAGATGTATTATCACTGAGCTTGTATACAAAATTGCAGGTTCATACTTTTGTTAGTTTTGGAGATATAGCGTTTTTAAGAAAAATACTAGGGGAGGGGAAATTAAGGGGAGGGGGTAAAATTTTGGTATGCAGTTTCGTAGAGTTACTCATACTGAGTCTACATACCGACTTTCATGTTTCTATCTCTTTGGATGTTCGAGTTATAGCGTTTTCAAAAAGTGGGTGGTGCTGGATGGGCGGGAAGGAGTGGGCGTGGCACAAAACCATTCAAACTTGATCTGCTGCCGAGCATCACGAGTCTACCCTCCAAATTTCAAGTCTCTAGCTATTATAGTTTCCGAGAACCATTGGTGAGGACGGACGGACGGACGGACGGACAGACGGACGGACATGGCTTAATCAACTTCTCTTGTCGTCCCGATCAAGAATATATATACTTTATGGGGTCCCCCGACCCTCCTTCTCTGCGTTACATACATTTGGCTTTTGCACAAACACAATATACCCTGATACACAGTATGTGTACAGGGTATAAAAACATGGTTGTCATGCAATTTGTAAAATTTGTCGCGCGAAATATAAATGTGATTAAATTTACATTTAATACTTTTGTAGCATTCTAATTGTGTATATTATTAGACGTAAATACACAATTGTTTTAATTTGATGAGAAAAACAATGAAATAAGCATGAATAAATTACATTATTCTTATTTTGTATGTAGACAACTCTGCTGCGGGATGCCAAATTTTCGAAGACATATGTTCGAAAAACAATATCCCAGAGATTTTCTGTGACACCAAATAGAGAAATTGAAAAAACCGTCTTCGCAAAAACAAAATTTCGAAGACGGATTTCTGTGACACACCCGTATATGGAAAAACTACATATATTGATTAAAATATGAATTGATAATCGCAATGTTAGTTTTTAGAAATTTAAAAAAAAAAAATTTTCCCAATATAATAGAAAAATAGAGCTAAAAAAATATTTACAATAAAAAAAATTATATTAATTCATCAATATGGCATCACTGACCACTGGTTCACATTCGGTACCAGCTGATTTTTAATGCGCATTAACGATTGTCGCGTTTATGCGACACTCTTCAAGCGGTTTAATTCTGTTAGGTCGCTTTTAAAAAGCGCTCTACGCTAATGCGCATTAAGGCGTTTATGCATGCGTTTTTAGTTAGTGCGCATTGAATTAAAGCGCTTTAAGGCTCTCGCATAAACGAGGTAATAGAGTGAAAAATGAACTCTTTTCGGATTTTGCGTTTCTCTCATGCACGGTTGCGGTCCGCACAACGTCTTGAGTTCGGTCTTTTTTCAGCGACTAAGTAGCGTATGTTGTTAGGAATTGTATGTATACATACAAATTTTCCATAGAAAAACCAACAGCCCACAGCATTTGTATCAAACTCTTATGTATACATACGATTCCTAACAACATACGCCACGCTTCTTATACGCTGAAAAAACGATCGAACTCAAATCGTGGTGCAGACCGTAACTGTGCATGACACGCAAAAAGCGAAGAGTTCATTTTCCACTCTATGTATAATTACTTCATGTAAAAACATAGTAAAATAAAACCCCTAAAAATACCCCTAAAAATATTACACCCTTAAAAAAACCCTTTCGACTCAAAAAAAACCCTAAATTTAGGGGGAAAACCCCTAAGTTGGCAACCGCGGAACCACAGTTGCCGTCGTCAAAAACACGACGTCGAAAAAGCCGCGACGCAAGTTTTTTTTGTAGAGAAAGGGTAGTAGGGGAAAGGTTAGTGACGACGCGTCGCGATGGCAGAGCAAAAGTAACAGAGAAATAAAATTTGGAAATGATGGTGAAGAGTTTGCGGGAGGGTGAGTTAACGCACACGCAAAATGTTTTGTAGATGAAGGGGTAGGCGGAGGTTAGTTGTCGACGCAGACCAAAACAGTGACAGACAAACGGACTGTTTCGCCGTCGGACGAAATATCGCTTCTCTGCTATGATCGACATATTCACAATTTAGCGTGTTGCTTATACAAGTCTCTGTGGCTCAATGGGTTGAGCAGCGGATTGCAAATCGAAGAGCCTGGGTTCAATGCTCAGTAAGGGCAACAAGAAAAGGTGTGTAATGCAAGTAATTCAAGTAAGTTAAAATATATTAATCAATGTCTTTAATAAACTAATAAACACTTCTGAATATAGAAAAAATTTAAACTGATACTCTGCAAGCAATCAAAAAAAAAAAAAAACAGTATGGGAGCTATTTTCAGCTTTGCTGAAACTTATATACTCTTGCAAGCATTTTCTCAAGTGTTCTTATTGGAAAATATGTCTTATAGTTTTTCCAATAAGATTCATATAAGTTTATAAAGATAAAGGGGCGTGGCCCCGCCTATTATCTTATTTTTTTAACAAATACATTGCAATCATTGTACACTTTATTTTGCGATCTAATATCTCATCGACTTACAGAGAAATCACATTTTTAAATTTTTTTCTATATGGGCGGTGCCACGCCCTTATGTCCGATTTCTACGTAACTTTGGAATGTGGTCAAGGATTCATAAAAACGCGTAACTGCAAAGTTTTATCCGTTTATATTTAAGAACAAAAAAGTTTTCCTAACAAAAACCGAATTTTTGACCGATTGTTCCTATGGGAGCTATATCCTATATTTATCCGATCTCCACCAAATTTACTGTGTGTCTTAACTGGCGTCCTAGATATTTGTGTGCAAAAAATTGAGGCTATAACTTTAAAATCAAAGCGTTTATTGAGCAAAAACCTAATTTTTAACCGATCGTTCCTGTGGCAGCTATATCCTATAGTTATTCTGTCATGCTGGATTTTACATACAAACTGCGTGCAAGGAAAAGAAAATTTTCTGCGTTTAAATTTTTTCGATATCTTTAAAACTCTAGGAGGAGTTCGCATCGCAACAGACAGACAGACAGACGGACATGGCTATATGAACTCATCTCGTCGAGCTGATCAAGAATATATATACTTTATATAGTCGGAGATGTCTCCTTCTCTGCGTTGCCAACTTCATGACAAAGTTAATATACATAGAGAAAAAAAATCAAGTACGTTGTACTTAAATTGATACAATTCGGTGTTGAAAGTCCGTCAAGCACAAATGTTGTCCAATCAAGTAAAATGTAAAATTTTGTTTCATTTTCAAGAACAGTTTAAGCTTAATATAATACCAACAAAATTTAATCCGAGTCAATGTTGTTTTGGAAATAAGTTTACATTTTACTTTAATCAAGAACCAAACTGTAAAAAAAAAACTTATACCGAGTCCTTTTTGTTCTTAAAACAGGTGAATATTGTACTGGAATCAAGAACCGACTAAACTTAAATTACAACAAAAAAATTTTTGGCGAGACCACGACCACTTTTTCGTTCAAGTAAGTTTACATTGTTCTTGTATCAAGGCTCAGTACTTTTGCAAACTATTTCGGTTATTATCTTAATTTGATCGATTTTATTTTATATAAGTCATTGTTACAGTTAATTTGTTAAACATTTAAACAACATATAAATAGTATAATTAAATGGTAATTTTTCATTATTTATATAATAAACAGTAATACTTTGGTGTAGCAGGGGATTTGAACCTCTTACCTTCCGTTTCGTAGGACAACACACTAAGCCACAGGAAGCGACATAGGAACACTTGAAATTTCATAAATTTTATTTCTTGAAAACATTTTTGTTCCAAGTAGTCCAGTCATTTGGTAGTTCTACCTGGAAAGTTTTGCGGGAGTGTCGAGAATTGGCATCTATATGGATTATGGGCTGCTCTTTCCGAATTTCCACTTTGCGACCTTCTACGACCGCCGCTCGAGCCGCCATTTTGAAAAAATGGCGTCCAAAATCACTTTTTTGGCCATATCTCCATTTTGGCTCATTTTACGGCAAAATCATCTCTATACTAAATAAAACTAGAGGAAATTTCCAACAAATTATGTTCTGAATTTTTTTTTTTTCGTAGGACTAATAGTTTAGGCGTACGAGCGCCGCAAAGTGTACAACTTTGGTACTATGGTTTTCATACATTTTGTATGGAATTTGGTATTGTTTTGAATGATAATCTTACTCTCAGTCCAAGTGAATTAGATTTCACTAACTTTTATTGTATTTGATGTTGAGATTTAATGTTATATTAATCGTCAATTATAATAAAACGTTCCAAATTCGAGTGCAAATTAACAAATCCAAACCAACCTTTTTTTCATCAAAAATTGCCGTTTTCTAATGAAAGAGGCAAGTAACACTTGCATGGTTCTGGGCCTGTAAGTCTGTTGACGGGTTGGGAACGTTGTGTTTACTTGAATATAAGACAAGTACAATATTTAATATTGGCATCAAACACAACAAATTAAGCAAATTTTTAATATTTGGATTAATGAAAATCCCACACAAAATGTATGAAAACCATAGTACCAAAGTTGTACACTTTGCGGCGCTCGTACGCCTAAACTGTTAGTCTAACAAAAAAAAAAGGTTAGAACATAATTTGTTGGAAATTTCCTCTTGTTTAATTTAGTATAGATATTATATAGATAGATATATATAGATTTTTTCAAAATGGCGGCTCGAGCGGCGGTCGTAGAAGGTCGCAAAGTGGAAATTCGGAAAGAGCAACCCAAAATCCATATAGATGCCAATTTTCAAAACTCCCGCAAAACTTTCCAGGTAATCCCCTTTTTTACGACTTCCTTACTGTACTAAAGAGAACAAAAAATATTTAGTAAACAAAAACACTCTGGCTTTACAGGGGTTTGAACCTCATACCTTTGGTATTACAGTTAAACACACTAAACAGCAAGCAACATAGAAACTTATGATATTTGATAAATTTGAATTGTTTTAACATTTTTGTTCAAAGGAGTAAGAGAGAAAGAATGTATAAGAAGAAAGCGTTGTCATTTCAAGTTTGTTTGGTTTCGGTTTAAATTTTTGGGTTCTTGTTTTGTTTTCAAGTATAAAATGTGTATGAATTGACACTTTGTAGTTGATTCAAATCCATTTTGTTGTCGATTTTGATGTTAAGTACAAATCTTACTTATTTCGAGAACATTTAGACCAATTACAACTTAATTTGGTCTGTTGTTGATTCAAGTACAATCTGTGCTGTTCTCAGACCGGACTTTTTTCTCTGTGTACTCTTGCAAGAGTATAACAAAATAATAATAGCTTGGGCAGAAAAAATTATAATAATACTCAAAACTAAATATACCAGTTCATTCCTAATTTTTTTCTTTTTTTAACATTTTTGTATTTATTTATTGCGAAGCATCTGTTTTATAAAAAGAAAACAAAAAAAAAATTATTTGCATCGCGCCGTGCTGGGAATAGAACCCGAGACCTCTAGTTCAAAGCAAAACGAACAGCAAACGCAAAATTCCAATTGCAAATAAAATGAACGACGGCTTCGTGTCGCGCTGCCCATTCCATTAGTCGTGGTTTGGGAACTGCAAATGGCATGCTTGAGCCGTTCCCTATCCCTGCTACTAGCAGCGAGTGTGCAATGCGACTCTCGTGCTCGGGTCGTTCTTTGTCAATGCGAAATGGCATCGACGTATAGTTGCAAATTGTCCCACGAATATGGCCGAAAGCAGGTAGGTTCGGAATGCTTAGGCTGTCCTTGTTTTTTTTTTTTTTTTTTACTAACTACAGGCGCAAGACGTTGTGGTAGGGCACTACCCTCAAGTGGACTTGCGACACCAGGTCAGCCTGTTCCGCGACTACAGACAAAGTCAACAGTCGCTTTACTACTTACTCTACACACAATAAGAATACTAATAAACTAATTTTTAAACAATTTCTTTAATACTACTAAGTTACGCAATTAGTTATGTTATGTAGTTTTAATAAATAAAATTTTACTTATTTAAATATGTTAGAATACTACGTTTTATAAAGTTATTATAAAGTTGGAGCCGTCCTCCATTAAACTAAAATATTTGTTATAATACCTACATAAAACACGAAACGAGTCATGCTCTAAATATGTCGATCTGCAGGTACTGAGACAGATCGGACTAAAATTTCTGGTTACTCTAGCGGGAACATTGAACTCTATATACGCCAACAATGTAGGAGAGAATATCATGTCATTTATTAGGTTATGTAAAAACAAAGTACCAAGCATAGTTCTACGACTAGACAATGATGGCAAATTAATAAGCCATCACCCAGTACGCCTCTAGCCTCTAGCCTTATTAACGGACAGCGAAATATGTGAAGCGAAATGAAGTTTTGGATCCATCAAAACACCAAGGTCATTAAACTGAGAGATACGCTCCAGGTACAGATTATTTAACTTGTACGTGCAAACAATTAGTTTTTTTCTATAAAAAGACATTAACTTGCATCTCTCACTGTTCAACAATAAATTGTTTACAGCACACCATTGTGAGAGAGAGTCAAGATCAGACTGGAGAAGAGTCTGCTGATCTATAGAATTAACGGTTAGACATAATTTCACGTCATCAGCATACATTAAAACATGGCAGTGTTTGATCACAGAAGGCAAGTCATTTATAAATATATTAAACAATAAGGGGCCAAGGTGACTACCTTGAGGAACCCCAGAAGTAACAAAAATTCGTCTCGAAACCGATGTTTTAAAAAGAACACATTGTGTTCGAGATTCAAGATAAGACGACAGCCAACGGACTAACGATGGTGGAAAATCATAGGTTTCGAGTTTTGCTGAAAGCAGAGAGTGACAAACACAATCAAATGCTTTACTGAAATCTGTGTTCACACATCGGTTTGGAAGCCGGAGGAAAAATTTCGATTGACAATTGAAGTGAATTCCAATAAGTTAGTTACCATCGACCGTTTCTTGAGAAAGCCATGCTGAGACAAATTTAGAAGTGATGGCACAAAGTGCTGTAGCTGTTCCGTAATGATCTGTTCAAATAGTTTTGGAATAGCACACAGTTTAGCAATGCTTCTGTAATTAGAAATGTCAACCTTACTGCCTTTTTTGTAAAGGGGTATAATGTAAGACTCTTTCCAAATGGTGGGGACAATAGAGTTTTTAAGCGACATGTTGAAAAGCGTACATAATGGATAAAACAACATTTCAGCGCAGTGCTTTAAAACCCAACTAGGAATATTATCTGGACCAGCAGTAAAAGATGACTTAATTAATTTCAAGTGTCTAAGAACTGTTTCATTTTCAATAACTGGCACATTGATATGAGTCCTATCATTAATGAAGTATGGATAAGTTACGTTTTGGTAAGAATAGTTATTATAGGTGCTTTGGAAAAATTCAGCAAAGAGGTTTGATATCGTTGGATCATCATTTCCTTCCACACCATTGAATTTCATACATGACGGAAATGAGTTAGAGTTAGACTTGTATTTAATTATATTAAAAAAATTTTTACGATCGCGGTATATATTGGATTTTAATTTAATTAGGTAAAAATCGTAATCTCGTTTGTTACATAAAGTGAATTTATAACGAGCTTTTGCATAGTTTACATAATCAACAAGAGATCCGGTTCTCTTATATTTTTTAAATAATCTATTTTTTAAGTTCTTAAGACGAGATAATTCTTTTGAAAACCACGGCGGTTTATTTACGTGTGATATCATCTTAACTCTTGGTACGCACAATTTAAACAGTTTATACATAGTTGCGTTAAAAAACTTTACTGCCTGTTCAATGTTGGGCGTGTTATGAATGTATGAACAATCAGTGTTAGAAAGCAAAAGACCAAGTCGTTCAAAATCGGTTTTTCTAAAACAAAAAACAAGGTTACGTTTGGCATCTAGAGGATTTGTCGAGGATTTGTTAGTGAGTTTAGTGTAATTGTAAGCTCCAACGTTGGATGGTAAGAGTCTTCAGGTTGTGATACTGGAGGGCATCTGCAAAGTGATGCGAACTCAATGTTGTTTATAAAAACAAGATCTAAAATTCGATCTTTAGAATTTTTTATGCTGTTTAAAATGAAATGCAAAGCAGTGCCACGTCATTTGTCAACCAGCCGGCCTATGACATTTGGCTTGACCCCGACTTTCACGTATTTCCGCTCGTCGAGAAAATCCATCTTTTCTGAACTTGGTCGTCAAGAAGAACAGACGTGGGTTTTCTACCAGGATTAAAATCAGAAGTGAAGAAAATAAAATTGCCGGTGTAGCAGCGAAGACACTATTTCGCGTTACTTATCTTTGCCAATAGTTAATGTAAAGATAGTATAATATCTTATACAAATATAGAATAATATATAATACATTGGTATTTCGAAAAATTGGAAAAAATTGGGAAAGAAATCGCGATCGAACGTCGAACGAGTTTTTTTTTTGTGCTTTAGGGCCATTCCTTAAGGAAAATAGGGTAAATATTAATGAAATCGATTTCGCGCATTATTTTTATTCTTAGAAATTGCATTTCTGTTGTTTAAACAGATTTGGCTCGCCGTAGGTACTTAAAATTGTACTTTACGAGTTGCGATACGTGAGGTAACCTCACAAATTGGCGGCCAGTGGAAGCTTTGCCAGGCGCTTTAGCAGAAGCTTTTATCCGCGCTAGCCAGCAAGGCGAACGAAATCATCCACAGAACAAGGCTTCATTAGTCAACGCAGCAACACCCACGCTGATAGGCGATCGTGCCAGTCGGTTTCGTCGTCGTCAGTCCATTAAAGGGAACTGGTGGGGTACATGGACTAGCTGTGATTAGATCCTGCTTAGTGCGCGTAGTTATAAGTGTTTCAGTGAAAAATAAGGATAAGAAAAAAAAAAGGAAAAAATTGTTCTGTCATACTTAAGGCCTTTGCCTTGTTAAGAAAAGTCCGAATTTTCTTCTTTGCGTAAAAAGGAAAAGAAAAACCAGTAAGGACGCTATAGTCGAGTATACTCGACAATATAATACCCTGCACACATGGTAGGCGGTGCCACACCTTCAAGTTACAAAAACATATTGATCTGACGTCGCATATTCAAATAGTGTTCAAAATATCAAGAAAATCGGTCAAAAAATGTGGATTTTACGAAAAATTTAAGTTTGTCGGCCTCTGAGGGGTAGCCATCAAAGAGGGAGGAAGTTTGTGGCATGCAGTTTTTAAGATGTGTTATCACTGAGCTTGTATACAAATTTTCAGGGTCGTACCTTTGTTAATTTTGGAGATATAGCAATTTTTAGAAACTAACTGGGGGAGGGGAAATAAAAAGCAGGGGGGGATTTTGTGGTATGCAGTTTTGTAGGGCTATACATACTGAGTCTACATACCGATTTTCATGTTTCTATCTCTTTGGATGTTTGAGTTATAGGTATTTAAAAAAGTGGGTGTGGCTGGATGGGCGGGAAGGAGTGGGCGTGGCAAAAAAAAAAATAAACTTGATCTGCTGCCCAGCATCACGAGTCTACCCTCCAAATTTCAAGTCTCTAGCTCTTATAGTTTCCGAGAACCGTTGGTGAGGACGGACGGACGGACAGACGGACGGACATGGCTCAATCAATTTCTCTTGTCGTCCTGATCAAGAATATATATACTTTATGGGGTCCCCCTCCCCTCCTTCTGTGCGTTACATACATTTCGCTCAAACAAACAAAATATACCCTGATACACAGTATGTGTACAGGGTATAAAAAGAAAAATGTTGTATTGAGTGCCCCTGAAAAAATATATACAGCCAATATTATTCCCTAGTATAAAGTTGTGCGAAGTGAAAAATCAATTATCAAAAAAAAAAATAAATAAATAAAAAAAAAATTAAAAGAATCTCTAATAAATAAGCGCGCAACAACAACAAAAGAATGATCCAACCGTTATAACGCGAACAAAAACAAAATTTTACATAGCGGGTAATGCACCAGTGCACGCATCATCGGTACCTGCGCATTGCGTACCATAATCAACTTTTCTCTTCCCTCCAGCCGTCCATCATCGCCGAAAGATCTTTCGTCGTGGGAGCAAAGCTGTAAGTTTTAATTTTTTGTTTCTTATTTCTATTATCTTCACATACTGATTCCGTCACCAACTGAGCATGCGTAGCAAGCAGAAGAGAAAGCAAAACGAACTTTTAAGTTGCTAAGCTTCTGGTTGGTAAGCATAGCTTGCAAACGAAAGCTTCACTTTCGTGCCTTATGATTGCGCGTTTTTTTTGGCGTAAGCGACCAATAATCATAAACCGCGAATAATATAAAAGAACAAAAATAAAGAGAACCCGTTGACCTGCGATTGAGCGGACTATTCTATTTGATCGGGAATTTGGGTTTTTTTGTTGTTGTGCCATGCACATCTGTTGGAATTAGAAGATGAGCAAGCGAATGATAAAAAGGGAAAAAAAAACAATAACAACAACGCGTAGCCAAAAATAGCCAAATTACGGGATTTTTAACTTAACATGTCGAGTTGTTTTTGTGTATTATTTCTTTTCGATTGCTAATTATCTTCCGCGACTTTGGTAAATTTTAATTCGCTTGCAATCTGAAGTAATTTATCTTTTTCTTCGCAGATCCTATCTTTTCGAACTTAAATAAAAAAAAAAAAAAAAAAAAAACAATTGCTTACGAACGTAATATTACTCTTACTATGAATATATATATATTTTGCTATTATTATTTTAGTTCCCTTTCATTTTAATTATGATAAGAATTATATTGTAAATAATATTAACTAGCCGATACCCCAATTTCTTGAATTTCTAGTTGTAAAAATAGCCTACTGAATTTATGTTTTTTTTGTTATTTTTGAAAAACAATTGCCTTAAGGAGATATGCAAATAAAAATAGTTTCGTAATTGAATTATAATTTTCGAAATGCATTAATTCTTTTAGAAAATCCTTGATTCGATGCAGTACTACGGTATGTTGTTGTAGGTGAACTGAACCCAACAAGGGGTCATGGGTAAAGTGTATTTTTGTCATTTTTCTTGGAATCCATGACCAAGGTAGGGTGGGCAATGTTGTAGCATGACAGCTAGGCGCAACAAATTTTTTTTTTTCACTTGTTACTTGCATCCAACCGTGATCCGTCTTTACCTCCTCATTGCTACCTCCTTTTCTCCCTTACCCTTACTCCCTTCTCGCACGCAATGTTTCTTTAAAATAATATTGTTCTTTAACGAAGAGCCCCGAGTCGCCACGGTGATATCCCCTTCAACCCACGACATTGCCGACGAGCAGGAGCCGGATAGCCAGTGCGTGCCCGTGATCCCGACTCACCCTTTCAACTGCTCACACTTTGACGATGTCAAAGCAACGTTGCATGTTACAGGTTGAAGTCTCCAAAGATAAGCATCGTATCTGAATCCTTAACCAAGTCTAGTAGAGATTGAATAGCCTTTATATGTGCAGAATAAACAGATGGTTCAAATTTTGGTGGAATGTAAGAGCACGTAATGAAAACGTGAGTCTTTGCAAGAGTTATTTTAACGCATATTAGCTCAATATCGTATCACACAAATTTGTTCCGATGTGTGTTGAACAGCAACAGAGATAATAACTCCACCACCAATTTTGCCAAGACGATCTTTGCGAAAAGTAATAAAGCTGTCACAGAAAAGTTCCGAGTTTAAAACATCAGGGCGAAGCCATGTTTCAACAAAGACAATGATATCAGAAGATAATGAAAAACTTTTTAAATAAAGAGAAGTTAGTTCTCTCTGACATTTTGAAAGCTTAGTGTCAAAACTGAAGGGGTGTTACGGGGAGTAATCAGTTTTTTGACCCCGAAGGCTTGACCGTATTTCCCGTATTAGTACGGTCGTTAAATTTGAACTCATGCACAACGCAACCATCAGGCCAGAAATTTGAGTCAACTAAAGCGTTGAAGAAAGATTCTGCCACTGAGATTTTGAAGGATGAAATAGATCGCGCTGAGTTAAATTTAAATTTAGAAATTGTTAAATTTGTGACAGATTTTATCTTGGAAGTGATAAAATGATTTACACCAGTTTCAGAAGTGTCCGCAGCTAAGCGGGATAGAAAAATGAATTTCTTTTGTGGCGCAGGTGGCACAACAACAAGCTTTTTGGGCTGTTGATCCCCTTGAGGAATATGTACTTCAGAAACGGTTTGAATAAGTTCGGGAGGAACGATATTGTTGGTTTTGGCAACTGAAGCATAAGAACTTTCTGATGCTGTGACAACAATAGGCGAAAGAAGCGGGGAAAAGAATTCCGTGGTCTCATCCGCAGACAAAGAGTTGTCGGAATGGGAATGTTTAGTGCCGGATGGGGCTTCTTTCGCTTAGGTGAAGGTTCAACGGACTTGAGGGTGGAGAGAGACTTATCAAACTTAAATTTTTCGTTAAGTCGTTCGAAATCACTCGAAATATCTTTGTATCCATTATGCATAAGATTGACCCACTTGCGTATCTCAATCTCTGACGAGCGACATTTTGGACAGCACCAGTGAAGTCCGATGTTTTTCTCCAAAATGTCAGCAATGCGGCCGTTTAGTTCGGCACATTTTAGGTGAGCAGTAGACTCATGGTATGGTCTGTCTTCTTTTCATGTCGTTTCATCGAGTTTCAAATCGCACCTATGCTAAAGAAGTTTCACTTCAAAAACTGCTGGGATGCTTTGATTCTTCTTACTCTTTCGTAATTGTATGTGTTTGTTGTTTGTAAATGGATCATGAAAAGGGAGAAGAAACAGAGAAACGATATAATTGTTTTTGTAGTAGAGTATATTCTTGCACACAGAGAAAAAAATTCAAATTGACACAATTCGGTGTCGAAAGTCCGTGAAGCACAAATGTTGTCAAATCAAGTAAAATGTTCTCAATTCAAGCACTTTTTTTAAGTACAAAAAATCTTGAATTGAGTAGGTTAGGTTAGGTTAGGTTGAACAGGCAGCTCAACAGAAGTCGAGAGCACCCAGTGACCATTAGGTCCATTGTGTTGCCTGATTTATATACTGGAGGGATAGATGGGATTGGGTAGGGTTGCTGGGATAATGGATGGGAGAAGGGTCATACCGTTTTTACTGGTTCTAATGGCCATTCCCATTGGGCTTCGGCAGCCCGCGGAACCACCCAGTGGAATCCAGGAAGAGTGCCAGGTGCTCCAGGTGCGCGTTCGCTAGACTGCCCAGTTCGTCAAAGAAGGGTCTTCCCAAAAATTGGGTTCTCCTCCTCAGAAGTGCAGGGCAGTCGCAGAGAAGGTGTTGGACACTCTCAATCTCTTCTTCGTTTTCGCAGCTACGACAGTAGTCTTGCTGGGATACGCCGTACCGTTGGGCCATACGCCCAATGTAGCAGTGTCCCGTTAAGACTCCTGTCAACATCCTTATCCTGTTCTTTGTTAAGTGTAGGAGCTCGGAAGTGCGCTTCGAATTGTATCTTGGCCATAATGGCTTGGACACCTCGCAGCCCAGTACTGCTGTCCAGTGTTCGGCAGCCACAGTCCTCATGGAACTGTCAAGTTCCGATAAGACGTACTGGATTGGCCTTTTAATATCTTTCACCACGAGACTTGTTGCTAACGCCGAACCGGATCTAGCGCACTCGTCAGCCGCCTCGTTACCAGGCACACCCATGTGGCCCGGTACCCAGACCAGTCTGATTGAGTGCGGTTGACACCGGTTCAGTGCCAAAACCGTGTCCCGGATGAGTTTACTCTTTACCGTGTTCGACGAGAGAGCTTTAAGCGCTGCTTGGCTATCAACGTAGATCGATACGTTCCTCGGGCTCTCACTCAAGGTGTGTATCAATTTAGCCGCCTGCCAAACGGCGTAGATCTCCGCTAGGAACACGCTACAATAGTCAGGAAGACGAAAGGAGAGTTGAACCGAAGGGTCATCAGAGTAGACCCCCGATCCAGTTCCTTCCTTCGTCTTCGAGCCGTCTGTATAGATTGACAGCTCGTTCTGCCTCACGGGAGTTTCGAGTTGCCTATCTGCTCTATTAGGAAATTCGACAGTAAATTCGTCTTCCCATTTGAGATCTGAAACCCAGTAGTCGTTCTCATCTGCCACAGAGGTTCCTACTGAGCGTAGGATGGTACTGTGGCCCGCAACACAAGGCTTAAGAAGTCCCTGGGCTAGCAGCCTGACTGCACTTCTTGCTGCCACGTGCTTGAGGGAGACTCCAATTGGTTCCAGATTCAACATCACATCAAGCGCTGCCTGGGGGGTAGAACGAATGCATCCTGTTACTCCCAGGCAAGCGAGTCTTTGTACCTTACGGAGGTTGTTTAGATGGGAGTTGGTGTGACCCGCCTCCCACCAAACCAGCGCTCCATAAGTAAGTAAAGGTCTGACGACTGCTGTGTAAAACCAATGAATGATATACGGTTGCAGTCCCCATCCTTTACCGAAAGTCTTTTTGCATACAAAAAAGGCCTGTAGTGCCTTTTTCATCCTCTCCTCCGAGTTCCTCCTCCAGGAGAGTTTAGAGTCGAGGATTACTCCAAGGTACTTGGCCTCCTTTGAAAGCACAAGCTCCGTTCCGCCCAGTGTCGGGAGTTTGAAGCTTGGGATCTTGAATTTCCGGGTGAACAAAACCAGCTCGGTCTTTTGTGGGTTGGCCCCCAGACCGTTCTGCTCTGCCCATCGAAGAGTTAGGCTCAATGCGCCGTTTAGGAGCTCACTGATTGTAGGCAGGAATCTGCCTGTTACCATAAGCACCAGGTCGTCTGCATAGGCCGTCACTCTACATCCCCTATTTTCCAGTTTTAGGAGAAGATCATTAAGGACAAGGTTCCACAACAAGGGAGATATGACACCCCCTTGCGGAGTTCCCCTGACCACCTTCCTCCTAATTGTCGAGGTGCAGAGTTGGGCGTTTATCACTCTGTGGCAGAGCATGTTGCTAAGCCATCGAGTGATTGTCGGGTGTGAGCCAATTTTGACAAGTGCAGTCGTAATAGACTCGATCCTGACATTGTTGAAGGCACCTTCTATGTCCAGAAAAGCCGCCAACGTAAACTCCTTTCTCCGCAATGTTTTTTCAATTGTGCTAACTACCTCGTGCAAAGCGGTCTCAACTGATCTACCCTTAAGATAGGCGTGTTGAGATCCACTAAAAGTGTGAGGTGTCAGCTTACTTCTGAGGTGCAGGTCCAGGAGTCTCTCCAATGTTTTCAATAAAAACGATGAAAGACTAATGGGCCTATAATCTTTTGGTGAGCAATGGTTGATCTTTCCTGCTTTGGGAATGAAAGCCACCCTCACTTCTCTCCAGTACCTTGGGATGTATCCTGTGAGGAGACATCCCCTGAAGATTTCCAGTAGCCAGTGCGACAGGTGCTCACTCACCGATTGCATCATGGCCGGTCTAATGTCATCCGGTCCAGCTGATTTGTTGGGATGGAACGACTTGATAGCCCAGATTATCTTCTCTTTCGTAAGGATTTCCCTTACTACGGCCTCACCCTCTAGGTCCACTGCCTGTTCCGGCTATTCGCTGATGCTAAACTCAGATTCATCATCAGCTTCCAAGCATCCCGGAAAGTGTGTGTTCATGAGGAGTTGTAGAGACTCCTGGCTGTCTTTAGCGAATTTGCCATCCAGATCGCAAAGCAAGCCTGGTGTGGCTGGATCTTTCGCTAGCAACCTTCGAAGTCTGGACGCTTCTGTGGTGCTGGTCAGATCCTCGCAGAAAGCGGCCCAATAATCTCTTTTGGCCTTCCTACATTCTTTCTTGAAGACTTTGAAACTGAGGTGGTAGGCGTCCCAGTCCACCTGGCAGTTTCTGTTTTTCGCTCTGTTGTAGAGTCTTCTCGTTTCCTTCCGTATCCTTCCGAGCTCCGGTGTCCACCATTTGTTGCGGTTTGACTTTGGAGGACGGCTGATAGGACAGGATTTGATGAAGGCCTTACATAGAGCTTCCGTAACGGTCCTGGTCGATTTCTCCAGTTTGTCCGGGTTGTCCAGCCTGGGTGGCTTGGGAGTAACTCCTTGACAAGTTGAGAGAACTTGACCCAGTCAGTTCGTTTTGGGTTCCTGAAGGGGCGTTTGGCCTCTCTGAACCATTCTACTTCGAACACTATCCTGTAATGGTCCGAGAAGGAACATTCCGTGGATACGTGCCAGTCTACAACAGAGAGAGAGTCACTGTTGGTCGCTAGGGTTATATCAATAACCTCAGCACGGTTCTTATTGCGGAATGTGGGGTGGTCACCCCGGTTACACACATTAAGATTTGTGCACGACATGAATTCACACAGCGATTCTCCTCTCACGTTAATATCCTTGCTTCCCCACATAGTGTGGTGAGCATTGGCATCACACCCCAGGATTAAGTCAGTGCCCTCCTCCTGCGCATGCCGGATAAGGGCTCGGACGCTCTCTGACGGTGGATCCCTCTCTTCATACGGTAGATATGCCGAGGCCAGGTATAGTTTGGGACCGTTCCTTCACTCGCATAACACTACCGTCAGGTCGTTGTTGCTGTAACGGGAAGAGAAAAGAACATTAAGTCCGGTTCTTACCACGATACAGGTTCTGGACTTACCTACAGTTGTAGGGACAAGGAGATTGTAGCCGCGGGCACCTAAACCGCAAACCCTTTCACTCACGATCCAGGGCTCCAGGATAAGAGCCACGTCTACCCTCTCCCTGTCCATCCACCGTAAAAGGTCGATCGAGGGGACCCTTGAATGATGCAGATTAATCTCCACCACCTTAAGTCTCTCCGGTTGACCTATCATCTTCGCGCCCGGCGCCTCCAGGAATGATTGCCCGAAGGCAACCCATTGCCATCTTCAGACGGCCCTGCCTGCTCAGGAGTTGGCGTCTGGACTCCGGACCAATACTGATCCAGAGGTCCTTGCCGTTTCCCTTATCGCGGGCCAGCCCTCTCTTGATTGTCCAGTCCCCGGTGTCGCAGTCAGCGTTCTGGCTCTTGATCAATAAGAGGGTGGTTCGATCCTCCATAATTGGAGGTGGGATCCAGACCTTAATGATCGTTCGAGCCGGAATTTGATCCACGGGGACGACATCAATCTTAGCACCTGGCCATGGGGCGTCTAGTTTCAGCAATGTCTCCTTGAGGAGCCGCAGGGACCCCTCATTGGCACATGCCACAACCTTGACACCCTTGTACCAGTTGATACCGTCAAACTCTGCCACGAAGGGATTTTCTGGCCGAGTGATGGCATCTGCTATCGCCCGGTTGATTGACTCTTCAAGGATGAGCCAGTTCTCGGTAGTAAGTTTCCCTTCCGGGTCCCTCCTATCGATAATGGCCACCTGCAGCTCCGGCTTCGAGCTTAAGCTTGCCAGAAATTCCCCTGGACGTTTCCGCTTGCTCTCCGAAGCCTTCGCCGAGTCATCAGACCGTTGTCTCTTATTTGCCGGTGCGGTACTCTTGCTAGCCGTTCCCTCCTTTACGGGGGGTGTGGCTGCGGCAGGTTTCCCTCGGCACTGAGCACTCGTACTTTGTGCGGCGGTCTGAGTGTTGCCAGGCGAGCCGGCAAGTCTCATATACAGTCGCACGTTGTACTCATGCTTTTTGCGCAGTCTCTTTTCTCGGCCGCTCAGCGAACCCGGGTCGCGACCCTCCAGTCCCTTAAGGAACTTTAGAGAGGTCTTGTACCCAGACAGCCGTTTGCGTTTGAGATCATCGTCTGCTATGATCTTTTTGGGTTGTCCCTGGACAACCGTCACTTCACCTTCATCTGTGCTCGATGACTCATCGTCTAGCGGCGGCTCTGCTAGCGCAAGCGCTAGCTCGGCTGCCGGCATCGATGGGCCTATGAACACAAACTCCGACTCTGTGGCGGTTGGTTCCAGCTCTGTACCCTCCTGGCGACGGAGAGCACTCGCGCTAGTTACGTGTTCAGTCACGAACGACCAACAGCTCACCTCTAATAATACTTACATCTCTAACAACCTCCAAGCAGAGATAAATGAAATAATAAATAAATATGTTAACCCAAACTGAATTTGATACTTTTCCTATTAATCCCAAAAACCCAAAATTACCACCCAAGATAGTAACATCTGCAAATAATAAATTTATATAACACATAGCCTAATAAAAATTGTAACTAAATCAGACCACTTGAAAAAGTCGATCATAAAAAAGAACCCCCAACTGTTGTAACCACTTGAAAAGGTCGTAAAAGATCATGAAGAAAAAGAACACCCAAGGATCAAATTTTGTAACGACAAAGCAAAAAGTAATTGTCCTTTTTGCTTCGTCGATAGCCTAACTAGTACGTAAGAATTCTTTTGGAATTTAGTCTTAAGATTCACTCGAAACACGTCGGTTGAAAATTTAAATAAAATATTTTAATATTATAAAAAACCCGAGTGTCTTTTCGTTTTAAAAACATAATTGGCGCAGTCGAAAGCTATATCCTCTAAAGAAGATATAGAGAACTAAACGCGAAAATTCCCAAAGTGAATAAGGCTGCAAAAGGTATCTTAAGATACTAAGTGAAAAAAATAAAAATAACAGTGAAAAAAAGTTAAGAATCTAATCGTAATAACTGAAAAAAAAAAAAAATATTCAATATTATATACTATACTGCGAATCCGAACTCCGGACCCTCCAGCGTAGAAATAAAATAAAATATAAAAACACATGAAAAAACAATCTATTTTCGATAGTAATCGAAATTTAAATATGGCAACAGATCAAACTAATGAAAGCCAACTTGCCGAAGTGATTCGCAGGCAAGAGAGTGTGATAAATAATTTACAAAAACAACTCCAGCAACAAATTCAACAACAGCAACAAATTCAACAACAGCAACAAATTCAACAACAGCAACAAATTCAACAACAACAAGCGATGCAGCCACGAAGCTTAGCGGAATCGTTGGGGATGCAACCGAAGGACGTTCTGGGACAGTTCAGGGCAATCCAACCATTGGAACACCCGTCTCATTACCTTACCTTCATAAGGTCAGTGGAGGACAACATGACGCTCTGCGAGGGAAACAACGTTCTAATACGTTTTGCCACCAAAATTGTCATTAACGACAAAATAAGGGGACCAGCGGAAAGAACACTTCGAGATCTTGTAGATCCAACGTGGGACGAAATAAAATCGAAGCTACAGCAGAAATATGGACCACGAAATACATACGGCGAAGTCTACAACAACTGCAAATATATAAAAGTAAGTAGTTTAAGAGAATTATTTGACTATTTTTATAATGCAAAAGATAGGATAAATCAAATTTATATGGCTGATGAAAAAAAGCCAGATATGTATAAACCTGATAGGGTAGATAGGGACTTAATTATAATTATAATGGAAAAAATAGATATACCTTACAGAGTGCATATTGAAGAATGCACTACAATAGATCAAATGATAAACAAATACATACAAATCAGAGCGTTAGACGATTTTAGAGCAATAGATTTTAAGCATAGAAAACCAAGACAAAACGAACAAAGTACTTATAGACAATACAGACTAAACGAACAAAACACACAAAACAAACAAACTAACAATTATAAGAAACAAAGTAACAACGGTTATTACAATGAAAATTATAAACCAAATCATAATAACCCCTTCCGAAATAACCAAGAGCATAGTAAGGGTAATAGACCCTCATTTTCAAAAAGTAGGGACAATCACTCAGCCCAAACTAGGAACTCATATATGAGTGTAGATACGTCAAATACGAGAAGAAGTAGTGAACCAACATATATGGAAGTTGATACGTTACAGCAAACACAATGTACAGATGACAGCGAGGTAAATTTTTTAATATCGCCTCAAAATGCCCACTTCCCATAGTCACTCTTACAATAGGAAAACAAAGAATTAGGTGCTTAGTTGACACAGGATCAACCACAAGCGTGCTACAACCAAAAGCATTATTAGAAAATTATCCCTTAACCACTCTCAACAAACCATGCTATTTTAAGACACTGAATGGAACGAATGAAGTTAAATATTTCATTACGACACCATTTCCCAGAGAATTCAATTGCTCAGGAACACTTCAGTGGAAAATAATAAATTTTTCAAATGAAAATTTCTCCGGCATAATAGGCCAAAACTTTCTAACTCCGTTAAAAGCAAAAATAAATAGCGAACACAAGTTCCTAGATATCTTGGGCTCCAAGCTTTATATTCAAGAGTACAATTATCCAAAGATAATTGATCATGTATGCTCACTACAAACGGTAGAAAAAAATGTTCTGAATAATTTCAATTTCAATCACCTTAATAATGAAGAAAGCCAAGTTACCTCGAAGTTGCTTACTGAATTTAGTGACTTATTTTTTAAAGAGGGAGACAAGTTAACCACGGCAAATGAAGTAAGCCACGAAATAATAACTACCATCGATAGGCCATTGTATTCTAAAATATACAGGTATCCCCAAATACATGAAGCCGAGATAAACAAGCAAATAAAAGAAATGCTTGAACAAAATATTATTAGAGAAAGTAACTCCCCATACAATAGCCCATTGTGGATTGTCGAGAAAAAACTTGACAATTCAGGCAAAAAGAAGTATAGGATAGTCATTGACTATCGCAAACTGAACGAATTCACAGTTGACGACAAATTTCCAATTCCCAATTTGAATACCATATTAGACAAACTTGGCAGGGCACAGTACTTCACAACGCTAGACCTAGCCAAAGGATTTCACCAAATTATGGTAAAGGAAGAAGATAGGAAGAAGACAGCGTTTTCAACACCATCGGGGCACTACGAATTCGTACGAATGCCTTTTGGTTTAAAAAATGCACCTTCAACTTTTCAGAGACTTATGAATTCAGTCCTCAAGGAATTCATAAATAAAACATGTGTAGTGTACATGGACGACATTTTAGTCTTTGGTACAACACTACAAGAACATATAACGAACTTAAAAGCCATATTCAAAGCTCTAAGAGGGGCTAGCTTAAAAATACAAGTAGACAAGTGTGACTTTCTCAAGAAAGAAACCCAATTTCTGGGACACATTTTGACCACACAGGGGGTGAAACCAAACCCTGAAAAAGTATCCATCATACAAAATCTAAAACTACCCACAAATCCCAAGAAAATAAAATCATTTCTAGGAATGACGGGGTTTTATAGAAAATTTATAAAAGATTATGCGAAAATAGCCCATCCAATGACTCGATATCTTAAGAAAGATCAAACAGTAAATAATAATGACCCCAATTACATCTCTGCATTTGAAAAGCTTAAGGCCATTGTTACAAATACACCCATATTAAGATATCCCAATTTTAGTAAAAAATTTAAAGTTACAACCGATGCAAGCAATTTCGCCATCGGAGCCGTGTTATCACAAGACGATCACCCTATTGCCTATGCCTCACGAACCTTAAACAAACATGAAACAAATTACTCCACTATCGAAAAAGAATTACTAGCGATAGTATGGGCGGTGAAGTATTTCGGACCTTACGTCTATGGTAGGGAATTTGATTTAGAGAGCGATCACCAACCTCTTAAGTGGCTAATGACAAAATATTCAGGCAAAGACATAAGCCCGAGATTACAAAGATGGCTAATAAATTTAGGAGAGTACAATTTTGCGATAGAATATATCAAAGGAAAACAGAATTTTATAGCTGACTTTCTTAGTAGGATATCTAACGAGGAAATCCATAAAAACGAATTATCAAATGATAATAAAGATCTACCCATTATCGAAAATTTCATCGCAAATGAAATCCTTAACGGAGACGAAGATGATAGGCAGTCAATGGACGTACAAACCGTCCATTCGCAAGAAGAAGACCAAGGGTACACCATCCCAATCCTGGAAACGGTTGTCAACCGGTTTAAAATACAAATAGTCGTTTTACAAGAGAAAACGACAACTGTTTCAACTATTTTCGAAAACAAACGAATATATATTGATATAAAAGACCTAACAGAAAATAATATTTCAAATATTCTCCGAAGAGAAATTAAGAAAGGAAAAGTAGGAATCTTTACGGAATTGAACGACCATGAATATAATAAAGTGCAAAAAGTTATTATTGAAGAATTTAGTAGAGACAGAAATATCAAATTCGTTAAATGTACTCATTTTGCACAAGATATACAGAACACAGAGGAACTTAATAAGCAAATTGCTTTGTTTCCCAAACATGAAAGTGGTCATTGCGGTATTATAGCAACATATCACAAATTGAAAAGCAGAGTATTTAACCCAAATCTAAGGGAACACATCCACAAAATAATAAATAATTGCGACATTTGCACAGGCGGCAAATATGATCGCCGTCCAATCAAAAATAAATTCTATAACACAGAAACACCAAAGACAACAAACGAAATAATTCATGTTGACACTTACGTTAACAGCAAACAATCTTTTATTGTTTTTATTGACAAATTTTCAAAACAAGCAACTTGCTTTCCACTCTTTGATAGAAATGACATAACTCTTGTGAACAATATCGAACAGTTTATAGCTATAAAGGGCAATATTAAGAAATTCGTCTTCGATAATGAATTTAATACTGCCAATATAAGAGATTTTTTGCAAAGAGAAAACATCGAATTTCATGCTACTAAACCAAACAGTCATACTGGTAACAGCGACGTAGAAAGATTGAATAATACTCTTACAGAAAAAATTCGAACATTGAACATAGAAGAAAAACTACCCATAATCTTCCAAATGAACAGAGCAGTAAATTTCTACAACAATAGCTATCATAGTACTATTAAATGTACACCATTTGAAGTGCAAAACCACAAAGTAGAACACAAAATTATCTACGAAAGAATTCAGCAAGCTAAAATTCATAAAATAAGTAAACTAAACGAAAAAAGAGAAAATTATCAGGAATCTAGGGAAATAGGATTCATAAAGAACTATAAAAACCTTAAACACAAAGAACAGCCGAAATTTAGAAAAAATAACCTTAGAAATATTCACACTTGCAATATTAAAAGACCGTATAAGTTTAATACTAATCAAACTGGCATTTCAGACTTGGTTGCTAATACTAATAATAGCGACACCAGCAATTATTAAAGCTGATATGAGTATCCAACCTATAATGGACAACCACGGATATGTAGAAGTTCACACTGGCAACCGACTCAGACTTAATAGTTCATATAGTAGAGATTAATGAGTTAAATAATATATTGCATACGATGGAGAAAAATCTTTTAGAGTTCAATACAGAGCAAAAGAATTTCCTACTTAATGAAATAGAAACTTTACTTAGGAAAATAAAAACCATTACCCCTAACATAAGAAAAAAACGCGGATTAGTAAATGTTGTAGGTCGTGCCACAAAATATCTCTTCGGAACAATGGACGACGAAGATCAACAAGATATTATTTATCATTTCAACAATATAGACACCAATTTACATAACTCAATAACTAATTTAAACAAACAAGTAAAAATTAATGACCAATTTTCACAAACCTTAAAATTAATAAAGGAAACAATTAACCAAGACCAGCAGAAAATTCAAGCCAAATTAGCAAATTTTCATATAGTTATAAAAAGAGTCGTTGTTCAAAACCTATACCATGAAACGTTACTAATGCTTACATTACTAAGAAACCATATAGAACATATTCAAGAATATGTTTCTGCAGCTCAAAATGGACTGGCTAACGCAAACCTACTAACAAACAACGAAATAGATGACTATGACATTGACTTAACTAAAACAAAATTTCTAAGATCAGCACTAATTCAAGACCAAGACGATGAAATGAAAAATGAAATTATTACTAATAATTGTAATAGGTATAATGAAAAACTTAATGGAAACTTTATAATACATTTCAACAATTGTTCACTTAAGATATCAGACCAATATTTTTCAAATAAGAAACGAGTTTACACAGATAAGTTCATATTCCAAAAAACCGGAAATATAAGTATCTTTAACGAAACGCTATCTTTAGAAGAAATAAAAATAAACACCATAAAAAATATTGAACAAATCGAATATTTAAGAACCACAAATATAATTAACTCAGCATCCATTATAGCAGTAATGTGTACAGCGACATTAATACTACTGTTAAAATATTGTAGGACCTCTAACGATAATAACTCCCATACTAACAATGGAAATAGGATTCAGGGGAATCCAAGATCAAGGGGGGGAGGAGTTACGTGTTCAGTCACGAACGACCAACAGCTCACCTCTAATAATACTTACATCTCTAACAACCTCCAAGCAGAGATAAATGAAATAATAAATAAATATGTTAACCCAAACTGAATTTGATACTTTTCCTATTAATCCCAAAAACCCAAAATTACCACCCAAGATAGTAACATCTGCAAATAATAAATTTATATAACACATAGCCTAATAAAAATTGTAACTAAATCAGACCACTTGAAAAAGTCGATCATAAAAAAGAACCCCCAACTGTTGTAACCACTTGAAAAGGTCGTAAAAGATCATGAAGAAAAAGAACACCCAAGGATCAAATTTTGTAACGACAAAGCAAAAAGTAATTGTCCTTTTTGCTTCGTCGATAGCCTAACTAGTACGTAAGAATTCTTTTGGAATTTAGTCTTAAGATTCACTCGAAACACGTCGGTTGAAAATTTAAATAAAATATTTTAATATTATAAAAAACCCGAGTGTCTTTTCGTTTTAAAAACATAATTCGCGCGTTCCGTCGCTGTGACCACTGGCGACACGCAGAGAGGATTGCTCCTCCCCGTGCCCGCCGGTGGTAGCGGTCACACCTCCCACCGACGTTTGGGCTGACATCCCAGCCCGTGTATCTCTCCTATTCTTCCGTCCCATCGTTCGGGTAGTGCAGTTTATACTTGCTGCCAAGTACCTCTGACCATGGCTTCGGGCCCAAGCCCCTCAGACTAGGTCTTAGAGACTTTGCTAGACACTGCAAGGTCCTGCGGACAGGCAAGAGATGCTAGCATCCCTCGGTTGCCCGAGACAATGCAGTATCCATTGCCCAGCCGGCACCCTCGGGGAGAGTTCAGTCAGAGGAGTTTTCGCCGACCTTGAATTGAGTAATTTTTGTTACATTTTCAAGAACGGTTAAAGCTTAATATAATACCAACAAAACTTAATCCGAGTCAATGTGGTTTTGGAAATAAGTTTACATTTTACTTGACTCAAGAACAAACCATACTTAAACTGTAACAAAAAAAAAAAAAAAAACTTATACCGAGACCTTTTTGTTCTTAAAACAAGTGGATATTGTACTGGAATCAAGAACCGACTAAACTTAAATTACAACTAAAAATGTGGTTTTGGAAATAAGTTTACATTTTACTTGACTCAAGAACAAACCATACTTAAACTGTAACAAAAAAAAAAAAAAACTTATACCGAGACCTTTTTGTTCTTAAAACAAGTGAATATTGTACTGGAATCAAGAACCGACTAAACTTAAATTACAACTAAAAAAATTTTTTGCGAGACTACGACCAGTTTTTCGTTCAAGTAAGTTTACATTGTTCTTGAATCAAGGCCCAGTAGTTTTGCAAACTATTTCGGTTATCATCTCAATTTGATTGATTTTATATAAGAAATTGTTAAAGTTAATTTAATAAACATTTAAACAACATATAAATATTATAATTAAATGGTAATTGGTCATTATTTATATAATAAACAGTAAGAATTGGGTGATCTAGGGGATTAGAACCTCTTACCTTCCGTTTCGTAGGACAACACATTGAGCTCTGAGCCACAGGAACCGACGTAGGGACACTTGATATTTCATAAATTTTATTTCTTGAAAACATTTTTGTTCCAAGAGAACAAAAAATATTTAGTAAACAAAAAAACTCTGGCTTAACAGGGGTTTGAACCTCATACCTTTGGTATTACAGTTAAACACACTAAACTCTAAGCTACAGCAAGCAACATAGAATTATATTTTTGATAAATTTTAATTGTTTTACCATTTTTGTTTAAAGGAGTAAGAAGAAAGCGTTGTCATTTCAATTTTGTTTGGTTTCGGATTAAATTTTTCTGTTCTTGTTTTGTTTTCAAGTATAAAATGTGTATGAATTGACGTTTTGTAGTTGATTCAAATCCATTTTGGTGTCGAGTTTGATGTTAAGTACAAATCTTACTTATTTCGAGAACATTTAGACCAATTACAACTTAATTTGGTCTGTTGTTGATTCAAGTATAATCTCTGCTGTTTTCAGACCGGACTTTTTGAAGTGAAACTTCTTTAGCATGGGTGCGATTTGAAACTCGATGAAACGACATGAAAAGGAGACAGACCATGGTTAGGTTAGGTTGAACAGGCAGCTCAACAAAAGTCGAGAGCACCCAGTGACCATTAGGTCCATTGTGTTGCCTGATTTAAGTCACAGTCCTCAAGGAACTGTCAAGTTCCGATAAGACGTACTGGATTGGCCTTTTAATATCTTTCACCACGAGACTTGTTGCTAACGCCGAACCGGATCTAGCGCACTCGTCAGCCGCCTCGTTACCAGGCACACCCAAGTGGCCCGGTACCCAGACCAGTCTGATTGAGTGCGGTTGACACCGGTTCAGTGCCAAAACCGTGTCCCGGATGAGTTTACTCTTTACCGTGTTCGACGAGAGAGCTTTAAGCGCTGCTTGGCTCAACGTATCAACGTAGATCGATACGTTCCTCGGGCTCTCACTCAAGGTGTGTATCAATTTAGCCGCCTGCCAAACGGCGTAGATCTCCGCTAGGAATACGCTACAATAGTCAGGAAGACGAAAGTAGAGTTGAAACGAAGGGTCATCAGAGTAGACCCCCGATCCAGTTCCTTCCTTCGTCTTCGAGCCGTCTGTATAGATTGACAGCTCGTTCTGCCTCACGGGAGTTTCGAGTTGCCAATCTGCTCTATTAGGAAATTCGACAGTAAATTCGTCTTCCCATTTGAGATCTGAAACCCAGTAGTCGTTCTCATCTGCCACAGAGGTTCCTACTGAGCGTAGGATGGTACTGTGGCTTAAGAAGTCCCTGGGCTAGCAGCCTGACTGCACTTCTTGCTGCCACGTGCTTGAGGGAGACTCCAATTGGTTCCAGATTCAACATCACATCAAGCGCTGCCTGGGGGGTAGAACGAATGCATCCTGTTACTCCCAGGCAAGCGAGTCTTTGTACCTTACGGAGGCTGTTTAGATGGGAGTTGGTGTGACCCGCCTCCCACCAAACCAGCGCTCCATAAGTAAGTAAAGGTCTGACGACTGCTGTGTAAAACCAATGAATGATATACGGTTGCAGTCCCCATCCTTTACCGAAAGTCTTTTTGCATACAAAAAAGGCCTGTAGTGCCTTTTTCATCCTCTCCTCCGAGTTCCTCCTCCAGGAGAGTTTAGAGTCGAGGATTACTCCAAGGTACTTGGCCTCCTTTGAAAGCACAAGCTCTGTTCCGCCCAGTGTCGGGAGTTTGAAGCTTGGGATCTTGAATTTCCGGGTGAACAAAACCAGCTCGGTCTTTTGTGGGTTGGCCCCCAGACCGTTCTGCTCTGCCCATCGAAGAGTTAGGCTCAATGCGCCGTTTAGGAGCTCACTGATTGTAGGCAGTAATCTGCCTGTTACCATAAGCACCAGGTCGTCTGCATAGGCCGTCACTCTACATCCCCTATTTTCCAGTTTTAGGAGAAGATCATTAAGGACAAGGTTCCACAACAAGGGAGATATGACACCCCCTTGCGGAGTTCCCCTGACCACCTTCCTCCTAATTGTGAGGTGCAGAGTTGGGCGTTCATCACTCTGTGGCAGAGCATGTTGCTAAGCCATCGAGTGATTGTCGGGTGTGAGCCAATTTTGACAAGTGCAGTCGTAATAGACTCGATCCTGACATTGTTGAAGGCACCTTCTATGTCCAGAAAAGCCGCCAACGTAAACTCCTTTCTCCGCAATGTTTTTTCAATTGTGCTAACTACCTCGTGCAAAGCGGTCTCAACTGATCTACCCTTAAGATAGGCGTGTTGAGATCCACTAAAAGTGTGTGGTGTCAGCTTACTTCTGAGGTGCAGGTCCAGGAGTCTCTCCAATGTTTTCAATAAAAACGATTGAAGACTAATGGGCCTATAATCTTTTGGTGAGCAATGGTTGATCTTTCCTGCTTTGGGAATGAAAGCCACCCTCACTTCTCTCCAGTACCTTGGGATGTATCCTGTGAGGAGACATCCCCTGAAGATTTCCAGTAGCCAGTGCGACAGGTGCTCACTCACCGATTGCATCATGGCCGGTCTAATGTCATCCGGTCCAGCTGATTTGTTGGGATGGAACGACTTGATAGCCCAGATTATCTTCTCTTTGGTAAGGATTTCCCTTACTACGGCCTCACCCTCTAGGTCCACTGCCTGTTCCGGCTCTTCGCTGATGCTAAACTCAGATTCATCATCAGCTTCCAAGCATCCCGGAAAGTGTGTGTTCATGAGGAGTTGTAGAGACTCCTGGCTGTCTTTAGCGAATTTGCCATCCAGATCGCAAAGCAAGCCTGGTGTGGCTGGATCTTTCGCTAGCAACCTTCGAAGTCTGGACGCTTCTGTGGTGCTGGTCAGATCCTCGCAGAAAGCGGCCCAATAATCTCTTTTGGCCTTCCTACATTCTTTCTTGAAGACTTTGAAACTGAGGTGGTAGGCGTCCCAGTCCACCTGGCAGTTTCTGTCTTTCGCTCTGTTGTAGAGTCTTCTCGTTTCCTTCCGTATCCTTCCGAGCTCCGGTGTCCACCATTTGTTGCGGTTTGACTTTGGAGGACGGCTGATAGGACAGGATTTGATGAAGGCCTTACATAGAGCTTCCGTAACGGTCCTGGTCGATTTCTCCAGTTTGTTCGGGTTGTCCAGCCTGGGTGGTTCGGGAGTAACTCACTGATTGTAGGCAGGAATCTGCCTGTTACATTAAGCACCAGGTCGTCTGCATAGGCCGTCACTCTACATCCCCTATTTTCCAGTTTTAGGAGAAGATCATTAAGGACAAGGTTCCACAACAAGGGAGATATGAAATCCCCTTGCGGAGTTCCCCTGACCACCTTCCTCCTAATTGTCGAGGTGCAGAGTTGGGCGTTTATCACTCAGTGGCAGAGCATGTTGCTAAGCCATCGAGTGATTGTCGGGTGTGAGCCAATTTTGACAAGTGCAGTCGTAATAGACTCGATCCTGACATTGTTGAAGGCACCTTCTATGTCCAGAAAAGCCGCCAACGTAAACTCCTTTCTCCGCAATGTTTTTTCATTTGTGCTAACTACCTCGTGCAAAGCGGTCTCAACTGATCTACCCTTAAGATAGGCGTGTTGAGATCCACTAAAAGTGTGAGGTGTCAGCTTACTTCTGAGGTGCAGGTCCAGGAGTCTCTCCAATGTTTTCAATAAAAACGATGAAAGACTAATGGGCCTATAATCTTTTGGTGAGCAATGGTTGATCTTTCCTGCTTTGGGAATGAAAGCCACCCTCACTTCTCTCCAGTACCTTGGGATGTATCCTGTGAGGAGACATCCCCTGAAGATTTCCAGTAGCCAGTGCGACAGGTGCTCACTCACCGATTGCATCATGGCCGGTCTAATGTCATCCGGTCCAGCTGATTTGTTGGGATGGAACGACTTGATAGCCCAGATTATCTTCTCTTTGGTAAGGATTTCCCTTACTACGGCCTCACCCTCTAGGTCCACTGCCTGTTCCGGCTCTTCGCTGATGCTAAATTCAGATTCATCATCAGCTTCCAAGCATCCCGGAAAGTGTGTGTTCATGAGGAGTTGTAGAGACTCCTGGCTGTCTTTAGCGAATTTGCCATCCAGATCGCAAAGCAAGCCTGGTGTGGCTGGATCTTTCGCTAGCAACCTTCGAAGTCTGGACGCTTCTGTGGTGCTGGTCAGATCCTCGCAGAAAGCGGCCCAATAATCTCTTTTGGCCTTCCTACATTCTTTCTTGAAGACTTTGAAACTGAGGTGGTAGGCGTCCCAGTCCACCTGGCAGTTTCTGTCTTTCGCTCTGTTGTAGAGTCTTCTCGTTTCCTTCCGTATCCTTCCGAGCTCCGGTGTCCACCATTTGTTGCGGTTTGACTTTGGAGGACGGCTGATAGGACAGGATTTGATGAAGGCCTTACATAGAGCTTCCGTAACGGTCCTGGTCGATTTCTCCAGTTTGTCCGGGTTGTCCAGCCTGGGTGGTTTGGGAGTAACTCCTTGACAAGTTGAGAGAACTTGACCCAGTCAGTTCGTTTTGGGTTCCTGAAGGGGCGTTTGGCCTCTCTGAACCATTCTACTTCGAACACTATCCTGTAATGGTCCGAGAAGGAACATTCCGTGGATACGTGCCAGTCTACAACAGAGAGAGAGTCACTGTTGGTCGCTAGGGTTATATCAATAACCTCAGCACGGTTCTTATTGCGGAATGTGGGGTGGTCACCCCGGTTACACACATTAAGATTTGTGCACGACATGAATACACACAGCGATTCTCCTCTCACGTTAATATCCTTGCTTCCCCACATAGTGTGGTGAGCATTGGCATCACACCCCAGGATTAAGTCAGTGCCCTCCTCCTGCGCATGCCGGATAAGGGCTCGGACGCTCTCTGACGGTGGATCCCTCTCTTCATACGGTAGATATGCCGAGGCCAGGTATAGTTTGGGACCGTTCCTTCACTCGCATAACACTACCGTCAGGTCGTTGTTGCTGTAACGGGAAGAGAAAAGAACATTAAGTCCGGTTCTTACCACGATACAGGTTCTGGACTTACCTACAGTTGTAGGGACAAGGAGATTGTAGCCGCGGGCACCTAAACCGCAAACCCTTTCATTCACGATCCAGGGCTCCTGGATAAGAGCCACGTCTACCCTCTCCCTGTCCATCCACCGTAAAAGGTCGATCGAGGGGACCCTTGAATGATGCAGATTAATCTCCACCACCTTAAGTCTCTCCGGTTGACCTATCATCTTCGCGCCCGGCGCCTCCAGGAATGATTGCCCGAAGGCAACCCATTCCCATCTTCAGACGGCCCTGCCTGCTCAGGAGTTGGCGTCTGGACTCCGGACCAATACTGATCCAGAGGTCCTTGCCGTTTCCCTTATCGCGGGCCAGCCCTCTCTTGATTGCCCAGTCCCCGGTGTCGCAGTCCGCGTTCTGGCTCTTGATCAATAAGAGGGTGGTTCGATCCTCCATAATTGGAGGTGGGATCCAGACCTTACTGATCGTTCGAGCCGGAATTTGGTCCACGGGGACGACATCAATCTTAGCACCTGGCCATGGGGCGTCTAGTTTCAGCAATGTCTCCTTGAGGAGCCGCAGGGACTCCTCATTGGCACATGCCACAACCTTGACACCCTTTCGTTTCCGCTTGCTCTCCGAAGCCTTCGCCGAGTCATCAGACCGTTGTCTCTTATTTGCCGGTGCGGTACTCTTGCTAGCCGTTCCCTCCTTTACGGGGGGTGTGGCTGCGGCAGGTTTCCCTCGGCACTGAGCACTCGTACTTTGTGCGGCGGTCTGAGTGTTGCCAGGCGAGCCGGCAAGTCTCATATACAGTCGCACGTTGTACTCATGCTTTTTGCGCAGTCTCTTTTCTCGGCCGCTCAGCGAACCCGGGTCGCGACCCTCCAGTCCCTTAAGGAACTTTAGAGAGGTCTTGTACCCAGACAGCCGTTTGCGTTTGAGATCATCGTCTGCTATGATCTTTTTGGGTTGTCCCTGGACAACCGTCACTTCACCTTCATCTGTGCTCGATGACTCATCGTCTAGCGGCGGCTCTGCTAGCGCAAGCGCTAGCTCGGCTGCCGGCATCGATGGGCCTGTGAACACAAACTCCGACTCTGTGGCGGTTGGTTCCAGCTCTGTACCCTCCTGGCGACGGAGAGCACTCGCGCGCGTTCCGTCGCTGTGACCACTGGCGACACGCAGAGAGGATTGCTCCTCCCCGTGCCCGCCGGTGGTAGCGGTCACACCTCCCACCGACGTTTGGGCTGACATCCCAGCCCGTGTATCTCTCCTATTCTTCCGTCCCATCGTTCGGGTAGTGCAGTTTATTCTTGCTGCCAAGTACCTCTGACCATGGCTTCGGGCCCAAGCCCCTCAGACTAGGTCTTAGAGACTTTGCTAGACACTGCAAGGTCCTGCGGACAGGCAAGAGATGCTAGCATCCCTCGGTTGCCCGAGACAATGCAGTATCCATTGCCCAGCCGGCACCCTCGGGGAGGGTTCAGTCAGAGGAGTTTTCGCCGACCTTGAATTGAGTAATTTTTGTTACATTTTCAAGAACGGTTAAAGCTTAATATAATACCAACAAAACTTAATCCGAGTCAATGTGGTTTTGGAAATAAGTTTACATTTTACTTGACTCAAGAACAAACCATACTTAAACTGTAACAAAAAAAAATCGCGTGCAACACAGTCCACGTGTTTGAAGTGAAACTTTCTTTAAAAGAAACAAAAAACCAGTAAGGACGCTATAGTCGAGTATACTCGACAATATAATACCCTGCACACACAGTAGGCAGTGCAACACCCCAAATCTACAAAAAAAATTTTGATTTGACATCGCCCGATCAAAAAGTGTTCAAAATATCAAGTAAATCGGTCAAAAAATGTGGAATTCACGAAAAATTTGAGTTTGTAGGTCGTTAAGGGGTAACCATCAAAAAGAGGGGAATTTGGTGGTATGCAGTTTTAAAGATACATATTTACTGAGCTTGTGTACAAAATTTCAGGTTTGTATCTTTAATAGTTTTGAAGAAACAGCAATTTTGAGAAAACATCCGGAAGAGGGGAAATGAAGAGGAGGGGGAAAAATTGTGGTATGCAATTTTGTAGAGCTACTTATACTGAGTCTACATACCGACTTTCATGTTTCTATCTTTTTGGATGTTCGAGTTATAGCGTTTTAAAAAAGTGGGCGGTGCTGGATGGGTGGGAAGGAGTGGGCGTGGCACAAAACCGTTCAAACTTGATCCGCTGCCGAGCATCACGAGTCTACCCTCCAAATTTCAAGTCTCTTGCTATTGTAGTTTCTGAGAACCATTGGTGAATACGGACGGACAGACGGACAGACAGACGGACGGACAATCAATCAATTTCTCTTGTCGTCCTGATCAAGAATGTATATACTTTATGGGGTCCTCCTCCCCTCCTTCTGTGCGTTACATACATACATTTCGCTCAAACAAACACAATATTTCCCTGATACACAGTATGTGTACAGGGTATAACAAGAAATGTTTTGCATACAATGACGTAAATTTGCTTTTCTTCCTCTCATCAATGATTTATGGTAACAAAATTGGAGGATCTGTGCAACATTTCAGGTCGATGATTTCAAAACAATAACAAGGAATATTTAGGTGTCTGAGAAATATATTACAGATATTTTCACACTCTTTCAACATCTCTGACAACTTTCTCAGAGATTTTATTAAATTCAGCCTTCTTCTAAGATGTTAGAAATGTTTATGTGCCAAGAAATAAATTTTATGGTTTCCCCATAAATCTACATTAAAACAATTTGATATTTTACATGTTTTCAACAATAAATCTGCGTATAAAAAATCATTCCCAACTCAACCCAATTTTTGAGCTGGAAAACAATGAATCTGCTTGTATCTATTTTCGAAGATTGAAAAGTACATTCGAATTAAATTGTTAAACTAATCTTCAAATTATAGGTAATGTGAAATTGCATTTGAAATGGTTAAAAAAACTCGTAAAAATGGTGAATTATATTAAAATATGTACATATGTACCAATCATATTATTTGTTATTTGGGCAATTTGGAATGTGTACATTTTTGAATACGTAAATGCGAAGGAGAAGAATCAATTCAAATGTGCAGAGTGTCTCCCGAAGTCAAGTTTATTACCAAAGCTCCAATGTCTGGAATCTACTTGACTTTATTTGTTGCATATATAATTTAGTATTGGTGTTCACTTTTGAAATATTTTGAATTTTTAAATTAATTGTTTTCATTTGCTAATTACAGCAATGGAAAGGGTATTATTGTCAATTGCAAAACTGGATGGGCTTCAACATAATTGGGAGTTAATTAGCCACGCTAAGTAGCGGCCAACAACAAACACAATGCATACGCTCGACAGTGTCATAGGTAGCAACAACCACACTGTCCGACCTAACGGAGAATGCTTATGACGAAAATAACAACAACAAGAGTTGTTGTAATATTTGAAGTAAACATGCCAGGTTAGTTGTTGTTGCATATGCGCCAGATGGCGAAAGTGACGGTTGAAGAGGAATGCCAAAATTACAACTAAGCATGTTGTTGTTGTTATTTTTTTTAATGACTACTAAGTTTATGACTACATACTGTCATTCTTTATTTTATTTCATTCTCTCGCAGGCTAAATCATATAAATGTATAGTCTGTCTCTTTTTCATGTCGTTTCATCGAGTTTCAAATCGCACCCATGCTAAAGAAGTTTCACTTCAAAAAAAAAAAAAAACTTATACCGAGACCTTTTTGTTCTTAAAACAAGTGAATATTGTACTGGAATCAAGAACCGACTAAACTTAAATTACAACTAAAAAAATTTTTTGCAAGACTACGACCAGTTTTTCGTTCAAGTAAGTTTACATTGTTCTTGAATCAAGGCCCAGTAGTTTTGCAAACTATTTCGGTTATCATCTCAATTTGATTGATTTTATATAAGAAATTGTTAAAGTTAATTTAATAAACATTTAAACAACATATAAATATTATAATTAAATGGTAATTGGTCATTATTTATATAATAAACAGTAAGAATTGGGTGATCTAGGGGATTAGAACCTCTTACCTTCCGTTTCGTAGGACAACACATTGAGCTCTGAGCCACAGGAACCGACGTAGGGACACTTGATATTTCATAAATTTTATTTCTTGAAAACATTTTTGTTCCAAGAGAACAAAAAATATTTAGTAAACAAAAAAACTCTGGCTTTACAGGGGTTTGAACCTCATACCTTTGGTATTACAGTTAAAACGGCGTAGATCTCCGCTAGGAACACGCTACAATAGTCAGGAAGACGAAAGGAGAGTTGAACCGAAGGGTCATCAGAGTAGACCCCCGATCCAGTTCCTTCCTTCGTCTTCGAGCCGTCTGTATAGATTGACAGCTCGTTCTGCCTCACGGGAGTTTCGAGTTGCCAATCTGCTCTATTAGGAAATTCGACAGTAAATTCGTCTTCCCATTTGAGATCTGAAACCCAGTAGTCGTTCTCATCTGCCACAGACGTTCCTACTGAGCGCAGGATGGTACTGTGGCCCGCAACACAAGGCTTAAGAAGTCCCTGGGCTAGCAGCCTGACTGCACTTCTTGCTGCCACGTGCTTGAGGGAGACTCCAATTGGTTCCAGATTCAACATCACATCAAGCGCTGCCTGGGGGGTAGAACGAATGCATCCTGTTACTCCCAGGCAAGCGAGTCTTTGTACCTTACGGAGGTTGTTTAGATGGGAGTTGGTGTGACCCGCCTCCCACCAAACCAGCGTTCCATAAGTAAGTAAAGGTCTGACGACTGCTGTGTAAAACCAATGAATGATATACGGTTGCAGTCCCCATCCTTTACCGAAAGTCTTTTTGCATACAAAAAAGGCCTGTAGTGCCTTTTTCATCCTCTCCTCCGAGTTCCTCCTCCAGGAGAGTTTAGAGTCGAGGATTACTCCAAGGTACTTGGCCTCCTTTGAAAGCACAAGCTCCGTTCCGCCCAGTGTCGGGAGTTTGAAGCTTGGGATCTTGAATTTCCGGGTGAACAAAACCAGCTCGGTCTTTTGTGGGTTGGCCCCCAGACCGTTCTGCTTTGCCCATCGAAGAGTTAGGCTCAATGCGCCGTTTAGGAGCTCACTGATTGTAGGCAGGAATCTGCCTGTTACCATAAGCACCAGGTCGTCTGCATAGGCCGTCACTCTACATCCCCTATTTTCCAGTTTTAGGAGAAGATCATTAAGGACAAGGTTCCACAACAAGGGAGATATGACACCCCCTTGCGGAGTTCCCCTGACCACCTTCCTCCTAATTGTCGAGGTGCAGAGTTGGGCGTTTATCACTCTGTGGCAGAGCATGTTGCTAAGCCATCGAGTGATTGTCGGGTGTGAGCCAATTTTGACAAGTGCAGTCGTAATAGACTCGATCCTGACATTGTTGCAGGCACCTTCTATGTCCAGAAAAGCCGCCAACGTAAACTCCTTTCTCCGCAATGTTTTTTCAATTGTGCTAACTACCTCGTGCAAAGCGGTCTCAACTGATCTACCCTTAAGATAGGCGTGTTGAGATCCACTAAAAGTGTGAGGTGTCAGCTTACTTCTGAGGTGCAGGTCCAGGAGTCTCTCCAATGTTTTCAATAAAAACGATGAAAGACTAATGGGCCTATAATCTTTTGGTGAGCAATGGTTGATCTTTCCTGCTTTGGGAATGAAAGCCACCCTCACTTCTCTCCAGTACCTTGGGATGTATCCTGTGAGGAGACATCCCCTGAAGATTTCCAGTAGCCAGTGCGACAGGTGCTCACTCACCGATTGCATCATGGCCGGTCTAATGTCATCCGGTCCAGCTGATTTGTTGGGATGGAACGACTTGATAGCCCAGATTATCTTCTCTTTGGTAAGGATTTCCCTTACTACGGCCTCACCCTCTAGGTCCACTGCCTGTTCCGGCTCTTCGCTGATGCTAAACTCAGATTCATCATCAGCTTCCAAGCATCCCGGAAAGTGTGTGTTCATGAGGAGTTGTAGAGACTCCTGGCTGTCTTTAGCGAATTTGCCATCCAGATCGCAAAGCAAGCCTGGTGTGGCTGGATCTTTCGCTAGCAACCTTCGAAGTCTGGACGCTTCTGTGGTGCTGGTCAGATCCTCGCAGAAAGCGGCCCAAGAATCTTTTTTGGCCTTCCTACATTCTTTCTTGAAGACTTTGAAACTGAGGTGGTAGGCGTTCCAGTCCACCAGGCAGTTTCTGTCTTTCGCTCTGTTGTAGAGTCTTCTCGTTTCCTTCCGTATCCTTCCGAGCTCCGGTGTCCACCATTTGTTGCGGTTTGACTTTGGAGGACGGCTGATAGGACAGGATTTGATGAAGGCCTTACATAGAGCTTCCGTAACGGTCCTGGTCGATTTCTCCAGTTTGTCCGGGTTGTCCAGCCTGGGTGGTTTGGGAGTAACTCCTTGACAAGTTGAGAGAACTTGACCCAGTCAGTTCGTTTTGGGATCCTGAAGGGGCGTTTTGCCTCTCTGAACCATTCTACTTCGAACACTATCCTGTAATGGTCCGAGAAGGAACATTCCGTGGATACGTGCCAGTCTACAACAGAGAGAGAGTCACTGTTGGTCGCTAGGGTTATATCAATAACCTCAGCACGGTTCTTATTGCGGAATGTGGGGTGGTCCTCCTCCTGCGCATGCCGGATAAGGGCTCGGACGCTCTCTGACGGTGGATCCCTCTCTTCATACGGTAGATATGCCGAGGCCAGGTATAGTTTGGGACCGTTCCTTCACTCGCATAACACTACCGTCAGGTCGTTGTTGCTGTAACGGGAAGAGAAAAGAACATTAAGTCCGGTTCTTACCACGATACAGGTTCTGGACTTACCTACAGTTGTAGGGACAAGGAGATTGTAGCCGCGGGCACCTAAACCGCAAACCCTTTCACTCACGATCCAGGGCTCCTGGATAAGAGCCACGTCTACCCTCTCCCTGTCCATCCACCGTAAAAGGTCGATCGAGGGGAACCTTGAATGATGCAGATTAATCTCCACCACCTTAAGTCTCTCCGGTTGACCTATCATCTTCGCGCCCGGCGCCTCCAGGAATGATTGCCCGAAGGCAACCCATTCCCATCTTCAGACGGCCCTGCCTGCTCAGGAGTTGGCGTCTGGACTCCGGACCAATACTGATCCAGAGGTCCTTGCCGTTTCCCTTATCGCGGGCCAGCCCTCTCTTGATTGTCCAGTCCCCGGTGTCGCAGTCCGCGTTCTGGCTCTTGATCAATAAGAGGGTGGTTCGATCCTCCATAATTGGAGGTGGGATCCAGACCTAAATGATCGTTCGAGCCGGAATTTGGTCCACGGGGACGACATCAATCTTAGCACCTGGCCATGGGGCGTCTAGTTTCAGCAATGTCTCCTTGAGGAGCCGCAGGGACTCCTCATTGGCACATGCCACAACCTTGACACCCTTGTACCAGTTGATACCGTCAAACTCTGCCACGAAGGTATTTTCTGGCCGAGTGATGGCATCTGCTATCGCCCGGTTGATTGACTCTTCAAGGATGAGCCAGTTCTCGATAGTAAGTTTCCCTTCCGGGTCCCTCCTATCGATAATGGCCACCTGCAGCTCCGGCTTCGAGCTTAAGCTTGCCAGAAATTCCCCTGGACGTTTCCGCTTGCTCTCCGAAGCCTTCGCCGAGTCATCAGACCGTTGTCTCTTATTTGCCGGTGCGGTACTCTTGCTAGCCGCTCCCTCCTTTACGGGGGGTGTGGCTGCGGCAGGTTTCCCTCGGCACTGAGCACTCGTACTTTGTGCGGCGGTCTGAGTGTTGCCAGGCGAGCCGGCAAGTCTCATATACAGTCGCACGTTGTACTCATGCTTTTTGCGCAGTCTCTTTTCTCGGCCGCTCAGCGAACCCGGGTCGCGACCCTCCAGTCCCTTAAGGAACTTTAGAGAGGTCTTGTACCCAGACAGCCGTTTGCGTTTGAGATCATCGTCTGCTATGATCTTTTTGGGTTGTCCCTGGACAACCGTCACTTCACCTTCATCTGTGCTCGATGACTCATCGTCTAGCGGCGGCTCTGCTAGCGCAAGCGCTAGCTCGGCTGCCGGCATCGATGGGCCTGTGAACACAAACTCCGACTCTGTGGCAGTTGGTTCCAGCTCTGTACCCTCCTGGCGACGGAGAGCACTCGCGCGCGTTCCGTCGCTGTGACCACTGGCGACACGCAGAGAGGATTGCTCCTCCCCGTGCCCGCCGGTGGTAGCGGTCACACCTCCCACCGACGTTTGGGCTGACATCCCAGCCCGTGTATCTCTCCTATTCTTCTGTCCCATCGTTCGGGTAGTGCAGTTTATACTTGCTGCCAGACCAGGTCTTAGAGACTTTGCTAGACACTGCAAGGTCCTGCGGACAGGCAAGAGATGCTAGCATCCCTCGGTAGCCCTAGACAATGCAGTATCCATTGCCCAGCCGGCACCCTCGGGGAGGGTTCAGTCAGAGGAGTTTTCGCCGACCTTGAATTGAGTAATTTTTGTTACATTTTCAAGAACGGTTAAAGCTTAATATAATACCAACAAAACTTAATCCGAGTCAATGTGGTTTTGGAAATAAGTTTACATTTTATTTGACTCAAGAACAAACCATACTTAAACTGTAACAAAAAAAAAAAAAAAACTTATACCGAGACCTTTTTGTTCTTAAAACAAGTGAATATTGTACTGGAATCAAGAACCGACTAAACTTAAATTACAACTAAAAAAATTTTTTGCGAGACTACGACCAGTTTTTACATTGTTCTTGAATCAAGGTTTTGCAAACTATTTCGGTTATCATCTCAATTTGATTGATTTTATATAAGAAATTGTTAAAGTTAATTTAATAAACATTTAAACAACATATAAATATTATAATTAAATGGTAATTGGTCATTATTTATATAATAAACAGTAAGAATTGGGTGATCTAGGGGATTAGAACCTCTTACCTTCCGTTTCGTAGGACAACAC
Organism: Phortica okadai; assembly: GCA_034638295.1. Lineage (NCBI taxonomy): Eukaryota > Metazoa > Arthropoda > Insecta > Diptera > Drosophilidae > Phortica > Phortica okadai. Next base: position 7,332,164 of record CM067853.1, on the reverse strand, counting down.
ATTGAGCTCTGAGCCACAGGAACCGACGTAGGGACACTTGATATTTCATAAATTTTATTTCTTGAAAACATTTTTGTTCCAAGAGAACAAAAAATATTTAGTAAACAAAAAAACTCTGGCTTTTTTTTTGTTCAAAGGAGTAAGAAGAATGCGTTGTCATTTCAATTTTGTTTGGTTTCGGTTTAAATTTTTCTGTTCTTGTTTTGTTTTCAAGTATAAAATGTGTATGAATTGACGTTTTGTAGTTGATTCAAATCCATTTTGGTGTCGAGTTTGATGTTAAGTACAAATCTTACTTATTTCGAGAACATTTAGACCAATTACAACTTAATTTGGTCTGTTGTTGATTCAAGTATAATCTATGCTGTTTTCAGACCGGACTTTTTGAAGTGAAACTTCTTTAGCATGGGTGCGATTTGAAACTCGATGAAACGACATGAAAAGGAGACAGACCATGGTTAGGTTAGGTTGAACAGGCAGCTCAACAAAAGTCGAGAGCACCCAGTGACCATTAGGTCCATTGTGTTGCCTGATTTAAGTCACAGTCCTCATGGAACTGTCAAGTTCCGATAAGACGTACTGGATTGGCCTTTTAATATCTTTCACCACGAGACTTGTTGCTAACGCCGAACCGGATCTAGCGCACTCGTCAGCCGCCTCGTTACCAGGCACACCCATGTGGCCCGGTACCCAGACCAGTCTGATTGAGTGCGGTTGACACCGGTTCAGTGCCAAAACCGTGTCCCGGATGAGTTTACTCTTTACCGTGTTCGACGAGAGAGCTTTAAGCGCTGCTTGGCTATCAACGTAGATCGATACGTTCCTCGGGCTCTCACTCAAGGTGTGTATCAATTTAGCCGCCTGCCAAACGGCGTAGATCTCCGCTAGGAATACGCTACAATAGTCAGGAAGACGAAAGTAGAGTTGAACCGAAGGGTCATCAGAGTAGACCCCCGATCCAGTTCCTTCCTTCGTTTCGTTTCCTTCGAGTTTCGAGTTGCCAATCTGCTCTATTAGGAAATTCGACAGTAAATTCGTCTTCCCATTTGAGATCTGAAACCCAGTAGTCGTTCTCATCTGCCACAGAGGTTCCTACTGAGCGTAGGATGGTACTGTGGCTTAAGAAGTCCCTGGGCTAGCAGCCTGACTGCACTTCTTGCTGCCACGTGCTTGAGGGAGACTCCAATTGGTTCCAGATTCAACATCACATCAAGCGCTGCCTGGGGGGTAGAACGAATGCATCCTGTTACTCCCAGGCAAGCGAGTCTTTGTACCTTACGGAGGCTGTTTAGATGGGAGTTGGTGTGACCCGCCTCCCACCAAACCAGCGCTCCATAAGTAAGTAAAGGTCTGACGACTGCTGTGTAAAACCAATGAATGATATACGGTTGCAGTCCCCATCCTTTACCGAAAGTCTTTTTGCATACAAAAAAGGCCTGTAGTGCCTTTTTCATCCTCTCCTCCGAGTTCCTCCTCCAGGAGAGTTTAGAGTCGAGGATTACTCCAAGGTACTTGGCCTCCTTTGAAAGCACAAGCTCCGTTCCGCCCAGTGTCGGGAGTTTGAAGCTTGGGATCTTGAATTTCCGGGTGAACAAAACCAGCTCGGTCTTTTGTGGGTTGGCCCCCAGACCGTTCTGCTCTGCCCATCGAAGAGTTAGGCTCAATGCGCCGTTTAGGAGCTCACTGATTGTAGGCAGGAATCTGCCTGTTACCATAAGCACCAGGTCGTCTGCATAGGCCGTCACTCTACATCCCCTATTTTCCAGTTTTAGGAGAAGATCATTAAGGACAAGGTTCCACAACAAGGGAGATATGACACCCCCTTGCGGAGTTCCCCTGACCACCTTCCTCCTAATTGTCGAGGTGCAGAGTTGGGCGTTTATCACTCTGTGGCAGAGCATGTTGCTAAGCCATCGAGTGATTGTCGGGTGTGAGCCAATTTTGACAAGTGCAGTCGTAATAGACTCGATCCTGACATTGTTGCAGGCACCTTCTATGTCCAGAAAAGCCGCCAACGTAAACTCCTTTCTCCGCAATGTTTTTTCAATTGTGCTAACTACCTCGTGCAAAGCGGTCTCAACTGATCTACCCTTAAGATAGGCGTGTTGAGATCCACTAAAAGTGTGAGGTGTCAGCTTACTTCTGAGGTGCAGGTCCAGGAGTCTCTCCAATGTTTTCAATAAAAACGATGAAAGACTAATGGGCCTATAATCTTTTGGTGAGCAATGGTTGATCTTTCCTGATTTGGGAATGAAAGCCACCCTCACTTCTCTCCAGTACCTTGGGATGTATCCTGTGAGGAGACATCCCCTAAAGATTTCCAGTAGCCAGTGCGACAGGTGCTCACTCACCGATTGCATCATGGCCGGTCTAATGTCATCCGGTCCAGCTGATTTGTTGGGATGGAACGACTTGATAGCCCAGATTATCTTCTCTTTGGTAAGGATTTCCCTTACTACGGCCTCACCCTCTAGGTCCACTGCCTGTTCCGGCTCTTCGCTGATGCTAAACTCAGATTCATCATCAGCTTCCAAGCATCCCGGAAAGTGTGTGTTCATGAGGAGTTGTAGAGACTCCTGGCTGTCTTTAGCGAATTTGCCATCCAGATCGCAAAGCAAGCCTGGTGTGGCTGGATCTTTCGCTAGCAACCTTCGAAGTCTGGACGCTTCTGTGGTGCTGGTCAGATCCTCGCAGAAAGCGGCCCAAGAATCTCTTTTGGCCTTCCTACATTCTTTCTTGAAGACTTTGAAACTGAGGTGGTAGGCGTTCCAGTCCACCTGGCAGTTTCTGTCTTTCGCTCTGTTGTAGAGTCTTCTCGTTTCCTTCCGTATCCTTCCGAGCTCCGGTGTCCACCATTTGTTGCGGTTTGACTTTGGAGGACGGCTGATAGGACAGGATTTGATGAAGGCCTTACATAGAGCTTCCGTAACGGTCCTGGTCGATTTCTCCAGTTTGTCCGGGTTGTCCAGCCTGGGTGGTTTGGGAGTAACTCCTTGACAAGTTGAGAGAACTTGACCCAGTCAGTTCGTTTTGGGATCCTGAAGGGGCGTTTGGCCTCTCTGAACCATTCTACTTCGAACACTATCCTGTAATGGTCCGAGAAGGAACATTCCGTGGATACGTGCCAGTCTACAACAGAGAGAGAGTCACTGTTGGTCGCTAGGGTTATATCAATAACCTCAGCACGGTTCTTATTGCGGAATGTGGGGTGGTCACCCCGGTTATACACATTAAGATTTGTGCACGACATGAATTCACACAGCGATTCTCCTCTCACGTTAATATCCTTGCTTCCCCACATAGTGTGGTGAGCATTGGCATCACACCCCAGGATTAAGTCAGTGCCCTCCTCCTGCGCATGCCGGATAAGGGCTCGGACGCTCTCTGACGGTGGATCCCTCTCTTCATACGGTAGATATGCCGAGGCCAGGTATAGTTTGGGACCGTTCCTTCGCTCGCATAACACTACCGTCAGGTCGTTGTTGCTGTAACGGGAAGAGAAAAGAACATTAAGTCCGGTTCTTACCACGATACAGGTTCTGGACTTACCTACAGTTGTAGGGACAAGGAGATTGTAGCCGCGGGCACCTAAACCGCAAACCCTTTCACTCACGATCCAGGGCTCCTGGATAAGAGCCACGTCTACCCTCTCCCTGTCCATCCACCGTAGTAGGTCGATCGAGGGGACCCTTGAATGATGCAGATTAATCTGCACCACCTTAAGTCTCTCCGGTTGACCTATTATCTTCGCGCCCGGCGCCTCCAGGAATGATTGCCCGAAGGCAACCCATTCCCATCTTCAGACGGCCCTTCCTGCTCAGGAGATGGCGTCTGGACTCCGGACCAATACTGATCCAGAGGTCCTTGCCGTTTCCCTTATCGCGGGCCAGCCCTCTCTTGATTGTCCAGTCCCCGGTGTCGCAGTCCGCGTTCTGGCTCTTGATCAATAAGAGGGTGGTTCGATCCTCCATAATTGGAGGTGGGATCCAGACTTTAATGATCGTTCGAGCCGGAATTTGGTCCACGGGGACGACATCAATCTTAGCACCTGGCCATGGGGCGTCTAGTTTCAGCAATGTGTCCTTGAGGAGCCGCAGGGACTCCTCATTGACACATGCCACAATCTTGACACCCTTGTACCAGTTGATACCGTCAAACTCTGCCACGAAGGGATTTTCTGGCTGAGTGATGGCATCTGCTATCGCCCGGTTGATTGACTCTTCAAGGATGAGCCAGTTCTCGGTAGTGAGTTTCCTGCAGCTCCGGCTTCGAGCTTTAGCTTGCCAGAAATTCCCCTGGATGTTTCCGCTTGCTCTCCGAAGCCTTCGCCGAGTCATCAGACCTTTGTCTCTTATTGGCCGGTGCGGTACTCTTGCTAGCCGTTCCCTCCTTTACGGAGGGTGTGGCTGCGGCAGGTTTCCCTCGGCACTGAGCACTCGTACTTTGTGCGGCGGTCCGAGTGTTGCCAGGCGAGCCGGCAAGTCTCATATACAGTCGCACGTTGTACTCATGCTTTTTGCACAGTCTCTTTTCTCGGCCGCTCAGCGAACCCGGGTCGCGACCCTCCAGTCCCTTAAGGAACTTTAGAGAGGTCTTGTACCCAGACAGCCGGTTGCGTTTGAGATCATCGTCTGCTATGATCTTTTTGGGTTGTCCCTGGACAACCGTCACTTCACCTTCATCTGTGCTCGATGACTCATCGTCTAGAGGCGGCTCCGCTAGCGCAAGCGCTAGCTCGGCTGCCGGCATCGATGGGCCTGTGAACACATACTCCGACTCTGTGGCAGTTGGTTCCAGCTCTGTACCCTCCTGGCGACGTAGCGCACTCGCGCGCGTTCCGTCACTGTGACCACTGGCGACACGCAGAGAGGATTGCTCCTCCCCGTGCCCGCCGGTGGTAGCGGTCACACCTCCCACCGACGTTTGGGCCGACATCCCAGCCCGAGTTGCTCCTTTTCTCTTTCTTCCCATCATTGGGTGATGCAGTTTATACTTGCTGCCAAGTACCTCTGACCATGGCTTCGGGCCCAAGCCCCTCAGACTAGGTCTGAGAGACTTGGGTCCGTCACCTTTACTAGACACTGCAAAGTCCTGCGGACAGGCAAGAGATGCTAGCATCCCTCGGTTGCCCGAGACAATGCAGTCTCCATTGCCCAGCCGGCACCCTCGGGGAGGGTTCAGTCAGAGGAGTTTTCGCCGACCGAGACAGACCATACTTTTATATGATTTAGCCTGCGAGAGAATGAAATATATATAAAATAGAATGACAGTCTGTAGTAATAAGCTTAGTAGTCATAAAAAAAAAAGTAACAACAACAATATGCTAGTTGTAATTTTGGCATTCCTCTTCAACCATCACCTTCGCCGTCTGGCGCATATGCAACAACAACTAACATGGCATGTTTACACCAAATATTATAACAATTCTTATTGTTGTTGTTTTCGGCCTAAACAAGCACTATTAATTCGGACATTGTGGTTGTTGCTACACAGAGAAAAAAAATCAAGAACATTTTACTTAAATTGACACAAGTCGGTGTTGAAAGTCCGTCAAGCACAAATGTTGTCAAATCAAGTAAAATGTTCTCAATTCAAGCACTATTTTTAAGTACAAAAAATCTTGAATTGATTAAATTTTGTTACATTTTCAAGAACAGTTTAAGCTTAATATGATACCAACAAAACTTAATCCGAGTCAATGTGGTTTTGGAAATAAGTTTACATTTTACTTGAATCAAGAACCAAATATACTTAAACTGTAACAAAAAAAACTTATACCGAGACCTTTTTGTTCTTAAAACAAGTGAATATTGTACTGGAATCAAGAACCGACTAAACTTAAATTATTTTTTTATTTTATATGAGTAATTGTTACTGTTAATTTAATAAACATTTAAACAACATATAAACATTATAATTAAATGGTGATTGGTGCATATTTATATAATAAACAGAAAGACTTTGGTGTACCAAGGGATTTGAACCTCTTACCTTCCGTTTCGTAGGACAACACACTAAGCTCTGAGCCACAGGAAGCGACATAGGAACACTTGATGTTTCATAAATTTTATTTATTGAAAACATTTTTGTTCCAAGAGAACAAAAAATATTTAGTAAACAAAGAAAGTCTGGTCTTGCTGGGGTTTGAACCTCACACCTTTGGTATCTTAGTTAAATACACTAAACTCTGAGCTACAGCAAGCAACATAGAAACACATGATATTTGATAAATTTTAATTGTTTTAACATTTTTGTTCAAAGGAGTAAGAGAGAAAGAAGGTATAAGAAGAAAGCGTTGTCATTTCAAGTTTGTTTGGTTTCGGTTTAAATTTTTGTGTTCTTGTGTTGTTTTCAAGTATAAAATGTGTATGAATTGACATTTTGTAGTTGATTCAAATCCATTTTGGTGTCGAGTTTGATGTTAAGTACAAATCTTACTTATTTCGAGAACATTTAGACCAATTACAACTTAATTTGGTCTGTTGTTGATTCAAGTACAATCTGTGCTGTTCTCAGACCGGACTTTTTATACCCTGTACACACACTGTGTATCAGGGTATATTAAGTTTGTTTGAGACGGTTTGTATGTAACGCATAGAAGGAGGGGAGGGGGACCCTATAAAGTATATATATTCTTGATCAGGATGACAAGACGAATTGATATAGCCATGTCTGTCCGTCCGTCCGTCCGTCCTCACCAATGGTTCTCGAAAACTATAAGAGCTAGAGATTTGAAATTTGGTGGATAGACTCGTGAGGTCAAACGCTAGATCAAGTTTGAAGGATTTTTTGCCACGCCCACTCCTTCCCGCCCATCGAGCACCACCCATTTTTTCAAAAGGCTGTAGCTCGAAAACCTGATGAGTTAGAAACATGAAAATGAGTATGTAGACTCAGTATGTATAGCTCTAAAAAACTGCATACCACATTTTTTCCCCCTCCCCTTCGTTTCCCCTCAAAAAGTTGTTTTCTTAAAATTGCTGTATCTCCTAAACTTTAATAGATACAATGCTGAAATTTTGTATGCAAACTCAGTAAACATACCTTTTTAAAACTGCATACCACAAACTTTCATTTTTAACGCTGTGTGACAACGCAAAGACAAACAAGTTGAAATTTGGCATAAATTGCGCTTTGAACACTGCTTTATCCTATTTGTAACAAAAACCGTACTTAACACTGCGAAAACTATTAAAGCTAGAGACTTGAAATTTGGAAGATAGCCTCGTGTGGTCGAATACTAGACGAAGTTTGAAGGAATTTTTGCCACGCCCATTCCTTCCCGCCCATCGAGCACAACAAAAGGTCATTTTTTTCTCAAAATTGCTGTATCTCCTAAAGTATAAAGAATAAAATGCTGAAATTTTGTATGCAAACTCAGATAACATACCTTTTTAAAACTGCATACAACAAACTACCACTTTCCCCGCAAAGACCAACACACTAAAATTTTGCAGCAATGCTTTGTAACAAAACCCGTACTAAAGCGCCATCTAATGGCAACATTGCATTGTGAGCCCTGCCTCACTATTAGCAAATACACAAACCATATCGTGGTACACTGCTTTTGCTGTCGGCGAATGTTTAACGTGTTATCAACATAGGTGTGTGTACAGGGTATTATATAGTTGAGAATACTCAACTATACCGCCCTTACTGGTTTTCTCTGTGTACCTATGACACTGTCTGAACTTATGCATTGTGTTTGTTGTTGCCCGCTACTAAGCGTGGCTAATCTACGTCGCTAATCAGCTATCAGTTTTATAATATATACATATCGCACATGTTTAACTAAACTGTCACAACTCAAAAAACATGAATTTTCAGGAAACGCAAAAAACTGCTTTAGTGCCAATGACAACCTTATGGAAATGCAATATTGAAAAGAGGCATAACTCTGTTTCTAAGTCAGATAATTACACCACCTCTTTTGTGGTGATAAATATGCATACGATAAACAGTTTTTACATGAAAACTCGAAAATGACAAATTTTGAGTTGTGTTAAACATGTGCGATATATGAGCTGCAAATTCATTTGCTGTGATTAGCAAATGAAAACCATTAATTAACAAATTCAAAATATTCCAAAGTGAACACTAATAATAAATTATACATAAGGTAAACGTCCCAGTCATGGATCAGTTAAGGAAAAATTAAATTTCAATTCGTCACTTTAACCTGAAAAACACACAATTACATATAATATATATATTTTTTTTATTTGGACACTTAGGCCCAGTTTCACAGTCAAAGTTAACCCAGGGTTCACTCCGAGTAACAATTTTTCAGTTTCACACTTAGTAGTTAACTCCTGAGTTAACCCTACTACATTCTAGGGTTAACCCCGAGTTAACTACTCTGTTTTAACTTTTTCTATTTATGTTTTTTAATGTCAAAACAGAACTTAATTTGTCTGTCAAAATTGCATCATTTATACAAAGTTTCCTTGTGTGATTGCTATGTGTATTGCACCCATGTTGTGTTTTACACGAAACCAACAAAACTACGTACTATTGTACCATTTGAAGAGTGCGGCTTACATTCGTTGTGCAATGTAACTGCCCGCCCCTGTGTAATGGTAAAATATACAATTAGACATAATCGAGTCAACATTTGACCGCTTGTTATATTGGATTCTCTTCACCTATCCCTTACTAATTGATTTGGTAAGTAGATGTTCAATGTTGTAAAACATTATTCTCAAAAAATAGAATGTTGCCATTCTTATATAACAAGAGTTAACTCGTTACTGTGGAACTGAAAGTCAGAGTTAACTCCGGGTAAGGGTTAAATTTGAGTTAACTTTACTCTGGGTTAACCCTAGACTGTGAAACTGGGCCTAAAGCCTTTAGTCTTTTAAGAGAAAGATACACTTTCAACTATATTAATTATTATCCGTTCAATAAACAAATTTCAAATATTAATAATTCATGACTCTTTGATTAAATATTAAAAAGTGAGCTATTAATACGATACTAATTGAAAACATTTATGAAAAACAATTATCGAAAAGTTTTTTCTTCTATTAGTTTAAATCAAACTCCGCAGTGAATTAAATTATAACAAAACCAGTAAGGACGCTAACTTCAGCAGGGCTGAAGCTGAAGTACTCTTCACGCTTATTTCTTGTGCCACGCCTATTTTTTTTACTGAATATATTTTTTCTTCATCTAATTAGTCTATAAACAAATTTTCATTGTTTTTGCTCATTGGGTGCCGGAGATATGCAAATTATTGATTTTTGGTAAAAGTGGGCGTAATCATGCCCATTTTTGTCAAAATAGTTTTAATGCCTCCCCAAGAACATAACTGTGAAGTTTCATGTCAATTGGTTAAGAAACAAAAAAGTTTTCCATATAACGACGTGAATATTGCTTCTCTTCCTCTTCTTCATTTTGTATGGCAGGTACCAGTTCCAGTTGCCCGATCTCAATGAAACTTTCAGGCATTTAATCGAACCATGTAAAACTACTAAGTTTAAAATTTCAGCCTTCTATCATACAAAACAAAAAAGTTTTCCATACAACGACGTTAAATCTTAATTTCTCTTCCTCTTCTTCATTTTGTATGGCAGCTACCAGTTCTAGTTGCCCGATCTCAATGAACCTTGCAGGCATTATGTAGGACTATGTTAAACTACTATGTTTGAAATTTCAGCTCTCTATCTTTCAAAACAAAAAAGTTTTCCGTGAAAGGTAAATATTTTCATATTAATGCGGGATATATAGGTCATATTTGATAGGAAATAACAATCAAATTTAATTTTTGACACACAACCAATGTCACAAGAACTTGCTCTCTGTTTAGCAAGCAGCAGGCAGATCGTACAGCTGTTTCGGGAGTCGCCACACTCCTTCATCAGCGATCTTTTGCTTGACCACCAATCCATTTCAATATCTATTTATATTTATGCATTGCCGAAAACATTCTTGAGAAGTGTAAGAATGCAATGGTAATACAAGTACAGATTTTGATCGATAGATGGCCTTGTGATTGATTGGTTGGTGTCAAGGATCATTTAAGCGCAAGTGGTGTCATTTTTCTGACTGGTCACTGCAATGAACCTTATGTTAATTAGATTCCAGCGTTGATAAGTTCAATGCTGAGTTTTTGTGTTTTTTGTTTTGAACTGCGGTATCTCCCCCACAGGAATTTTATATTTGTTTTAATAGCGTGGACCAATTGCGTTAATATTGTGAAAGGTAAATATTTTCATATTAATGCGGGATATATAGGTCATATTTGATTGGAAATAACAATCAAATTTAATTTTTGACACACAACCAATGTCACAAGAACTTGCTCTCTGTTTAGCAAGCAGCAGGCAGATCGTACAGCTGTTTCGGGAGTCGCCACACTCCTTCATCAGCGATCTTTTTTTTTTCCATATAACGATTAAAATTTGATTTTCTTTTTCATTTCGTATGGGGGCTACCAGTTCCAATAATCCGATATGGCCGGTTCCGACCAATGATTTGACCACACATTAGAGAAGACTCCCTGCAAAATTTCAGCTCGATATCTTCAAAACTGTGGGAGAAGATAGCATATTCACAGACAGACGGACAGACGGACATGGCTATATCAACTCGTCTTGTCGAGCTGATCAAGAATATATATACTTTATGGGGTCCCCCTCCCCTCCTTCTTGCTGTTACAAACTTCAGGACAAAGTTATAATACTATTCACTTGCGTGAAGAGTATAATGACACCATGGCTCATAGCAACACATATCGCACATGTTTAACACAACTCAAAATTTGTCATTTTCGAGTTTTCATGTAAAAACTGTTTATCGTATGCATATCTATCACCACAAAAGAGGTGGTGTAATTATCTGGTTTAGAAACAGAGTTATGCATCTTTTAAATATTGCATTCCCATAAGGTTGTCATTGTCACCAAAGCAGTTTTTTGCGTTTCCTGAAAATTAATTTTTTTTTGAGTTGTGACAGTTTAGTTAAACATGTGCGATATGTGTCAAAAAGATCCCGTTTGTCAAAGAATATGAAACTTGTTATTGTTCGATGTACTGATTCATAACTAGGACATGATTCATTACTGCGACGTTTATATTATATGCAATGAATAAAGTCAACTAGATTCCACACATTGGAGCATTGGTAGTTAACTCGACTCTGTTCTTCGAGAGACACTCATTTGAATTAATTTTTATACCCTGTACACACACTGTGTATCAGGGTATATTAAGTTTGTTTGAGACGGTTTGTATGTAACGCATAGAAAGAGGGGAGGGGGACCCTATAAAGTATATATATTCTTGATCAGGATGACAAGACGAATTGATATAGCCCTGTCTGTCCGTCCGTCCGTCCGTCCTCACCAATGGTTCTCGAAAACTATAAGAGCTAGAGACTTGAAATTTGGTGGATAGACTCGTGAAGTCAAACGCTAGATCAAGTTTGAAGGATTTTTTGCCACGCCTACTCCTTCCCGCCCATCGAGCACCACCCATTTTTTCAAAAGGCTGTAGCTCGAAAACCTGATGAGTTAGAAACATGAAAATGAGTATGTAGACTCAGTATGTATAGCTCTACAAAACTGCATACCACATTTTTTCCCCCTCCCCTTCGTTTCCCCTCAAAAAGTTGTTTTCCTAAAATTGCTGTATCTCCTAAACTATAATAGATACAATGCTGAAATTTTGTATGCAAACTCAGTAAACATACCTTTTTAAAACTGCATACCACAAACTTTCATTTTTAACGCTGTGTGACAACGCAAAGGCAAACAAGTTGAAATTTGGCATAAATTGCGCTTTGAACACTGCTTTATCCTATTTGTAAAAAAACCGTACTTAACACTGCGAAAACTATTAAAGCTAGAGACTTGAAATTTGGAAGATAGTCTCGTGTGATCGAACACTAGATGAAGTTTGAAGGAATTTTTGCCACGCCCATTCCTTCCCGCCCATCGAGCACAACAAAAGGTAATTTTTTTCTTAAAATTGCTGTATCTCCTAAAGTATAAAGAATACAATGCTGAAATTTTGTATGCAAACTCAGATAACATACCTTTTTAAAACTGCATACAACAAACTACCACTTTCCCCGCAAAGACCAACACACTAAAATTTTGCAGCAATGCTTTGTAACAAAATCCGTACTAAAGCGCCATCTAATGGCAACATTGCACTGTGAGCCCTGCCTCACCTTAGCAAATACACAAACCATAACGTGGTACACTGCTTTTGCTGTCGGCGAATGTTTAACGTGTTATCAACATAGGTGTGTGTACAGGGTATTATATAGTTGAGAATACTCAACTATACCGGTTCTTCTTCGATTTATGCATTCAAAAATGTACACATTCCAACTTGCCCAAATAACATGATTGGTACAAACATATTTTCATAAAATTTAATATTTTTAATAATTTGAAGATTATTTCAACAATTTAATTCGAATGTACTTCTCAATCTTCGAAAATAGATACAAGCAGATTTGTTGTTATCCAGCTCAAAAAATTTGGTTGATTTGGGAAGGGTTTATTAATGAAAACATGAAAAATATTGAATTGTTTTAATGTAGACTAATATGGAAATCATAAAGTGTATTTCTTGGTACATAATTATTTATAACGACTTAAAAAAGGCTTAATTTCCCTTTTGGTTGTTTTGAAATCATCGTCCTGAAATATTGCACAGATCCTCAAATTTCATTACTGTAAATAAATCATTGATGAGAGGAAGAAAAGCAAATTTACGTCGTTGTATGGAAAACGTTTTTGTTTCTGAATCAATTGATTTCAAACTTCACAGTTTTTGTCTTAGTAAGGCATAAAAACTATTTTGATCAAAAATTGGGCAGGGCAACGCCCACTTATAGCAAAAATTGATCATTTGCATATCTCAGGATGCTATGAGCTAAAAGAATGAAACTTAGTATATAGGATATTAAGATATCGAGAATTCAATCCAGAAAATGGGCATGGCAAGACCGAAGATAGCGTCCTTGCAGGTTTCTTTTTTCTTTTTAAGAAAGTTTCACTTCAAACACGTGTACTGTGTTGCACGCGATTTTTTTTTCTCTATGTAGAAAAACTTTTTTGTTCTTAATACAAACAGTCGAAACTTTGCAATTACACGTTTTATACATCCTCGAAAAAATGTAAAATGTATCATTATCTTTATAAACTTATGTGATTCTTATTGGAAAGACGGATTTGAAATAAGAATAATTAGGAACTGTTTTTTTATACTCGTGGAATAAAGCTTATTAACTTTGTCATTAAGTTTATAATGTAGAGAAGGAGACATTTGCGACTATATAAGTCATATATATTCGTGATCAGCACGACGAGAAGAGTTCATATAGCCATGTCCGTCTGTCTGTCTGTTTCAATGCAAACTCCTCCCACAGTTTTGAAGTTAGCAAAAAAATTTAAACGCAACAAATTTTCTTGCAGGCAGTTCATATGCAGCTTGATCTGAATACTAAAGCATATAGATCGGTTAAAAATGAAGTTTTTGCTTAAAAAACACGTTGATTGTAAAGCTATTGTCTCAATTTGCATAATAACATTTTGGACGTCAATAAAGAAGATAAAATTTGGTGAAGATCGGACAACTATATCATATAGCTTCCATAGGAACAATCGGTCAAAAATTCGGTTTTTGTTAGAAAAAAATTTTTGTTCTTAAGTATAAACAGATGAAACTTTGCCGTTACCCGTTTTTATACATCCTTGATCATATTCCAAAGTTTCGTAAGAATCTAACATACAGTGGGAAGCAAAACTGTCAACATGTTTGCTCAAATTTACTTCTTACTGCTATAACTTTTTATCTAATAACAATAACTATAACAATTATATAGACAAAAAAGTTGTAGATGTATCCTCTATTCAAGTACATAAAGAACCCTATTTTTTTAATTTCTTTAAAATATTATAACCGAAAATTCATGTGTATCTTATTTTGCAAGTGTTGCACTAATGCGTTTAGTACTGGAATAGTTCCGTTATTTTAATTATTTCTACTGGAATTGTTTTGCTATGTGTGAATTAGAGCCGATGTAGTTAGAAGAGATAAATCTAAAGTTTGTTTTGAAGCTTCTGCACCAGGAGATAGTTGGATACAGTTTTGTTTTAAAAGAATCAAAAAAATGGAAAGTTATCACGCGATCAAGTGACGGTTTTGATTGAGAGAGGCTATTCTGCAAGAAAAATATCGGGAATGCTTAAAATGAGTCGACAAATAGTAATAAATGTATAAAAAACGACGAAATATTGAGGAAGTTTTAAATGTTGGAGGTCGCACAAGAAAGCTGACAGATGGAGATGCACGAGCTATTGAACGATTGCTTCGCAAATTGAGTGCAAAACTCCTCGGGAAGCTGCCTCTAGTCTGCAATATCAAGTCCGTGGACAGTCCGACGGGCTTTGAATAAAATCGAAATGGTTGCAGCAATTAAACAAAAAAAAACCTGCTTTGTCTAAGCAAAATGTTAAAGCAAGGCTGCAATTTTGCAGAGAGCGGAAGGATTGGACTATTAATGATTGAAAAAGGGTTATATGGTCTAATAATTAACCGATATCAGTCGGATCAGTCAGATGATGAGAGCCTTCAGCATGGCCAAGTTAAACAAACAGTTAAATTCGGCGGTGGAAGTTTGATTGCTTGGGTGTGTTTTACATGGGGGCATATTGGCCCTTTGGTCCGTATAAGGGGTTAGTACGGTCAGAATGACGTAAAAAAATTCAATAAACTAATACTTAATAAACAATTCCTTAAAACTACTGAGTTAAGCAGTTAACATAACATTTTACATACTTCGATTGACAAAAATTTTTTTTTTTTTTTTTACCTATTTAAATACGTTAAAATACTATGTTTTATAAGGTTAGTAGAAGAGCAATTCCCCATTAAACTAAAATATCTGTTATAATACCTACATAAAACGCTCTAAATATGTCGATCTGCAGGTACTGAGACAGATCGGACTAAAATTTCTGGTAACTCTAGCGGGGAGATTGAACTGTATATACGCCAACAATGTCGGTGTGAATATTAAGCCATTAATTAAGTTATGCTAGAACAAAGTACCAAGCATAGTTCTACGACGAGCCAATGTTGGTAAATTAATAAGCTGCAACTGACTACTATAGGGAGGAAGGTGAACACAGGGGTCCCAGTGTAGATTCCTAAGTGCAAACAGAAGGAACTGTTTCTGAACAGACTCAATTTGGTTCTTATACTTTTCGCACTGAGGATCCCAAACACACGATGCATATTCCAAAATGGGCCGTACTAAAGAAGTGATAAGCAATTTAGTTGTGTACGGGTCATTAAATTCTTTGGACCATCTTTTGATGAAACCCAGTACGCCTTTAGCCTTATTAACAGACAGCGAAATATGTGAAGCGAAGTGAAGTTTTGGGTTCATCAAAACACCAAGGTCATTGAACTGAGAGATACGTTCAAGGTACAAATTATTTAACTTGTACGAGCAAACAATTAGTTTTTTTTTTATAAAATGACATTAGCTTGCATTTATCACTGTTTAACAATAAATTGTTTACAGCACACCATTGTGAGAGAGAGTCAAGATCAGACTGAAGCAGATTCTGCGGATCTATAGAATTAACGGTTAGACATAATTTCACGTCATCAGCATACATTAAAACATGGCAGTGTTTGATCACAGTAGGCAAGTCATTAATAAATATATTAAACAATAAGGGGCCAAGGTGACTACCTTGAGGAACCCCTGAAGTAACAAAAATTCGTCTCGAAACCGATGACTTAAAAAGAACACATTGTGTTCGAGATTCAAGATAAGACGACAGCCAACGGACTAACGATGGTGGAAAACCATAGGTTTCGAGTTTTGCTGAAAGCAGAGAGTGGCAAACACAATCAAATGCTTTACTGAAATCAGTGTACACAACATCGGTTTGGAAGCCGGAGGAAAAATTTCGATTGACAATTGAAGTGAATTCTAATAAGTTAGTTACCGTTGACCGTTTCTTGAGAAAGCCATGCTGAGACAAATTTAGAAGTGATGGCACAAAGTGCTGCAGCTGTTCCGTAATGATCTGTTCAAACAGTTTTGGAATTGCACATAGCTTTGCAATGCCTCTGTAATTCGAGATGTCCACCTTACTGACTTTTTTATAAAAGGGTATGATGGAAGACTCTTTCCAAATTTTGGGTACAATAGAAGAATTTAACGACATGTAAAAAAGCTTACATAATGGAATAAACAACATCTCGGCACAGTGCTTCAAAACGCAACTAGGAACACTATCTGGACCAGCCGTAAAAGATGGTTTAATTAATTTTGAGTGTCTTAGAACAGTTTCATTTTCAATAACCGACACATTAATATTATTAATCGATCATTGATTAAGTATGGGTAAGTACCGTTTTGGTATGAAGAGTCATTATAGGTGCTTTGGAAAAATTCAGCAAAGAGGTTGGATATCGTTGCATCATCACTTCCTCCCACACCATTGAGTTTCATACATGAAGCAAATGAATTGGAATTAGACTTGCTTGTGATGATATTAAAAAAATTTTTTGGATCGCGGTATATATTGGATTTTAATTTAACTAAATATAAATCATAATTTCTTTTGTTACATAAAGTGAATCTACAGCGAACTGTTGTATAGTTTGCATAATCAACCAGAGAACCGGTTCTCTTATATTTTTTAAATAATCTATTTTTTAAGTTCTTTAGACGAGATAATTCTTTTGAAAACCACGGCGGTTTATTTTGTTGTGTAACTCTTGGTACGCACAATTTAATCAGTTTATACATAGTTGCGTTAAAAAACTCTACCGCCCTTTCAATGTTGGACGTGTTATGAATGTACAAGTATGACCAATCAGTGTTAGAAAGCATATGACCAAGACGTTAAAAATCGGTCTTTCTGAAGCAAAATACACGGTTAGGTTTGGAACCTGTAGGATTTTGACGAGGATGTTTTAGTAAGTTTGGTGTAATTGTAAGCTCCAACGTTGGGTGGTAAGAATCTTCAGGTTGTGAATTGTCAATGTTATTTATGAAAACAAGATCTAGAATACGATTCTTAGAATTTTGTATGCTGTTTATTTGGTTAAACGATGATTCAAGTAAAAAATTAATAAATTCATTACTAGACAAGGGAGTTACTATATTTGAATTGTTGAATGCAATCCAAGAAATATGAGGGAGGTTGAAGTCTCCACAGATCAGCATCATATCTGAGTCCTTAACCAAGTCTCGAATAGATTGAATAGCGTTTATATGCGCTGAATATACTGATGCTTCTGATTGTAGTGTAGTAGGAGCACGTAATGAAAACGTGAGTCTTTGCAAGAGTTATTTTAACGCATATCAGCTCAATATCGTCAGTACCTTTCAAACTAATTTGTTCCGATGTGTGTTGAACAGCGACAGAGATTAAGACTCCACCACCAATTTTGCCAAGACAATCTTTACGAAAAGTAATAAAGCTGTCAGAAAGTAGTTCCGAATTTAAAACATCAGGGCGAAGCCAAGTTTCGACAAAGACAATGATATCAGAGGATAATAAAAAACTTTTCAAATAAAGCGAAGTTAGTTTTGAGTTAAACCCTCTGACATTTTGAAAATTTACCATCAAAACTGAAGGGGTATTAGAAGAATTAATTAGTTTTTTGACCCCGAAGGCTTGACCGTGTTTACCAAATTAGTACGGTCTTTAATTTTGAACTCGTGCACAACGCAACCATCAGGCCAGAAATTTGAGTCAACTAAAACTTTGAAGAAGGATTCTGGCACTGAATTTTTGAAGGATGAAATTGATCGCGTTGTGTTAAATTTAAATTTGGAGATTGTTAAATTTGTGACAGATTTCATCTTGGAGCCGATAAAGTGGTTTACATTACTTTCTGAAGGGGGCGGATGTGGTACAACAAGTTTTTTTGGCTCTTGATCACCACGAGGGAGATTACCTCCAGAAGCGGTATGAATAACTTTGGAAGGAGCAGCATTGTTGTGTTTGGCAACAGAAGCATATGACCTTCTGACGCTGTGACAACAATCGGAACATTAGGTGACGGAAGAGGCGAAAAGAAATTTGTGGTCTCATCCGGAAGACTTAAAGTTGTCGGAATAGAAATCTTGAGCTGCGGATGAGGCCTTTTTCGCTTAGGAGAACGTTCAACTGACTTAAAGCTGGAGAGAAATCTTTCGAAATGTCTTTATATGCGTTATGCATTAGATTGAGCCACTTGCGTTACTCAATCTCTGATGAACGACATTTTGGACAGCACCAGTGGAGGTCGATGTTCTTCTCCAAAATGTCAGCAATCCGGCCATTTAATTCGGCACATTTTACATGAGCAGTGGGCTCGCAGATCTAACATGCCACCAATGCTTTCTTGTCACCCTTTATTGGGCATTTAGGCAAACAGCAAGGCATTGTGATTTTCTTTTTATTTCTTTTTTTTTTTTAATAAAAGAATCAATAAAACAAGGAGTTATAAAAAACGAAAAAGAAATCACTCAAAAATTTTTGTTTTCAAAGAAACCCGTTTGTCACTAAAGGGATAAAGTTTAACAGTACGAAACTCTCTTTTAAATAAATGAAATAATCAAAGCTCTTGAAAGAGTAAAATTATTTAGCGCCATGCAGAATGAGAGAGACGATGTAATGGAATACACGCAAGAAAAACTCTCACCAGATGTTTGCCAGCAACAAATTACAAGTGAAACAAGCAAACAACAAATGTTAAATAACAATAACAAAATCATTTATAATTATTTAAAACGTGCAAAACTTACTTATTTTGGTTTGAAAAATAATACAAATTGTTAGTATACACAGGCAGAACAATATTAATACATTAGTACACTTTTTACTTAGTTTCAAACAAAAACCACGGAGGGATTAATTTAATAGCACGGGACAAATTTTCATGCGACCGACCACACCGAACACTTGACAAAACTTGGTTACCTGGAAAGTTTTGCGGGAGTTTTGAAAATTGGAATCTATACGGATTTTGGGCTGCTCTTTCCGAATTTTCACCTTGTGACCTTCTATGACCGCCGCTCAAGCCGCCATTTTCAAAAAATTGCGTCCCAAATCACTTTTTTCACTATATCTCCATGTTAGCTCAGTTAACGGCAAAAACATCTCTATACTAAATTAATAGGAAATTTTCTTTAAATTATGTTTTAAGCTTTTTTTTTTGAGAGACTAATAGTTTAGGTGTACGATCGCCGCAAAATGTACAACTTTGGTACTATGGTTTTCATACATTTATCTTTATTATCTTATGCATAAAATGTTGATTTTAAAAACTATGTTTCAGTGTGTCAAAGTGTGAATTATCGGTATTAAAACTGATGATCCCTCACTATACGCAGAGTCATATGGTATGTACATATATTTAAATGTGATATTGTTTATCGTGTAATTTTCTACGTTAATTTTAAATTCATGGTCCGTTAGATAAATTCCCAAAGAAAAACTTTTCATTGGGCATGTGAAAAAATCAGAAGTATTCAAAAATTGTTTTCCAATCACGAATTGAAAACCTTCTTCTTCTGCAAAACCTGTTATTTGTAGGGAAATTCCTGATTCCAAATAACATAAGTTGTCTGACATTTCTGTTGAAAGTTCAAAATTAGAAGTGAAGTACTTTTCAATTTCACCATTTTCCTTCTTTATGAATCCTAATTTGTTGTTTCCTTCAGTAGGCAATGGCACTGAAAACCTGTTAGCAACAGGTTGTAAAATTTGAGTTGGTTTTTTTACGAATCTTTTAAAATAGTTTTCGAACTTATAGGCCGAAAAGCTTTGTATATGATCTACTTCTTTCACACAATCTACAATGTGAAGAATGTTGTGAACGTTGTAGGTTAACGCCTCAGCAGGATATAGGTTTCTGAGTTGTTCAACATGGCTATATATTGCTATGGCTATATTGATAGAATACCTCTCCGACAGCAGGATTCTATATCCACATGTTAATAATAGGTAGTGGAAACAATAGTCATCTGGAATGATGTCTTTAAAAACCACTATATCTGATACGAGGAAACCCGTTTGATTCTCTCGGCTTTCTGGCAAATTGCGTTGGTATGAATTCGACTAATGAGATAAGTTTCTGTGAAATATTATCCAAATTGGATTTTGTTAGTTTGAAATGTAGAGTCTTACCTTCAATGAACAATTTAAGTATTATATTTTTCTGCCAACTCCAACTCTTCTTGTTCCGACTTGCGTACATTTCGTACGGCCATATAATGCATTTGTGCCGAAGGTTCCACACATAAATGCTAAAGTCGTGCATGAAATGATCGCATTACCGACGTACGAACCAATCATGAATACCTCACTGTTTTCAACATTGCGAAGGTATCCTAGAATTGGCCATGCACTCGTCAATGAGTCTTTGTAAAGAAGCAATCCGTCCACGTTGACATCCAAGACAAGCTCTGTATTGCTGCTTATCTTGTGCTCAATGGTGTTAAGGTATTTTTGTATTCCAATGTGGGTGTACTCGCCAGGTGCCACGGTTCTTATAACAGCCTTTTTTGGTATATTTTTAGTCAAGCAACTGTCAGTCATGTGCACGTTTATTATTATATAAAATCATTCACCCGAAGTACATATACTTTGTTCCTACCTGTAGCATTTTATAACAATGAATTGCAATCTCTCAATTTGAAGTCCTTTCATAAGAAGAGAGGTATCATTAAAAACGGGTTGAAAATTATTTGACCTAAATTAATAAATAGTTGGACATTGATTCGGTTCTTTGTTTGGAATATGACTTCATTAGGCAAGTTTTATTCCCTATAATATAACAAAATATGTTCAACTATACTATAAATTAACTTATGTAACATAGCATCATATGCCACATACAGCACTTCCGTTCGCAGTTGTTACAATTGAGTTTGCAAATGCAAATTAAGAGGTTGGTTTTTAATAACTATTATTTTATCTTAGTATTCTTACTAAAAAAAAAATCGATCATGAAATAAAAAAATGCGTTCATATATGTGACTCCAACGCATAATCGGACAAGAGTTTGCTTAATATAGGTAAGGTTGATCCGGTGATCTGAAAGAGACATTGGCATAGACCTCGTCGGTCCTTAGCATACCGGTTGTTCGTAGAGGGCTTATTCAAGCAAATGTATCCGCAACCAGGTTTGCTTTTAGTGCAAACCTGAGCAGCGTGCTGTAATGTCCTTTCTCCACTGCTTCCAGTGACTCCAGGATCGGCCTGCCTAAAAGATCTAGCCTTTGCCTTAGAAGGGCTGGACACTGACATATTAGATGCTCCAGTGTTTTCCTGACTCCAGGCTCTCTGCATTTCCTGCAGTCGTCATCCCGGGTAAGGCCCATGTTCTTGGTGTGAACTGCTGTCAAACAGTGCCTTGTTAGCAGGCCTACCAGTAGACGGCACTTGGCCCTTTCCTGAGAATGCTACATCGCATGGCAACTGGGCGCCCTCCTTGGCAAGCCTTCTGCCATTTCATTATCATCGATGTCCTGGTGGCTGGGAACTCAGTAGAACCTTACCCTCCTGCCACTGCGTAAGGCCCTTACTGCCTCCCAGCACACATGTGGAACTTATGGTGTCCGATGCTATCGCCCTCAACGCCGCTTGGCTATCCACCAGGATATTCACTCTGCTTATTCTTGCATTTAATGATGCGCCTATCGCTGCAGCCTTCCCTATGGCAAACACCTCAGACTGGAAGATGCTGCTCTGATCTGGCAGCCTGTACAAATGGCTCTCACCACTCTCCTTGCAGTAAGCCGCCGCACCTACACCACAGTCCAACTTGGATCCGTCTGTGTATATGTTTACTGTTTATGGCCTTCTTCTCTAGCATTTCTGCCACTCAGTGGGACTACTACTCGTTATTTCACAATGTCCCTGGACACACCACGCAAGACTGCCTGTCACAGCCAGATGCTGCAGCGTCCATTGGGCAGTCATCCTCGCCTGTACCTCTACGGAAAAGATGTTGAGAAGCGTCTCTAACGCCTTGCTCGGCGCTGTTCTCAGAGCCCCAGTAATACACAGCATCTCCTGATGGTGAGCTTTGGCGAGCGCATCCGCATACGTTCGTTTTTGGAGGGCATGCCACAACACGCATACCCCATTGATTATCGTTGGCTGCACCACTGCTGTGAAGATCCAATGCATCAGTCTAGGGGAGAGACCCCATCTTTCTGGCGCTCTATGCATCTTCTTGGATGCATAGAGCGCCACAGTTGCCCTCTTCACCCTCTCCTCAACTTGGAGCTTCCATGTCAGTTTACTGTCCAACACGACTCCAAGGTACTTCGTGTGTGTTACCGGTTTTAGCCACGACCGCATAGGCTGCAATCTTGGGGGCGCTACCTGCCATGGCTATGAGTAGTTCGTTCAAGACAAGATTCCATAGCAGCGGCGATAGCACCCCTCCCCGTGGGGTGCCCCTGTGTGCATCCTTCTCCGTCGTGGCCGCTCCCAATGTGGCTTTTATACGTCTCATGCTCAAGAGTCGTATGGATCATTGGGTTATAACTACGGGTACATTAGCCGTTTGTAATGCCCGAATAATTGGTGCCGTTGCAACATTATTGAAAGCGCCGGATACATCTACGAAAGCGCCCAAGGCGTATTGCTTATGATGAAGAGCCACTTCAATGTTAGCGACCAGGGAGTGAAGAGCCGAGTCCACTGATTTCTTGTGACTTCTTTGTTGCCAACCATAAATGGGTTTTCCATAAGTGTTGACGCTTCTGCAACAAAGTCGTGCATGAAATGATCTACATTTTTTGGATTCGCGTTACCGACGTACGAACCAATCTCATGACTATTTTCAACATTGCGAAGGTATCCTAGAATTGGCCATGCACTCGTCAATGAGTCTTTGTAAAGAGGCAATCCGACAACGTTGACATCCAAGACAAGTTATGTATTGCTGCTTATCTTGTGCTCAATGGTATACGCGTGCTGATTTGGAGCGACATGCAGGGTACCAAGACCACATCGTATGAACACATCCAGCAGCTTTTCTAATGTTTTTAACATGAAGAACGTCAGACTGATAGGTCTGAAGTCCTTGGGGTGCAGATGGCTGCATTTCCCTGCTTTTGGTAGGAAAACCACTCTCGCCGTTCTCCACGGCTTTGGTACGTACCTTATGGGAACACATTTCTTAAAGATCGCAGTCACCCAGGGTACCACTGCAATCTTCGCTTTCTGAAGCATGGCCGGGAAGATCCGATCTTGCCCTGGCCATTTGTACGCCTCGAATAAGTCAATTGCCCATGGGACCTTACTTTTCGTTATCAGTCCCTCCGGTAGACGGCTCTGGGTGGGCTCAAGGCCTTCGTCCATGCCTTCTTTCTCAGTTACTATTGTACACCCTGGAAAATACTGTTCTAGAAGAGACTCCAGAGCCTCTTCACAGCCATCTGCCCAGTTTCCATCTGCTTTCCGAAGTGGACTCTCCATCGCCGGAGTGCTGGAAAGTATCTTCCTGATCCTCACGGTTTCCGCAGTCTTTTCCAAGTTTGAGCAAAAATCCTTCTAGGAGGACGTCTTCGCTCTACGAATTGAATTCTTATATAGTCTAAGTCTATCCTTGTATTCTAGTCGTATCATGTCGTATTCTACGACTTTGGTTGCCTTTAACAGCTCCTTGAAATCCCTTCTCTCGAGTTCTTGGTTCCACGAAACTGGAAGGGCCTAGGGAGAGTGGGTTTGCATGCTTCTTTATATGCACTGTTCAGTGTACCGGTCAGGACATTTAGACCGCTCTCTATGTCCTGCTCAGTTCTCACACCCCTGCTGTTGGGGAGTCTACTCTCCATTAACGACCATAGAGCGCCCAGTCCGTATTTCTGGGATTCCGACGAAGCCCAACCGGGCGTTCCGTTGAAAGCATCAGCTTAAAGCTGATGTACCTGTGGTCCGAGAATGACGGCTGATCGAGCACCCTCCATTCCCGTACCTTTGGTTTGTTTCCGGCAATTAGCGTTAAATGAAGTACATTGGCAGAGGTCGGCTCTACATACGTCGGCTCTCTGCCAACCTTTACTACACTTATGTAAGTTGAGAGTATAAATTCTAAAAGAGACTAGCCCCTTTCATTAATATCCGCGAGTTGGCGTCGGCGCCAATCACCAACTTCTCGGCTGCGGACACCAGCGTCGTCACTTCCGTTGTCGGAGCTGGTTTGTAGTGCTTCATGTAGCTCGACGCCAGCCACGTCACCTCCTTCTTGCGGTCTTCTATAGCCACAACTGTGAGGTCATCTGTGCTGTAATTAGGTAATAAGTAAGCATGTACCCCTTTCCTTGTTAGGATGGCTGATCTCATTCTACTTACTGTTGTCGGGTGATCTAAATTGAAGTTTTTTCACCTCAGTGCAGAGACCACGTTAGCCGACCTAGTCCACGGTTCCTGTACCAAGGCCACATCATAGGCTCCTTCTTCCAGCGTCAGAAGGAGCTCAGTGGAAGCCATTTTACATTTGTGGAGGTTGAGCTGCTGGATCTTCAGAACTATGTCATTTGCTCTGTCCCTCCACAAGCGCGACACCTCCCATATTCTCCGTCAGGGTGAGGTCTACCAAGGCTTTTAGGCCAAGGTCTTTGTCAACCTCTCCTGCTTCATGCGTGTTGTCATTGCTGTCAGTAGGATGGCGCTTCTTGAGGCGAAGGTACATTCAACCTAGACCCCATGCCATCTTACCCTTCACCTCGTACAAGGCGTCCTCAGATTTCTTGTTGATTGCGAGGATGAAGAGCTGGCCGCAGTCTCCTTCGGCAGTACCTTTGGGATGTACTTTTTCGCCTTAGCTGGGGCCGGGAAGCTAGTCCGGTCCACCACCTCCAGTTTGGCGTTCTCCCAAAAGCCCTGTAACGTCGGGGCCACACCCTTCAGCCACTCCAGCGTAGGGTCGTCCTTGCAGCGTAGGACTTTGACGCTACTCTCTTCCACTGCTCTTGCGTTATTTTGCCGAATGGAACCGATCTGACGATAAGGGCAACGACTAAGTGTCGTTTGGCCATATCATTAGCGGACTCCACTCGTTCGTGCGATACCGCGTGGCTCGCCTTCTTGGGCCTCTTGCTCACACGCGTATCAGTCTCACCCGACCTCTGCCGCTTCGTCGAAGCCTCCTTCAGAGCATTTGCGCTCCTGCCATCTAACGCTACGGCCCTTGGGTCGTCTCCGAAGAGCTTCCGGCCCTCGAGCACTTGTTGTTTGGCCCAGCCAAAACGCTTTTCCTCAACGGGAGAGAGACGAGCTACGCTTTCTAGCAGATGACCAGCGCCGCCTTGTACTTCGCTTTCTCTCTCTGCCCTTCTCGCGACTTAACCATGAACCCGTCCCTTCTTGGGAAACAGCGTCTATAGGTTTAGTCGGCGACGATAGTAAGATCGCCTCCTCTACAGTGTTTGCCCACACAACGCTCCCGAGGTCCGAGTCCAACTCGACCACAGCCCTTGAGCGTTGTATCGCTACGTTTTTAGAAGTGGTCGGCCCCCTCCCCCCAATGCCTACCGGTAGGTAGCAGTCACGCCTCCCACCGACGTTTGGGCGGACATCCCAGCCCTTGTTTGCTCTTGGTCTTCTCCGTTATGACATTATTCTGGGAATCACCCGTAGCGTTTATGGTTTACCGCCAGACACCTCGAGCCCATGGACCAACCCTGATCCCACCTCAGACCTTCTAGGGTCTGAGGTTCTATAGGCTAATTAGATGAAGAGAAAATATATTCAGTCAAAAAAATGGGCGTGGCACAAGAAATGTGTGTGAAGAGTATATAAGCTTCAGCCTTGCTGAAGTTAGTGTTTTTTTTTCAGAGCAAAAAAAGATATACCTTGCATATCAGTTTTCCAATTTTAGAGGACATTTATACTAAGCAAACTCTTGTCCGATTATGCGTTGGAGTCACTGGATTTACGGCTTACATTTTTTCAGGTACATATATATAAATTAGAATTATCCTTCACTTGCCGTTGAGCAATGTGAAGTATTTTATAAGTTATTATGGACCGCTGTTAAGCAAAGACTCCAAAGAATCTCTTCAGATTGCCTTTCTGATTCCTGTACAATGACCCGTTGATTCTGATGTTATCGTC
Organism: Phortica okadai; assembly: GCA_034638295.1. Classification (NCBI taxonomy): domain Eukaryota; kingdom Metazoa; phylum Arthropoda; class Insecta; order Diptera; family Drosophilidae; genus Phortica; species Phortica okadai. The sequence goes on along the minus strand of CM067853.1, from coordinate 7,306,057 downwards.
AAATGTGATCAAATAGGTCCTTATTGCGAGCTCCTGGGTGTCATTCATTGTTTTTACTTGGGCGATGCTGTCATTGATAATAATGATGCCGTCGTCAACAACCATTAAGGGTTCTAAATGGCTTGGTTGGGTACACCAATGAGCAACGCCACCAGCGTGTAGTTGTTGCGCACATGTTGTCTCGGTCATCTCCCTGCAGAAGGATGGCGACAGGACTGAACTGCAGTTGTTTATAGCAATTATGCGATTGTTGCAGTCGGCTATGTTGTTTTCTGCTAAGCAAAGAATAGTACCATTGTGTTGCACCGGATGAAGGCTTATCTTCTTACATACTATTTCTGGCTTAGGATACTTGATTAAAAAATACAAAAACTTATCGTCTAACAAAACATTGATATAAGTTACTTCCATTTGACGCTTATAGTTGCATTTGCAGTGTGTTTATTTATTATTGTTTTATAATCATTATTCTCTAAAATCGTGGGATTTACGATGCCAATCTTAGCTAAGGCTATTGACAACAGTAAATTCTCAATCTCATTGCTAAGCATCCTATTTTTGTCTAGTAATGTCTCATATAAATGGCCTGTATCTATTTGCTTCTGCTTCATGCTTGTTATTATTGTGTTTACTGTGTCAGTTAATCTATTGATCTGATCCTGGGTTCTTGTATTTACTATTACCTGCTTATTTTCTGCATTTATTAAAGCCTGTTGATTGAAAGTTATCTGTTCGAAGTCGGCAAAGTCCGGCGTCCCAGCCACCACCTTCAACGCAGAGCCCAGAAACTTAAGGCTTCTAGCTTGCCTGTGGTGCACAGTCGATGTCGTCATTAATGTCGTCAAGTGAGTCGTGTCCGCCGCCAGTAGTTTTCGCATGTGTGACTGTGGAAATTGGTCTATCAGTGATGTCGTCTCGTCTATTATTTCGGTAAATGCTGTCAGGTTCGTATAGTGCGTCACGAAAGAAAAATCTTTTAATATTGTCACGTTTCTGTCCTTAATCGGAATGTAATTGTCGTCCGTATAGCTAATTATCTTTGGCGCAAAGTCTTCTGTTGCTCTTAACCATTACCCGTTCTCCTACTTCGAACACTCTATTTTGTCTTTGCGGATTTTTCCGATCTAGTAGTTGCCTTTTCAAGTGCACAACTCGCCTCTTCTCTTAGCTCTGGAGGATTTTCATTAAGTATCTCCGTCGGTTTTCTGTCCGTCACTGAATGTATCGATCTATGATATTCAACCGTTGCCTGCAGGAATAACTCGACTCGTATCGTCTACCTTTATTTCCTGTTTCAGACACCTAGCGATTTCTGTGAGCGTACTGTGAAACCGTTCTACTTGTCCGTTTGACGTGCTGTGTAACGGAGGGCTTTTTAACATTGATTTTATTGTTTCCGAATTAATAGATGGTTCATTATCGCAATATATTGTTTTTTCGTTCGGAAAATAGTTCACTATCTGTAGAATGGGCCCTTTTATATCAACAATTGTACGCGATGGTAGGGGTTGTGTTATCGCGAACTTTGAGAACTTGTCAATGCAGGTTAAGAAATACTGTTTTGCTGTATTGAATATGTCAATATGCAGCATTTCACCTACACAGGATGGTATGGTGTCTATTGTACTTCGCCCTAGTGCAAATTTTACAATTTGCGACTACCTCGTTAGCTATTTTCCCCATTTTTAGGAAGTAATATTCCCTCAACACCTGCTTTATGTTTTCTTGCGCGGCCCTATGTGCCCGATTGTGCTCTGAGCACATGATCTCCCTCTGTTCATCCTTATTCGTTATGTCATCTACTATCGTTTTGCAGAACCTAGTTTCTGGAAAACAGCGTACTATTTCATGCTGGCTGCTTGCTAAAACTGGTAGTTCACAATGAATCGCGTTTACTACGTTGTGATTTGTGACCGATTTCACCACTTCCGCTAACTCCTTGGTCTCCGTGAGGGAAATAATATGGCGAAGTTTTTCACCGAATAAAATGAATTTCCGTTTAAGAGGACATTGTGCGTATTCCAAAAAAACTTGGTTTCGGAAACAATTCAACGGCTTGTCGGTTGCCTCTATAGTGAAGCTTAATGACACTTCACTATGTATCGTGGAAGCATCAGACTGCACTTCTGTGTCAAGGGCATTTACCCATTGTCGCGACAATGCATTGGCGACATGGTTTTCTTTGCCTGGTTTATAAAAAATTTGAGCATTATGCTCATCAATGAAAGCTTTCCAACGCTTAATTTTTGCTAATGGATTTTTATATGAAACAGCAAAAATCAAGAGTTGGTGATCTGTAAAGATCCTCAAATCTTTGACATCATACAAGTAGTGTCTCAGATGCTTCAACGCCCAAAATAAACCTAATGGTTCTCGCTCGTTTGTCGCGAAGTTAATTTCCCTGGCTTTCAAGGTACGAGATATCATCGTAATCGGTTTCCCTTCTTGGGATAGAACCGCCCCCAGCCCTTGTGATGAAATGTCCGTCGTTAGATCGAACGGCTTCTTAAAATCTGGGTACCGGAGCATGACGTCTTCTAACGCCAATATTTTTATCAGTCTCTGGAAGGCATTACGTTATATTTCCCCGAACGTAATTTTTACCTTCTTTGACTGTTGGGCACTTATTCACCCTTTAGGTGATCAGACAGCGGTTTGGCTATCGATGCAAAATCCCTAACAAAGCAAATTTAATAGCTTGCTAGACCATAAAACGACCTTAACTCAAACAATGAAGTGGGCTCTGGAAAGTCTAGGACGGTCCTAACCTTGTCGACACCCGTTCGCGTGCCTCCTCTTGTCACAATTAAACCTAAATATCCCACTTCTTGTTTAAAGAACTGTGACTTTTCACGGGAGATTCTCATATTTGCCTCATACAATTGCTTTAAGACCCAATCAACATGTTTTACGTGATCCTGCTCATTCTCTGAGAAGATATTCACGTCATCAACATAAACATAACAACATCTGCCGATTTGTTCACGTAGTACATCGTCTATCGTTCTTTGAAATATACTAGGGGCGTTCTTCAGCCCAAATGGGAGTCGGCAAAAATCGTATTTTCCCCCATTTACTGAAAATGAAGTTTTCTCCCTGTCACGCTCAGCTAACATAATCTGATGGTAACCCGATTTTAGGTCGACCGTTGGGAAATATTTTGCTTTTCCAAGATTTGCAAGAATCATTGGGATATTAGGCATTGGGTACTTGTCTGCTACCGTTTTCTGATTAAGCTTACGGAAGTCTATAACCATGCGTTTTTTCTTATTTCCCTTTTCGTCTACGCCCTTTTTGTCCACCACCCAAATGGGATTATTGTATGGTGACTTGGACGGTCTTATTATTTTGTTTTTCAGTAACTCCTTTATCTCATTTTCTACAAAATAAGCTACACCCATTGGGTATGGGTAGAGCTTTGAATAAACGGGGTTCGGATTGTAGCGACCACCGATGTGTTATAAGGTAAGAGCTCGTCCGCATCTGCGAAGACTTTCTCTCTTAGTTTCATCATTTTAGAAAAACTCGATTTTACCGAGCTTGGGACCTCAATCTATTTCACCTGTGTGTAATTGACATTAGCACACTTTAGGACCTTAATCCTCTCTGTCCCCCCAATGTACCTGATCTCACCGCTTTTTAGATCTATAGTGGCATACACCTGTGTCAACAGGTCAAGACCAACTATTCCATCAAATGTAGTAAGGTTATCTAATATATAGAACACACTTTTTGTGTTGAACAACACGATGTTGCACTTTTCATTAACCGTATTCACCCCGTGAATCGACTTCACCGGGAATGATTTCTGTACTGGCACCATGTGCTTAATTCTGCGAGAAGTTTGATTTTGTGCAAAGCGCATCTTTGACGAACCAGGATCTACGTCCATCTACCTGACCTCTCTGAACCTGGACCTGCTCTATTTTTGCATACTTAGGATGCTTCAGACTTGATTCTGCCTGTCTTTGGTTGGCAGCCCCTGGTTGTTGAGCTTTTTGAAAACCCTTGTTGGGTCTATTCTCCTGTGTTCCCCTTTCTATTATTTGGTTCTTTGGTTTGGATATCTCTCGTGGTTTGACTCCACCTCCTGGGCTAACGCAAGAACAGCCGGAAGATCGGCCGATCGAGACGAGAACAGTATGTCACTAATTCGTGACCCTGATATGAATGCACGCAATGCATCCATTCGATATTTTTCATTAAGCGATGCTGCCAACGCAGCGTCGTATGTCATATTCGTCTTATTCGTTAAAAGAGTTAGCATTTTTTCTACCTCATCGTAATATTGTACTAGGGTCATGTTACCCTGTTTTAATATCGATAACATCTGTTCAATCAGGTAAATTGGTCGTTGTCCGCGTATGTCGCATCTAACCTATCGATTATGGCCCTAAAGTTCAACACCGTGTTGAACGAGGCAAGCATCTTGTCTGCTGAACCTTTTATCTTGTTTCTAATAATTCCTACAGCCAAGAAATAGCGAGAGCTGCCCTGATAACCTTCAAATGGTTTGTGAGCTGAGTGTACGGCCTTTCGCTACGACACATATGTTTCTTGTTTGCCTTCGAAATCTGGCAGAGACTTTATCATGTCTAATGGTAGATCACATTGTTTGCCTGCTATGATCTCTATGTCCTTATGAACTTCTATAGCTGGCTGCTGTACTGTCAATGTATAGAATCTACTATTAAGTCTCACTAATTACACAGGCCAACAAGAAAAAATTTTTTGAATAGTTGCAACTAATTCCTATGTATTTTGGTGTGCTGATTCCGAAAATAGTAGACATAAAGGCGTATCACCCTCCAATTTCTTGCATTTCACGGAATTGTAAAAAACACGAAATTACTGTTTTTAAAACTTGTGTATAAGATATCTCAGAAACTACTGGACCGATCTTGTTGAAATTTAACTAAGATATTCTTAGGAGTCCAATATATCATGTACTAAAGGAGTTTTTTGATAGAGGGCCCCATTCGAAAGTTATACACTTTTAAACCTCAATAAACCAAGAAAAAAAAAGTTAAATCTTTAAATAGCTGTAAATTTTACAACAAAAAACTTTTAATTTTTTCCCCTATGCTACTCTATTTGTAGTTGTTTCCTGCATGAAATGACGGTCCGTTAGTATTTTTCCGTCGATTTCTGACTGAAATATCGTTTACACAACCAACAAGGATTTTCTCTCTACTTTACAGTTCATAATTTTGTTTTATCAAAATTTAAAATGAATATGTATAAATAAACATACCATGGCAACTGCAACTGTTTTGTTGTTTAAAAGCCATTATTTTTTTTTTTTATACCATTTACCAAGATTTTCGAAACAACCATAACCTACGTTGTTGGTATACCCGATATCTCGGTCACCAAATGTCGAAATAGTGCAAACGGACCGTCATTTCATGCAGGAAATAACTACAAATAGAGTAGCATAGGGGAAAAAATTAAAAGTTTTTTGTTGTAAAATTGACAGCTATTTAAAGATTTAACTTTTTTTCCTTGATTTATTGAGGTTTAAAAGTGTATAACTTTCGAAGGGGGCCCTCTATCAAAAAACTCCTTTAGTACATGATATATTGGACTCCTAAGAATATCTTAGTTAAATTTCAACAAGATCGGTCCAGTAGTTTCTGAGATATCTTATACACAAGTTTTAAAAACAGTAATTTCGTGTTTTTTACAATTCCGTGAAATGCAAGAAATTGGAGGGTGATACGACTTTATGTCTAATATTTTCGGAATCAGCACACCAAAATACATAGGAATTAGTGGCAACTATTCAAAAAGTTTTTACAAACGACATTTTTGTCGGCCTGTGTTATTGTTCGAAGGTACGATTCTGTATTTGTAGTGCTGAACTAACAGCAATTTCCATCAAGGCTTTGAGTTGCTCTAGAGACAAAGCCATTTTTCCGCTATCTTCTACTACAGTTATTGTTTTAAACCTACCAACTAGTTGCTCTACTTCTTCAGCACTCATAAACCCACACAATATCTCAAAAATTTTTATATGAGTTTTTAAAACAAAATAAAGAAACACTCTACTCACAGTTTCATCTTATTAATAACTTCCATTAATAAATTCTCCTGGTTTGTAGTCGTCTTGTATGGTTCCTTTACTTCGTCTTCGATTGGCTTCTTTGTTTTGGCTTCGATTGATTTCTTCACTATATCTTCGTGTTTACTTCATGTAGGTTGTCGCTTGGTTTCTTCATTTGTCTTTGTGTTTCTTTGATTTATTTACTTTGTTTCGGTTCTCGTTGGTTTCTTCACTTCAAACTTTTATTGATATTGGTAGCATTTAGTTTGTTTGTAACTGTCACTTTGGGTTTTATTATATTTGAATTATTAACCAAAGATTTTCATTAATGGTGACATTATTAATTTCACTTTATCCTTTTGTCGTTAGGATGAATTATTTATTTAAAATTAGTCACTTAAGTTTTTATCAAGGTGGTGTCACTAAGTTCACTTATTTTTCACAGTTAAGTTTTTGTTATTTTATATCATTAACACAAACTTTATCGATATCGTTTAAGTATTCCTGATTTTATTATTATATTTGTTGTAGCTCCAGCCCCACGTTGGGCGCCAATTACAATTATCCTTTACTTGCCGTTGAGCAATGTGAAGTATTTTAAAAGTTATTAAGGACCGCTGTTAAGCAAAGACTCCTTTCTATTTGTTATTTAATTTATTTGAGCTCCAATCTGAGGCTAAAACTTACAAGCTAACTTAGGACTAACGCCTCCTACCCTAAGCATTGCGAACAGAGTCGCAGCGACAAAATGCTGATCTTGCAACTCGTGCAAGATATCATATTCCATTTGGTGTTCTGCAACAATGTTTTGTCAGCAACGTCGCGCTAACACCCGCCAAATGTTTACATTATCTGTTGATTATGCAGAACGTTTGTGGCGTGATTTCTTCGTTCTCATGATTCCTAGGTGATCATGTTAACTTATATACAGTGAATCCAACGCAAAATCGGACAACAGTTTGCTTAGTATAAATGTCCTCTAAACTTGGAAAACTTATATGCAAGGGATACCTTTTTTTTGCTTATATTTAACGTTCATACAATTGTCTCTCTGAAACAAAAAAAAGTATAACAATTCATGATAAATGATAGTTTAAAACAAAAAACAAAAATAACTTATTTTTTTGCGCTCAACGCATAATCGGACAAAGCAAACTGACAATGCAAAAAGTTAATAATGGCTTTGCAAAGCCAGATGTACGCTTTGGGTCGTTGTCTTGGTAAAAGGCAAAGATGTTTGCGATACCCAATTTCTTGCACTTTGTTTAACATCTTGCTTTAAAATATTGCCTACTCTAGTATTCGACATACAGCCCCAAATCATAACAGAACCTCCTCCATGCTTTACAGTAGCGATGGTATTTTTAGGATTAAACACGGCATTTGATTTTCGGCACACAAACATTTTGCCATCTGTCAGCAAATAAAACCTTAAAATAATGAATTGTAATCATGATTTAAAGAAAACATACTACTATTAGTTTATTCCAAAACTCTTCTGTTTTTAATAAATACTTTTTTGTTTTTAGGGCTTATAAATGGCTTTTTTCTGGCAACTCTTTCATGATAGTCATACCTATGTAATGTGTTACGCACAGTGTTTAGGTGAACTTCTTTTCCGGTCCGATTTTTCAGAGAGATTTTAAGTTCTTTAGCCGTTTTGAAAGGATCTCGTTTTATTTCCTTAACTATTGAATGGTCTTCTCGCTCATTTAATATTTTTCCTTGGCCTTCTCCTCTTTTATTTGCCAGCCTAAACCTCTTTATTACGTCCTGGACAGTAGATTTACCTCTTCCAACCAACTCGGCGATTTCTCGTACAGTTTAGCCTCCCAAATTCCATTTTATTATTAACTGCCTATGTTCATCTGAGGTTTGCATTGTTTTTGGAGCCATAATAGAATTATTTAAATAAATTTTAATGCGTCAGTTGACAAATTCTATTTACGAATGAATGTGATGAAAAAAACACAGAATTTTAAAGTTCATGCTAAAAAAAAAACGGCGTTTTAAATTGGTACTTTGCTTTGTCGGGTTAGTCGTTGACCGCAAAAAAATGAGTTATTTTTGTTTTAAATTAACATTTATCATATAATATATATAATTTATATATACATATTTTTTTTTTGTTTCAGAGAGACAATTGTATGAACTTTAAATATAAGCGAAAAAAAAGATATACCTTGCATATAAGTTTTCCAAATTTTTATACTTAGCAAACTCTTGTCCGATTTTGCGTTGGAGTCACTGTATGCAGTTTTGCATGCAAAGGATCATTCGCGAACATTTCTGCGTGCACTAAAAAACACGAAGCAAGTAAAGAAAGAGTAAGAGTGTCAAAAAAAATATCAGTTGTGTACACACAAAAAAAAAACGATGCATATCGAGTGACCTGAACGCGACACTCCGCCTTAATATGCAGTGGCGAAAACGAAACAGCACAAGCTGACCCGAGTTCATTGCGGGTTGGTCAAGGCTTTAAAAAATGTTGCAAATCATTAATGTGTCAAAGTATAAAGATGGAACGTCGCGTATATGAATTGAATGTGCGGGAAAGTGTCGGCGCTAAATTGGATCGTCTAGAAAGTAAGTTAAAAGAATTTTTTTTTTTCATATTTAATTCTAATTATACCCTGTACACATACCAGAGAGTATTAAAATATAACAAGAGGCTCTCACGCTAAGCTTTCAAAATGAAATCAGCCGCAACTGATGGCGGAAAATTCTGGCTCGCTCGACATACACGTACTACACCACGGGAATTCAATTGAAATTATGAATGAAGTTCCAGCTCCGTTGCCAAATTTCATAAACAACTTTTGTTTACGAAAAGTGATGGCAAAGATGAAGTGGGGTGTGGGCATGTTTGAGAGGTTGCTAAAAAACGATCCTTCTTGTGTTCAATGAAAGTTTGGACAAAAGAAGAAGTAGGGCGGGCATGTACATATAGTGAGTTTTGATTTTAAGAATGCAAATAAAATAATTGGACTGATCAAGTGCCGTCGGCTTAATTTATTCATATTTAAGTACTAAATAATTTGTCAAATTTGATTCTGGGTACCAGGCAAACATAAATGTCAGAAAGGACAATAATATCAAAAAATCAAAGAAATAACAAGTTACACGCAAAATATTAAAAATCAAGGCAAAAGCGAATTATACACAAAATATCAAAAAATCATAGCAAAAGCAAGTTACCCACACACACTTACTCCCTCTGCTCCACAACCAAAGTCAATGCATATGTGTGAAAAGGGTGTAGTGGAGCAATAAGTGTGCGCGTATTGTTTTTGTTGTCGCTGTGATCGCACACAAAGCAAGGCAGTCAATGCAAATGTAGGCAAAGGGTGAAGTGGAGTATATAAATGTATACGCATTGTCGTCGTTGTTGCTAAAATTTTTGCGACAGCTGAAAATCAAAGCAACCCAGCAAAAATTTTGGGATCCTAGCATAAAATTCATAGCTGCGATGTGGCATTTATTGATGCAAGTATTCATCGGTCGCATACTAAATGCGACTTAGAATTAGAATTGGATGTTGCTCTGTCAACGTCAACGACCAAAAGTTTGATCGAGCATAAGTTAACAACATAGTGGTGATTTGAATGCCGGTCTGAAGGCAGTTTGGATGCAACGAAAAACGTACAAAGCTAGATCAAACAGCACAGGCAACCATTTATAACCTTAATACAATACAAAGCAAGATCGAACAGTTGAGCGAACATAATTGTTTCGTCCCGCAACCCGCGGAAATATCCACAAAGTAAGACTTAGCGAGCAAGAGACATTTCACAACGGAAAAACAACTAAGTCTTTGTTCGCTCTGTTTCTGTTGTGATTAATTTGAAATATAATAATTTCACTAATCATTCACTAAGTAATAGCAGTTTTTTTAAGGCTTCAAACATCGGTGTTTTTGTACCTACAAGTAAGCACAGAAGCGCTTACTAAAGCTTACGATCATACTTGCTATTTCAAGAGGCTTGGCCGCTTTTTCAACCGACGTCGACGCCAACGTTCTGTTGCGCTGCTCGCACTGTTGACGCTCTGCTTATATTTTGTGTTTGGAATTTTACTTTTTCTATTGTTAGGCTACAAACATAGTGCGCGCTGAGACGAAGATGAAGACGAAGACGAAGCTGAAGACGAAAAACAGTGCAGAACAAATCATATGAATTCGCTCGCCCGCAAGCATAGTGCGTGCCTAGACGAAGACGAAGATGAAGACGAAACGCAAGCAATCAGCTTCAAACGCTGCAGTACTGATTTTGAAGACGAATCGCTTGCTATATTTTGAATAGTTTCTTACATTAACGTCACAATTAGCCTTTCAGCAGGCATATTTGGGGTTTTATTAAAATTAGTCAAATTTTTAATAATAAATAAGTGGTTCAATTTTTACTAAAATGTAATCAAATGTGCTTATTTTTATTCTATTTAGTATATTCCACAAACTGTTTCTCATCTTGGCGCAGCTCATCAAACAAATGATCAAATTCGCCAAATGCTTTTCTTCCCAAATTTATTGGATGAATTTTTTTATTTCATTTTTTACGTTTTAATTAAAAAAATAAACTTTGGTCAATAAGCAGCTCATCATCTGATGGGAAATCCATTGCGACTAACATAACAAAAGCGGAACCAATTCGTCTTGCACTATGCAACCTATTAGCTTACTCGCAACGCAAGCAATTTTTCTTCCGCTTCGTCTTCATCTTCGTCTTCGTCTCAGCGCGCACTATGTTTGTAGCCTTATACCCTGTACACATACTGTGTACCAGTATGTGTTTGTTTGAGCGAAATCTATGTAACCCACAGAAGGAGGGGAGGGGGACCCCATAAACTGTATATATTCTTGATCAGGACGACAAGAAAAATTGATTGAGCCACGTCCGTCCGTCCGTCCTCACCAACGGTTCTCGGAAACTATTAGAGCTAGAGACTTCAAATTTGGAGGGTAGACTCGTGATGCCTGGTAGCAGATCAAGTTTCTTTTTTTATTTTGCCACGCCCACTCCTTCCCGCCCATCCAGACCCACCCATTTTTTTAAATCGCTATAGCTCAAACATCCAAAGAGATAGAACCATTAAAGTCGGTATGTAGACTCAGTATGTACAGTCGTACAAAACTGCATACCACAAAATCCCCCCCTCTTATTCCTTTTGGAAAGCTACCCCTCAGAGGCTCAGAGAAACTTAAATTTTTCGTAAAATCCACATTTTTTGACCGATTTTCTTGATATTTTGAACACTATTTTAATAGGCGGCGTCAGATCAATATGATTTTGTAGATTGAGGGTGTGGCACCACCTACCATGTGTGCAGGGTATTATATTGTCGAGTATACTCGACTATTCCGCCCTTACTGGTTTTATTTAGGTTAAGTTAAGGATACTGAACAGAAATAGCGGGTATGCGTTTTCAAAAATGCAAAAAAAAACCAGTAAGGGCGGTATAGTCGAGTATACTCGACAATATAATACCCTGCACACATGGTAGGCGGTGCCACACCCTCAATCTACAAAAACACATTGATCTGACGTCGCCTTTTCAAATAGTGTTCAAAATATCAAGAAAATCGGTCAAAAAATGTGGATTTTACGAAAAATTTAAGTTTGTAGGCCTCTGAGGGGTAGCCATCAAAGAGAGGGGAAATTTGTGGTATGCACTTCTTAAGATGTATTATCACTGAGCTTGTATACAAAATTTCAGGTTCATACTTTTGTTTGTTTTGGAGATATAGCTTTTTTAAGAAAAATACTAGGGGAGGGGAAATTAAGGGGAGGGGGTAAAATTGTGGTATGCAGTTTTGTAGAGTTACTCATACTGAGTCTACATACCGACTTTCATGTTTCTATCTTTTTGGATGCTCGAGTTATAGCGTTTTCAAAAAGTGGGCGGTGCTGGATGGGCGGGAAGTAGTAGGCGTGGCACAAAACCATTCAAACTTGATCTGCTGCCAAGCATCACGAGTCTACCCACAAAATTTCAAGTCTCTAGCTCTTATAGTTTCTGAGAACCATTGGTGAATACGGACGGACAGACGGACAGACAGACGGACGGACAGACAGACGGACGGACAGACGGACGGACAGACGGACGGACATGGCTTAATCAATTTCTCTTGTCATCCTGATCAAGAATATATATACTTTATATAGTCGCAAGTGCATATTTCTGTGCGTTACATACATTTCGCTCAAACAAACACAATATACCCCGATACACAGTATGTGTACAGGGTATAAAAATAGAAAAATGGCCAAATAAAAGACACCCTAAATTATGTACACATCTGAGAGCTGCAACGAGTTTGAACGAATATGAACAATCACCCTAGCCAAATTTCGAATCAAATCGAATCAAATCACAACAGAAAACTGTTCAAGTTGAATCGCTCACACTAAAACGAAAATACTATGATCGAGCATAAAAAGCTAGCATTGAACATTTTTAATCATGCGGCCAACGTGATTGCTATGTTTATGATGTCCAAATATGTCAATTGGAAACAAATGCTTACATACTCTTCAATATCTTTGAGATTCGATAAATTGATTTGCCAAAGAGCGCCATACACTAGAGATCCTAATGTCGGCACAGTTGTCGCCGGCGCACCATTCCAGCTAGCAGAGTACCCATTAAAATCCAGGCGATAATCCTTCAATAACCCCAAACCAGCCCTCTGTGCTGTGGAGTTTTTTATTCGAAGTCTTTCACTGAGCAAATTGCTGCCATAACCGAAATAGTAAAATGAGTTACCAATAATCTCTGGCAGGGTTTTATCTTTTATTGTACTCGTTTGGACAGAAACAAACTGTGCTACGAATAGTTGCATTAATGCACTGCTTATCAGGCATTTCGTGCTGCCCATTTCGTGTTTTTATACACTGAAATATTAACTTCAACTAAAACAAAATTCTTGAAAGTGCGCCTTAAGCTGTTTGCACGCAAATGCAAAGAATGAATATAAAACATACAAGTAAAGTTCGGCCATTTCGAGTTATGTATGCTCTTCACAATTTGTATACAAAAAAAAAACTCAATAGAAAGCTTAGCCCGTAACAACAAAACACTCAGATTAGTCATGTCCACTTATAATAATATAAAATTTTTTTTTGGTGTATGAAAAGTATAGATTTTTTGGAAATCCCTTGATTAATATGTAATTTTGAAAAAATTCAATACATTCGTACATATGTATAAATTTTGGACACATGTACGTAGGTCAAGTGTACACATTGCATTAATAATTCACTTGTGCTCTCCAACATTTCAACTAATAAGAAGCTTGATTAGTATCAATTAAGTGACAATAGAAACATTATTCGGCTTCTGAATTGCACTTATTTAGCTTTTAAAAGAAATTTACTCATTTTTATTTACCTATTAATGACCTAAAGCATCTACGTATTTCTATCGTTGCGTAGCTAACCCAATGGAAGTTTTTAGATTAAGCTCCCCTTTCGGGTGTTATAAATTTTTGTAACCTCAAATTTGTAAAAAAAAATTGTTTTTTCTTGCAAAGAAGTAATTTATTATTTAGACTTACATTGACACATCATCAATTTCGTGGTTTGCTTAATAATTTGTTATTGTATTTACACATACTGTGTAACGGGGTATATTAAGTTTGTTTGAGACGGTTTGTATGTATCATAGAAGGAGGGGAGGGGGACCCCTTAAAGTATATATATTCTTGATCAGGACGACAAGACGAATTCATATAGCCCTGTCTGTCAGTCCATCTATACGTCCCCACCAATGGTTCTCGAAAACTATAAGAGCTAGAGACTTGAAATTTGGAAGATAGACTCGTGTGGTCAAACGGTAGATTTGAAGGATTTTTTGCCTCGACCACTCCTTCCCGCCCATCGAGCACATCCCAAATTTTAGAGTGCTATAACTCAAACACCCGAAAAGATAGAAACATGAAAGTCGGTGTGTAGACTCAGTATGTATAGATCTACAAAACTGCATACTATAATTTTTTGATTTCATAGAAGAAAATATAGTTGTGGTCATAAAAATAGTAGTGTAGCGGCCTATTCCCTTTCAAACGCTATTGTCAAATATTCTGATTTTTATACCCTGTACCTTATGGTTCAAGGGTATATTAGTTTTGTGCACGTCGACAATGTATGTAACACCTTAAAGGAGACATCTCCGACTATACAAAGTATATAGATTCTTGATCAGTATCGAAAGAGCATTCGATTTAGCCATATCCGTCTGTCCGTCCGCCTATCTGTCTGTATAAACGCATCGATCTCGGAAAATGTAAGAGATAAAACCAAAATTCAGTTCGATTCTGTGATTCATTACGCAGAACAAGTTTATTTTGTTTTCCCCCTTTTGAACTTAGTTAAGGGGTGAGGGGCCAATAACTGAAGCTACCACGGGAAAAATATTACAAAAGTCGTATTTTCTGGGTTGTCTTTTGAGATAGGAACACCAAATTTGGAGTGTATATAGCTAATTTGAAGCCCAAGCAAATAGAATAAAAAATGGGCGTGGCCACGCCCACTTATAGTACAAATTTAAAATGCCTACATCTCGTGAACCATATAATTTTCAGGAATGTAATTTGGTGTGTATGATATTGGGAGACAGTGTAATAAAATTCAATCATAATATGGGCGTAGCTACGCCCACAAATTGACAAAATAGGAAAACCTTAAATCTTCGAAAAAGTTGGTCTACAAGAGTAAAAATTAATATGTATGACATTAAATGGAAATGAGATCGGTTTCGATTAAAAAGTGGGTGGGTGGGCAACGCCCTATTACAGCCGTTACTAATTGAAGGTACAGGGTATGTGGAAGTCGAGTACTGTCGACTCCAATCCTTGCTGGTTAAATTTAACACTTGTCACTACGTTTCGTTAATCTGAATGTATGAAACATAAAAACTTTCAAATTCTATTTTTACTCTTCACGCAGTGAATAGTATTAAAAGTTGTGCTGAAGTTTGTAACACATAGAAATATTAGTTTCCGACTATATTAAGTAAGTACATTCGATCAGGACGATAACACAAATTGATGAAGCCATGTCCGTCAGTCCGTCTTTCTATATATATACGATCTCGTCCCACAGTTTTGAAGATATCGAGCTGAAATTTTGCATACAGTTTTCTTTTTTGTGCGATCAACTATTTGTCGGAACCGGCCATATCGGATTACTGGAACTGGTAGTCCCCATACAAAAAGAAGGAGAACCAGTAAGGACGCTAACTTCAGCAAGGCTGAAGCTTACATACTTTTTAAGCACTTTCTTGTGCCCCGCCTATTTTTTTGGCTGAATCTATTTTCTATTAATTTTATTAGCTTATATACCAATTTTCATTGGTTTTGCCCATTGGGTACCGGAGATATGCAAATTATTGATTTGGGCTAAAAATGGGCGTAACCATGCCATTTTTGTCCAAATATTCTTAATGCTAAGAACATAAGTGTGAAGTTTCAAGTCAATTGATTAAGAAACAGAAAAGTTTTCCATACAACGACTTTAAATCATCACTTCTCTTCCTCTTCTTCACTTTGCATGGCAGTTACCAGTTACAGTTGCCCGATCTCAATGAAACTTTCAGTCATTGTGTCGGACTATGTAAAACTACTATGTTAAAAATATCAGCCCTCTATCTTCCAAAACAAAAAAGTGTTCCATACAACTATAAAAATTAGTTTTTATACCCTGTACACATATTGTGTATCCGGGTATATTGTGTTTGTTTGAGCGAAATGTATGTAACGCACAGAAGGAGGGCAGGGGCAGCAGATCAAGTTTCAACGGTTTTGTGCCACGCCCACTCCTTCCCGCCCATCCAGCACCGTCCACTTTTTTAAAACCCTATAACTCGAACATCCAAAAAGAGTCTCAGTATGTATAAGTAATTCTACAAAACTGCATACCACAATTTTAATACCCTGTACACATACTGTGTATCAGGGTATATTGTGTTTGTTTCAGCGAAATGTATGTAACGCACAGAAAGAGGGCAGGCGGACCCTAAAAAGTATATATATTCTTGATCAGGACGACAAGAGAAATTGATTAAGCTATGTCCGTCCGTCCGTATTCACCAATGGTTCTCAGAAACTATAATAGCTAGAGACTTGAAATTTGGAGGGTAGACTCGTGATGCTCGGCAGCAGATCAAGTTTGAACGGTGTTGGGCCACGCCCACTCCTTCCCGCCAATCCAGCACCGCCCACTTTTTTAAAACGCTATAACTCGATTATCCAAAGAGATAGAAACATGAAAGTCGGTATGTAGACTCAGTATAAGCGCCATCTAATAGCAACATTGCACTGTGAAGAAAATATAGTTGTGGTCATAAAAATAGTAGTGTAGCGGCCTATTCCCTTTCAAACGCTATTGTCAAATATTCTGATTTTTATACCCTGTACCTTATGGTTCAAGGGTATATTAGTTTTGTGCACGTCGACAATGTATGTAACACCTTAAAGGAGACATCTCCGACTATACAAAGTATATACATTCTTGATCAGTATCGAAAGAGCATTCGATTTAGCCATATCCGTCTGTCCGTCCGCCTATCTGTCTGTATAAACGCATCGATCTCGGAAAATGTAAGAGATAAAACCAAAATTCAGTTCGATTCTGTGATTCATTACGCAGAACAAGTTTATTTTGTTTTCCCCCTTTTGAACTTAGTTAAGGGGTGAGGGGCCAATAACTGAAGCTACCACGGGAAAAATATTACAAAAGTCGTATTTTCTCGGTTGTCTTTTGAGATAGGAACACCAAATTTGGAGTGTATATAGCTAATTTGAAGCCCAAACAAATAGAATAAAAAATGGGCGTGGCCACGCCCACTTATAGTACAAATTTGAAATGCCTACATCTCGTGAACCATATAACTTACAGGAATGTAATTTGGTGTGTATGATATTGGGATACAGGGTAACAAAATTCAATCATAATATGGGCGTGGCTACGCCCACAAATTGACAAAATAGGAAAACCTTAAATCTTCGGAAAAAGTTGGTCTACAAGAATAAAAATTAATATGTATGACATTAAATGGAAATGAGATCGGTTTCATTAAAAAGTGGGTGGGTGGGCAACGCCCTATTACAGCCGTTACTAATTGAAGGTACAGGGTATGTGGAAGTCGAGTACTGTCGACTCCAATCCTTGCTGGTTAAATTTAACACTTGTCACTACGTTTCGTTAATCTGAATGTATGAAACATAAAAACTTTCAAATTCTATTTATACTCTTCACGCAGTGAATAGTATTAAAAGTTGTGCTGAAGTTTGTAACACATAGAAGTATTAGTTTCCGACTATATTAAGTAAGTACATTCGATCAGGACGATAACACGAATTGATGAAGCCATGTTCGTCAGTCCGTCTTTCTGTATATATACGATCTCGTCCCACAGTTTTGAAGATATCGAGCTGAAATTTTGCACACAGTTTTCTTTTTTGTGCGATCAACTATTTGTCGGAACCGGCCATATCGGATTACTGGAACTGGTAGTCCCCATACAAAAAGAAGAAGAACCAGTAAGGACGCTAACTTCAGCAAGGCTGAAGCTTACATACTTTTTAAGCACTTTCTTGTGCCCCGCCTATTTTTTTGGCTGAATCTATTTTCTATTAATTTTATTAGCTTATATACCAATTTTCATTGGTTTTGCCCATTGGGTACCGGAGATATGCAAATTATTGATTTGGGCTAAAAATGGGCGTAACCATGTCATTTTTGTCAAAATATTCTTAATGCCAAAAACATAAGTGTGAAGTTTCAAGTCAATTGATTAAGAAACAGAAAAGTTTTCCATACAACGACTTTAAATCATCATTTCTCTTCCTCTTCTTCACTTTGCATGGTAGGTACCAGTTCCAGTCGCCCGATCTCAATGAAACTTTCAGTCATTGTGTCGGACTATGTAAAACTACTATGTTAAAAATATCGGCCCTCTATCTTCCAAAACAAAAAAGTGTTCCTTACAACAATAAAAATTAGTTTTTATACCCTGTACACATACTGTGTATCCGGATATATTGTGTTTGTTTGAGCGAAATGTATGTAACGCACAGAAGGAGGGCAGGGGCAGCAAATCAAGTTTGAACGGTGTGGTGCCACGCCCACTCCTTCCCGCCCATCCAGCACCGTCCACTTTTTTAAAACTCTATAACTCGAACATCCAAAAAGATAGAATTCGTCTCCAATTCGCTCTTATGTTGAAGCCCGTTCAATTTTGCAATTTTGTGCTTAGCAAGTGAAAACAATTAACTTACAAATTCAAAATATTCCAAAAGTGAACACTAATAATAAATTATATATGTATGCAATAAATAAAGTCAATTAGATTCCACACATTGGAGCATTGGTAGTTAACTTCACTCTGTTCTTCGGGAGACCCTCTGCACATTTGGATTAGTTCTCCTTTTTCGCACTTATGCATTCAAAACTGTACACATTCCAACATGCCCAAATAACATGGTTGGTACATACATATTTTTGTAAAATGTACTATTTTTACGAGTTTTTTTTAACCATTTCAAATACAACTTTAGAATTTTATTTAAAGTTATTTCAAGAATTTGAATCGAATGTACTTCTCAATCTTCGAAAATAGATAAAAGCAGATTGATTGTTTTCCAGCTCAAAAAATTTGGTTGATTTGGGAAGAGTTTTTTTTTAATGCAGATTTATTAATGAAAACATGTAAAATATTGAATTGTTTTAGTGCAGATTAATGGGGAAACCATAAAGTTTATTTCCACTTAAAATAAGGCTGAATTTAATAAAATCTCTGAGAAAATTGTCAGAGATATTGTAACGGTGTGAAAATATCTATAAAAGATTTCCCAGACACTTAAATTTCCCTTTTGATTATTTTGAAATCATCGACCTGAAATGTTGCACAGTTCCTCCAATTTAATTACCATAAATCATTAATGAGAGGATAAAAAGCAAATTTACGTCGTTGTATGGAAAACGTTTTTAATTCTTAATCAATTGACTAGAAACTTCACAGTTAGAGAAGCATAAAAAATATTTTCATAAAAAATTGGGCATGGCAACGCCCACTTATAGCAAAAATTGATCATTTGCATATCTCAGGTACGCAATGAGCTAAAATAATGAAAATTAGTGCTTAGGATATTAAGATAAAGAGAAATTCAATCCAGAAAATGGGCGTGGCAAGGCCGAAGACAGCGTCCTTACTGGTTTTTTGGTTCTTTTAAAGAAAGTTTCACTTCGAACACGTGTACTGTGTTGCACGCGATTTTTTTTTTTTTTTGCCACAAACACTCCTTCCCGCCCATCCAGCCCCGCCCACTTTTTTAAATCGCTATAACTCAAACAGCCAAAGAGATAGAAACATGAAAGTCGGTATGTAGACTCACTATGTATAGCCCTATAAGACTGCCTACCACAAGATCCCCCCTTCCTTTTCATTTTCCCTCCCACGGTCATTTTCTATAAATTGCTATATCTCCAAAATTAACAAAGGTACGACCCTGAAACCTGATACAAGCTCAGTGATAATACATCTTAAAAACTGCATACCACAAACTTCCCCCTTTTTGAAAGCTACCCCTCAGAGGCTCAGAGAAACTTAAATTTTTCGTAAAATCCACATTTTTTGACCGATTTTCTTGATATTTTGAACACTATTTTAATAGGCGGCGTCAGATCAATATGATTTTGTAGATTGAGGGTGTGGCACCGCCTACCATGTGTGCAGGGTATTATATTGTCGAGTATACTCGACTATACCGCCCTTACTAGTTCCCCCTTCACTTGATTTCCCCTCCTCCAGTTGTTTCCTTAAAATTGCTGTATCTTCAAAACTATTAAAGATTCTTCTTCATTTTGTATGGGGGCCACCAGTACCAGTAATCCGATATGGTCGGTTCCGACAAATAGTTGATCGCACAAAAAAGAAGACTGTGTGCAAAATTTCAGCTCGATATCTTCAAAACTGTGGGAGGAGATGGTATATATACAGACAGACGGACATGGCTATATCAAGTCGTCTTGTTGACCTGATCAAGAATATATATACTTTATATAGTCCCAAGTGAATATTGCTATGTGTTACAAACCTCAGCACAAACTTATAATACTATTCACATACGTGAAGAGTGTAAAAACCAGTAAGGATTGGAGTCGACAGTATTCGACTCTGACATACCCTGTACCTTCAATTTGTATCAACTGTTTGAAGGCGTTGCTCCGCCCAGATTTCATTTTCATTCAATTTCATATATACAAATTTTTACTCTTTCAGACCAATTCGTTCCAGAGATATAAAAACTTTCTACCATGGCTATTTGTGGGCGTGATCGCACCCATTTCATAATTGAATTTTGTTGTACTCCATTCCAATATCATACATGCAAAGTTTCATTCTTGTAGGTAGTATGGTTCTTGAGATATAAGCGTGTCAAATTATTTCTATATAAGGGCGTGGCCACGGCCATTTTTTTAATGTAGCTTTTTGAGGCTTGAGTCAGCTATATTCACTCTAAATCTGGTGTTCCTATCTCAACAGACAACCGAGATAAAACGACTTTTGTAAGTTTTTTCCTGAGGTTGCATCAGTCATTTGCCCCTCACCCCTAAACTAAGTCAATTTGCTAATCAGTTAATTATTACCCGTGCCGACTAAGCCCTGAAGTTTTACAAAAGAAGATTTTAGATGTTTTTTTTAAACACAACTCGGGACACAAATAATTAAATTTTAATTGAATATTATTGAAAAGACAAATTTAAGTATTGCGTTTCATTACCAAAAAGATAAAATTTATATAATACTAATCAGGATATTTCCTTTCCATGTGTTCTTTTTACAATTTGATTTGAGCTTTAACTCATTTAATTTCACTTCGCGGATATTAAAAAATGAAACTGCGAGAACTTGGCGGATAGATGGTAATTTAACACTCGTTATTTGGCGTTTTGTCTCACCCATCAATAATATAGTTTTTGTATTGCTTTAAAGTTCCACAGACATTGTGCGTATTGTTTGCCCAACAAATTCGAAACGAAATGACAACCAAATGAAGTACTCATATGTTACACATAGGTTCCCGTGTAACTTGCTTGAGAAAGTGTTCCAATGTTACATAAAAGACGCAGGTGTAACTTGCATGTTTTGAACGCAACCTTGCAAAATAAGGGACACCCTAATTTATACATATACTTTATATAGTCGGTAATGTATTCTTTAAGGTATTACATACGTTGTCGATGCGCACAAATCTAATATACCCTTGTACCATAAGGTGCAGGGTATAATGAACAAAACTTGAATCGTTGTATCTTTTGGAAGATAGGATTCTGAAATTTCAAACATAGTAGTTTTACATAGTCCTGCCTGAAAGCTCCATTGAGATCGGACAACTGGAACTGGTACATGCCATACAAAATGAAGGAGAGGAAGAGAAGGAAGATTCACGTCGTTGTATGGAAAACTTTTTTGTTTCTTAATCAATTGACTTAATCAATTCACACTTTGTTCTAAGGGAGGCAAGAAAACTATTTTGACCAAAAAACGGGCATGGTTACGACCACTTAAAAAAATACTCAATAAGCAAAAACAATGCTAATAAAATGAATAGAAAATAGATTCAGTCAAAAAAATGGGCGTGGCACAACAAAGGACTCGAAAAGGGTGTTTACACAAATTGTGTGTTCTATTAGTTTCATTAAAATTATTTTATTAAGTTTGTTTGAGACGGTTTGTACGTAACGCTTAGAAGGAAAGGAGGGCGACCCTATAGAATATATATATTCTTGAACAGGACGACAAGAGGAATTGATATAGCCCTGTCTGTCCGCCCGTCCGTCCTCATCAATAGTTCTCGGAAACTGTAAGTGCTAGAGACTTGAAATTTAGAAAATAGTGGTTAAACGCTAAGTCAAGTTTAAATGAATTTTTGCCACGCCCACTCCTTGCCACCCATTGAGCACCATCCATTTTTTCAAAAAGCTGTAGCTCGAAAACCTGATGTGTTAGAATCATGAAAATGAGTATGTAGACTCAGTATGTATAGCTCTACAAAACTGCATTCCTCATAACATATATAATAAACTACCATTTTCCGCGCAAATTCCAACAAACTAAAATTTTGTGTTA
The DNA here is from genome assembly GCA_034638295.1 of Phortica okadai. Taxonomy (NCBI): domain Eukaryota; kingdom Metazoa; phylum Arthropoda; class Insecta; order Diptera; family Drosophilidae; genus Phortica; species Phortica okadai. The sequence goes on along the minus strand of CM067853.1, from coordinate 7,283,883 downwards.
ACATTGTGTTAACATTGCTGTTAACATTGTGTTAACATTGCTGTTGCTGTCGACGAAAGTTTAACATATGGTATTAACATAGTTAACGCTTTCAAATTTAATTTTGGTGTGTACAAGGTATTGTTGATAATACGCGACTAAACCGCCCTTACTGGATTTTTGTTATTATTCCCTGTACACATAGTGTATCAAAACAATATAACTTCAGCACCCGATGAGATAGAAACATGAAAGCCAGTATATAGACTCAGTATTAGTAGCTCTACAAAACTGCATACCACAATTTTTGCCCCCTTCGCTTTAATTTCCCCTCCCCAAGTTCTTTTCTTAAAATGGCTGTATCTACAAAACTATTAAAGGACTAACCTCAATATGTATTCAAGCTAAGTAAGTGTATTCCTTTCAAACTACAAACCACAAAATTAACGTCTCCTTCATGGTTACCCCTCAAAGCTCAACAAACTCAATTCTTTCGAAAATATCACATTTTCACTATTTGAATACTCGACGTGAGATCATTATTTTTATACCCTGCACATACAGTGTGTCAGGGTATATTAAGTTTGTTTGAACGAAATGTATGTAACGCATAGAAGGAGGGGAGGGGGACCCCATAAAGTATATATATTCTTGATCAGGATGACAAGAGAAATCGATTGAGCCCTGTCCGTCTGTCCGTCCGTCCGTCCGTCTGTATTCACCAATGGTTCTCGGAAACTGTAAAAGCTAGAGACTTGAAATTTGGAGGGTAGACTCGTAATGCTTGGCACTCCATCAAGTTTGAATGGTTTAGTGCCACGCCCACTCCTTCCCGCCCAACCAGCACCGCCCACTTTTTGAAAACGTTATAACTCGAACACCCGAAGAGATAGAAACATGAAAGTCGGTATGTAGACTCAGCATGAAGAGTTCTACAAAACTGCATACCACAATTTTTCCCCCTCCCCTTGATTTCCCCTCCCCCAGTTGTTTTCTATAAAAAGCAATATCTCTAAAACTAATAAAGGTATGAACATGAAATTTTGTATACAAGCTCAGTAAATATATATCTTTAAAACTGCATAAAATTCCCCCCTGTTCGGAAGTTACCCCTCAATGACCAACAAACTCAAATTTTTCGTAAATTCGACTTTTTTTGACCAATTTACTTGATATTTTGAACACTATTCGATCGGGCGATGTCAAATCAACATTTTTTTGTAGATTTAAGTGTTGCACCACCTACTGTGTGTGCAGGGTATTATATTGTCGAGTATACTCGACTATAGCGTCCTTACTGGTTTTTTTATAGATTTGGGATGTGGCACCGACTATCGTGTGTGCAGAGTTTTATATTGTCGAGTATAATCCACTATAGCGTCCTTACTGGTTTTTAAAAAAGTCGTATAGGCAAATGGCAATTTGATAATGTTATTTTCAAAAAATTCTAACTAAAAGTCATTTTGACCCGCCTGCACAGTGGCCCGGCTTGTATGGGGAGAACGGCCAAAAATACTTCTAGTTGAGATAGGGACTTGAAACTTGGCACAAAATTTTTTTATATTTATCCTAAGATAATATGTAAAAATCAGCCAGATCAGACAACTATATCATATAGCTGCCATATAAACAATCGGTCTGATATTCAGTTTTTATATGAAAAACTTTTGTTTTTCATTTTATTGCAACAAAACTTTAGAAATTTTCGTATATAACCTGTGAGACTTCAGTAAAAATCTGGATACTATAGGTTCAAATTTTCCGTGTATGGTTTAGCCTAAATAATTTAATGTCTTTATTTTTGGACTCTGCAGCTTCCACAGAAAGCTCTCCAATTGAGACTAAACCGTTTTTTATAATGGCTGGACCATGTAATAACACTTTATGGACCGATGCAGGAAGGTAGTACCAGGGACATTTAATGATAAGAAATTTTGCACTTGCTTTTTATTAATATTGAGGTTAGGTTACCTTTTCGTATATTGCAAGCCGCGCGGCACCTTACGGCACTTGAATTAAACTTTCTTATATTCTCAAAATGCTTAAGAATCTTATACAAAAAAATTTTTTCATCCCCAAGAATCCCTTCACAACTAAAACTCTAACCAAACACAGAAAAGACAAACTAAGAACGTTCACAAGTATGTACTAAATACAATAATGATTTACACAAAACACAACACATACTACATATACTTTTTGTTGTAAAAAGAAAGTTAATACCTTTATTTATAATATTAATCACTTCCACTGCACAAACACTTGTTTTAAATAAATTTAACAAATTTTTTACGGAGAGCTTCCCTTGCACGTTGCTTACGCTGCAATACCCAATGAATACCATGCTCTCTCTTTCGATGCTATTCCTGAAAAGGACAGATAGAGCAAAACAAAAAGATGAATAAATTCAAATAGCTAGTCCAATTATAAATAAGAATTGGTACATTTAAAGTCAAAATTTTGACTTTGGTTTTTTTATTTTTGGCCTACGGGCGGGACCACTGTACAATGTGCCTAGTTGTGTCTTGATACGATGTGCAACGTCACTGTTTGGTTGTTAAAACTTTTTGGTTTATCTCTCCACCAAGCATCATTCCCATCTATTTGGAAGGAGTCGTTCATTATCCCTCTTCATAAGAAAGGAAATACGTCTGATATTTCCAACTATAGGGGTATAGCAAAATTATCCACCATTCCAAAATTATTTTAAAAGATAGTTATTTCGAACCTGCAGACTTACCTGTTGTAAGTCCATAATATCTTCTTCTCAGCATGGCTTTATGAAAATGAGGTCTTCAACTACTAATGTACTTGAATTTACATCATTAGTTGGTCACGGTTTTCGGAATCACTCCCAAACAGACGTCATTTATACTGACTTTAGTAAGGCCTTTGATTCTGTTAACTATGACTTGTTATTGTATAAGTTACGCCTTATGGAGTTTTCACCGAATACTTTATGTTGGATTGAGTCGTATTTAAAAAATAGATCACAAAGGGTGTTGTTCAAGTCTTCATTATCGAAATCAGTGCATGTCACCTCTGGGGTTCCTCAGGGCAGCCATCTTGGTAGAGGTACTTTTGAATCTATTTATAAATGATCTTCCTCTCAGTATCTCATACGCCCGTGTGATTATGTATGCTGATGATATCAAACTCTGTCTTTCGTTAAATGACACAAATGATCATTTTAGGCTTCAAAGTGATCTTAACTCAATGAATTCTTGGTGCACAATAAATCATTTGTATCTAAAAAGCTCGAAATATAAATTTATGACTTATCAACGAAGTAAATATCTTTTATTTACTTATACGATAGATAATGTCCTATTAGAGCGTGTCTCCACATTTAACGACCTTGGTGTTCTTTTTGACTCCAAACTTGGCTTCAGTCAGCACATTTCTAAGGTCGTTAATAAAGCAAAGGGTGTTTTTGATTTCATTAGAAGTTGGTCTAAAGAATTCAATGACACCTATACAACAAAGATTTTGTTTACATCACTTGTGCGACCACTGCTTGAATACAGTTCTTGTGTTTGGTTTCCACAGTATAAAAAGCATCAAGATCGTATTGAGTCAGTTCAAAAGCAATTCATGTTGTTTGCCCTGCGTGGACTAAATTGGGACCTTAATTTGCACATTCCATCATACTCAGCTAGGCTGCTTTTTGTAAATCTTCCTTCGTTAGGACATCGTAGGATTGCTCTCGAAGCTTCTTTTATCCATAAATTGATTTTTGGGACTATAGATTCTCCTAATTTCCTAACTCAGCAAAGATTCGTTGTTCTTAGACGAGTTACTAGAAACTTTGTTCCTTTGTCTCTTAATAGATGCACAACTAAATATGCTTTACATGATCCTTTCGAGTTGTATGCAATAGTTACAATAAGCTTTGGCACGTACTTTCACCTGAGATCTCACCCGCTTCTATCAACATCATCATTCTTCGCCATCTGCGTGCGGAAGAACATCGTACTAGAGAGACTAACAGGACATAGTCTAGGGACAGAATCATCTAGTTCTTTCAATCTGTTTATATGTATATCTCTGACCATTCATAACTGCGAGAAGGGGCATAGCTGGCTTTTTGCAAATAAAATACCCCCATCGGGTCAGAGGCATCCTAACAATAGGAGCTAGACTTAACTAGATCTAAGTTATTAGTTATTACTTTTTTTTTATTCGAGACGGTTTGTATGTAACGCATAGAAGGAGGGGGGGGACCCTATAAAGTATATATATTTTTGATCAGGATGACAAGACGAATTGATATAGCCCTGTCTGTCCGTCCCTCCGTCTGTCCGTCCTCACCAATGGTTCTCGAAAACTATAAGAGCTAGAGACTTGAAATTTAGAAAATAGTGGTCAAACGCTAAGTCAAGTTTAAATGAATTTTTGCCACCCCCACTCCTTGCCACCCATCGAGCACCATCCATTTTTTTTAGAAACATGAAAATGAGTACGTAGACCCAGTATGAATAGCTATACAAAACTGCCTACCCCGCCCCTTCGTTTCCCCTCAAAAAGTTGTTTTCTTAAAATTGCTGTATCGCCTAAACTGTATTAGATACAATGCTGAAATTTTGTATGCAAACTCAGTTAACATACCTTTTTAAAACTGCATACAACAAACTACCACTTTCCCCGCAAAGACCTACAAACTAAAATTTTGCAGCAATGCTTTGTAACATAATCCGTACTAAAGCGCCATCTATTGGCAACATTGCACTGTGAGCCCTGCCTTACCTTGCCAACCATTTTGATTCATATAACAGAATTCGTATAATATAACACAATTCATATACAGAATTCATATCGTGGTACACTGCTTTTGCTGTCGGCGAAAATTTTACATGTTATATATATAGTTGAGAATACTCAACTATACCGCCCTTACTGGTTTTTACATACTTTTTATGTGAACTTTGAGTAGACAGTTATTTGTCATACTTTAAACTAAATAAATAATTAAATAAAAAAAGAGCACCAGATAAGATAAAAATACGAAAATCTATATGTAAGCTGTGACACCGCCTACCGTGTGTACAGGTTATTATATTATTGAGAATATTCGACTGGTACCTTATGGTACAAGGGTATATTAGTTTTGTGCACGTCGACAATGTATGTAACACCTTAAAGGAGACATCTCCGACTATACAAAGTATACATATTCCGTCCGTCTGTCTGTATGAACGCGTCGATCTCGGAAACTATGAATCATATAAATTACTGGAATGTAATTTGGTGTGTATGATATTGGGATATAGTGTAACAAGATTCAATCATAAAATGGGCGTTGCTACGCCCACATATTGTCAAAGTGGAAAACTTTTAATCTTAAGAACAAATTGGTCTACAATAGTAAAAATTGATATGTATGACATTAAGTGCAAATGAGATTGGTTTCGATTGAAAAGCGGGCTGGGCAACGCCCTAATAAATCCGTTACTAATTGAAGGTACAGGGTATGTCGAAGTCGAGTACTGTCGACTCTAATCCTTACTGGTTTTTTTTCCTAGATTTGGGATGTGGCACCGCCTACCGTGCGTGCTGGGTATTATATTGCAATCAGAGCACACTAAATTTTTCGATCTTCAATTTTATGAAGTTTACGTTGCGCATGGGTGAATTCAGAGCGCGAATAAAGCGTCTTGAACTGCAGCAACAACAAAGTCATGAATAACGTTAGATGCGATTTGTTCACTTAATTTAGAAAATATCGAATCACGTACATATATCTCGTGTTTCAACTATCATAATCTTCTAATATCGGAAGCACTCACATATAACAATATATAATAAACTAGCTGACCCGGCGCGCTTTGCTGCACCCCCAAAGTATGAGAAAATGATGCATATAGCCCAGGATTGAATCTTTTAACTCTCTATCACAATTAGTTCCTAAATTTTCTTCTTGTCAGACTTATAGATACAGGTATATGTATAGACGTTTTAAATTTTTATTATATAGTTATAGAGGATAGATAGAAGTCAGGGTTTTAGATTTCCATCGTACTTTATTTTATGTAAATGGTCGTTTACAATGTTTGAAGCTGCGTAAACTACTGCTTACCGCATGATATTTTTACGCTTACTGCTTGCTTATGCTAATTTTGGTACAATATTTATACTTAATTCTGAGTACATGTTCTTATTAGTATGAATGCAATTCATTGTTTGTTATTAACCATCTTGTGTATTGAAATGATTTATGTTTGATGCGAGAAAGCATCTTTTGAGAGAGTTTAATTCGGAAAGGCTAAGAGTGCATGGACAGAACGTTCAATGCTTCTCTTTGAGAAAAGTACTGATAAGCTTATGTTGCTGAGAAGAGCTTGATAAGTGATTGCTTTAAAATAATCAGAGTTTCTGTTTCGATTGCGTTGAGCATTAAATTTATTTGAACTTCGCGACCTTTCTAATTGTTTTTGGTCGCGACGGTTTTATGACATTTCGGCCCGATCAAAGCATGGCTTAATGAGTGTGCCATTTGGTGCTGTTGAAAGATGTGTTGTGGGTAAACCAGACAGTGGCATAGGCAATGGGGGTATAGAGTCTACAATGGTTGTAACTCCCCCTTCCTTAGACTTGAACTTGTCCCTAAGTTCAGAAAGAATTATCGTAGGCATTTCTGTTCTCATTCTTATTATACCCTGTACACACACTGTGTATCAGGGTATATTAAGTTTGTTTGAGACGGTTTGTATGTAACGCATAGAAGGAGGGGAGGGGGACCCTATAAAGTGTATATATTCTTGATCAGGATGACAAGACGAATTGATATAGCGCTGTCTGTCCGTCTGTCCGTCCTCACCAATGGTTCTCGAAAACTATAAGAGCTAGAGACTTGAAATTTGGTGGATAGACTCGTGAGGTCAAACGCTAGATCAAGTTTGAAGGATTTTTTGCCACGCCCACTCCTTGCCACCCATCGAGCACCATCCATTTTTTTTAGAAACATGAAAATGAGTACGTAGACCCAGTATGAATAGCTATACAAAACTGCCTACCCCACCCCTTCGTTTCCCCTCAAAAAGTTGTTTTCTTAAAATTACTGTATCGCCTAAACTGTATTAGATACAATGCTGGAATTTTGTATGCAAACTCAGTTAACATACCTTTTTAAAACTGCATACAACAAACTACCACTTTCCCCGCAAAGACCTACAAACTAAAATTTTGCAGCAATGCTTTGTAACATAATCCGTACTAAAGCGCCATCTATTGGCAACATTGCACTGTGAGCCCTGCCTTACCTTGCCAACCATTTTGATTCATATAACAGAATTCGTATAATATAACACAATTCATATACAGAATTCATATCGTGGTACACTGCTTTTGCTGTCGGCGAAAATTTTACATGTTATATATATAGTTGAGAATACTCAACTATACCGCCCTTACTGGTTTTTACATACTTTTTATGTGAACTTTGAGTAGACAGTTATTTGTCATACTTTAAACTAAATAAATAATTAAATAAAAAAAGAGCACCAGATAAGATAAAAATACGAAAATCTATATGTAAGCTGTGACACCGCCTACCGTGTGTACAGGTTATTATATTATTGAGAATATTCGACTGGTACCTTATGGTACAAGGGTATATTAGTTTTGTGCACGTCGACAATGTATGTAACACCTTAAAGGAGACATCTCCGACTATACAAAGTATACATATTCCGTCCGTCTGTCTGTATGAACGCGTCGATCTCGGAAACTATGAATCATATAAATTACTGGAATGTAATTTGGTGTGTATGATATTGGGATATAGTGTAACAAGATTCAATCATAAAATGGGCGTGGCTACGCCCACATATTGTCAAAGTGGAAAACTTTTAATCTTAAGAACAAATTGGTCTACAATAGTAAAAATTGATATGTATGACATTAAGTGCAAATGAGATTGGTTTCGATTGAAAAGCGGGCTGGGCAACGCCCTAATAAATCCGTTACTAATTGAAGGTACAGGGTATGTCGAAGTCGAGTACTGTCGACTCTAATCCTTACTGGTTTTTTTTCCTAGATTTGGGATGTGGCACCGCCTACCGTGCGTGCTGGGTATTATATTGCAATCAGAGCACACTAAATTTTTCGATCTTCAATTTTATGAAGTTTACGTTGCGCATGGGTGAATTCAGAGCGCGAATAAAGCGTCTTGAACTGCAGCAACAACAAAGTCATGAATAACGTTAGATGCGATTTGTTCACTTAATTTAGAAAATATCGAATCACGTACATATATCTCGTGTTTCAACTATCATAATCTTCTAATATCGGAAGCACTCACATATAACAATATATAATAAACTAGCTGACCCGGCGCGCTTTGCTGCACCCCCAAAGTATGAGAAAATGATGCATATAGCCCAGGATTGAATCTTTTAACTCTCTATCACAATTAGTTCCTAAATTTTCTTCTTGTCAGACTTATAGATACAGGTATATGTATAGACGTTTTAAATTTTTATTATATAGTTATAGAGGATAGATAGAAGTCAGGGTTTTAGATTTCCATCGTACTTTATTTTATGTAAATGGTCGTTTACAATGTTTGAAGCTGCGTAAACTACTGCTTACCGCATGATATTTTTACGCATACTGCTTGCTTATGCTAATTTTGGTACAATATTTATACTTAATTCTGAGTACATGTTCTTATTAGTATGAATGCAATTCATTGTTTGTTATTAACCATCTTGTGTATTGAAATGATTTATGTTTGATGCGAGAAAGCATCTTTTGAGAGAGTTTAATTCGGAAAGGCTAAGAGTGCATGGACAGAACGTTCAATGCTTCTCTTTGAGAAAAGTACTGATAAGCTTATGTTGCTGAGAAGAGCTTGATAAGTGATTGCTTTAAAATAATCAGAGTTTCTGTTTCGATTGCGTTGAGCATTAAATTTATTTGAACTTCGCGACCTTTCTAATTGTTTTTGGTCGCGACGGTTTTATGACATTTCGGCCCGATCAAAGCATGGCTTAATGAGTGTGCCATTTGGTGCTGTTGAAAGATGTGTTGTGGGTAAACCAGACAGTGGCATAGGCAATGGGGGTATAGAGTCTACAATGGTTGTAACTACCCCTTCCTTAGACTTGAACTTGTCCCTAAGTTCAGAAAGAATTATCGTAGGCATTTCTGTTCTCATTCTTATTATACCCTGTACACACACTGTGTATCAGGGTATATTAAGTTTGTTTGAGACGGTTTGTATGTAACGCATAGAAGGAGGGGAGGGGGACCCTATAAAGTGTATATATTCTTGATCAGGATGACAAGACGAATTGATATAGCCCTGTCTGTCCGTCCGTCCGTCCGTCCTCACCAATGGTTCTCGAAAACTATAAGAGCTAGAGACTTGAAATTTGGTGGATAGACTCGTGAGGTCAAACGCTAGATCAAGTTTGAAGGATTTTTTGCCACGCCCACTCCTTCCCACCCACCGAGCACAACAAAAGGTCATTTTTTTCTTAAAATTGCTGTATCTCCTAAATTATAAAGAATACAATGCATTTTGTATGCAAACTCAGATAACATACCTTTTTAAAACTGCATACAACAAACTACCACTTTCCCCGCAAAGACCAACACACTAAAATTTTGCAGCAATGCTTTGTAACAAAATCCGTACTAAAGCGCCATCTAATGGCAACATTGCACTGTGAGCCCTGCCTCAATATTAGCAAATACACAAACCATATCGTGGTACACTGCTTTTGCTGTCGGCGAATGTTTAACGTGTTATCAATATAGGTGTGTGTACACGGTGTTATATAGTTGAGAATACTCAACTATACCGCCCTTACTGTTTTTTTTATACTCTTGCAAGAGTATATTAACTTTGACGTGAAGTTTGCAACGCAGAGAAGGAGACATCTCGGACTATATAAAATATATATATTCTTGATCAGCACGACGAGACGAGTTCAAATAGCCATGTCCGTCTGTCTGTCTGTTTGTTTCAATGCGAATTCCTCCCAGAGTTTTGAAGTTAGCAAAAAAGTTTAAATGCAGAAAATTTTCTTTTCCTTGCAGGCAGTTTATATGTAGAAACCAGCTTGATCGGAATACTATAGCATATAGCTGCCATAGGAACGATCGGTCAAAAATTAGGTTTTTGCTCAATAAACTCTTTGATTTTAAAGCAACCGCCTCGATTTTTTGCACAAGAACATCTTGGACGTAAGTTAAGACACACTGCAAAATTGGTGAAGATCGGATAAATATAGCATATAGCTCCCATAGGAACAATCGGTCAAAAATTCGGTATTTGTTAGAAAAACTTTTTTGTTTTCAACTATAAACAAATGAAACCTTGCAGTTACGCGTTTTTAAGAATCCTTGACCATATTACAAAGTTTCATAAGAATCGGACATAAGGGCGTGGCACCGCCCATATAAAGAAAAACTTAAAAATGTGATTTATCTATCAGATGGGATAGAAAATCGTAAAATGAAGTGTAGAATGATTGCATTGTACTCTTAAAAACAAGTTAGAAAATGGGCGGGGCTATGCCCCTTTATCTTTATAAACTTATAAGATTCTTATTAGAAAAACTATAAAACGGATTTTCCAAAAGCTTGCAAGAGTATATAAGTTTCAGCAAAGCTGGTTTCTGATTTCTTCACTTTTCACTGTTCATATCTTTTTGCCTTTTTTTCTTTTGGAAGTGAAACTTCTTTAGCATTGGTGCGATTTAAAACTCGATGAAACGACATGAAAATAGAGACAGACTATATATATGAAATAAAATATAGAATGACAGTCTGTAGTCATAAATTTAGTAGTCATAGAAAAAAAAAAACAACAACAACATGCTTAGTTGTAATTTTGGCATTCCTCTTCAACCGTCACTTTCGCCATCTGGCGCATATGCAACAACAACTAACCTGACTCCAAATATTATAACAACTCTTGTTGTTGCTATTTTCGGCGTAAGCAAGCACAGTGTGGTTGTTGCTACTTATGACACTGTCTGAACTTATACATTGTGTTTGTTGTTGCCCTTGACTTAGCGTGCCTAAACAACGTCGCTAATCAGCTTCATAATATATGAGCCACGAATTCATCTGCAATTCGCGTCCTCACAATTATGTACGTTCAATTTTGTAATTGACAGTCATACTCTTTCCATTGCTGTGATTAGCAAATGAAAACAATTAATTTGCAAATTCAAAATATTCCAAAAGTGAACACTTATAATAAATTATATGTGGAATAAATAAAGTCAAGTAGATTCCACACATTGGAGCATTGGTAGTTAACTTGACTCAGTTCTTCGGGAGACACTCTGCACATTTGAATTAATTCTTCTTCTTCGCATTTATGCATTCAAAAATGTACACATTCCAACTTGCCCAAATAATATTTTCTTAAAATGTACTATTTTACGACTTTTTTTTTAACCATTTCAAATACAACTTCATATAAATTATAGGTTTAAAATTATTTCAACAATTTCATTCGAATGTACTTCTCAATCTTCGAAACTTGATACAAGCAGATTGGCTTTACACCAATTGTTTTCCAGTTTAAAAAATTTAGTTGATTTGGGAAGGGCTTTTTAAACGCAGATTTATTAATGAAAACATGTAAAATATTGAATTGTTTTAATGCATCACTGAGAAAATTGTCAGAGATTTAGCAAGAGTGTGAAAATATCTGTAATATACATATTTCTCAGACACGTAAATTTTCCTTTTTATTGTTTTGAAACCATCGACCTGAAATGTTGCACAGATCCTTCAATTTTATTACAGAAAAACTATTGTGATCAAAAATTAGGCATGGCAACGCCTACTTATAGCAAAAATTAAAAATTTTCTTATCTCAGGATGCAATGAGCTAAAACAATGAAACTTAGTATATAAGATATTAAGATAAAGAGAAATTCAATCCAGACCAGTAAGGGCGGTATAGTTGAGTATTCTCAACTATATAATACCCCGTACACATAGTAGGCGGTGCCACACCCTCAATCTACAAACACATATTGATTTGACACCACTGATCAAATATCGTTCAAAATATCAAGAAAAACGGCCAAAAAATGTGGAATTTACAAAAGTTTTGAGTTTGTGGGTGATTGAGGGCTTGTACCTTTAATAGTTTCGGAGATATAGCATTTCTAAGAAAACAACTGGGGGAGTGGAAAAGAAGGGGAGGGGTAAAAATTGGGGAATGCAGTTTTGTAGATCTATACATACTGAGTCTACGTACCGACACATAGTTTATGGGGCGTTACAGAGCCCGAACGCTTTCTTATCGCGAGAAGTGACCTCAAGTGGTATCTGCCCAAATGCATCTTTCAGATCCAAACTGGAAATGAATTCTGCTCTTGGGAGACGATTCGAAATGCCGTTAATATGAGGCAAGGGATATGCGTCTTTCACCGTGACCTCATTCACCTTCCTACTGTCCAAACAAAGATGTACGCTATCCGACTGACCATCAGCTTATAAGGAACGTGGTCATTCAGTAACTGCTGCGCAAAATTCCCACCAACACAGGGTATTGACGCACCCGTATCTAAAAGACTGCTGACAGTCTGACCTAACAATTCTACCTGGAGATAGATTCGACTATCATTCAGTTTGCCAAGAATGCTGCTAACAAATTTATGCTTATCAGCTTTAACCATTTTATAAAAATTATTAATCCGTTGGATTGATTTTTTCCTCGCTTTGCGAGAAATAATCGAAATATCGTCATTGCCTGGAATTCTATCAGAACTACAAGTGTCTATTGATAGAGTATTGTCAATCCGAGTAGAACAATCGACATTTAAAGAATGCGATTGTGAACCGATTAATCGGTGTTTGTTCCCTGAGTGCGGAACTGTTTGCGTGCACCTTTCAATGGTGCACGAGTCTGTGCGTTTTTTGCATCGCCACATTTCTTGCAGGAGGGCTTATAAACATTAGGTGTGACACATCCATAACAGAATATACGCCTCTCACTGACACAATCTTGGTAACGATGACCAAGGGATTGGCAATTCCAACACGCCAACGACAATGCAGCTACATCATCTATTTCCGTGTCAGACTCACCTGAATCTACTACCAATTCCGACATTGGTTTTCTGGCTACGATCGGACGCCCTGCTTGAAAAGATTTCTTCATGTCCTGCAAAAAATGCTCTCTTTTCCTAACGACATCTCGCAGCTGAGATACACTACAAAATTTCGTGCTGTATCTCCGGTAATAGATTAGAACCTCAACAAATTCTTTGTCGCTCATTGGTTGCTCTAGCCGTTCGTTCGTCATTCGTTTTTTGTTTACGGTCTCGAATTAACTCCCTAAAGTCCACATCAGTTCGAGCATCAACAATAATGCTGTTCTCAAATCTACCCCACGCACTTCCCTGACGGACTTATGAAAACGCCAGAACCATTCACTAGCTTTTCCTTCAAATAATAAACTGGAATATCGACACAAAATGTCAAGATTCCCACCTAATGTTTGTGCTGTCAATGCTTCAACTCGATAAATGAAATTGGCAAACCTTCATGCCATTTGGACCTCCATTAAATTTAAGTCGCCAGTTATTTATTATGTGACTTACTTTGTCCGCTTGCGGAGTTAATTCAAACGCCAACTGCCTATTCGACAATCCCACAGAAGATTCACGCTCACTACTGGAGCTATTACTAGGCCGCATCTCCGGCAACTGCTCCAGAGCTCTTTGATCCGACGCTTGAATTGATGGCGTAGGATTGGGTAAAGACATCGGGTCCACACCCTGGCTTTGTCCAAACGCGGAACCATTCCTTTGGCTCAAGCCCTCAAAGCCTTTGCTCATAGTGTCACCTAATCGATGCATAGCATCGAGCAATGTACCTAACATCTCAGCCTGCATATTAAAATCTGCGCCTACTGCCGCTTGAGTTGGAACTTGACTTGCAGATTGCTGCGTGTTGGATGTAACATGTCCTCCACCGGACATTTGCTTCTTGGTAGTGGATCTTGTATTCATCCTAGTCGATGATGTGCTTTGATGTCCAACCGCTGCCACAATCTTTGGCAAGGAACCCAAACTACCACTCAACGCTCCTAAGTCTGCGCCGCAAACTGGGCAAACTTTACGACCTGTCGTTACTGTTGCAAAGCAACCGCGATGAAAACAATGTCAACAGGATGCTTTTAGTAACTGCGTCTGATTGACGATTAACTCATTACAAATTAGGCACGACACCGAAACGACGTCTTCCGCAGCTAAATTCTCTGTACTGTGCGTGAGTACCATTGCCGAAATTCAAAACTACAAACTCAAAACAAAATCTATATCTCCATTAACGAACTAAAGATTCAAACAAAGCCTGCCTATAAGCAAATCAAACTAGAATAAAGTAAAAATAAAAAAACCAAAAGTTTCAATATGCCACAAAAGCAAAGGGAAAATTTTCTTTTCTTTGAAGGCAGTTTATATGTAGAAACCAGCTTGATCGGAATACTATAGCATATAGCTGCCATAGGAACGATCGGTCAAAAATGAGGTTTTTGCTCAATAAACTCTTTGATTTTAAAGCAACCGCCTCGATTTTTTGCACAAGAACATCTTGGACGTAAATTAAGACACACTGCAAAATTGGTGAAGATCGGATAATTATAGCATATAGCTCCCATAGGAAAAACTTTTTTGTTTTCAACTATAAACAAATGAAACCTTGCAGTTACGCGTTTTTAAGAATCCTTGACCATATTACAAAGTTTCATAAGGGCTTGGCACCGCCCATATAAAGAAAAACTTAAAAATGTGATTTATCTATCAGATGGGATAGAAAATCGTAAAATGAAGTGTAGAATGATTGCATTGTACTCTTAAAAACAAGTTAGAAAATGGGCGGGGCTATGCCCCTTTATCTTTATAAACTTATAAGATTCTTATTAGAAAAACTATAAAACGGATTTTCCAAAAGCTTGCAAGAGTATATAAGTTTCAGCAAAGCTGGTTTCTGATTTCTTCACTTTTCACTGTTCATATCTTTTTGCCTTTTTTTCTTTTGGAAGTGAAACTTCTTTAGCATTGGTGCGATTTAAAACTCGATGAAACGACATGAAAATAGAGACAGACTATACATTTATATGATTTAGCCTGCGAGAGAATGAAATAAAATATAGAATGACAGTCTGTAGTCATAAATTTAGTAGTCATAAAAAAAAAACAACAACAACAACATGCTTAGTTGTAATTTTGGCATTCCTCTTCAACCGTCACTTTCGCCATCTGGCGCATATGCAACAACAACTAACCTGACTCCAAATATTATAACAACTCTTGTTGTTGCTATTTTCGGCGTAAGCAAGCACAGTGTGGTTGTTGCTACTTATGACACTGTCTGAACTTATACATTGGGTTTGTTGTTGCCCTTGACTTAGCGTGCCTAAACAACGTCGCTAATCAGCTTCATAATATATGAGCCACGAATTCATCTGCAATTCGCGTCCTCACAATTATGTACGTTCAATTTTGTAATTGACAGTCATACTCTTTCCATTGCTGTGATTAGCAAATGAAAACAATTAATTTGCAAATTCAAAATATTCCAAAAGTGAACACTTATAATAAATTATATGTGGAATAAATAAAGTCAAGTAGATTCCACACATTGGAGCATTGGTAGTTAACTTGACTCAGTTCTTCGGGAGACACTCTGCACATTTGAATTAATTCTTCTTCTTCGCATTTATGCATTCAAAAATGTACACATTCCAACTTGCCCAAATAATATTTTCTTAAAATGTACTATTTTACGACTTTTTTTTTAACCATTTCAAATACAACTTCATATAAATTATAGGTTTAAAATTATTTCAACAATTTCATTCGAATGTACTTCTCATCCTCGAAACTTGATACAAGCAGATTGGCGAGGCTTTACACCAATTGTTTTCCAGTTTAAAAAATTTAGTTGATTTGGGAAGGGTTTTTTAAACGCAGATTTATTAATGAAAACATGTAAAATATTGAATTGTTTTAATGCATCACTGAGAAAATTGTCAGAGACTAAGCAAGAGTGTGAAAATATCTGTAATATACATATTTCTCAGACACGTAAATTTTCCTTTTTATTGTTTTGAAACCATCGACCTGAAATGTTGCACAGATCCTTCAATTTTATTACAGAAAAACTATTGTGATCAAAAATTAGGCATGGCAACGCCTACTTATAGCAAAAATTTAAAATTTTCTTATCTCAGGATGCAATGAGCTAAAACAATGAAACTTAGTATATAAGATATAGCTGACCCGGCGCGCTTTGCTACGCCCTCAAAGTATGATGAACTGTTGTATATAGCCCAGGATTGAATCTTTTAACACTCTATCACAATTAGTTCCTAAATTTTCTTCTTGTCAGACTTATAGATACAGGGACATAGGCGTTTTAAATTTTTATTATATGTTGCAGCAGCCACGTTCATTTATCAATTCTTGTTGGGTTCGAAGTCATCAATATTATTTCCAGATTTTGTTTTCGTAGATTAATTAAATTTAAAAAAAACCAGTAAGGGCGGTATAGTCGAGTATACTCGACAATATAATACCCTGCACACATGGTGGGCGGTGCCACACCATCAATCTACAAAAACGTATTGATCTGACGTCGCCTATTCAAATAGTGTTCAAAATATCAAGAAAATCGGTCAAAAAATGTGGATTTTACGAAAAATTTACGTTTGTGGGTCTCTGAGGGGAAGCCATCAAAGAGAGGGGAAATTTGTGGTATGCAATTTTAAAGATGTGTTATCACTGAGCTTGTATACAAAATTTCAGGTTCATACCTTTGTTAGTTTTGGAGATATAGCTTTTTTAAGAACATTACTAGGGGTGTGGAAATTAAGGGGAGGGGGTAAAATTGTGGTATGCAGTTTTGTAGAGTTACTCATACTGAGTCTACATACCGACTTTCATGTTTCTATCTCTTTGGATGCTCGACTTATAGCGTTTTCAAAAAGTGGGCGGTGCTGGATGGGCGGGAAGGAGTGGGCGTGGCACAAAACCATTCAAACTTGATCTGCTGCCGACCATCACGAGTCTACCCACCAAATTTCAAGTCTCTAGCTCTTATAGTTTCCGAGAACCATTGGTGAGGACGGACGGACGGACGGACAGACGGACGGACATGGCTTAATCAACTTCTCTTGTCGTCCCGATCAAGAATATATATACTTTATGGGGTCCCCCGACCCTCCTTCTATGCGTTACATACATTTGGCTTTTGCACAAACACAATATACCCTGATACACAGTATGTGTACAGGGTATAAAAATATTCCAGCGTTTTGAAACTCTAATTACCGTTAATGCGTTTCAGAATTCTTAATGCCTTGTAATTATGGCAAATTTCTTACTTTGCAGTGATATATAATTACCTTTACAAACATGTGATTGCAAAATTCCATCTGTTCATATTTAAGAACAACAAAACCATATTTTTGACTAATTGTTCCTTTGTTCCATTTTAGCAAAATGAAAAATACTCTCCACTTTACAGCCTTCTGGCGATTTTGCTTACAGCAAAATATAATTTTGAAGATGTTTCTCTATATGGTCGGGGCCACGCCTTTATGTTCGATTCTAATAAAATTTTGGAAAATAGTTAAAAATTAATAAAACATTTTTCTAACAAAAATCTTGTTTTGACCGATTGTTTCTTTCGCAAAGTGCCTTTTTTGACGTCTAAAATGTTTTTGTACAAAAAACTAAGGTGGTAGTTTTAAAAAACCTAATTTTTAACCGGCAGCTAAATGTAATAGCAATCCAATCATGCAGATTTTTTACATACAAACTGTCTGAAAGGATAAGATAATTTTCTGCGTTTTATTTTTTTTTAAATCGTTAAAACTGAGCTCGCAGTTGGTATTGAAGCAGACATATGGACATGACTGTGTTAACTCGTCTTGTGAAGATAATATAAGCTTTATGTGGTCGGCGATATCTCCTTCTCTGCGTAGCGAACTTCATGGCATCGCAAATATATATTATTTTTGCAGGAGTATAAAAAACGCTATTCAGCCTTGCTGAAGACTATTTACTTTTCACGCTCTTTTTATGCCACGCCAGTTTTTTGGATTGAATCTGCTTTCTCTTTACTTTAATAGCCTATATACCAATTTTCATTGTTTAAGCTAATATGGAAACTTGCAATTTATTGATATTAGCTTGTGAAGTTGTAAGTCAATTAATTAAGAAAAAAAAAGTTTTCCTTTCAACGCCGTAAATTTTCTGTCTTTTCCTCTTCTTCACTTTGTATGATTCAGTGGTCCGATCTTAATGACAATTCCAGAAATTTAGTCTGCGTACGTAAAGTTACTATGTTTGTTTATGTTTTTTTCATCCCTCTATCTTCCAAAACGAAAAAGTTTTCCATTCAACGACTTAAGTTCTGTTCATTTTTCTTCTTCATTCTGTATGGGTGCTACCAGTTCTAATGGTCTGATCATTGCAGTTCCGACAAATGATTTATGGTGGTAAAGCTGTAAAATTTCAGGTCAATAGTCGGAGATTTCTCCTTCTGGGGGTTACAAACTCCGTGACAAAGTCATAATAATATTTACATACGTGAAGAGTATAAAAACAATAATATGTGTACATATGTGGCTGTATGTAAAAGATGAAGAAGAAGTGAAGCACAATTTCGAAAGTAATGCTCCTCCGTTTTCTCACCGTTCTCTTGTTCTCTTTGCAAACAACACACTCATACCAATACAAAAGTGTAAGAAGAAGCAAAGAATGGTACGTGCTTGCGTCCACAAAATCTTAATATTGTTTATTTTTCGTAAGGAGGCTACCAGTTAAAATGGTCGGATTGATACCAAAACATTATAACAACCTTCAGGAGGTCCATCTAAAGATTAACTGAAAATTTCATTGAATCGGAAGCTGTTTTTGAGTTATGCGCTTATCAACATATTTTTCGATTCATTTTTATTATACTATAGATTATTGTCTCACATTCAATAATAAGTGATCATAGGTAACTAAACACTGCACTAAACACGATATACATAGCTACGGTTTGTTTCGTGTATCAGTTGACAAAAGCAAACTCAGTAGTGAAAATCCAAGAAAAACAACACTGACATTGACAGTTTGTTGTTGTTTCAACTTTTTTTTAATTTGACATGACTTGGAGTCAAATCCTTCAAGCCGTACATACCTGCATTGTTTACACATTAGTGCGTGTAATTTGCAAAGAGTATTAATTAATTTTAATACTCTCTGGCTTGTACGTTCTCTCAAAGTTTTCTTGTTCTCTTTCAATCAACAAACACATAACAATACTGACGTATAAGAAGAAGCATAGCATGTTACGTTTAATGCTTGCGACGTCGCAAGTTTGTATGGGAAAAAGAAAAGGTCTGTTTTTAGGGTTTTTTCCGGCAATTATTTGAATTTTTCTCGCCGTAAAAACCATCTTTGAACTTTAACGAACATTTAAAAAAAAGAATTGGCCAAATTGGTCCAGGCGTTGTTGAGTTATGCGCTTACCAACACATTTTGCGATTCATTTTTATATTATAGATTAAGATACAGAGAAATTCAATCCAGACCAGTAAGGGCTGTGAGGGGGCGAATTCCGTAGTGGATTCACCCCTCACAACATAGCCTACCATGCCGATCAGTGGGTGCAGGGTACAACAGAAATACCGTCTGTTGTTAGTCTGTAAGCCACTGTTAAGCTAACAGCACGTCATTATCGCTGTTAATAGCATGGCAAACAGGGTTGCTTCATAACAGTCGCGATCAGCTGACGGCCGTAGAGGTATGCACAGTGGGTGTTGTTGGCGATTTCCAATGCGACAGAGTGCATTGGAAAACGAAAGTGCACCGGTTGAGGTGAATGACCGGTCTCAAGGCCTAGGAAGGGCACCGTTGAACAGAATAGCGGGAAACAGGCGACAGCGAATGAGCTGAGCACAAAGGGGCAGTCTGGTACGGGACACCAAGCGTAGAAGTCGACTTCGCGATTATCGGTTTTTGGAAGATTAAAAAGCGGTACAGGACGGTAATAAGGTTAAGAGAGTCCTCGCGGTCCGAATTGAGAAAAAGTGTCCAGCGAACACGTACGCGATACGATAAAGAAAAAACGCTATTCTGCCCACCGACTGAGTCGTATCAATCCTAGATATATTTCGAGTGCGGGAAAACCACCCCGTGCCACGGTACATACGGCCGTTACAAGGGTTTTGGCCGAATCCTCACACGCAGCTACGCCAGCAGCACCAGCTTACTGCGCCCCGCGAGACGCCAACTCGTCGAATAATCAGCAAGACGCGCGCTAGCACTGTCGGAGCCAATCGTCGAGCCAAGCACCGGACAAAACGTCGAGGGAGAACTCACCACCCCGCAACAGCGACTGGAGGAAATATTACAGCTAAGTTTAGAGTTTAAGTTGTATCTTTGTACACTAGTGCATAAGTTCGGATAAGTGAAGTAGGAGAATAGGGCCCTCTGCTTTAGTTGTAAGTTAGCAACGCCGATTCCCCCGATCACTTTTCCTTTAGAATTAAAAGCTTGTTTCTGTATAAAGTGAACGTCAACCTTTTTCTTTTCGCTACCCTCGAGTTGGATTTCAGGCAGACGAAAGGTAACGTTAGTAATTCACGCAGGGTCTTTATATAAATCGAATAAATTTATGTAAAACGGACTCTGTCGGCTAGCTATTCCCAGCCTTTGAACCGGGTAGAACCGGGAGTCCTTTACATTGGCGCCCGAGCAGGGACCCTGGGTGGATTGGTAACGTTTCGTTGTGTTAGGCTAGAGAGGGAGCATACAGGTTCTGGTTGAGGAAACAGTGCAGGGCATTTTGGGGAGAAGATTTAACAAAAAAAAAAAAAAAAAAAAAAAAAAAAAAATTAATAATCTAAATTTCGCGAGTAGGGTAACAAAATGGTTCAGGTTTCGTTTGTGGCGAGCCTGCGGAAGGAGGAGCTGATAGCTTATCTGGAGGAGTTTGATCAGGCAGCATACGGTTCGGTAGAGGAGATGCGTAAACGCCTCTCCAAATTTATTAGCGAGGGGGGCCATGACGCGGCTTCTCTGGCGCGGCTTGAGGAGCTGGCGGCTATGCACGCCCGGCCACCGTCATTGAAATCGCCCACCGTGCTGGTCACCGAGGCACGAACCCAGGAAGCAATTGAGGGGGTACCAGAGATTAAGCCAAAGACCCTCGCGCCCCCGCCGCCGGGAGACACATGTGCAGCAGCACGATCAAGTTCACCGGGGGGATATGAAACGTCGGAAGAGGGCCGGGTGGAAGATTGGGTGGGGGCAACAGGCGGCCTAGAGGCGTCCGGCAGAAGCGGTCGCCGAACGACGCCAAGGGTATCCTTTAGGGATAGTCGGGAAACGGAGACGGCTCGGGGGGGACCCATAGTCGGGGACATAACTTATTTCCATGAAACTGACAAGTGGAAGATCCGGTTTGATGGTCAGCAGGACGCGTTGCAGTTCTTAGATGTAGTTGAAAGTTAGGCCAGGAGGCGGCAAATACCACAGGACCAGTTGCCACTTATCGTGCCCGAACTGCTGGAAGGCAGGGCCCAGACGTGGTATTTGTACAGTGAACAGTCCTGGGACACCTGGACTGATTTTAAGGCCGACTTTATTAAGTTCTTTGTGTCGCGTAGCAACCGGATGAGTTGTTCGCGAGCTACGTTTTGGACATGAAGCGTCTTATGAAACATTCACAGCTAACTCGACAGCAACAACTGAAGCACATTTACGAGAACAGCCGGTGCGAGTATCAATACTATGCACCGAGGAGAAGTTTTAGCACGCTGGAGGAGCTGCTGGAACTGGCGGAGGAGTTCGAAGAGGTACGCCGGCGCGAAACCAACCCTGTCCGAAATGGGGTACAGAGTAGGGGAAACGCACAGCGTCAGGTGACGTCGGTGTCGGAGCGGCAAATCAACCCACACACCGCTTGTCGGCGTTGTGGACAGGACGGGCATTGGTCCAAGGAATGTCGGAATGCGTTCGTGGCGTTTTGCTGGGATTGTGGGAAGAGGGGGACCCATACTCGCGATTGCTGTGGGCGGGCGGGAAACGGCCAAGGACCCCGACCGGGACGAGGCCCATCGGAGTCCAGACAACTTCCTCGTCTGGAGCTTCCGCCTCCGCAGGGAGACTCAAATTAGGGACCCTACAAGTCAGAGAGGCCGGGCTGCAAGCCCAGGTCACGCTCGATGGCGTCTTGATTTGGGCGGTCATCGATACAGGAGCCACGCGAAGTTTCATCAGCTCGCGTTTGGCCAGTCATTTCAAAAATGGTGAGAACGTTGAACGGGTGAATCAGGAGGTACGCATGGCGAACGGCGGGAACACCCGAATATCGGAGAAGGTCCACGCACAGGTCGCGTTGGGTTCAAGGTCATGTGCCGTGGGTTTGCTCACCTTGTGCGAAATGGTGGACGATCTGATTCTGGGCATGGACTTTCTAAAGCGAATAGGTTCTGAACTAAAGTGTGGCGAGGAAGTGGTGCAGATACGCGAAACTGAGGGGTATAAACTAGTCATGGAGCCTCAGTGCCGAACGCCAGTTATGGTGTCGTCCGCTTTAGGAGGGTGCGGCATACCCGAGATGGGGGAGCTAAGCGGCGGAAGCGACCAGCGCGGAATCCCCACGTCAAACGAGGGTGTACCAAACTCGGAGAACGGCCGCGGAATGCCTAGGCCGAAGCCGCAGCGTACGAAGCGACCTAGGACAAAACGTGCCGAAGCACGCGAGGGGTCGGACGCCGCCGTAACCAAGCATAAGCCAAGACAAAGGCGACCTGCTCACCTTCGTGGCGTTTGTGCGGCATGTGTCGCTCGAAGTATCAAGATGGAGAACGATTTGCGGGAGGTGGAAAAATTTCTGGAGGTCGAACTTCGGATGTTTGAGGGCCTGACGGGGACGTCTAACATTACGACGCATAGAATCAACATGAAGAACGACCGACCACTGAAGCAGCGGTATTTTCCGAAAAACCCGGCCATGATGGCAATCATTAATGCGCAGGTGGACGAGTTGCTTGCGAACGACTGCATCGAACCGTCAGTAAGTCCTCACAGTGCACCCATTGTGCTAGTAAAAAAGAAGAATGGGACCTGGCGTATGTGCGTCGATTATCGTCAACTTAACGCGAATTCAGTTCCTGATGCGTACCCTCTTCCGCGAATTAACCATATTCTAGATCGGCTGCGGAACGCGAAATATATTAGCAGCCTAGACCTCAAAAACGGCTATTGGCAGATACCGGTGGAGGAAGCGAGCAGACCATGCACTGCGTTCACGGTGCCTGGGAGGGGACTCTATCAATGGAAAGTGATCCCGTTCGGTTTGCACTCCGCACCGGCGACATTTCAGCGCGCCCTAGATCAGGTGATTGGCGCTGAGATGGAGCCACATGCGTTTGCATACCTCGATGACATAATTGTTACAGGGAGCTCTTTAGAGGAGCATATGACAAACCTACGTGAGGTGTTTAGGAGATTGAGAGCGGCGAATTTTAAACTAAATAGGGAAAAATGCGAATTTTTCAGGCAGGAGATTAAGTATTTAGGGCATGTGGTGTGTGAGGCCGGAATCAAAACTGATCCTGATAAAATAGCCGCGATACAACAATTAAAACCTCCAACCAGTTTGCGAGGGGTGCGACAGTTTTTGGGGGTAGTGTCGTGGTATAGGCGGTTTGTGGAGAATTTTTCCAAGGCAACGGTGAACATCACCACGTTGCTGAAAAAAGGCAAGCATTGGCGGTGGAAAGTCGAGCATCAAACTGAGTTCGAGGAACTGAAGAGACGTTTGACGGAGGCGCCGGTGCTGGCATGCCCGGACTTTTCGCAAAGATTTATGCTGCAAACCGATGCAAGCGATTTCGGACTGGGCGCGGTGCTTACGCAGATAATAGATGGACAGGAACGCGTAATTGCATACGCTAGCAGGCATTTGGGCAAAAGTGAACGAAACTATTCGGCAACTGAAAAGGAATGCCTGGCGATCGTGTGGGCAATACGGAAACTGCGACCGTACCTGGAAGGTTATAGGTTTACCGTCCTTACTGACCACCAAGCGTTGAAATGGCTGAACAGCATTGAAAGCCCCTCTGGCCGAATTGGTCGCTGGGCATTAGAACTGCAGCAGTATACCTTTGATGTCGATTATCGCAAGGGAAAGTTAAACGTCGTGGCCGACGCACTATCGCGGCAGCCGCTGGACACGTTGTATAGGGCGACGGTAGAGGACAAACAGACATGCGCATGGACAGACGCGAAAATTTCAGACATCGGGAAATACCCTGAACGGTACCCTGACTTCATGGCTGAAAACGGACATTTGTATCGGTACATACCAGGACGATTGGGGGACGACGGGGGACCGGACTGGAAATTGTGCGTCCCAGAGCCACTGAGAGGCCGAGTGTTAAAAGAAAATCATGATGCGGTAACGGCGGGTCACTTGGGGGTTCGAAAAACAATTGCGCGGCTGTTGCGACAGTATTACTGGCCGGGGTTGTTTCGAGATGTGAGGAATTACGTCGCAAAGTGCGTATCTTGCCAGAAATTCAAGACAGGCCAACAGAAGGCAGCAGGGAAAATGCTGACTCAATTGCCTGACGAGCCATGGGCGATACTTTGCGCAGATTTTGTCGGACCACTACCACGGTCGGTACACGGTAATACTATGTTGGTCGTGTTTGTGGACAAATTTACCAAATGGGTAGAAATGGCACCGTTGCGCAAAGCATCGACTGAAAATTTGCAAAAGGCTTTCAGGGACAAAATTTTGGCACGTTTTGGAGTACCGAAGGTGATGGTGACGGACAATGGCGCCCAGTTCACGAGTAGGTCGTTTAAGAGGTTTCTCGGGGACATGGGGGTACGCCACCAATTCACTGCCCCATATACGCCGCAGGAAAACCCGACTGAACGAACAAATCGAACAGTGAAGACGATGATTGCGCAATTTGCGGAAGGGGAGCAGCGTCGGTGGGATGAATTCATCCCAGAACTTACGCTGGCAATAAACACCAGTATGGCCGACAGTACCGGTTATACGCCAGCATTTTTGGCGCAGGGGCGGGAGCCTCGGCTGCCGAAGGCATTGTTCGACGAAGTCGCTATAGGGTCGGGTCGCGTTGCGGAGGGGGTCAGTGAGCATCAGGCAAAGATGAGCCAGATTTTTGAAATCATGAAGAAATCGCAATCGAAAGCTAGCCAGGATCAAGCGAGAGGCTATAATTTACGACGGCGCGAATGGAGGCCGGAAATCGGTCAGAAAGTGCTCGTGAAGCAACATCACCTATCTAAGGCTAGTGAAAATTTTGCCGCCAAATTGGCGCCGAAGTACGATGGGCCTTATCAGGTGGTCGGTTACGCGTCGCCGGTGATCGCGGAGTTGAAAAGTGCAAGCGGTAGACGGACGCGTGCAGCACACGTGAGTGAGCTGAAACTATTTGCGGATGGACAGTCTATTGTGGAGGGTGAGGATGAGGAGGAGAGGGAATTAACCAACTAGGTACAGTTGGAACTTACAGACTAGTACAATTATGTGTTGTCTTAAAGATAGCTTAGTCATATAACTTATAATTAGGTCGGCGGTTATCTGAAAAGGGAAAGACTTTAGTAAGGCGAATTTCGAAAACGAATACATAACACGAGAGTCAAACCTGACGGACCCCTACGGCCCGGCTACGCAAAATATTGTGGTGCGGGAGGGAAAAGAAAAAAGTACGTTGTTGCAGTAGCTCTAGTTCCAGAGGGCATCGGGTGTGCTAGGGCCTGCCTTTAAGTGCTCACCTTACTAAACGATAACAAGTTCACAATACGGGTTAATGAGGGGCAACTAAATGTAAGTTACATATATTCACACTGAGGGCCGTTTTTGGTTCGCTTCGCGTTCGTCACTTTGCCCGCCGCTAAGTGAAGATCACTGCTGCACACATTTGCATGGCCAGAAATCATGGCCTGGGGCTGGTTTACCAGTTATCGCAGGGCGTCTGTTTTCTGCCGGTCTTTTGGGTGCACGGATAACACGCCGTTGGTAGGCACAGTTCTCGTTGTCACAGGGCGGTGGCGAATTGCGTATAGGCAAACTTATTTTGTTGTGTTGGGCTCGCACGCTTCACTTTGGCTGTATGTTTTTTTTCTCTTCTTAAATTTTTTCGTGGTCAATTGCACAAGAATATTGTGGCAAAGCACATGTGTTGCATGGCCAGGGTTGCCGCGTCTGCGCACACACCCGCGTCAAATATGACTCACATAGCCGGGAACATGTGTCAATACACATGTGTTTCACGACATCATATATGACAATAAACACATGCGCCACATGTAGTGTGCGCTAGTTGGGAACATACGCCAACGCACATGCGCCATATGTAAGGCATGTTAGTTTGATAACACACGCCAGCGCACATGCGCCGTATGTAATGCTCTTTAGTTAGTAACATGCGTCGACACGCATGCGCCATATGTAATGCATGATAGTTGATAACATATGCCAACATACATGCACATATGTTATGCATGTTAGTTTGATAACACACGTCAACACACATGCGCCATATGTAATGCATGATAGTTGATAACATACGCCAACATACATGCGCCATATGGTATGCATTTTAGTGGGTAACATCCGCCAGCACACAAGCGCCATATGTAATGTAGCATGCGCCCACACACAGGCGCCATATGTAATGCAGGTTAGGTTGGTAACACACGCCAGCACACATGCGCGTATGTAATGCTCTGTAGTTAGTAACATGCGTCAACACACATGCGCCATATGTAATGCATGATAGTTGATGACACACGCCAACATACATGCGCCATATGTTATGCATTTTAGTGGGCGACATACGCCAACACACATGCGCCATATGTAGTGCATGGTAGGCGATGACATACGCCAATACACACGCGCCATATGTTATGCATTTTAGTGGGTAACATACACCAGCACACAAGCGCCATATGTAATGTAACTTGCGTCAACACACATGCGCCATATGTAGTGCATGTTAGGCGATAACATACGCCAATACACATGCGCCATATGTGATGCACTTTAGTTTGATAACACACGCCAACACACATGCGCCGTATGTAATGCGTTTTATTGGGTAACATACGCCAACACACCTGCGCACTCACCTGCGTCGAAATGTGACGCACATTACACCATAGCGGGTAGCAACGCTCATGACCAGTGTTGGCACATACACACATGCGTCGAATGTGACACGTAGCTGGTAAAATGTGTCAATATAGGAGTGTTGCATGACACATGTGTTGCACGACACATGCATCATATGTGACACGGTACACCCATGCGCCGTATGTTACGCGCTCTTGTGGGTAACATGCGCCGCGTGGTAGCAGGCGTCAACTGTGACTTTTTTTTGAGGTTTGGTATTGGCGCGTGCTCAGGAAACCCAACGTATTAGTGTTGGGAAAAGGGACTAATTTTTAACAACGGGTGTAGCTGTAGGCAGCACAGGCATCTTTGATCAATTGCAAATGGTGGACTGAACCAAGCGCGTGGTTTTTTAAAAAGCGGGAAAAGTTCGGCAACGGGATAACATAAAGGCAAATAAAATCAAGGAAAGTTGAACAACGGGGAAAAAAAAAACAAAGGAAGAAGCGCAAACCAAAGTTTAAAAAAAAAAAAAAAGGCAAACGCTACAGCTAACGAAATAGAATAAAACAAAGCAAAGGTGAGCATAAGTGAGTTTTGTTTTAAGGCAAATATTCCATGAGCCAAGGAAATTTGTTTTCAGGAAAATGGTAGGCAGAGGCAAACTAACATTTGAGTGGCCGGCGCAGGTCGAACAAGTTGATCAGGTATCGACAAATGAGTCGCGGGATGGGCCGGAGGAACAAATGGCGAAATTAATGGACAGCATCCGCATTGCGCAACGGCAAATCGCACAGCTGAATGAAGAACTTAAGTCCGCCCGCCGCAAAGTGGCTCGCTTGTTCGACGAACGGGCAGAAGCGGAGGGAAAAACCGAGACTAACGACAAAGCGTTTGCCGCGAGCATGGTCCGGAAAGGGTACGAGCGACGAGTGGGGCTCCCCACATGCATTTACGCGCGTGTGGTGGCTAGGGCAGTCGGTTTGGCGGAGTGGGGCGAATGCCACTTCGACGAATCGTTTAACGACTTGGAATTCCACGTGGTCGTGGACAGCCAGCAACGCATGACGGTATGGCGGCGGACGCCTCGTGCGAAGAGGCAGGCGGAGGACCCCATAAATCGTTTGTGTTTCCGCTAACTTTGTTTCTCTCTCGATTCTCTGTTTTTATATAGTTATAGGCACTCGGTTTCAACGAGTTAGCCATTTCTGAATAGTTTTTGCAAAAAGCTAACGACGCTGCGTTCAGCTAGGTTGTCGGTTTTTTTGTTTTATTTTGATTTTGTTTTGACTAGCGTTTTCTTTGCTGGGAAGACACATGTGTCTACAAGTTTAGAATGCCATGCGTAGAAGGCTGATTTTTTTTTTATTATTATTAGAATTATCTCATTTTCTTTGTTACATATAACGGCACTGGAGCCAAATATCAAAAAAAAAAAAAAAAACACATGAAATAAAAATAATCAAAAAAAAAAGAACACGTTTTGAATCAGGAAGCTTGGTCATAGTGAGGGGGGGAGGGGAAGAAGGAGAGTGGTGACGATAAGGAGAAAATAATAATAAGGTAATGATTATGGGCAACAAATGGAAACGTTTTACTTTGGAAGAAGGGAAAGGAACAAAAAGGAAAAGGAAGAATGAACAGTAAATATTAAGAAACAAAAAAAAGAAAGGAAAAGGAGATGAAAACGAATGAAAATGAATAATGTTATAAAATTGTAGAACAAAGAGGAAAAGGAGAAATGAAAAGTAAATATTAAGAAACAAATATAAAAAAAAAGGGAAAAGGAAAAGGAGATGAAAACGAATTAAAGTAAATATGGTATAAAATTTTTAGAACAAAAAAGTGGAAAGGAAAAAGGAAGAAGAAGAAGAAAAGTAAATATTAAGAAACAAAAAAAAAAAAAAAAAAAAGGAAAACGAAAGGGAGATGAAGATGAAATAGTATAAGTATGTTGGGTATTATATAAAATATTATGAAGGTTTTAAAAAAAAAAAAGGAAGACTGAAGAATAATTTTTTTTTGCTTGTGTATAAAAAAAAAAAGAGTTTATTTAGTTTAATTAGATATAAGGAAAAAAAAAAAAAAAAAAACAAAAGAAAAAGAGAATAAAGTAAAAAAAAAACCAGTAAGGGAGCTATTTTCAGCTTTGCTGAAACTTATACACTCTTGCAAGCATTTGGAAAATCCGTTTTATAGTTTTTCTAATAAGAATCTTATAAGTTTATAAAGATAAAGGGGCATAGCCCCGCCCATTTTCTAACTTGTTTTCAAGAGTACAATGCAATCATTCTACACTTCATTTTACGATTTTCTATCCCGTCTGCTTATAGATAAATTACATTTTTAAGTTTTTCTCTATATGGGCGGTGCCACGCCCTTATGTCCGATTGTTATGAAACTTTGTAATATGGTCAAAGATTCTTAAAAACGCGTAACTGCAAGGTTTCATTTGTTTATAGTTGAAAACAAAAAAGTTTTTCTAACAAAAACCGAATTTTTAACCGATTGTTCCTATGGGAGCTATATGCTATATTTATCCGATCTTCACCAATTTTGCAGTGTGTCTTTATTTACGTCCAAGATGTTCTTGTGCAAAAAATCGAGGCGATAGCTTTAAAATCAAAGAGTTTATTGAGCAAAAACCTCATTTTTGACCGATCGTTCCTATGGCAGCTATATGCTATAATATTCCGATCAAGCTGGTTTCTACATATAAACTGCCTGCAAACAAAAGAAAATTTTCTGCGTTTAAATTTTTTTGCTAACTTAAAAACTCTGGGAGGAGTTCGCATTGAAACAGACAGACAGACGGACAGACAGACAGACAGACAGACGGACAGACGGACAGACGGACATGGCTATTTGAACTCGTCTCGTCGTGCTGATCAAGAATATATATACTTTATATAGTCGGAGATGACTCCTTCTCTGCGTTGCAAACTTCACGACAAAGTTAATATACTCTTGCAAGAGTATAAAAAATAATAATAATGCCAAATTCATAATGTAAAAAAAAAAAAAGAAGAGGAAAAGAAGGGTTAGATGTAATCCAGCGAACGGGGTGGTGGAGAAAATCGGGGTTTGGTGCAGCATCGAGGGACACGGAATGAACACTTTTTCTCTCCCGAGGGGAGGGGGAAGTGTGAGGGGGCGAATTCCGTAGTGGATTTACCCCTCACAACATAGCCTACCATGCCGATCAGTGGCTGCAGGGTACAACAGAAATACCGTCTGTTGTTAGTCTGTAAGCCACTGTTAAGCTAACAGCACGTCATTATCGCTGTTAATAGCATGGCAAACAGGGTTGCTTCATAACAGTCGCGATCAGCTGACGGCCGTAGAGGTATGCACAGTGGGTGTTGTTGGCGATTTCCAATGCGACAGAGTGCATTGGAAAACGAAAGTGCACCGGTTGAGGTGAATGACCGGTCTCAAGGCCTAGGAAGGGCACCGTTGAACAGAATAGCGGGAAACAGGCGACAGCGAATGAGCTGAGCACAAAGGGGCAGTCTGGTACGGGACACCAAGCGTAGAAGTCGACTTCGCGATTATCGGTTTTTGGAAGATTAAAAAGCGGTACAGGACGGTAATAAGGTTAAGAGAGTCCTCGTGGTCCGAATTGAGAAAAAGTGTCCAGCGAACACGTACGCGATACGATAAAGAAAAAACGCTATTCTGCCCACCGACTGAGTCGTATCAATCCTAGATATATTTCGAGTGCGGGAAAACCACCCCGTGCCACGGTACATACGGCCGTTACAAGGGTTTTGGCCGAATCCTCACACGCAGCTACGCCAGCAGCACCAGCTTACTGCGCCCCGCGAGACGCCAACTCGTCGAATAATCAGCAAGACGCGCGCTAGCACTGTCGGAGCCAATCGTCGAGCCAAGCACCGGACAAAACGTCGAGGGAGAACTCACCACCCCGCAACAGCGACTGGAGGAAATATTACAGCTAAGTTTAGAGTCTAAGTTGTATCTTTGTACACTAGTGCATAAGTTCGGATAAGTGAAGTAGGAGAATAGGGCCCTCTGCTTTAGTTGTAAGTTAGCAACGCCGATTCCCCCGATCACTTTTCCTTTAGAATTAAAAGCTTGTTTCTGTATAAAGTGAACGTCAACCTTTTTCTTTTCGCTACCCTCGAGTTGGATTTCAGGCAGACTAAAGGTAACGTTACTAATTCACGCAGGGTCTTTATATAAATCGAATAAATTTATGTAAAACGGACTCTGTCGGCTAGCTATTCCCAGCCTTTGAACCGGGTAGAACCGGGAGTCCTTTACAGGGCGGTATAGTTGAGTATTCTCAACTATATAATACCCTGTACACATAGTAGGCGGTGCCACACCCTCAATCTACAAACACATATTGATTTGACACCACTGATCAAATATCGTTCAAAATATCAAGAAAAACGGCCAAAAAATGTGGAATTTACA
Organism: Phortica okadai; assembly: GCA_034638295.1. NCBI lineage: Eukaryota > Metazoa > Arthropoda > Insecta > Diptera > Drosophilidae > Phortica > Phortica okadai. The sequence continues at coordinate 7,252,320 of CM067853.1, read as the reverse complement.
AAAGTTTTGAGTTTGTGGGTGATTGAGGGCTTGTACCTTTAATAGTTTCGGAGATATAGCATTTCTAAGAAAACAAGAAAGAAGGGGAGGGGTAAAAATTGGGGAATGCAGTTTTGTAGATCTATACATACTGAGTCTACGTACCGACACATAGTTTATGGGGCGTTACAGAGCCCAAACGCTTTCTTATCGCGAGAAGTGACCTCAAGTGGTATCTGCCCAAATGCATCTTTCAGATCCAAACTGGAAATGAATTCTGCTCTTGGGAGACGATTCGAAATGCCGTTAATATGAGGCAAGGGATATGCGTCTTTCACCGTGACCTCATTCACCTTCCTACTGTCCAAACAAAGATGTACGCTATCCGACTGACCATCAGCTTATAAGGAACGTGGTCATTCAGTAACTGCTGCGCAAAATTCCCACCAACACAGGGTATTGACGCACCCGTATCTAAAAGACTGCTGACAGTCTGACCTAACAATTCTACCTGGAGATAGATTCGACTATCATTCAGTTTGCCAAGAATGCTGCTAACAAATTTATGCTTATCAGCTTTAACCATTTTATAAAAATTATTAATCCGTTGGATTGATTTTTTCCTCGCTTTGCGAGAAATAATCGAAATATCGTCATTGCCTGGAATTCTATCAGAACTACAAGTGTCTATTGATAGAGTATTGTCAATCCGAGTAGAACAATCGACATTCAAAGAATGCGATTGTGAACCGATTAATCGGTGTTTGTTCCCTGAGTGCGGAACTGTTTGCGTGCACCTTTCAATGGTGCACGAGTCTGTGCGTTTTTTGCATCGCCACATTTCTTGCAGGAGGGCTTATAAACATTAGGTGTGACACATCCATAACAGAATATACGCCTCTCACTGACACAATCTTGGTAACGATGACCAAGGGATTGGCAATTCCAACACGCCAACGACAATGCAGCTACATCATCTATTTCCGTGTCAGACTCACCTGAATCTACTACCAATTCCGACATTGGTTTTCTGGCTACGATCGGACGCCCTGCTTGAAAAGATTTCTTCATGTCCTGCAAAAAATGCTCTCTTTTCCTAACGACATCTCGCAGCTGAGATACACTACAAAATTTCGTGCTGTATCTCCGGTAATAGATTAGAACCTCAACAAATTCTTTGTCGCTCATTGGTTGCTCTAGCCGTTCGTTCGTCATTCGTTTTTTGTTTACGGTCTCGAATTAACTCCCTAAAGTCCACATCAGTTCGAGCATCAACAATAATGCTGTTCTCAAATCTACCCCACGCACTTCCCTGACGGACTTATGAAAACGCCAGAACCATTCACTAGCTTTTCCTTCAAATAATAAACTGGAATATCGACACAAAATGTCAAGATTCCCACCTAATGTTTGTGCTGTCAATGCTTCAACTCGATAAATGAAATTGGCAAACCTTCATGCCATTTGGACCTCCATTAAATTTAAGTCGCCAGTTATTTATTATGTGACTTACTTTGTCCGCTTGCGGAGTTAATTCAAACGCCAACTGCCTATTCGACAATCCCACAGAAGATTCACGCTCACTACTGGAGCTATTACTAGGCCACATCTCCGGCAACTGCTCCAGAGCTCTTTGATCCGACGCTTGAATTGATGGCGTTGGATTGGGTAAAAACTTCGGGTCCACACCCTGGCTTTGTCCAAACGCGGAACCATTCCTTTGGCTCAAGCCCTCAAAGCCTTTGCTCATAGTGTCACCTAATCGATGCATAGCATCGAGCAATGTACCTAACATCTCAACCTGCATATTTAAATCTGCGCCTACTGCCGCTTGAGTTGGAACTTGACTTGCAGATTGCTGCGTGTTGGATGTAACATGTCCTCCACCGGACATTTGCTTCTTGGTAGTGGATCTTGTATTCATCCTAGTCGATGATGTGCTTTGATGTCCAACCGCTGCCACAATCTTTGGCAAGGAACCCAAACTACCACTCAACGCTCCTAAGTCTGCGCCGCAAACTGGGCAAACTTTACGACCAGTCGTTACTGTTGCAAAGCAACCGCGATGAAAACAATGTCAACAGGATGCTTTTAGTAACTGCGTCTGATTGACGATTAACTCATTACAAATTAGGCACGACACCGAAACGACGTCTTCCGCAGCTAAATTCTCTGTACTGTGCGTGAGTACCATTGCCGAAATTCAAAACTACAAACTCAAAACAAAATCTATATCTCCATTAACGAACTAAAGATTCAAACAAAGCCTGCCTATAAGCAAATCAAACTAGAATAAAGTAAAAATAAAAAAACCAAAAGTTTCAATATGCCACAAAAGCAAAGGGAAAAAAATAAATTAAACAACGATATTTATATATCAAATGCAAAAAAGAAAATAATAATCAAAGTTCAAAACAAGAATCTCATAATATATTTCCTGATCCAGTGCGAGTATCCACAACATGAGTGATCAACAATGAACGAACTTAACCTCTTCGCTGATTTACGTACTATCAATTGCCTAACATACTATATAAGAAGGGAAACATATAGAAAGTTATACGACCAAATATATTTAATGTGAGCTAAATCCCAGCTGAGCGCCATAGACTTCAAATCTTCACATCAAATATAATGGGTATTATATTGAAGAGCATTAATATGTGAAGAAGTGCAACTAATCGCGTAATTGAGCGTTGAACCTCGACTCATAGTCATGATTCCATTCACCTCAATACCAACATCAGCTGCATTCTTCTACATATAAATGCAGATAGGTTGAATTTGCGTTAGATACTCATATAAGTAGACGACCTATAGCTTGAACGCTATACAAGTCGTATCTAATCTTATACGAACGTCCTTAAACAAATTCAACAAAAGAACTTTCACCATGGCAAAGCAATAGCATAGTCATTGCCTATTTGATGTTGATTCACATGTTGACCCCATGGAAATCAAATCTATCAAACGACACCGACTCTATGCTAAACAGATGTTAGATCACGGTTGCATCATCCATGAAAATCTAAATCTATCTGCATCTGCATAGTCGCTATCACTTGTACCATGAGAAACAATAACAAAAAATAGGGCCACAAATGTGCCAATGTGCAAAGGTTTTGTTTTCTACACAATCGGGCCCCACGTTGGGCGCCAAAAATAATTAATTTGTAACATATAACTAGAAATGGCTTGGATGTCGTGGGTTGACAAGGAAGACACCGTGTTGACTCAGAGCTCATTGTTGCTATGCATAATTACTTTAATTTGCGTGCAAAAGGGGAAAGTGAGGATTGGGAAGGATACATAGATAAGACTGGCGTGTTTGAGGGAGTATTGCGAAAGGAAGTAAAGAGGATGCATGATGACACTGCACCTCGAAAGCCCACCCTGCCATGATCATTGACTCCGCTTGGAAAAAAATAATTTTACCAATGATCCCAAAAAAAAAAAAAGCAAATAACACTTCATGTTGCCCTACTCATGTGGTTTTCACTTTTCTTAATTGTAAGGCATGAAAGCATAAAAAAATTGAACCAGCACGCGTAATTTTAAAATTCGCCTGTCTGTGTATATGCTATCTCCTCCCACAGTTTTGAAGATATCGAGCTGAAATTTTGCAGTGAGTCTTCTCTAATGTGTGGTCAAATCATTGGTCGGAACCGGCTATATCGGATTACTGGATCTGGTAGCCCCGATACGAAATGAAGAAGAAAAACGAATTTGAATCGTTGTATGGAAAACTATTTTGTTTTGAAAGATAGAGGGTTGATATTTCGAACATAGTAGTTTTACATAGTCCGACACAATTCCTCAAAGTTTCATTGAGATTGGACAATTGGAACTGGTAGCTGCCATACAAAATGAAGAAGAGGAAGAGAAATAAAGTTTTAACATCGTTGTATGGAACACTTTTTTGATTTGTATGAAAGAGGGCTGAAACTTTAAACATAGTAGTTTTACGTGGTCCGACTAAATGCCTGAAAGTTTCATTGAGATCGGGCAACTGGAACTGGTACCTGCCATACAAAATGAAGAAGAAGAAGAGAAGAAATATTCACGTCGTTGTACGGAAACCTTTTTTGATACTTAATCAATTGCCTTGAAACTTAACACATATGTTCTTAGGGAGGCATGAAAACTATTTTGACCAAAAAATGGGCATGGCTACGCCCACTTTTAGCCAAAATCAATAATTTGCATATCTCCGGTACCCAATGAGCAAAAACAATGAAAATTTGTATATAGGCTAATATGACGGATAGAAAATAGATTCAGTCAAAAAAAACGGCGTGGCACAAGAAATGTGCGTGAAGAGTATATAAGCTTCAGCCTTGCTGAAGATAGCGTCCTTACTGTTTATACCCTGTAGACACACTGTGTATCAGGGTATATTAAGTTTGTTTGAGACGGTTTGTATGTAACGCATAGAAGGAGGGGAGGGGGACCCTATAAAGTATATATATTCTTGATCAGGATGACAAGACGAATTGATATAGCCCTGTCTGTCCGTCCGTCCGTCCGTCCGTCCTCACCAATGGTTCTCGAAAACTATAAGAGCTAGAGACTTGAAATTTGGTGGATAGACTCGTGAGGTCAAACGCTAGATCAAGTTTGAAGGATTTTTTGCCACGCCCATTCCTTCCCGCCCATCGAGCACCACCCATTTTTTCAAAAGGCTGTAGCTCGAAAACCTGATGAGTTAGAAACATGAAAATGAGTATGTAGACTCAGTATGTATAGCTCTAAAAAACTGCATACCACATTTTTTCCCCCTCCCCTTCGTTTCCCCTCAAAAAGTTGTTATCTTAAAATTGCTGTATCTCCTAAACTTTAATAGATACAATGCTGAAATTTTGTATGCAAACTCAGTAAACATACCTTTTTAAAACTGCATACCACAAACTTTCATTTTTAACGCTGTGTGACAACGCAAAGACAAACAAGTTGAAATTTGGCATAAATTGCGCTTTGAACACTGCTTTATCCTATTTGTAACAAAAACCGTACTTAACACTGCGAAAACTATTAAAGCTAGAGACTTGAAATTTGGAAGATAGTCTCGTGTGGTCGAACACTAGATGAAGTTTGAAGGAATTTTTGCCACGCCCATTCCTTCCCGCCCATCAAGCACAACAAAAGGTGATTTTTTTCTTAAAATTGCTGTATCTCCTAAAGTATAAAGAATACAATGCTGAAATTTTGTATGCAAACTCAGATAACATACCTTTTTAAAACTGCATACAACAAACTACCACTTTCCCCGCAAAGACCAACACACTAAAATTTGGCAGCAATGCTTTGTAACAAAACCCGTACTAAAGCGCCATCTAATGGGAACATTGCACTGTGAGCCCTGCCTCACTATTAGCAAATACACAAACCATATCGTGGTACACTACTTTTGCTGTCGGCGAATGTTTAACGTGTTATCAACATGGGTGTGTGTACAGGGTATTATATAGTTGAGAATACTCAACTATACCGCCCTTACTGATTATACCCTGTACACATACTGTGTATCAGGGTATATTGTGTTTGTTTGAGCGAAATGTATGTAACGCACAGAAGGAGGGCAGGGGGACCCTATAAAGTATATATATTCTTGATCAGGACGACAAGAGAAATTGATTAAGCCATGTCCGTCCGTCTGTCCGTCCGTCCGTCCGTCTGTCTGTCTGTCCGTCCGTATTCACCAATGGTTCTCAGAAACTATAATAGCTAGAGACTTGAAATTTGGTGGGTAGACTCGTGATGCTCGGCAGCAGATCAAGTTTGAACGGTTTTGTGCCACGCCCACTCCTTCCCGCCCATTTAGCACCACCCACTTTTTTAAAATGCTATAACTCGAACATTCAAAGAGATAGAAAAATGAAAGTCGGTATGTAGTCTCAGTATAAGTAGCTCTACAAAACTGCATACCACAATTTTTCCCCCTCCTCTTCATTTCCCCTCCCCCAGTTCTTTTCTTAAATTTGCTGTATATCCAAAACTAACAAAGGTATGAACCTGAAATTTTGTATACAAGCTCAGTGATAATACATCTTAAAAACTGCATACCACAAATTTCCCCTCTCTTTAATGGCTACCCCTCAGAGGCCTACAAACTTAAATTTTTCGTAAAATCCACATTTTTTGACCGATTTTCTTGATATTTTGAACACTATTTGAATAGGCGACGTCAGATCAATATGTTTTTGTAGATTGAGGGTGTGGCAACGCCTACCATGTGTGCAGGGTATTATATTGTCGAGTATACTCGACTATACCTCCCTTACTGGTTTTGAATTTGTTTTGTTTCGAAATAACGAATAATATAATTACTATCAGAAGGATTCCAAAAACTGAAAATAGTGTTATTGAAGTTGTTACATTTGTAGAGTGCTTATTTTTTAATTCTTCGATTCTTTCGTTATTTTCGATGTGTTTCAAGCTTATCTCTTCTAATGTTTTTATTTCTATGGTAGTATTTCATATTTCAAAGAAAGGTAAAATAATTATATCTGTTACATAGTTTTCGACGTTCTCATATATGTGTTATTTATGTTTATAGTACAATTCTTAAATTCTAATATATTATTTCCTTGTATTTCGTACTGTAGGTTATTACAATCATGAATTATTTCTTCTTTTTGTAAGTTTTTGGTGATTACAATACCTTTTTCTAGTTCTTTGATTTCAGTTTTCCTATTTTCTCTTTGAGTACATTCTTCATATTTGTTTTTCATTAAATTTTGGATACATTTGTTTGCAATTCTTAATTAATTTTTATACTTTTCACGTATGTGAAATAGTATAATAACTTTGTGCTGAAGTTTGTAACAGATCGAAATATTCATTTCCGACTATATAAAGTATATATATTCTTGATCAGGACGACAAGACGAGTTGATTTAGCCATGTCCGTCTGTCCGTCTGTCTGTCTGTCTGTCTGTATGTATTCACACTAGTCCCTCAGTTTTGAAGCTATCGAGCTGAAACTTTTCACAGAGCCTTAGAATTTATTACGATGAATCATTCGTCGGAACCAGCATGATCGGATTATTGGAACAGGTAGCTCCCATACGAAAAGAAGAAGAAAAGTGAACAAAACTTGAATCGTTGTATGGAAAACTTTTTTGTTTTGTACGATAGAGTGCTGAAATTTTAAACATAGTAGTGCTACATAGTCCGACTACATGCCTGAAAGTTTCATTGAGATTGGACATCTGGAACTGGTAGCTCCCATACAAAATGAAGAAGAGGAAGAGAAGCAATATTCACGTCGTTGTATGGTCAACTTTTTTGTTTTTCAACCAATTGACTTGAAATTTTAAAGTTATGTTCTTGGGGAGGAATGAAAACTATTTTGACCAAAAGTGGGCGTAGCCACGCGTAGCCACGCCCACTTATAGCGAAAATTGGCCCGTTGTATGGAAAATTTTTTTGTTTTTTAACCAATTGACTTGAAACTTTACAGTTATGTTCTTAGGGAGGAATGAAAACTATTTTGACCAAAAGTGGGCGTAGCCACGCGTAGCCACGCCCACTTATAGCAATAATTGACCCGTTGTATGGAAAACTTTTTTGTTTTTCAACGAATTGACTTGAAACTTTACAGTTATGTTCTTAGGGAGGAATGAAAACTATTTTGACCAAAAGTGGGCGTGGCCACGCCCTTTTATAGCGAAATTTGACCCGTTGTATGGAAAGCTTTTGTGTTTTTTAACCAATTGACTTGAAACTTTACAGTTATGTTCTTAGGGAGGAATGAAAACATTTTTGACCAAATGTGGGCGCGGCCACGCCCTTTTATAGCGAAAATTGACCCGTTGTATGGAAAACTTTTTTGTTTTTTAACCAATTGACTTGAAACTTTACAGTTATGTTCTTAGGGAGGAATGAAAACAATGTTGACCAAAAGTTGGCGCGGCCACGCCATTTTTTAGTGAAAATTGACCCGTTGTATGGAAAACTTTTTTGTTTTTTAACCAATTGACTTGAAACTTTACAGTTATGTTCTTAGGGAGGCATGAAAACTATTTTGACCCAAAGTGAGCGTAGCCACGCCCACTTCTAGCGAAATTTGACCCGTTGTATGGACAACTTTTTTGTTTTTCAACCAATTGACTTGAAACTTTACAGTTATGTTCTTACGAAGGAATGAAAACTATTTTGACCAAAAGTAGGCATAGCTACGCCCACTTATACCGAAACTTGAACCGTTGTATGGAAAACTTTTTTGTTTTTTAACCAATTGACTTGAAACCTTACAGTTATGTTGTTAGGGAGGCATGAAAACTATTCATTTAGTTTTTTAGTGACACAACGTGAAAAGTATTATAGCTTCAGCCTTGCTGAAGATAGCGTCCTTACTGGTTTATATTAATTTCGTGGTTATATTCATAGATAATGTTATCTTTGGTTATATATTCTTTTTCTGGTATATTTATTTCTTTTTTGTTTCTAGTAGGAATTGGTATTATTTCTATTTTATAATAATCTTCGGTTGTAAATTTTGGTATCATTATGACAATAACTAAGTTTCTGTTTGATTCTGGTACTGCGCTTTTTAAGTATTTAAGTTTTCTGCTGGTGATTTCAAACTTTGATATTTCTTTGTTTGTTAGTATATTTCTTCCTAAAATGCCGATTCTTGAAAATGTTATTAGGTCTTGTATTTTCTCTACTTCATTTGATAGGTAGTTTATGTCGAATTGGATTTGTTATGCTTCTATTGCTTCTAAGTTCTGATTCTGTGCCAATTTTGTATCGTTTAGTATTGAATTCATTATTTTCAGGTTATCTTTTATTTTGGTTGATAATGTGTTTAAGTTAGTCTGTATTTTGTCATTAATGTTTATTAGCTTGTTTAAATTGTTTATTATGTTATGGTTATTTTCGTCTTTTATTTGTAGATGTTGTTGTATTTCTTGTTTGTCGTCATCGTCCATTGGTCCGAATAAGTAGATCATTCCTGATCCTACTGCGTTTATTAGTCCTCGTCTTTGTCTGTTCATTCTAATTGGTCTTACCGTATTGACTTTACTTTTGATGTTTAGTAGTGCGAACTTTGGATTTTTATACTTTTCACGTATGTGAAATAGTATAATAACTTTGTGCTGAAGTTTGTAACAGATCGAAATATTCATTTCCGACTATATAAAGTATATATATTCTTGATCAGGACGACAAGACGAGTTGATTTAGCCATGTCCGTCTGTCCGTCTGTCCGTCCGTCTGTCTGTATATATACAATCTCCTCCCACAGTTTTGAAGATATCGAGCTGAAATTTTGCACAGAGACTTCTTATTTGTGCGATCAACTCATTTGTCGGATCCAGCCATATCGGACCACTGGAACTGGTAGCCCCCATACGAAACGAAGAAGAAAAGTGAACGAAACTTGAATCGTTGTATGGAAAACTTTTTGGTTTTGTATGATAGAGTGCTGAAATTTTAAACATAGTAGTTCTACATAAACCGACTACATGCCTGAAAGTTTCAATGAAATTGGACATCTGGAACTGGTAGCTCCCATACAAAATGAAGAAGAGGAAGAGAAGCAATATTCACGTCGTTGTATGGACAACTTTTTTGTTTTTCAACCAATTGACTTGAAATTTTAAAGTTATGTTCTTGGGGAGGAATGAAAACTATTTTGACCAAAAATGGGCGTAGCCACGCGTAGCCACGCCCACTTCTAGCGAAAATTGACCCGTTGTATGGAAAACTTTTTTGTTTTTTAACCAATTGACTTGAAACTTTACAGTTATGTTCTTAGGGAGGAATGAAAACTATTTTGACCAAAAGTGGGCGTAGCCACGCCCACTTATAGCAAAAATTGACCCGTTGTATGGCAAACTTTTTTGTTTTTAAACGAATTGACTTGAAACTTTACAGTTATGTTCTTAGGGAGGAATGAAAACTATTTTGACCAAAAGTGGGCGCGGCCACGCCCTTTTATAGCGAAATTTGACCCGTTGTATGGAAAACTTTTTTGTTTTTTAACCAATTGACTTGAAACTTTACAGTTATGTTCTTAGGGAGGAATAAAAACAATGTTGACCAAAAGTGGGCGTAGCCACGCCCACTTATAGCAAAAATTGACCCGTTGTATGAAAAACTTTTTTGTTTTTCAACGAATTGACTTGAAACTTTACAGTTATGTTCTTAGGGAGGAATGAAAACTATTTTGACCAAAAATGGGCGTGGCCACGCCCTTTTATAGCGAAATTTGACCCGTTGTATGGAAAACTTTTGTGTTTTTTAATCAATTGACATGAAACTTTACAGTTATGTTCTTAGGGAGGAATGAAAACAATTTTGACCAAAAGTGGGCGTGCCCACGTCTTTTTTGCTGAAATTTTAAACATAGTAGTTTTACATAGTCCGACTACATGCCTGAAAGTTTCATTGAGATTGGACATCTGGAACTGGTAGCCCCCATACAAAATGAAGAAGAGGAAGAGAAGCAATATTCACGTCGTTGTATGGAGAACTTTTTTGTTTTTTAACCAATTGACTTGAAACTTTACAGTTATGTTCTTAGGGGGGAATGAAAACTATTTTGACCAAAAGTGGGCGTGGCCACGCCCTTTTATAGCGAAAATTGACCCGTTGTATGGAAAACTTTTTTGTTTTTTAACCAATTGACTTGAAACTTTACAGTTATGTTCTTAGGGAGGAATGAAAACTATTTTGACCAAAAGTGGGCATGACCACGCCCACTTATAGCGAAAATTGACCCGTTGTATGGAAAACTTTTTTGTTTTTTAACCAATTGACTTGAAACTTTACATTTATGTTCTTAGGGAGGCATGAAAACTATTTTGACCAAAAATGGGCGTGGCCACGCCCTTTTATAGCGAAATTTGACCCGTTGTATGGAAAACTTTTGTGTTTTTTAATCAATTGACATGAAACTTTACAGTTATGTTCTTAGGGAGGAATGAAAACAATTTTGACCAAAAGTGGGCGTGCCCACGTCTTTTTTTAGCGAAAATTGACCAATTGACTTGAAACCTTACAGTTATCTTCTTGGGGAGGATTGAAAACTATTTTGACCAAAAGTGGGCATGGCTACGCCCACTTATCGCAAAACTTGAACCGCTGTATGGAAAACTTTTTTGTTTTTTAACCAATTGACTTGAAACCTTACAGTTATGTTGTTAGGGAGACATGAAAACTATTCATTTAGTTTTTTAGTGACACAACGTGAAAAGTATTATAGCTTCAGCCTTGCTGAAGATAGCGTCCTTACTGGTTTTTGTTGTTCTTTCATTATTGAATGTCAGGTTAAATTTATCTATTACCGTCTCTAGGTTATTGATTAGATTTTCGTAGTTTCTAAAGTTTATCAGATGGTAAATTCTATCATAGCACAGTGGTCCCGCCCGTAGGCCAAAAATAAAAAAACCAAAGTCAAAATTTTTACTTTAAATGTACCAATTCTTATTTATAATTGGTCTAGCTATTTGAATTTATTCATCTTTTTGTTTTGCTCTATCTGTCCTCTTCAATAATAGCATCGAAAGAGAGAACATGATATTCATTTAGTATTGCAGCGTAAGCGATGTGCAAGGGAAGCTCTCCGTAGAAAATTTATTTTACTTATTTAAAACAAGTTTTTGTGCAGTGGAAGTGATTAATATTATAAATAAAGGTATTAACTTTCTTTTTACTACAAAAAGTATATGTAGTATGTGTTGTGTTTTGTGTAAATCATTATTGTATTTAGTACATAATTGTGAACGTTTTTAGTTTGTCTTTTCTGTGTTTGGTTAGAGTTTTAGTTCTGAAGGGGTTCTTGGGGTTGAACAAATCTTTTTGTATAATATTCTTAAGCATTTTAAGAATATAAGAAAGTTTAATTCAAGTGCCGTAAGGTGCCGTTCGGCTTGCAATATACGAAAAGGTAACCTTACCTCAATTTAAAAAAAAACACGTGCAAAACTTCTAATCATTAAATATCCGTGGTACTACCTTCCTGCATCGGTCCATAAAGTGTTATTGCATGGTCCTGCCATTATAAAAAATTGTTTAGTCTGAATTGGAGAGCTTTCTGAGGAAGTTACAGAGGCAAAAAATAAAGACATTAAATTATTTAGGCTAAACCAAAAGCGGAAATTTTCAAGGGGTTTCCGGCAATAACTCGCAGCTATAACCTATAGTATCCAGATAAAATGAAAAACGAAAGTTTTTCATATAAAAACTGAATATCAGACCGATTGTTCATATGGCAGCTATATAGTTGTCTGATCTGTCTGATTTTTACGTATTATTTTAGGATATATATAAAAAAATTTTGTGCCAAGTTTCAAGTTCCTACCTCAACTATAAGTATTTTTGGCCGCTCTCCCCATACAAGCCGGACCACTGTGCATAGCTGTCTATTAAGTCTACTTTGTTTCTTTTTATGGCTGTGAATCCCGTATCGAAGTTTAGTGATGTTATTCTTAATTCTTGTGCTGATATTATGTATTGGTTTAGCAGTAGTAGAGAAGCATTTTGATTTATTGTTGATATTTGTGATTTCTTTTCATTCTAGCGGGGTGTATGTTTCTGTCTCTGTTATCTAATACTTTTCCATTTCTAAGTTTCATTTGTATAGGTTTGTATTTTGGATCGCTTTTCCTAATTTTGTCTACTTTTATGAATATTTCTTTTTCTGTGTTATAAGTTGGTTTTTCTTTCCTGTTTTTGTTTTGTCTATTTACTGAGCTTAGCTGTTTTTCTTTCATTGTCTTGTGTTTTTCTTCGAATTCTGCTATATTAACTTTGCATTGTACGAATTCTAATGGTCTTTTTCCTGTTGTTGAGTGAATAGTATTATTATAAAACGTAATTGCTTTTATAACCCTTTTTGTTATTGTATCTTTGTTTTTCTGTGCTTTTAATAATCTGAGATGTTCGTTGATTGTACCGTGGACTCTATCTATGTCTGCATTTCCTGTTTTTTGATATGGGGATGTAAAATGAATGTTAATTTCTTCGTTATTGAAATATTCTCTTAGATAACTGTTATTGAATTTGTTGTCAAAAATATATGTATTGGGTTTTCCTAATATTGAATGTCGTAGGTTTAATGTTTCTATAAATGTTTGGCTATTCCTGTCTGTTATTGGAAGTACAGTAACGTGTTTTGAGAATTTGTCAATAAATGTAAAAAATATTTGTTTTCTTGCTATATATAAATCTCCATGAACTATTTGGTTTGTTTCTGTTGGTATTTCGGTTTTCTCAAATTTATTTTTATACTTTTCACGTATGTGAAACAGTATAATAACTTTGTGCTGAAGTTTGTAACAGATGGAAATATTAATTTCCGACTATATAAAGTATATATATTCTTGATCAGGACGACAAGACGAGTTGATTTAGCCATGTCCGTCTGTCCGTCTGACCGTCTGTCCGTCTGTCCGTCTGTCTGTATATATACAATCTCCTCCCACAGTTTTGAAGATATCGAGCTGAAATTTTGCACAAAGACTTCTCATTCGTGCAGTCAACTCATTTGTCGGATCCAGCCATATCGGACCACTGGAACTGGTAGCCCCCATACGAAAAGAAGGAGAAAAATTAACAAAACTTGAATCGTTGTATGGAAAACTTTTTTGTTTTGTACGATAGAGTGCTGAAATTTTAAACATAGTAGTTTTACATAGTCCGACTACATGCCTGAAAGTTTCATTGAGATTGGACATCTGGAACTGGTAGCCCCCATACAAAATGAAGAAGAGGAAGAGAAGCAATATTCACGTCGTTGTATGGAGAACTTTTTTGTTTTTTAACCAATTGACTTGAAACTTTACAGTTATGTTCTTAGGGGGGAATGAAAACTATTTTGACCAAAAGTGGGCGTGGCCACGCCCTTTTATAGCGAAAATTGACCCGTTGTATGGAAAACTTTTTTGTTTTTTAACCAATTGACTTGAAACTTTACAGTTATGTTCTTAGGGAGGAATGAAAACTATTTTGACCAAAAGTGCGCATGACCACGCCCACTTATAGCGAAAATTGACCCGTTGTATGGAAAACTTTTTTGTTTTTTAACCAATTGACTTGAAACTTTACATTTATGTTCTTAGGGAGGCATGAAAACTATTTTGACCAAAAGTGGGCATGACCACGCCCACTTATAGCGAAAATTGACCCGTTGTATGGAAAACTTTTTTGTTTTTTAACCAATTGACTTGAAACTTTACAGTTATGTTCTTGGGGAGGAATGAAAACTATTTTGACCAAAAGTGGGCGTGGCCACGCCCTTTTATAGCGAAAATTGACCCGTTGTATGGAAAACTTTTTTGTTTTTTAACCAATTGACTTGAAACTTTACATTTATGTTCTTAGGGAGGCATGAAAACTATTTAGACCAAAAGTGGGCATGACCACGCCCACTTATAGCAAAAATTGACCCGTTGTATGGAAAACTTTTTTGTTTTTTAACCAATTGACTTGAAACCTTACAGTTATGTTCTTAGGGAGGAATGAAAACTATTTAGACCAAAAGTGGGCATGACCACGCCCACTTATAGCGAAAATTGACCCGTTGTATGGAAAAATTTTTGGTTTTTTAACCAATTGACTTGAAACATTACAGTTATGTTGTTAGGGAGGCATGAAAACTATTCATTTAGTTTTTTAGTGACACAACGTGAAAAGTATTATAGCTTCAGCCTTGCTGAAGATAGCGTCCTTACTGGTTTTCTTTGTGTCTATCGTGTTTTGCTTGCTGACAGATTCTACAATTATTAATATACATATCTCGTTATTAGTCTTTTTAAACTTGGGTAGTAATATTCGTTTTTTAATTCTTTTTATATTTCGTCTATTCCTCTGTGATTTAGGCGTTTATGTTCATTTTTATACCCTGTACACATACTGTGTATCAGGGTATATTGTGTTTGTTTGAGCGAAATGTATGTAACGCACAGAAAGAGGGGAGGGAGACCCCATAAAATATATATATTCTTGATCAGGACGACAAGAGAATTTGATTGAGCCACGTCCGTCCGTCCATCTCTATTCACCAGTGGATCTCGGAAACTGTAAGAGCTCGAGATTTGAAATTTGGAGGGTAGACTCGTGATGCTCGGCAGTAGATCAAGTTTATTTTTTTTGTGCCACGGCCACTCCTTCCCGCCCACCAGACCCAACCACTTTTTTAAGTCGCTATAACTCAAATATTAAAAGAGATAGAAACATCAAAGTCGATATGTAGACTCAGTTTGAATAGTCATACAAAACTGCTTACCACAAAACCCCTCCTTTTCATTTTCCCTCCCCCAGTTAAAAACTGCATACCGCAAATGTCCCCCCTCTTTGTTGGCTACTCCTCAGAGGCATACAAACTTAAATTTTTCGTAAAATCCACATTTTTTGACCGATTTTCTTGATATTTTGAACACTATTTGAATAGGCAACGTCAGATCAATATGTTTTTGTAGATTGAGGGTGTGGCACCGCCTACCATATGTGCAGGGTATTATATAGTCGAGTATACTCGACTATACCGCCTTTACTGGTTTTCTATTATTTTGAACGCGGTTTCTTCATTTTCGTTGTCTATTAGCAATTTTGTGCTTTTTATTATTTTTGTATCAGAGTTACCTAAAGTTCTTATGTATATTGTTTGGAATTGAACAAAAAATTGTTCGTCTGGACAGTATACTGCTGCCTTTTTTCTTTCCAAAGCAATTTCCCTTAATTATACCCTGTACCTTGTGGTACAAGGGTATATTAGTTTTGTGCACGTCGACAATGTATGGAACACCTTTAAGGAGACATCTCCGACTATACAAAGTATATATATTCTTGATCAGTATCGAAAGAGAAGTCGAATTAGCCATGTCCGTCCGTCCGTCTGTCTGTATGAACGCGTCGATCTCGGAAACTATAATAGATAGGACCAAAAGCTCTTCGCAGTTTGATTCTGTGATTCATTACGCAGATCAAGTTTATTTTGTCTTCCTCCTTTTTGAGTTAGTTTAGGGGTGAGGGGCAAATAACTGAAGCTACCTCGGGAAAACTTACAAAAGTCGTATTTTCTGCGTTGTCTTTTGTGATAGGAACACCAAATTTAGTGTGTATATAGCTGACTCAAACCTCAAGAAGATAAAACAAAAATATGGGCGTAACCACGCCCCTATATAGTAAAAGTTTCAAACGCTCATATCTTAAGAACCATGCAACCTACAAGAATGAAACTTTGCATGTATGCTATTGGGATGGAGTATAGTTAGATTCAAATATAAAATGGGCGTAACCACGCCCACATACAGCCAAAATAGAAAACCGTTATATCTCTGTAACGAATTGGTCTAGAAGAGCAATAATTAGTATGTATGTTATTGAATGGAAAGGAAATCTGTTTCGATAAAAAAATGGGCGGGGTAACGCCCTACAACAGACATTACTAATTGAAGGTACAGGGTATGTCGAAGTCGAGTACTGTCGATTCGAATCCTTTCTGTTTTTTTTATAAGCTCGTCATCTATCTGTTTTATATACCACCGTTTATTTTTATGTATTTTAACGTTTGTGTTATGAGTATTTTTATCGTTTACGATTATTTGGTATTTGAAAGTGTTTATTGGTCTTTCTGTAATCATAATGTGATCATTTAGTTCTTCTGCGGCACTGTGGAGAGTTGCTGCCGTTGATATTGCGTCTATCTTTACTTCCATTTCTTCTTCTTCTAATTCATTTAGCTGCAATCTGCTTAAGAAATCTGCTACAGTATTTTCTTTCCCTTTTATGTATTCTATATTAAAGTCATACTCGTTAAGAGTTAATTTCCATCTTTGAAATTTTGCATTCCGATCTTTTAGATTGTTTAACCAGAGAAGTGGTTTATGATCAGTTTGTGGTCTGAAGTATTTGCATGCCCAAACTATTGCCAATAATTCTTTTTCGATTGTGGCATAGTTCTTTTCACTGTCGCATAATGTTCTACTCGCATAGCTGATTGGGCGACGTGATTGAGATAATACAGCTCCCAATGCAAAAGCACTTGCGTCTGTTGTAAGAACAAACTCTTGAGAAAAGTCTGGGTATTTTAGAATAGGGTATTCTATTAGAAGGTTTTTTAGTTTGTTAAATGCATTAATGTATTTAATGTACTCTGTATTTATTTTTGTATCTTCTTTAAGGTATTTTACCATAGGGTAAGCAATTTTACTATAGTCTTTGATAAATTTTCTATAGTAGCCTGTTATCCCTAGGAAGGATTTTATTTCCTTAACTGTTTTTGGAATATCTAATTCCTTTATTATTTCTATTTTTTCTTGATTTGGCTTAAGGCCCTCATTTGTAATGATGTGTCCTAAGTAGCCTGTTTTTCTTTTTTAAAGAAAGTACATTTATCAATTTGTATTGAAATAATTTCAGTTGATTGAGAATTTTATTTAATGAGTCTATATGTTCTTGAATGCTAGTGCTGAATATAAGGATATCGTCCATATAAACCACACAGATTTTATTGATAAATGGTCTGAGCACATAATTCATTATTCTTTGGAATGTTGATGGTGCATTTTTCAGTCCGAAAGGCATTCTAACGTATTCGTAATGACCGAATTCCGTTGAGAACGCAGTTTTATGTCTGTCTTTTTCGTTTATTAGTATTTGGTGGAAACCTTTTGCTAGGTCCAATGTTGAGAAGTATTGTGCTTTACCTAACTTGTCGAATATATCGTTTATGTTTGGTATTGGAAATTTGTCTTCTGTCGTTTGTTCGTTTAATTTTCTATAATCAATTACTATTCTCCATTTTTTCTTCCCTGAATTGCCCATTTTTTTTGGAACTATCCATAAGGGTGCGTTATATGGTGAATTGCTTTCTTTAATTATTCATTGCTCTAACATGTCGTTAACTTGTCTTTTTATTTCTTCTCTATGTATTTTGGGGTATCTATAAATTTTTGTGTATATTGGTCTGTCACTTTTTGTTTCAATAGAGTGCGTTATATCTTTAACATTTGTTAGCTTATCTCCTTCTTTATAGAATGATTCTTTATTTTGTTTTAAGATTTTTTTCAAGTATTGTTCTTCTTCTTTGTTCATGTTGATATCTTTTAACTTTGCTATTAGATCTTCTGTTTCGTCTATCGTTTCTAATTCGTCTTCGAGGTTATGTAAAGGACTCCCGGTTCTACCCGGTTTAATGGCTGGGTGTAAATCGCCGACAGAGTCCGTTTTACATAAATTTTATCGATTTATATAAAGACGCTGCGTGCATTGGTAACGATCACCTTTCTCAACTGACACCTAGTACTTTGGAAAGAACGTGTTGAAGGGAATGGAAACGTGGTTTTGAGCTAATTGTATGCAAAATATAATTCGAAAGTATTTGTTAATGCTAACTTAGATCTAAGCAAAGAACCCTGACTCCTGTGTGTTCCTAAATTAACTTACAACCTAGATTACAAGCAAACTTATTTCACTAGACTTAGCTGTTAAACGGCGAAGGTGGTCCGCGGGTGGTGTGTGCTCCCTCGTTGCTCACTGGCCGGCCGTCGTTGTCCCACGTTGACTATCGTTGGTTGGCTGTGTGTCGATGTTGTTGGCGGTTGTGGGTTGTCGTCCTTGCGATGGCAATGGATGCGCCATAGGTGATACTGTATGTGGTTTTGCGCCGTTCTCGTGTCGTAGGGTTTTTGGTCACAATCGGCTTTCTTTGCGCACACGCGTACGCTATGCGAGACACGCTTTCGCTGCTCGAGTGGGCAGTTTGGCCTGTTGTCGCACACGGTGGGCTTTTGCACGCACTGATCGATTTGCACGCACGCAACGCTATCGTTAGGACGCTTTTATTGTTGCTCAAGCCGTTCTTTCATCGATACCACGCAAAGGCACTTATTCACTCAGTTCTTAGTTCATACACTTCTGGACTTTCAGATCATTTACACGATTCGACTTCCACCGAATTCTTGGTTGCACGTCTTACGCTATTCATGTACCAAACTCGACTGACTCCCATTTGCTTGAACCAAGCTTTTGTTGCTACCTCGCAACGGTATCCTTTTCTTTCCGTTGTCCGTTGTTCTGCCGTAACGACCAAAACCTTGACATCGGTCATTCACACCAACGGTGCTATTCTGCTTTTCCTTCCAATGCACTCTGCTCAAGAATCCAACAACAACCACCTACGCAGAACCCGCTGCCCCAGCGTGTCAACAGTGTGTTACCTCGCTGTTAACTATACTGTTAGTGTAAAGCTGCGGATAGGCCAACAGTATGTTATATCGCTGGTAATGACGCTGTTAGTGTGCGCTTTTTGTTAACATAAGATATTTCTGCTTGAAGTGGGATAAGTACGTCACTACCTAAAATTCCATCGAAAGGTTTCTGTTTCTGTGTTTTATTTTAAATTCTTCTGGTAAATATGTGGGAATGTATCTATTTACTATCATTGCATTACTTGCTGTAACTATTTGTTTGGGTTGTTCTAATTTCTTTTCTAGTTTGTCTGAAAATATCCCTTTCTTTACGACTGATATTTCTGCTCCTGTATCTACTAGCATTTTTAATTTTGATCCGTAGATCGTGACTATTGCTGTTGGTAATTTATGGTCCGCGAGGCTGGTATGCGAAAATTTTCTACATTAAGTTCGTCGATTTCCATTGGTACTTGTTCAGTAATTTTAGTCATTTTAGATTGTCTATAGTTGTCTCTTTGTCGTGTTTGTTGTGAGTCACGTCTGTCGTTATTGTTGTATTTGTTATTTTGTGAGTTATTGTATTTATTGTTGTCATTTCTTTGTACGCTATTATAGTTATTGTTATTATTAGTATTGTTGTTATTTCTTTGGTAATAGTTATCGTGTCTTTGTACATAATTATACCTATCATTGCGATTACTATAATCAAAATTCTTGGGGTGATTATTATGTCCGCCGCCAATGTTTCGATTACGGTCGTCATGATTGATATTTGGTGTTGTAATTGTTTTTATCATAATGGTTATATGTTCTGTATTCTGTTAAATTGTTCTCTTCTAATACGCGGTACACTTCGGTTAATGTTTTTATTTCCCTAGCTATTATTATGTTTGCTCAACTAGCTGGTATTTTTGCCTTAAATATGTTTAGTATTATTTCTTCGTTTGCTTCAGGCTTTCTGTCTATTGGCTTATCATTTGAGAGGTGATACTTGTTGTTCATTTTCTCGTTAGTGAGTTTTGTAACTCTTCGTAAATTTGAGTTATATTGTAAAACTTAATCTTTTCTGCATATTCTTTTATTTGTAAATAGGTATATTTTTCACCGAAGTTTTCTATGAGGACTTTTTTTATTGAGTCCCAATTAAATGAATCAAGTGTATTTCGTAATAGTACTTCATTTGCTTTGCCTATTATCTTATCTCTTATTTGAGTAGAAAGGAATGCTACCGATGTTGGGGAATAATCTGTTATTGAATTTTGTAATACATCTACCTTACCGATGAATCTTACTAATTCGGCTGCTGACTTTCCGTCATATGGTGTCATCTTGTCGATGTACCTCATTAGGTCGAATGATATTTCCTTGTTTTCCGGCATCTTTGGGTTGTAGATATCTGGCTGGCTGTGTTGTAGTTGTAGTTGCACTTGTTGTTGTTGCACTTGTTGTTGTTGCACTTGTTGCTGTTGCACTTGGTGTTGTTGCACTTGTTGTCTTATACTTTCCAAGTTAAGTTTTGATGGTTGTAGTATTGGTTTCATTTGAGTTTCTTATTATTATTATTTTATATTGCGAAGGATTAATGATTAGGTTTCTTTATTTGCTTTCTTTTTCGCGAAGGATTTCCCAAGTTGGTTAACTTTAAGGGATATGTCCTTTCTTTTTAGCGGTTTTCCGGCTGCGCCAGTTATAGAGGATAGATAGAAGTCAGGGTTTTAGATTTCCATCGTACTTTATTTTAAGTAAATGGTCGTTTACAATGTTGAAGCTGCGTAAACTACTGCTTACCGCATGATATTTTTACGCTTACTGCTTGCTTATGCTAATTTTGGTACAATATTTATACTTAATTCTGAGTACATGTTCTTATTAGTATGAATGCAATTCATTGTTTGTTATTAACCATCTTGTGTATTGAAATGATTTATGTTTGATGCGAGAAAGCATATTTTGAGAGAGTTTAATTCGGAAAGGCTAAGAGTGCATGGACAGAACGTTCAATGCTTCTCTTTGAGAAGAGTACTGATAAGCTTATGTTGCTGAGAAGAGCTTGATAAGTGATTGCTTTAAAATAATCAGAGTTTCTGTTTCGATTGCGTTGAGCATTAAATTTATTTGAACTTCGCGACCTTTCTAATTGTTTTTGGTCGCGACGGTTTTATGACATTTCGGCCCGATCAAAGCATGGCTTAATGAGTGTGCCATTTGGTGCTGTTGAAAGATGTGTTGTGGGTAAACCAGACAGTGGCATAGGCAATGGGGGTATAGAGTCTACAGTGGTTGTAACTATAGGTGGCAAGAGTCACATTCACTTATCAATCCTTGTTGGGTACGAAGACATCAATATTATTTCCAGATTTTATTTTCGTAGATTAATTAAATTTTTTTATAATTTTTCCAGCGTTTGAAACTCTAATTACCGTTAATAAGTTGTAATTTTTAATGCCTTGTAATTATGGCAAATTTCTTACTTTGCAGTGTAAATATATAATTACCTTTACAAACATGTGATTGCAAAATTCCATCTGTCTATATTCAAGAACAACAAAACCATATTTTTGACAGATCGAAAAATATGGATTTCGTACTCTCCACTTTATAGTCTTCTGGCGACTCTGCATACAGCGAAATGTAATTTTGAAGATGTTTAAAAATAGTTAGGTTATGTTCGTCCGGTCGACCTGTTGAGGTCACACATAGACCTAGTGGTCCTTAGTGGTACCGGGTATGTTGGAGATGGCAGACTTGTTCTCATTGTGGTTGCTCGAGGTCTAGCAAGATCTTCGCTGGTTCACAAATGCCAGTAAATCCTTGAGTGGCTTGGCAGCTGCGTCCTCTAGAGACGCTAATAGGTGGGTCTCCGTATCGAGGTGCTATAGGTGCTTTGAGTTCGGCCACAAAGCTGCCGGGTGCAAAAGTGAAACAAACAGGTCTGACTGCTGCTTAAACTGCGGAAGAAACGGTCATAAAGCCAAGGAATGCGATAACCAGCCCAACTGCATACTATGTGAAGCAGCCAACATTGAGTACAGACACCACGCCGCAGGTTGCATCAAGTGTCCGGCACGGATAAAGGTGGCGCTCAACAAACGTCAGAAATGAAGGTACTTCAACTAAACCTTAACCACTGCCTAGTCGCTCAGAATGTACTACAGGAAACAGTTCGAGAGCACCAGATTGACGTCGCCGTCCTGAGCGAACCCTATTGTCGAAGGAGACAAAACACTTGGGTCAGCAACCTGAATAACTCTTCTGCCATATGGTCATGCGGTGCAAATGCGTTGCGCCTGGACCACCATCTCCCTGAAACTGGCTTTGTAAGGGCTAAGATCGCCATCATTCATATATATAGCTGCTACCTAAAACCAAGCCTCATGCTGGAAGACTTCCAAATAACGCTGGACAAAATAGTTGATGATGCCAGGGACAAAAGCTCGTTTGTAATAGCCGGTGACTTCAACGCCTGGGCTAAGGAATGGGGAAGCTCAAGAACAACCGCCAGGGGCCAAGTCCTTCTCGACTCACTAGCCTGTCTAGACGTAGAGCTGTTAAATTCTGGGAC
Organism: Phortica okadai; assembly: GCA_034638295.1. Classification (NCBI taxonomy): domain Eukaryota; kingdom Metazoa; phylum Arthropoda; class Insecta; order Diptera; family Drosophilidae; genus Phortica; species Phortica okadai. The sequence continues at coordinate 7,229,634 of CM067853.1, read as the reverse complement.
GCAACCTACATACAGCACAGTAAACGGAAGTTCAATCATTGATCTCACATTCGTCAGCAGCTCTCTGGCCCGCCACTGCACATGGTCCGTTACCCCATGGACACACATAGCGACCACAATGCACTAATATACTCAATTAAAGTACGCACAAGGCGCTCACTCGCCCACTTGCCTAGCTCCTTTAGAGTAGAATCACTTGACGAAGGGGTGTTCCTAGAAATGCTACGTGACTTCCACCCAACGGGCCCATCAGCTACCATGGCCGACGAAACAAATAGATGCATAAAGGACGCTTGTGAAGCCTCGGTGGCCAGAGTATCCACAGACAAAAACGCAAGGCCCTCTGAAAAGCAATCAAAAGCAGCAAGAGGGAGTGCTTCATGAAACTATGCGACGAAGCTGACAGGCAACCATGGGGACTGGCCTACAAGCTTGTCATGAAAAAGATTAAGTCTAAGGGCTCGACGGCTCCCACAAATGCGCGACAGCACAGAAAGGAGACTCTTCCCCGAATCTGCACTCACAGAATCGGCACTACTCTCAGCTCCTGAGCTTCTTAAAATAGCGCGGAAGATTAAGACCGACAAAGCTCCTGGTCCAGATGGGGTCCCGAATATAGCTCTGCGTCTCGCTATTGAACGCCACGTAGATATATTTGCCTCACTTACTCGACATTAAAAACGCGTTTAACACGGCCAGCTGGAGTCAGATCATAACAGCTCTAGAAAGCCTCAATGTGCCGACATACCTGCTACGAATTACTCAAAGCTACTTTGAGGATAGAATTCTGTGCTACAGAACTGATTCGGGCACGAAAACATACAAAGTAACCGCTGGCGTTCCTCAAGGATCCGTTCTTGGCCCCACTCTCTGGAACGTGATGTACGATGGTATATTACGGATCCCCCTACCAAACGAAACAACCCTGGTTGGCTTCGCGGATGACGTCGCCATGGTATCAGTCGACAAGAATATAGGCGGCATCAAGAGGAAAGTCGATAATGCCATTGTCCTCATTCAACAATGGCTATGCTCAGTCGGCCTGAAACTGGCAAAAGAGAAAACGGAAGCCGTTCTCATTAGTAGTCGCAAAGCCGTGGAAGTGGTCACCATCAATGTAGACGGAGTCCCAATCACATTGAAACGTTCGCTCAAATACCTTGGCGTCCTAATAGACACACGACTGGCGTTCCGAGAGCACCTGCATCACACCAGCACAAGCGCGGCCGAAGCGTGCACAGCCATTAGCAGAATGATGGCAAACACTCGAGGCCCCAGACAGACCCGAAGAAAAATTATTTTCTCTGTAGTGAAGTCCATCGTACTGTATGGTGTTCCAGTATGGGCCGATGCCTTTAACGTCCCCTCATATAGCAGTGGTATTGAGTCGGTGTACAGATTAGGCGCACTCAGGGTCTGCTGCGCTTTTCGCACTGTGTCGCACGAGGCAGCGATGGTGATATCTGGCTGCATGCCCATCAACATCCTAGTCAAGGAATCAGCCGCACTGACGGGAGTCACTGCACCGGAACGCAAGCGCGAAATCAAAGAGAGCAGCGTCAGACTATGGCAAGAGCAATGGGAGCGCGCAGGAAACGGGAGATGGATGTACCTGCTGATTCCAGACGTAGCAACATGGATCAGAAGAAAACACGGGGAGACAAACTTCTTCCTGACGCAGCTTCTCAGTGGGCATGGCTGCTTCCGGGCGTACCTCCATCGGCATCGACACGAAGACGAACCACATTGCCCGAACTGTGGACTTAACGCGACTGAAGACGCTCGACACGTATTCTTTGAATGTCCGAGATTCGACGCAAAACGAAGAGAGCTAAGCGAAGGGCTGGGCGGGAGTCCGAACGTAAACAACTTAGAAGGGTATATGCTAGAGAGCTCGCAAAAGTGGGATGCTGTCAGCTTATATTCCAAGACAGTTTTGCTGACTTTACGTCAAGTTGAGAGAGCTCGCAGGACTGGGTCCGCTGCAAGTGTAGGCCATTAAGGCACTAACCTCCCTTACGAACTCTGCCGTATAGGGCTTGTAATGATATATTGATAGCCTCTACTCTGTCGTTATATTGTTTAGTGACAGATTTGGCAAGACAGTCTGCCATTTCGTTACCCTCTATGCCCCGGTGGCTTGGAATCCAGTAGATGCACACCTGTTTTGAGGCGCAAAGAACATCAAATGCTACCCTGCTTGCCAGGACATTTTGGGATCTGATAATGGGAGTCTGCATGGCTTTAATGGCCGCTTGGCTATCTACGGATATGTTGATCAGTTCTGTTGTAGAGCTGATTGCTTGGGCTTCCTCCGCAGCTTTCCTAATGGCGAACACCTCTGCTTGGAAGATGCTGCAGAAATCTGGCAGTTTGAATGTCTTCTCTATACTCGGTGTCGCGCAGAAGACCGCGGCACCCACCCCTGATTGCATCCTTGAGCCATGTGTATTAATGTTTATCGCATTCTGTGCTAAACCCTCTCGCCAGTCATCCGTTTTTAGTTTGACTGATACTTGGGCCATGTGCATATGTGGTGCTATGTAGTCAGTAGCGCATCCGAGTCCCATGAGTATTTTGCTGTGCCCAAAGGAACGGGCTTTTAACAGGCCTGCAGCAGAGAGACGGTACGCAGTCTTCCGTGCTTGTAGGCGCGCCTGTATGTCCAATGGGAAGATTCCTGTTAGTCTTTCCAATGCTTTGGTGGGAGTGGATCTTAGCGCTCCCGTCACGCATAGAAGTGCCTGTCGTTGTGTGCGCTCTAGCTTCGATAGGCATGTGGATGTGGTGGTTGCTTGCCACCTGACCAATATGCCGTAGAGAAGTATTGGACGCACGTCTGAGATGTATGTCCAATGCATTAGTCTGGGTGACAGGCCCCAAGTGCGTCCCAGCATCTTCTGGGATGCATAGAGCGCATTTGTTGCCTTTACTACCCTTTCCTCTACATTGACACTCTAGCTCAGCTTGCTATCCAATACCACTCCGAGATACTTAACCTTGCTTTTTGGCTTGAGGCTTATATCTCCTATTCTGGGGGGTGTCCAATTCGAAACCATGTATCTCTTGGTGAAGAGAATGAGGTCCGTTTTGTCTGCATTGATACTGAGTCCGAACCCCTCTGCCCATGTCAGTGTTCTTTTTAGTGTGACGTCCATGATTGAGCTGATAGTTGATGGACATTGTGATAATTACGCTTATGTCATCCGCATAGGCGGTTATCTTGGGAGCTCCGTTCTTAAATTGTTTTAGCATTTCATCCACCACTAGGTTCCATAGTAGTGGTAAGAGGACACCTCCCTGCGGTGTTCCCCTGTGTGCTACCTTAGTTATACGGGATATGCCCCATTCGGCGCAAACTCTTCTGCAGTTGAGTAATCTACTAATCCACGAATTTATCGCTATATGGGTGCTGTTGGCACCTAAGCATCTTATTATCGCGGATGTTGCCACGTTGTTAAATGCCCCAGATATATCAAGGAAAGCGCCTAGCGCGTATTCCTTGTGTTGGAGTGCACTTTCTATGTTGGTAACCAGACTGTGGAGTGTAGTTTCGACTGATTTGCCCTTAATGTAGGCATGTTGATTCTTTTCGATATTAAGATCTGAACTCTCTTTGATATGGAGGTCGAGAAGCTTCTCGAGCGTCTTTAGCAGGAAAGAGGTGAGGCTGATGGGCCTGAAATCCTTGGGCAGCATGTGACTGCACTTACCCGCTTTGGGTAAGAACACTACACGGGCCGTTCTCCAGGCTATAGGCACATAGCTCCACCTCAGGCACCTTCGTACACTAGTTTCAGCCATGGGATTGTTTTCTGTTTGGTCTTTTGCAGCATTGCTGGGAAGGTGCCATCTGGTCCGCGGAACTTATAACCCTCGAAGGAGTCAATAGTCCATTTGATTTTATCCACCGTTATCATGTCAGTGGGTATCGTATTTTCTTGCGTAGGATTTTCCAGTGGAGTCTGTTCATCGACATCGCTGCTGCCTGGGAAGGGAGCATCCAAAAGTGTGTTCGTCGCTTCCCTGCTGCTTTCCGTCCACCTTCCATCTTCTTTTTTTAATTTGGCTTTGAATGGTTCGTTGACTTGCAAGCATTTTCCTGAGCCTAGCGGTTTCGGTTATCTTCTCCAACCCTTCACAAATGGTCTTCCAAGATTCTCGCTTTGATTTACGTACTTCTTTTTTGAAGTTACGCATCGTTTAGGTTTCCCATCAGAATCTCAAGGGATCTTTCGATGTCTCCCGTCGATTCTAAATCAATGGGAGGAGTTAGTTTACTATCGACTACTTTAGTGAACTTTTCCCAGTTTGTATTCCGGGGGTTTCTATAAATGCAGTCAAGGATTTTATGGCTGGAGTTAATATTAAAACTCAAGTATTTATGATCTGAGAGGGAGGGTCTGCTGAGAACTCTCCAATCTTCTGCTCTACTTTCGTAGCTATTTAGCAATGTAAGGTCAAGGACGTTGGCCGAAGTGGGTCCAACATACGTTGGCTCCTCACCTCTGTTCGCTATGACTATGTTATTTTGTAGAATAAATTGTAATAATGACTCACCCCTTTCATTGATGTCTTTACTGCCCCACACTGTATGGTGTGCGTTGGCGTCAGTGCCTGTGATGAGCGGTTGGCCTTTGCTGCCTGTTTCAGCCACCCTCTCCACTCATTTGGCGGTGCCTCTACTTCGTGTGCCATATAGCAGGGTGCTAGAATCAATTTCTCGTCCTTGCTGGTCCCGATGGCAACAACTGTGAGGTCATCGGTGCTGTAATTGGACATTAAGTAAGAGTGCATACCTTTTCTAGTTAGAATGGCCGTTCTGTTCTTACTTTTTGCAGTCGGGTAAGAGAGATTGTAGTTTGGTGACTTTAGGCCAGAAACCTTGTTCCCCGAGGCCAGCCAAGGTTCCTGGACCAAAGCTACGTCGGCGGGCCCTTCCTCCAGGGTTAGAAGGAGCTCCGCCGACGCCAGTTTGCTTTTATGTAAATTTAGCTGGAGGACCCTTAGCATCGTCTTTTGGTCCCTCCTTCTCTAGCGGCTCGACAGCAAGTGTCTTGTCGCCCTCTTCATCATCTTCCATTTCGATGGACAGACCTCTGGCGGCTTCGGACACGGCTTCTAGGCCGAGATCTCGTTCCACCTCCCCTGTTTGGAGTATGTTTTCATTATTGTCATCGGGGTGGCGTTTTTTCAGGCGCAGAAATACGTTTCCTACCCCCCATGCCATTTTCCCCCGCCTTTCGTATAGCATGTCTTCTGCCTCTTTGTTCAGCGGCGTTGGGCTCCTCCATACGCTTGAACAGCTCGTCCAGCAGCTTCATCTCCACAGCTTTCCACTGCTCTGACGATATTCTGCCAAACTGCTCGCTTTTGTCTATGAGCGCTACGGTCAGGTGACTTCTCGCCACATCACTGACCCTAGCGCCTTCCGGTTGGCGTGGCCGTTTACTCACGGGCATCTCCGCCTTCGCACTCTCTTTCGAGCGCTGGTGTTTTTCGGCCAGCTGCTCCACCAGTTTGTTAGCGTACTTCTCGTTCGACGCACGCATGTTCTTATTTTGCGCAAAGAATTGGCGACCTTCTTCAATTCGCCGATCGGCCCACTCCAGCTTACTCATTTCCTCATTGGAAAGGTTGCCGCTTTTTCCGAGCCGATCTTTGATTTTTATTGGGCTTTCGCTTTAATACCCTCCTTCGTCCGTTTCGCCCCTTCCCTACTAGGGGAGCTGGTGCACTTGCGGACTGGGGACGAAAGAAGCTTCTCTTCTGCTTCCGTCAATATGGATTCGCAGTCCGCGTCTACTGGAACTTTGGTACTGCTCGTCCATACCTGGGCATTGGCTGCATATGCAGCTTTTGATGTGCCGGCAGTAGCTGTGCAACTGTCATAGCCTGCTCCCGCTGTGACGGAGGTGTGACCGCTGGCGACACGCATAGAGGATTTCTCCTCTCCGTGACCGCCGGTGGTAGCAGACACGCATTCCACCGACGTTTGAACTGACATCCCAGTCCCTGTTTGACCGTCCTTTGTCTCCATTTTGAATTATTCATTCGGGGATTCACCCTATAGCGTTTTATGCCTACCGCAAGGCCCGCCCGACTACTATTAGCCAGCATTCCATTGGAGCCTGTTACCAGCCGCCCCCACGAGGAGAGTATAGTCGCACTTTCAACAGTGTATACAGTTACGGCACGCTCACGTATGTGTTGCATGTTGTTCCCCCTGTATACCTGCTGACTGACGGCCTTAAAAAAAAAAATAGTTAAAAATTAATCAAATAATTTTTTAACAAAAATCTTATTTTGACCAATTGTTTCTAGGAGAACTTTATGCAATAGTTATCCGATTTTCACTAATCTCGCAAAGTGCCTTTTTGACGTCTAAAATGTTTTTGTGCAAAAAGTTAAGGTGATAGTTTTAAAATCAAATCGTTCTCTCACCGTTTTTTTGTTCCCTTTGCCACCAACACACACACACACACATACAAAAGTGTAAGAAGAATCAAAGCATGGTACGTTTCTATTTTTATTTTCAAAAAATGTAGGGTGTTATTGAAGGTTTAAAAAAAGGTCAACTTTGAGTGGTGAAATCTTCGAACAAAAATTACGATTTTTAAAGGTAATGTTTCTTTAATCTCTGGAAAATTCTTTATCAGACACATACATTTATTTTATCGAAAGCGATCATGAAATTTTTATACTTTTCACATATGTGAAATAGTATATTAACTTTGTGCTGAAGTTTGTAACAGATCGAAATATTCATTTTCGACTATATAAAGTATATACAGTGTCGGACCAAACTAAAGCACGGGCTCTAGCTTGTAGCTATAAAGTTCAATAATTGTACGAAAAATGTATTTCTTCAATTTTCTCTTATGCAAAAGGGATGAATTTCCGATGTTTATTATATTTAAAATTAGATTAAAGTTATTTTTTTATTTTAAAACATTTTCATTTACAATAATGTACAAAATTTGCCGCGACATAACTAAAGCACATTGTTATTTTCTCTCTTTGTATAAGTTCGTTGGAATTAAAAATCAGGAAAAATCCCGTTAGAATTAATTTCCGTTACTCTTGGAACTTTTTACAAGCATTTCCAATCACTTTCTTTGTCAATGTCTCATTCCTTGGTTGTTAGTTATTAAAGTTTTGCCTTGCATAGAACAACAAATTTGGCATTCATCATAGTGTTGTTTCCAGAACAATAAGTCGTTTTCGGAGCTCTGGCACGTTAAAAACTAACCATGGTGGTGGCAGACCCCGAAAAACAACTGCACGTGATGACAAAGCTATCATTCGAACCGTTAAAAAAGATCCATTTATATCGGCAAGAGCAATACAAACAGAATTGCAATTATATATTTCACGCAGAACAATTCAACGACGAGCTGTTGAAGACGGATTAAAAACATACAGGTGCGCAAAAAAGCCATTTATTTCAAGAAAAAATCGTCTAGCACGTCTTGAATTTGAGAAAAACCATATCAACTGGACTACTGCCAAATGGCGAACAGTACTATTTTCGGACGAATCCAAGTTTAAAATGAAAGGTTCCGATGGATTGAGCTTTGTACGCAGGCCAAAAGGGCAACGTCTTAATCAACGTTACTTGAAAGGCACGGTCAAGTATGGTGGAGGCAACGTAATGGTCTGGGGATGTTTTTCTGGTAACGGAATCGGTCCAATTTATCGAATAAACGGTATAATGGACCGTTTCATTACAAAGACATCCTTCAAAACGGAAGAAGAAATGCCTTTAAAATGGATCTACCAGCACGACAACGACCCGAAACATACTGCTACATGTGTGAAAGAGTGTGTTGTTACAAACAAAATCGAACTTTTGAAGTGGTCGGCGCAATCACCCGATCTCAATCCGATAGAGATTCTATGGGAAATTGTAGATCGAAAGATCCTGCGCGAAAACTGTAGAAACAAGGACTCTCTCTTCGCATAGGTCGAATTGGCATGGAAAAACATTTCCGTTGAAGTTTTAAAAAATTTAATTGACTCAATGCCACGGAGATGTGAAGCTGTAATAAAAAACAACGGATATGCTAAAAAATACTAAGAAAAAAACATATTGTTTAAATGATTTTGATTTCGTGCCTTAGTTTTGTCGCACCGTTTTGAGGTATTTTGTCATATTTTGCCAAATATTTTTGTTTAAAATTAAATATGAAGTTAACTTTGTTTACATTTATAATAACCAATATAAAAAGCAGTAAAATTCATGAAAACAAAAAAGTTTAAAACCTATTTTACATTTTTATTCAATAAAGTACTGACATGGCTTTAGTTTTGTCCGACACTTTATATTCTTGATCAGGACGACAAGACGAGTTGATTTAGCCATGTCCGTCAAAAATCTCCTCCCACAGTTTTGAAGATATCGAAATTTGCACAGAGACTTCTTACTTGTGAGATCAACTCATTTGTCGGATCCAGCCATATCGGACCACTGGAACTGGTAGCCCCCATACGGAAAGAAGAAGAAAAGTGAACAAAACTTGAATCGTTGTATGAAAAACTTTTATGTTTTGTATGATAGAGAGCTGAAATTTCTACATAGTCCGACTACATGCCTGAAAGTTTCATTGAGATTGGGCAACTGGAACTGGTAGCTCCCATACAAAATGAAGAAGAGGAAGAGAAGCAATAATCACGTCGTTGTATGGACACATTTTTTGTTTTTTAACCAATTGACTTGAAACTTTACAGTTATGTTGTTAGGGAGGCATGAAAACTATTTTGATCAAAAATGGGCATGGCTACGCCCACTTAGCGCACAACTTGAACCGTTGTATGGAAAACTTTTTTGTTTTTAACCAATTGACTTGAAACCTTACAGTTATGTTGTTAGGGAGGCATGAAAACTATTCATTTACTTTTTTTTTATAGTGACACAACGTGAAAGGTATTATAGCTTCAGCCCTGCTGAAGATATCGTCCTTACTGGTTTATTTTTGCAAGCTGAATGTACCTAAGGCCCCTCTGTATGACGCTTCATTTCTAGTCACTCAATAATGTTTGACGTTTGGGACTCAAATGGCTGGAATGCAGAGTGAATTTCTAATTGGATATTTAGCAAAACTAGTATAAGCCTAAATAATACTAAAAGGAACCAAGTATTGAATCTAATTTGAAATATATTATCCTACATAAATAAATATTGGCTCAAATTCAATCGATTGCGTGACCGATTAAAAGCCGTCCATCAATGTTAGCATTCCTCTTATATTGCCATTAATATTGAGGTCAATGACTATGTTAATAAAGGTGCTAAAAATCCTGGTCGCCCTCATTTAGATTATAACGCAGGAAGTGCGCGCCAAAAAAAATAATAAACAACAATATTAATGATTCAGATGATGGCCACAGTGTCAATAGTTCGGCTGACAGCGACATGAGTTTCACGATCATGAAAATTCTAACATTGAATTAGATGCTGAAAAAATTTGAAGAAAACAAAAAAAAAAAAAGTATTTTTATTTTTGAATTTTAAGGTTATAAGGGGGAAGGGTCGAGGCCGTAGCCACCCAATGTTTCTCACACGTTTATATATATACCACTCTGATAAGCTCTGAAAATTTCAAACCAACATATCAATTTTTGGAGTTTCTGCCGAAATATTTAATATTTAGAATATAGTGCCTTGTTGAAAATATAATACAGCTGAAAATATTACATTTCTGTTAACTGTTTTTTACTGAATTTCAGCGATTATCCTTGCGAAATTACTATGCCAAAGGCAACTCAACTTATGTCCGCAATAGATCGTAATGCAGAACCTTCGCTACATGGCTTCTGTACCGGATGACCATGGTAGGGCGGGCATTGCAACGCAACAACATCTGCGATTATTTGGAGGAGTCTTGGAGCGGTTACAAGAAATCGAAAATGAAAATGATGAAGGTATGCATCGCACATCGGCTTAAATGTCCCAAATCTAAATGATCCAGCAATAAACCAACACCAATCTGATATACTCATTGTCACATTAATCTTTCTCCCATCATTCCAAAAGAAAATTTGCTGTCCATTATTAGGTCTCCAAATTTTAAACAAAGAGTTTACTTAACTCATTTGTTTTATAATATAAAATGCAAAATTTGCTGTCCATTATTAGGTCTCCAAATTTTAAACAAAGAGTTTACTTAACTCATTTTTACGTACATTTTTACGTACAAGGTATGTCGAAGTCGAGAACTTCCGACAGCAATTCCTTACTGGTTTACTTTAAATTTTCTTCTAGTTCTTTTATGTGGTCCAACTGGTATAACTGACTTTAGCATAAGCGGCTCCACATTGGACTCAATGTTTTCACTTCCAGTGAACCAGAACCGGTCGAAAATACAGCCATTAAGTCATGATTTGCGTAATACTTCATAATCAATCTTGAAAGATCTCACGGCGCTGATTACACAAGTCTACAAAATAAGACTTTTAGAATGCCTTATGATTTAATTTTATGTTTTAATACTTCGTGGGGTCACTGAGTAAGGAAACACACAAATTTTTGTCAAATAAGCTCCCATTTAAAATGTATGCATACAAATAGTTTAAGGGGGGGTAAGGTATTAAACACTGTGTAACAGGGTATATTAAGTTTGTTTGAGACGGTTTGTATGTAACGCATAGAAGGAGGGGAGGGGGACCTTATAAAGTATATATATTCTTGATCAGGATGACAAGACGAATTGATATAGCCCTGTCTGTCCGTCCGTCCGTCCGTCCTCACCAATGGTTCTCGAAAACTATAAGAGCTAGAGACTTGAAATTTGGTGGATAGACTCGTGAGGTCAAACGCTAGATAAAGTTTGAAGGATTTTTTGCCACGCCCACTTCTTCCCGCCCATCGAGCACCACCCATTTTTTCAAAAGGCTGTAGCTCGAAAACCTGATGAGTTAGAAACCTGAAAATGAGTATGTAGACTCAGTATGTATAGCTCTACAAAACTGCATACCACATTTTTTCCCCCTCCCCTTCGTTTCCCTTCAAAAAGTTGTTTTCTTAAAATTGCTGTATCTTCTAAACTATAATAGATACAATGCTGAAAATTTGTATGCAAACTCAGTAAACATACCTTTTTAAAACTGCATACCACAAACTTTCATTTTTAACGCTGTGTGACAACGCAAAGACAAACAAGTTGAAATTTGGCATAAATTGCGCTTTGAACACTGCTTTATCCTATTTGTAACAAAAACCGTACTTAACACTGCGAAAACTATTAAAGCTAGAGACTTGAAATTTGGAAGATAGACTCGTGTGGTCGAACACTAGATCAAGTTTGAAGGAATTTTTGCCACGCCCATTCCTTCCCGCCCATCGAGCACAACAAAAGGTAATTTTTTTCTTAAAATTGCTGTATCTCCTAAAGTATAAAGAATACAATGCTGAAATTTGGTATGCAAACTCAGGTAACATACCTTTTTAAAACTGCATACAACAAACTACCACTTTCCCCGCAAAGACCAACACACTAAAATTTTGCAGCAATGCTTTGTAACAAAATCCGTACTAAAGCGCCATCTAATGGCAACATTGCACTGTGAGCCCTGCCTCACTATTAGCAAATACACAAACCATATCGTGGTACACTGCTTTTGCTGTCGGCGAATGATTAACGTGTTATCAACATAGGTGTGTGTACAGGGTATTATATAGTTGAGAATACTCAACTATACCGCCCTTACCTTATGGTACAAGGGTATATTAGTTTTGTGCGCATCGACAATGTATGTAACACCTTAAAGGAGACATTTCCGACTATACAAAGTATATATATTCTTGATCAGTATCGAAAGAGAAGTCGATTTAGCCATGTCCGTCTGTCCGTCCGTCCGTCTGTCTGTATGAACGCGTCGATCTCGGAAACTATAATAGATAGGACCAAAAGCTCTTCGCAGTTCGATTTTGTGATTCATTACGCAGATCAAGTTTATTTTGGCTTCCCCCTTTTTGAGTTAGTTTAGTGGTGAGGGGCAAATAACTGAAGCTACCTCGGGTAAAATAGTACAAAAGTCGTATTTTCTGCGTTGTCTTTTGTGATAGGAACACCAAATTTGGTGTGTATATAGCTGACTCAAACCTTAAGAAAAAAAAAAAAAAAAATGGGCGTGACCACGCCCCTATATAGTAAAAGTTTCAAACGCTCATATCTTAAGAACCATGCAACCTACAAGAATGAAACTTTGCATGTATGCTATTGGGATGGAGTATAGTTAGATTCAAATATAAAATGGGCGTAACCACGCCCACATACAGCCAAAATAGAAAACCGTTATATCTCTGTAACGAATTGGTCTAGAAGAGCAAAAATTGGTATGTATGATATTGAATGGAAAGGAAATCTGTTTCAATTAAAAAGTGGGCGGGGCAACGCCCTACAACAGACGTTACTAATTGAAGGTACAGGGTATGTCGAAGTCGAGTACAGTCGACTCCAATCCTTACTGGTTTTTTTTAGTTTTAAGTATTTTTTTCAGCAGCTTGAAGGTTGATTTTTTTTTGTCAAAAATCGATATTTTGACTTCAAGATGCTAAAAAAAAATTAAAAAATTTTTTTTTTTAAAAAACCTCGACGCCAGGACACTGCAAATTTCATCAGCTAAAATCATTTATTTTGTCTTGAGTTTGCGATGATTCAGTAGTTTGTAATCGTGGTCACCGCAAGACACCTTTTTTCAATGGCATCAATTTAAAACTGCTGCCATCGTCTCAAACTTTTTTTAATTTTAATGAAATTTTCAGGAAATATGCTTAAGATATTACTTATTAACTTCCCATTCAAATAACTGAACAAATGCTTATCGTTTTCCTTAATAAAAATCACAAAAATGTGCTTTTTTTTCAACGAATTAACCTTACCCCCCCCTTATACTTATACTTTTTATACTTTTCACGTATGTGAAATAGTATATTAACTTTGTGCGGAAGTTTGCAACAGATCGAAATATTCATTTCTGCCTATATAAAGTATATATATTCTTGATCAGGACGACAAGACGAGTTGATTTAGCCATGTCCGTCTGTCCATCTGTCTGTATATATACAATCTCCTCCAACAGTTTTGAAGATATCGAGCTGAAATTTTGCACAGACACTTCTTCTTAGTGCAGTCAACTCATTTGTCGGATCCAGCCATATCGGACCACTGGAACTGGTAGCCCCCATACGAAAAGAAGAACAAAAGTGAACAAAACTTGAATCGGTGTATGGAAAACTTTTTTGTTTTGTACGAAAACTATAGAGTGCTGAAATTTTACACATAGTAGTTTTACATAGTCCGACTACATGCCTGAAAGTTTCATTGAGATTAGACATCTGGAACTGGTAGCTCCCATACAAAATGAAGAAGAGGAAGAGAAGCAATATTCACGTCGTTGTATGGACAACTTTTTTGTTTTTCAACCAATTGACTTGAAACTTCATAGTTATTTTCTTGGGGAGGCATTAAAACTATTTTGACCAAAAGTGGGCGTAGCCACGCGTAGCCACGCCCACTTATAGAAAATTGACCCGTTGTATGGAAAACTTTTTTGTTTTTTAACCAATTGACTTGAAACTTTATAGTTATGTTCTTAGGGAGGAATAAAAACTATTTTGACCAAAAGTGGGCGTGGCCACGCCCTTTTATAGTGAAAATTGACCCGTTGTATGGAAAACTTTTTTTGTTTTTTAACCAATTGACTTGAAACTTTACAGTTATGTTCTTAGGGAGGAATGAAAACTATTTTGACCAAAAGTGGGCGTAGCCACGCCCACTTATAGCGAAAATTGACCCGTTGTATGGAAAACTTTTTTGTTTTTTAACCAATTGACTTGAAACTTTACAGTTATGTTCTTAGGCAGGAATGAAAACTATTCATTTAGTTTTTTAGTGACACAACGTGAAAAGTATTATAGCTTCAGCCTTGCTGAAGATAGCGTCTTTACTGGTTTTTATACCCTGTACACATAGTGTATCAGGGTATATTGGGTTTGTTTGAACGAAATGTATGTAACGCACAGAAGGAGGGGAGGGGGACCCCAAAAAGTATATATATTCTTGATCAGGACGACAAGAGAAATTGATTGAGCCATGTCCGTCCGTCTGTCTGTCTGTCCGTCTGTCCGTCCGTCCTCACCAACGGTTCTCACTCCTTCCCGCCCATTCAGCACTGCCCACTTTTTCAAAACGCTATAACTCAAACATCCAAAGAGTTAGAAACATGAAAGTCGGTATGTAGTCTCAGTATAAGTAGCTCTACAAAACTGCATACCACAATTTCCCCCCCTCCACTTAATTTCCCCACCCCCTGTTGTTTTCTTAAAAATGCTATATCTCCGAAACTATTGAAGGTACAAGCCTGATATTTCGTATACAAGCTCAGTAAATATATATCTTTAAAACTGCATACCCAAAAATCCCCCTCTTTTTGATTGTTACCCCTCAGAGACCTACAAATTGAAATTTTTAATATATTCCACTTTATTTTACTTAAAATTACTACATCTTCCAAACTATAATAGGTACAAACATGAAAGTCGGTACGTAGACTCAGTATGTATAGATCTACAAAACTGCATTCCTCAATTTTTACCCCTCCCCTTCATTTCCCCTCCCCCAGTTGTTTTCTTAGAAATGCTATATCTCCGAAACTATTGAAGGTACAAGCCTGATATTTCGTATACAAGCTCAGTAAATATATATCTTTAAAACTGCATACCAAAAGATCCCCCTCTTTTTGATGGTTACCTCTCAATCACCCACAAACTCAAAACTTTTGTAAATTCCACATTTTTTGACCGTTTTTCTTCATATTTTGAACGATATTTGATCGGGGGTGTCAAATCAATATGTGTTTGTAGATTGAGGGTGTGGCACCGCCTTCTATGTGTACAGGGTATTATATAGTTGAGAATACTCAACTATACCGCCCTTACTGGTTTTAATTATTGAAATGGAATTGATGAATTGGAAATATTTACAAAAGGCTTGACCTGGGTAATAAATGTTTTCTCGCATTTTTAGTTTGTTTCTTGTAATAACATTCCTGTGTAGCTCTTCTCATGTTTCAACAGTAGTCAGCTTACATTGCCGCATTCCATCGGCCCTGTTACCTTTTTCCATCGTCGATATATCTTGGTGGAATCGGAATGTATGTAACGCACAGAAGGAGGGGAGGGGGACACCATAAAGTATATATATTCTTGATCAGGATGACAAGAGAGATATATTGAGCCCTGTCCGTCTGTCCGTCCGTCCGTCCGTCTGTATTCACCAATGGTTCTCGGAAACTGTAAAAGCTAGAGACTTGAAATTTTGAGGGTAGACTCGTGATGCTTGGCACTACATCAAGTTTGAACGGTTTTGTGCCACGCCCACTCCTTTCCGCCCAACCAGCACCGCCCACTTTTTTAAAACGTTATAACTCGAACACCCGAAGAGATGGAAACATGAAAGTCGGTATGTAAACTCAGCATTTTTCCCCCTCCCCATGATTTCCCCTCCACTAGTTGTTTTGACTAAGACGCCATATCTCCAAAACTAATAAAGGTATGAACATGAAATTTTGTATACAAGATCAGTAAATATATATCTTTAAAACTTCGATATACCCTGTGCCTTCAATTTGTACCAACTGTTTGAAGGCGTTGCCCCGCCCACTTTTAAATCGAAACAGATTTCATTTTCATTCAAATTCATATCTACTAATTTTTACTCTTTTAGACCAATTCGTTCAAGAGATATAACGGCTTTCTACCATGGCTATATGTGGGCGTGGTCAAGCCCATTTCACAATTGAATCTTGTTAAACTCCATTCCAATATCACACACAAAAACAAATGTACATCAATATGATACTATTTAGACATCAATATGAAACTTTGTCGTATTAATTTGGCCTTAATACGTACTTTATCCAATTGACAATTTTTAAATTATCAAAACAATATTTTCCAACATATCGAATTGATACTAGTTCATAATAATTTGAGATTTTATCTTGTAAAATTTTTAGTATCAATTTGATACACATTCCTAGCCAAGTGAGGCCTGTTCTTGTTAAATTTGGGTTCAAAGCCTACTCAAGGAAGAACTCAAAAATAAACCAGTAAGGACGCTATCTTCAGCAAGGCTGAAGCTATAATACTTTTCACGTTGTGTCACTATAAAAAACTAAATGAATAGTTTTCATGCCTCCCTGTAACATAACTGTAAGGTTTCAAGTCAATTAGTTAAAAAACAAAAAAATTTTCCATACAACGGTTCAAGTTTCGCTATAAGTGCGCGTGGCTACTCCCACTTTTGGTCAAAATAGTTTTGATTCCTCCCTAAGAACATAACTGTAAAGTTTCAAGTCAATTGGTTAAAAAACAAAAAAGTTTTCCATACAACCGTTCAAGTTTTGCTATAAGTGGGCGTGGCCATGCCACGAAGAAAGAGAAAAGAAGAAGAAAAACGAGCCAAACTTGATTCGTTGTATGGAAAACTTTTTGGTTTTTGAAGAAAGATGGCTGAAATTTCACATCTAGAAGTTTTAGGTAGCCAGATCAAATGTCTGAAAGTTTCATTGAGATTGGACAACTGGAACTGGTACCTACCATACGAAATGAAGAAGAGGAAGAGAAGCAGATATAAGTCGTTGTATGGAAAACTTTTTTAATTGACAACATAGAGGGCTTAAATTTAAAATTTAATTTATACAATTTTATTCTGAGTACAAGTTTAATATTTTTATACCCTGTACACATACTGTGTATCGGGGTATATTGTGTTTGTTTGAGCGAAATGTATGTAACGCACAGAAATATTCACTTGCGACTATATAACGTATATATATTCTTGATCAGGACGACAAGAGAAATTGATTAAGCCATGTCCGTCCGTCTGTCCGTCCGTCCGTCCGTATTCACTAATGGTTCTCAGAAACTATAAGAGCTAGAGACTTGAAATTTGGAGGGTAGACTCCTGATGCTCGGCAGCAGATCAAGTTTGAACGGCTTTGTGCCACGCCCACTCCTTCCCGCCCATCCAGCACCGCCCACTTTTTTAAAACGCTATAACTCGATTATCCAAGGAGATAGAAAAATTAAAGTCGGTATGTAGACTAAGTATGAGTAACTCTACAAAACTGCATACCACAATTTTCCTCCTCCCCTTAATTTCCCCTCCCCTAGTATTTTTCTTAAAAAAGCTATATCTCCAAAACTAACAAATGTATGAACTTGAAATTTTGTATACAAGCTCAGTGATAACACATCTTTAAAACTTCATACCACAAATTCCCCCTCTCTTTGATGGCTACCCCTCAGAGGCCAACATACCTTTTTAAAACTGCATACCACAAACTTTCATTTTTAACGCTGTGTGACAACGCAAAGACAAACAAGTTGAAATTTGGCATAAATTGCGCTTTGAACACTGCTTTATCCTATTTGTAACAAAAACCGTACTTAACACTGCGAAAACTATTAAAGCTAGAGACTTGAAATTTGGAAGATAGACTCGTGTGGTCGAACACTAGATCAAGTTTGAAGGAATTTTTGCCACGCCCATTCCTTCCTGCCCATCGAGCACAACAAAAGGTAATTTTTTTCTTAAAATTGCTGTATCTCCTAAAGTATAAAGAATACAATGCTGAAATTTGGTATGCAAACTCAGGTAACATACCTTTTTAAAACTGCATACAACAAACTACCACTTTCCCCGCAAAGACCAACACACTAAAATTTTGCAGCAATGCTTTGTAACAAAATCCGTACTAAAGCGCCATCTAATGGCAACATTGCACTGTGAGCCCTGCCTCACTATTAGCAAATACACAAACCATATCGTGGTACACTGCTTTTGCTGTCGGCGAATGATTAACGTGTTATCAACATAGGTGTGTGTACAGGGTATTATATAGTTGAGAATACTCAACTATACCGCCCTTACCTTATGGTACAAGGGTATATTAGTTTTGTGCGCATCGACAATGTATGTAACACCTTAAAGGAGACATTTCCGACTATACAAAGTATATATATTCTTGATCAGTATCGAAAGAGAAGTCGATTTAGCCATGTCCGTCTGTCCGTCCGTCCGTCTGTCTGTATGAACGCGTCGATCTCGGAAACTATAATAGATAGGACCAAAAGCTCTTCGCAGTTCGATTTTGTGATTCATTACGCAGATCAAGTTTATTTTGGCTTCCCCCTTTTTGAGTTAGTTTAGTGGTGAGGGGCAAATAACTGAAGCTACCTCGGGTAAAATAGTACAAAAGTCGTATTTTCTGCGTTGTCTTTTGTGATAGGAACACCAAATTTGGTGTGTATATAGCTGACTCAAACCTTAAGAAAAAAAAAAAAAAATGGGCGTGACCACGCCCCTATATAGTAAAAGATTCAAACGCTCATATCTTAAGAACCATGCAACCTACAAGAATGAAACTTTGCATGTATGCTATTGGGATGGAGTATAGTTAGATTCAAATATAAAATGGGCGTAACCACGCCCACATACAGCCAAAATAGAAAACCGTTATATCTCTGTAACGAATTGGTCTAGAAGAGCAAAAATTGGTATGTATGATATTGAATGGAAAGGAAATCTGTTTCAATTAAAAAGTGGGCGGGGCAACGCCCTACAACAGACGTTACTAATTGAAGGTACAGGGTATGTCGAAGTCGAGTACTGTCGACTCCAATCCTTACTGGTTTTTTTTAGTTTTAAGTATTTTTTTCAGCAGCTTGAAGGTTGATTTTTTTTTGTCAAAAATCGATATTTTGACTTCAAGATGCTAAAAAAAAATTAAAAAATTTTTTTTTTTAAAAAACCTCGACGCCAGGACACTGCAAATTTCATCAGCTAAAATCATTTATTTTGTCTTGAGTTTGCGATGATTCAGTAGTTTGTAATCGTGGTCACCGCAAGACACCTTTTTTCAATGGCATCAATTTAAAACTGCTGCCATCGTCTCAAACTTTTTTTAATTTTAATGAAATTTTCAGGAAATATGCTTAAGATATTACTTATTAACTTCCCATTCAAATAACTGAACAAATGCTTATCGTTTTCCTTAATAAAAATCACAAAAATGTGCTTTTTTTTCAACGAATTAACCTTACCCCCCCCTTATACTTATACTTTTTATACTTTTCACGTATGTGAAATAGTATATTAACTTTGTGCGGAAGTTTGCAACAGATCGAAATATTCATTTCTGCCTATATAAAGTATATATATTCTTGATCAGGACGACAAGACGAGTTGATTTAGCCATGTCCGTCTGTCCATCTGTCTGTATATATACAATCTCCTCCAACAGTTTTGAAGATATCGAGCTGAAATTTTGCACAGACACTTCTTCTTAGTGCAGTCAACTCATTTGTCGGATCCAGCCATATCGGACCACTGGAACTGGTAGCCCCCATACGAAAAGAAGAACAAAAGTGAACAAAACTTGAATCGGTGTATGGAAAACTTTTTTGTTTTGTACGAAAACTATAGAGTGCTGAAATTTTACACATAGTAGTTTTACATAGTCCGACTACATGCCTGAAAGTTTCATTGAGATTAGACATCTGGAACTGGTAGCTCCCATACAAAATGAAGAAGAGGAAGAGAAGCAATATTCACGTCGTTGTATGGACAACTTTTTTGGATGGAGTATAGTTAGATTCAAATATAAAATGGGCGTAACCACGCCCACATACAGCCAAAATAGAAAACCGTTATATCTCTGTAACGAATTGGTCTAGAAGAGCAAAAATTGGTATGTATGATATTGAATGGAAAGGAAATCTGTTTCAATTAAAAAGTGGGCGGGGCAACGCCCTACAACAGACGTTACTAATTGAAGGTACAGGGTATGTCGAAGTCGAGTACTGTCGACTCCAATCCTTACTGGTTTTTTTTAGTTTTAAGTATTTTTTTCAGCAGCTTGAAGGTTGATTTTTTTTTGTCAAAAATCGATATTTTGACTTCAAGATGCTAAAAAAAAATTAAAAAATTTTTTTTTTAAAAAACCTCGACGCCAGGACACTGCAAATTTCATCAGCTAAAATCATTTATTTTGTCTTGAGTTTGCGATGATTCAGTAGTTTGTAATCGTGGTCACCGCAAGACACCTTTTTTCAATGGCATCAATTTAAAACTGCTGCCATCGTCTCAAACTTTTTTTAATTTTAATGAAATTTTCAGGAAATATGCTTAAGATATTACTTATTAACTTCCCATTCAAATAACTGAACAAATGCTTATCGTTTTCCTTAATAAAAATCACAAAAATGTGCTTTTTTTTCAACGAATTAACCTTACCCCCCCCTTATACTTATACTTTTTATACTTTTCACGTATGTGAAATAGTATATTAACTTTGTGCGGAAGTTTGCAACAGATCGAAATATTCATTTCTGCCTATATAAAGTATATATATTCTTGATCAGGACGACAAGACGAGTTGATTTAGCCATGTCCGTCTGTCCATCTGTCTGTATATATACAATCTCCTCCAACAGTTTTGAAGATATCGAGCTGAAATTTTGCACAGACACTTCTTCTTAGTGCAGTCAACTCATTTGTCGGATCCAGCCATATCGGACCACTGGAACTGGTAGCCCCCATACGAAAAGAAGAACAAAAGTGAACAAAACTTGAATCGGTGTATGGAAAACTTTTTTGTTTTGTACGAAAACTATAGAGTGCTGAAATTTTACACATAGTAGTTTTACATAGTCCGACTACATGCCTGAAAGTTTCATTGAGATTAGACATCTGGAACTGGTAGCTCCCATACAAAATGAAGAAGAGGAAGAGAAGCAATATTCACGTCGTTGTATGGACAACTTTTTTGTTTTTCAACCAATTGACTTGAAACTTCATAGTTATTTTCTTGGGGAGGCATTAAAACTATTTTGACCAAAAGTGGGCGTAGCCACGCGTAGCCACGCCCACTTATAGAAAATTGACCCGTTGTATGGAAAACTTTTTTGTTTTTGAACTAATTGACTTGAAACTTTATAGTTATGTTCTTAGGGAGGAATAAAAACTATTTTGACCAAAAG
The DNA here is from genome assembly GCA_034638295.1 of Phortica okadai. NCBI lineage: Eukaryota > Metazoa > Arthropoda > Insecta > Diptera > Drosophilidae > Phortica > Phortica okadai. The sequence goes on along the minus strand of CM067853.1, from coordinate 7,208,585 downwards.
TGGGCGTGGCCACGCCCTTTTATAGTGAAAATTGACCCGTTGTATGGAAAACTTTTTTGTTTTTTAACCAATTGACTTGAAACTTTACAGTTATGTTCTTAGGGAGGAATGAAAACTATTTTGACCAAAAGTGGGCGTAGCCACGCCCACTTATAGCGAAAATTGACCCGTTGTATGGAAAACTTTTTTATTTTTTAACCAATTGACTTGAAACTTTACAGTTATGTTCTTAGGCAGGAATGAAAACTATTCATTTAGTTTTTTAGTGACACAACGTGAAAAGTATTATAGCTTCAGCCTTGCTGAAGATAGCGTCTTTACTGGTTTTTATACCCTGTACACATGGTGTATCAGGGTATATTGGGTTTGTTTGAACGAAATGTATGTAACGCACAGAAGGAGGGGAGGGGGACCCCAAAAAGTATATATATTCTTGATCAGGACGACAAGAGAAATTGATTGAGCCATGTCCGTCCGTCTGTCTGTCTGTCCGTCTGTACGTCCGTCCTCACCAACGGTTCTCACTCCTTCCCGCCCATTCAGCACTGCCCACTTTTTCAAAACGCTATAACTCAAACATCCAAAGAGTTAGAAACATGAAAGTCGGTATGTAGTCTCAGTATAAGTAGCTCTACAAAACTGCATACCACAATTTTCCCCCCTCCACTTAATTTCCCCACCCCCTGTTGTTTTCTTAAAAATGCTATATCTCCGAAACTATTGAAGGTACAAGCCTGATATTTCGTATACAAGCTCAGTAAATATATATCTTTAAAACTGCATACCCAAAAATCCCCCTCTTTTTGATTGTTACCCCTCAGAGACCTACAAATTGAAATTTTTAATATATTCCACTTTATTTTACTTAAAATTACTACATCTTCCAAACTATAATAGGTACAAACATGAAAGTCGGTACGTAGACTCAGTATGTATAGATCTACAAAACTGCATTCCTCAATTTTTACCCCTCCCCTTCATTTCCCCTCCCCCAGTTGTTTTCTTAGAAATGCTATATCTCCGAAACTATTGAAGGTACAAGCCTGATATTTCGTATACAAGCTCAGTAAATATATATCTTTAAAACTGCATACCAAAAGATCCCCCTCTTTTTGATGGTTACCTCTCAATCACCCACAAACTCAAAACTTTTGTAAATTCCACATTTTTTGACCGTTTTTCTTCATATTTTGAACGATATTTGATCGGGGGTGTCAAATCAATATGTGTTTGTAGATTGAGGGTGTGGCACCGCCTTCTATGTGTACAGGGTATTATATAGTTGAGAATACTCAACTATACCGCCCTTACTGGTTTTAATTATTGAAATGGAATTGATGAATTGGAAATATTTACAAAAGGCTTGACCTGGGTAATAAATGTTTTCTCGCATTTTTAGTTTGTTTGTTGTAATAACATTCCTGTGTAGCTCTTCTCAAGTTTCAACAGTAGTCAGCTTACATTGCCGCATTCCATCGGCCCTGTTACCTTTTTCCATCGTCGATATATCTTGGTGGAATCGGAATGTATGTAACGCACAGAAGGAGGGGAGGGGGACACCATAAAGTATATATATTCTTGATCAGGATGACAAGAGAGATATATTGAGCCCTGTCCGTCTGTCCGTCCGTCCGTCTGTATTCACCAATGGTTCTCGGAAACTGTAAAAGCTAGAGACTTGAAATTTTGAGGGTAGACTCGTGATGCTTGGCACTACATCAAGTTTGAACGGTTTTGTGCCACGCCCACTCCTTTCCGCCCAACCAGCACCGCCCACTTTTTTAAAACGTTATAACTCGAACACCCGAAGAGATGGAAACATGAAAGTCGGTATGTAAACTCAGCATTTTTCCCCCTCCCCATGATTTCCCCTCCACTAGTTGTTTTGACTAAGACGCCATATCTCCAAAACTAATAAAGGTATGAACATGAAATTTTGTATACAAGATCAGTAAATCTTTAAAACTTCGATATACCCTGTGCCTTCAATTTGTACCAACTGTTTGAAGGCGTTGCCCCGCCCACTTTTAAATCGAAACAGATTTCATTTTCATTCAAATTCATATCTACTAATTTTTACTCTTTTAGACCAATTCGTTCAAGAGATATAACGGCTTTCTACCATGGCTATATGTGGGCGTGGTCAAGCCCATTTCACAATTGAATCTTGTTAAACTCCATTCCAATATCACACACAAAAACAAATGTACATCAATATGATACTATTTAGACATCAATATGAAACTTTGTCGTATTAATTTGGCCTTAATACGTACTTTATCCAATTGACAATTTTTAAATTATCAAAACAATATTTTCCAACATATCGAATTGATACTAGTTCATAATAATTTGAGATTTTATCTTGTAAAATTTTTAGTATCAATTTGATACACATTCCTAGCCAAGTGAGGCCTGTTCTTGTTAAATTTGGGTTCAAAGCCTACTCAAGGAAGAACTCAAAAATAAACCAGTAAGGACGCTATCTTCAGCAAGGCTGAAGCTATAATACTTTTCACGTTGTGTCACTATAAAAAACTAAATGAATAGTTTTCATGCCTCCCTGTAACATAACTGTAAGGTTTCAAGTCAATTAGTTAAAAAACAAAAAAATTTTCCATACAACGGTTCAAGTTTCGCTATAAGTGCGCGTGGCTACTCCCACTTTTGGTCAAAATAGTTTTGATTCCTCCCTAAGAACATAACTGTAAAGTTTCAAGTCAATTGGTTAAAAAACAAAAAAGTTTTCCATACAACCGTTCAAGTTTTGCTATAAGTGGGCGTGGCCATGCCACGAAGAAAGAGAAAAGAAGAAGAAAAACGAGCCAAACTTGATTCGTTGTATGGAAAACTTTTTGGTTTTTGAAGAAAGATGGCTGAAATTTCACATCTAGAAGTTTTAGGTAGCCAGATCAAATGTCTGAAAGTTTCATTGAGATTGGACAACTGGAACTGGTACCTACCATACGAAATGAAGAAGAGGAAGAGAAGCAGATATAAGTCGTTGTATGGAAAACTTTTTTAATTGACAACATAGAGGGCTTAAATTTAAAATTTAATTTATACAATTTTATTCTGAGTACAAGTTTAATATTTTTATACCCTGTACACATACTGTGTATCGGGGTATATTGTGTTTGTTTGAGCGAAATGTATGTAACGCACAGAAATATTCACTTGCGACTATATAACGTATATATATTCTTGATCAGGACGACAAGAGAAATTGATTAAGCCATGTCCGTCCGTCTGTCCGTCCGTCCGTCCGTATTCACTAATGGTTCTCAGAAACTATAAGAGCTAGAGACTTGAAATTTGGAGGGTAGACTCCTGATGCTCGGCAGCAGATCAAGTTTGAACGGCTTTGTGCCACGCCCACTCCTTCCCGCCCATCCAGCACCGCCCACTTTTTTAAAACGCTATAACTCGATTATCCAAGGAGATAGAAAAATTAAAGTCGGTATGTAGACTAAGTATGAGTAACTCTACAAAACTGCATACCACAATTTTCCTCCTCCCCTTAATTTCCCCTCCCCTAGTATTTTTCTTAAAAAAGCTATATCTCCAAAACTAACAAATGTATGAACTTGAAATTTTGTATACAAGCTCAGTGATAACACATCTTTAAAACTTCATACCACAAATTTCCCCTCTCTTTGATGGCTACCCCTCAGAGGCCAACATACCTTTTTAAAACTGCATACCACAAACTTTCATTTTTAACGCTGTGTGACAACGCAAAGACAAACAAGTTGAAATTTGGCATAAATTGCGCTTTGAACACTGCTTTATCCTATTTGTAACAAAAACCGTACTTAACACTGCAAAAACTATTAAAGCTAGAGACTTGAAATTTGGAAGATAGACTCGTGTGGTCGAACACTAGATCAAGTTTGAAGGAATTTTTGCCACGCCCATTCCTTCCCGCCCATCGAGCACAACAAAAGGTAATTTTTTTCTTAAAATTGCTGTATCTCCTAAAGTATAAAGAATACAATGCTGAAATTTGGTATGCAAACTCAGGTAACATACCTTTTTAAAACTGCATACAACAAACTACCACTTTCCCCGCAAAGACCAACACACTAAAATTTTGCAGCAATGCCTTGTAACAAAATCCGTACTAAAGCGCCATCTAATGGCAACATTGCACTGTGAGCCCTGCCTCACTATTAGCAAATACACAAACCATATCGTGGTACACTGCTTTTGCTGTCGGCGAATGATTAACGTGTTATCAACATAGGTGTGTGTACAGGGTATTATATAGTTGAGAATACTCAACTATACCGCCCTTACCTTATGGTACAAGGGTATATTAGTTTTGTGCGCATCGACAATGTATGTAACACCTTAAAGGAGACATTTCCGACTATACAAAGTATATATATTCTTGATCAGTATCGAAAGAGAAGTCGATTTAGCCATGTCCGTCTGTCCGTCCGTCCGTCTGTCTGTATGAACGCGTCGATCTCGGAAACTATAATAGATAGGACCAAAAGCTCTTCGCAGTTCGATTTTGTGATTCATTACGCAGATCAAGTTTATTTTGGCTTCCCCCTTTTTGAGTTAGTTTAGTGGTGAGGGGCAAATAACTGAAGCTACCTCGGGTAAAATAGTACAAAAGTCGTATTTTCTGCGTTGTCTTTTGTGATAGGAACACCAAATTTGGTGTGTATATAGCTGACTCAAACCTTAAGAAAAAAAAAAAAAAATGGGCGTGACCACGCCCCTATATAGTAAAAGTTTCAAACGCTCATATCTTAAGAACCATGCAACCTACAAGAATGAAACTTTGCATGTATGCTATTGGGATGGAGTATAGTTAGATTCAAATATAAAATGGGCGTAACCACGCCCACATACAGCCAAAATAGAAAACCGTTATATCTCTGTAACGAATTGGTCTAGAAGAGCAAAAATTGGTATGTATGATATTGAATGGAAAGGAAATCTGTTTCAATTAAAAAGTGGGCGGGGCAACGCCCTACAACAGACGTTACTAATTGAAGGTACAGGGTATGTCGAAGTCGAGTACTGTCGACTCCAATCCTTACTGGTTTTTTTTAGTTTTAAGTATTTTTTTCAGCAGCTTGAAGGTTGATTTTTTTTTGTCAAAAATCGATATTTTGACTTCAAGATGCTAAAAAAAAAATAAAAAATTTTTTTTTTTAAAAAACCTCGACGCCAGGACACTGCAAATTTCATCAGCTAAAATCATTTATTTTGTCTTGAGTTTGCGATGATTCAGTAGTTTGTAATCGTGGTCACCGCAAGACACCTTTTTTCAATGGCATCAATTTAAAACTGCTGCCATCGTCTCAAACTTTTTTTAATTTTAATGAAATTTTCAGGAAATATGCTTAAGATATTACTTATTAACTTCCCATTCAAATAACTGAACAAATGCTTATCGTTTTCCTTAATAAAAATCACAAAAATGTGCTTTTTTTTCAACGAATTAACCTTACCCCCCCCCTTATACTTATACTTTTTATACTTTTCACGTATGTGAAATAGTATATTAACTTTGTGCGGAAGTTTGCAACAGATCGAAATATTCATTTCTGCCTATATAAAGTATATATATTCTTGATCAGGACGACAAGACGAGTTGATTTAGCCATGTCCGTCTGTCCATCTGTCTGTATATATACAATCTCCTCCAACAGTTTTGAAGATATCGAGCTGAAATTTTGCACAAACACTTCTTCTTAGTGCAGTCAACTCATTTGTCGGATCCAGCCATATCGGACCACTGGAACTGGTAGCCCCCATACGAAAAGAAGAACAAAAGTGAACAAAACTTGAATCGGTGTATGGAAAACTTTTTTGTTTTGTACGAAAACTATAGAGTGCTGAAATTTTACACATAGTAGTTTTACATAGTCCGACTACATGCCTGAAAGTTTCATTGAGATTAGACATCTGGAACTGGTAGCTCCCATACAAAATGAAGAAGAGGAAGAGAAGCAATATTCACGTCGTTGTATGGACAACTTTTTTGTTTTTCAACCAATTGACTTGAAACTTCATAGTTATTTTCTTGGGGAGGCATTAAAACTATTTTGACCAAAAGTGGGCGTAGCCACGCGTAGCCACGCCCACTTATAGAAAATTGACCCGTTGTATGGAAAACTTTTTTGTTTTTTAACCAATTGACTTGAAACTTTACAGTTATGTTCTTAGGGAGGAATGAAAACTATTTTGACCAAAAGTGGGCGTAGCCACGCCCACTTATAGCGAAAATTGACCCGTTGTATGGAAAACTTTTTTGTTTTTTAACCAATTGACTTGAAACTTTACAGTTATGTTCTTAGGCAGGAATGAAAACTATTCATTTAGTTTTTTAGTGACACAACGTGAAAAGTATTATAGCTTCAGCCTTGCTGAAGATAGCGTCTTTACTGGTTTTTATACCCTGTACACATAGTGTATCAGGGTATATTGGGTTTGTTTGAACGAAATGTATGTAACGCACAGAAGGAGGGGAGGGGGACCCCAAAAAGTATATATATTCTTGATCAGGACGACAAGAGAAATTGATTGAGCCATGTCCGTCCGTCTGTCTGTCTGTCCGTCTGTCCGTCCGTCCTCACCAACGGTTCTCACTCCTTCCCGCCCATTCAGCACTGCCCACTTTTTCAAAACGCTATAACTCAAACATCCAAAGAGTTAGAAACATGAAAGTCGGTATGTAGTCTCAGTATAAGTAGCTCTACAAAACTGCATACCACAATTTTCCCCCCTCCACTTAATTTCCCCACCCCCTGTTGTTTTCTTAAAAATGCTATATCTCCGAAACTATTGAAGGTACAAGTCTGATATTTCGTATACAAGCTCAGTAAATATATATCTTTAAAACTGCATACCCAAAAATCCCCCTCTTTTTGATTGTTACCCCTCAGAGACCTACAAATTGAAATTTTTAATATATTCCACTTTATTTTACTTAAAATTACTACATCTTCCAAACTATAATAGGTACAAACATGAAAGTCGGTACGTAGACTCAGTATGTATAGATCTACAAAACTGCATTCCTCAATTTTTACCCCTCCCCTTCATTTCCCCTCCCCCAGTTGTTTTCTTAGAAATGCTATATCTCCGAAACTATTGAAGGTACAAGCCTGATATTTCGTATACAAGCTCAGTAAATATATATCTTTAAAACTGCATACCAAAAGATCCCCCTCTTTTTGATGGTTACCTCTCAATCACCCACAAACTCAAAACTTTTGTAAATTCCACATTTTTTGACCGTTTTTCTTCATATTTTGAACGATATTTGATCGGGGGTGTCAAATCAATATGTGTTTGTAGATTGAGGGTGTGGCACCGCCTTCTATGTGTACAGGGTATTATATAGTTGAGAATACTCAACTACACCGCCCTTACTGGTTTTAATTATTGAAATGGAATTGATGAATTGGAAATATTTACAAAAGGCTTGACCTGGGTAATAAATGTTTTCTCGCATTTTTAGTTTGTTTGTTGTAATAACATTCCTGTGTAGCTCTTCTCAAGTTTCAACAGTAGTCAGCTTACATTGCCGCATTCCATCGGCCCTGTTACCTTTTTCCATCGTCGATATATCTTGGTGGAATCGGAATGTATGTAACGTGCAGAAGGAGGGGAGGGGGACCCCATAAAGTATATATATTCTTGATCAGGATGACAAGAGAGATATATTGAGCCCTGTCCGTCTGTCCGTCCGTCCGTCCGTCTGTATTCACCAATGGTTCTCGGAAACTGTAAAAGCTAGAGACTTGAAATTTTGAGGGTAGACTCGTGATGCTTGGCACTACATCAAGTTTGAACGGTTTTGTGCCACGCCCACTCCTTTCCGCCCAACCAGCACCGCCCACTTTTTTAAAACGTTATAACTCGAACACCCGAAGAGATGGAAACATGAAAGTCGGTATGTAGACTCAGCATTTTTCCCCCTCCCCATGATTTCCCCTCCACTAGTTGTTTTGACTAAGACGCCATATCTCCAAAACTAATAAAGGTATGAACATGAAATTTTGTATACAAGATCAGTAAATATATATCTTTAAAACTTCGATATACCCTGTGCCTTCAATTTGTACCAACTGTTTGAAGGCGTTGCCCCGCCCACTTTTAAATCGAAACAGATTTCATTTTCATTCAAATTCATATCTACTAATTTTTACTCTTTTAGACCAATTCGTTCAAGAGATATAACGGCTTTCTACCATGGCTATATGTGGGCGTGGTCAAGCCCAATTCACAATTGAATCTTGTTAAACTCCATTCCAATATCACACACAAAAACAAATGTACATCAATATGATACTATTTAGACATCAATATGAAACTTTGTCGTATTAATTTGGCCTTAATACGTACTTTATCCAATTGACAATTTTTAAATTATCAAAACAATATTTTCCAACATATCGAATTGATACTAGTTCATAATAATTTGAGATTTTATCTTGTAAAATTTTTAGTATCAATTTGATACACATTCCTAGCCAAGTGAGGCCTGTTCTTGTTAAATTTGGGTTCAAAGCCTACTCAAGGAAGAACTCAAAAATAAACCAGTAAGGACGCTATCTTCAGCAAGGCTGAAGCTATAATACTTTTCACGTTGTGTCACTATAAAAAACTAAATGAATAGTTTTCATGCCTCCCTGTAACATAACTGTAAGGTTTCAAGTCAATTAGTTAAAAAACAAAAAAATTTTCCATACAACGGTTCAAGTTTCGCTATAAGTGCGCGTGGCTACTCCCACTTTTGGTCAAAATAGTTTTGATTCCTCCCTAAGAACATAACTGTAAAGTTTCAAGTCAATTGGTTAAAAAACAAAAAAGTTTTCCATACAACCGTTCAAGTTTTGCTATAAGTGGGCGTGGCCATGCCACGAAGAAAGAGAAAAGAAGAAGAAAAACGAGCCAAACTTGATTCGTTGTATGGAAAACTTTTTGGTTTTTGAAGAAAGATGGCTGAAATTTCACATCTAGAAGTTTTAGGTAGCCAGATCAAATGTCTGAAAGTTTCATTGGGATTGGACAACTGGAACTGGTACCTACCATACGAAATGAAGAAGAGGAAGAGAAGCAGATATAAGTCGTTGTATGGAAAACTTTTTTAATTGACAACATAGAGGGCTTAAATTTAAAATTTAATTTATACAATTTTATTCTGAGTACAAGTTTAATATTTTTATACCCTGTACACATACTGTGTATCGGGGTATATTGTGTTTGTTTGAGCGAAATGTATGTAACGCACAGAAATATTCACTTGCGACTATATAACGTATATATATTCTTGATCAGGACGACAAGAGAAATTGATTAAGCCATGTCCGTCCGTCTGTCCGTCCGTCCGTCCGTATTCACTAATGGTTCTCAGAAACTATAAGAGCTAGAGACTTGAAATTTGGAGGGTAGACTCCTGATGCTCGGCAGCAGATCAAGTTTGAACGGCTTTGTGCCACGCCCACTCCTTCCCGCCCATCCAGCACCGCCCACTTTTTTAAAACGCTATAACTCGATTATCCAAGGAGATAGAAAAATTAAAGTCGGTATGTAGACTAAGTATGAGTAACTCTACAAAACTGCATACCACAATTTTCCTCCTCCCCTTAATTTCCCCTCCCCTAGTATTTTTCTTAAAAAAGCTATATCTCCAAGTTCTAACAAATGTATGAACTTGAAATTTTGTATACAAGCTCAGTGATCACACATCTTTAAAACTTCATACCACAAATTCCCCCTCTCTTTGATGGCTACCCCTCAGAGGCCAACAAACTTAAATTTTCATCCATTGTCGAATTTGTTTGACGAATTTGTTGTGTTTGACGAAATATTCGTCGTTGGTGGTAGTGTTCGTTTTCAAATTTTGTGTTGGATGTTTTGTTCGAGAAAAATAGAAATTATTCTATCTTGACTGTGTTTGATACGAATATATTTGTCGTTAGTGGCAAAATGTATTTTTTTTTTTTTTTTTTTTTTTTCTAACTACAGGCGCAAGACGTTGTGGTAGCGCACTACCCTCAAGTGGACTTGCGACACCAGGTCAGCCTGTTCCGCGACTACAGACAAGTCAACAGTCGCTTTACTACCCAGCAAAATTTTTGGGATCATAGTGACAAATTCACAACTTCTATTCAGCATCAATGGATGTTACACATTCATGGCCTACACTGAATGCGCCTCGGCATTTGAACTGGATGTTTATCAAAAAACAACATATTATGTTAGAAACATCGACATGAACTGGATGCTTGTCTGAAGGCAGATTGAATGCTATTGTGTGTAAACGAAAAACAACAAATTTTGTTCCCAACTTAGGCATGAACTGAATGCTAGTCTGAAGGCTGATTGAATGCTTTTGTGTAAAAATGAAAAACTACAAATTTTGTTTCCAACTTAGACATGAACTGAATGCTAGTCTGAAGGCTGATTGAATGCTTTTGTGTAAAAACGAAAAACACACAAAGTCGGAGCAACCAACTTCAAGGCTTCGTATTTGATATAACAGAAAAGCAAAAATGGATGGACGAAATATTTCTACTTTGCTTTAATTTGAATATTAGGAATAATAATAACAACCAAAGCGTTAGATGTCATTTCAAATAAAAAATAAATTATTCAATGATGCTGACGTAGTAGAATGGAACTTCATAGACTTTGCTGGCTGGGTCACATCGCACATATGGAAGAAGTCACTCCGGCTCGTGAGGTATTTGATGCGGAGATTGTCGGGAAGGGGAGGAGATGACGAGCTAGGATGTGTTGGCAAGACTAGGTGATGGAAGCCCAGTCTACAATTGGTGTTATCAGCTGGCGAAGGCGAGCCCAAAACATAGACGCGTGGAGGAATTTGTGCTTCAGACTCCCGATAGGGAGTTGATGACCAAATAATAATACTACTTCATTTATGAATTAATATCCTGTTATAATTATTAAAATAAAATTAATTTGAAGATATGAACATTTTTTAAATTGATTTTAAATTCGAACAGTACAGCAACAGCAGAGCTCAAAGTACTGCAAATACCAGAATAGTAACAGCCGTGTAATAACAGTCAAACAGTAACAGTCAAACATTAACAGTCGAACATATGTATATCCGAACAAATCGAACGTTCAACGTGTTTGTTTAACAACAAAAACTGGGTACCCAGCAAAACTTTTATGCTTATCAAATGCCCATTTGACGAGCATTTTCAGGGTATAGGATTCACATGAATCTAACTCCATTTCTATACGAAAACACATATGGGGCGCCGATTTTTTCATCGTTTTTGTTGTTAAACAAACACGTTGAACGTTCGATTTGTTCGGATATATGTTCGACTGTTAATGTTTGACTGTTACTGTTTGACTGTTATTACACGGCTGTTACTATTCTGGTATTTGCAGTACTTTGAGCTCTGCTGTTGCTGTACTGTTCGAATTTAAAATCAATTTAAAAAATGTTCATATCTTCAAATTAATTTTATTTTAATAATTATAACAGGATATTAATTCATAAATGAAGTAGTATTATTATTTGGTCATCAACTCCCTATCGGGAGTCTGAAGCACAAATTCCTCCACGCGTCTATGTTTTGGGCACGCCTTCGCCAGCTGATAACACCAATTGTAGACTGGGCTTCCATCACCTAGTCTTGCCAATACATCCTAGCTCGTCCTCTCCTCCCCTTCCCGACAATCGCCGCATCAAATACCTCACGAGCCGGAGTGACTTCTTCCATACGTGCGATGTGACCCAGCCAGCAAAGTGTATGAAGTTCCATTCTACTACGTCAGCATCATTGAATAATTTATTTTTTATTTGAAATGACATCTAACGCTTTGGTTGTTATTATTATTCCTAATATTCAAAATAAAGCAAAGTAGAAATATTTCGTCCGTCCATTTTTGCTTTCCTGTTATATCAAATACGAAGCCTTGAAGTTGGTTGCTCCGACTTCGTGTGTTTTTCGTTTTTACACAAAAGCATTCAATCAGCCTTCAGACTAGCATTCAGTTCATGCCTAAGTTGGGAACAAAATTTGTTGTTTTTCGTTTACACACAATAGCATTCAATCTGCCTTCAGACAAGCATCCAGTTCATGTCGATGTTTCTAACATAATATGTTGTTTTTTGATAAACATCCAGTTCAAATGCCGAGGCGCCTTCAGTGTAGGCCATGAATGTGTAACATCCATTGATGCTGAATCGAAGTTGTGAATTTGTCACCATGATCCCAAAAATTTTGCTGGGATTCCTTAAAACTACTACGTTAATTTATTAACATAAACTTCATAAACAAAATTTTCATTTATTTAAATACGTTAGAATACTACGTTTTATAAGGTTAGTAGAGGAGCAGTTCTCAATTAAACTAAAATATCTGTTATAATACCTACATAAAACACGAAACGAGTCATGCTCTAAATATGTCGATCTGCAGGTACCAAGACAGATCGGACTAAAATTTCTAGTTATTCTAGCGGGGACACTGAACTGTATATACGCCAACAATGTAGGGGAGAATATAGAGCCATTTATTAGGTTATGCAAAAACAAAGTACCAAGCATAGTTCTACGACTAGACAATGATGGTAAATTAATAAGCTTCAACCGATTACTATAGGGAGGAAGGTGAACACAGGGGTCCCAGTGTAGATTCCTAAGTGCAAACAGAAGGAACTGTTTCTGAACAGACTCAATTTGGTTCTTATACTTTTCGCACTGAGGATCCCAAACACACGATGCACATTCCAAAATGGGCCGTACCAAAGAAGTGTAAAGCAATTTAGTTGTGTACGGGTCATTAAATTCTTTGGACCATCTTTTGATGAAACCCAGTACGCCTTTAGCCTTATTAACAGACAGCGAAATATGTGAAACGAAGTGAAGTTTTGGGTCCATCAAAACACCAAGGTCATTGAACTGAGAGATACGTTCAAGGTACAAATTATTTAACTTGTACGAGCAAACAATTAGTTTTTTTCTATAAAATGACATTAGCTTACATTTATCACTGTTTAACAATAAATTGTTTACAGCACACCATTGTGAGAGAGAGTCAAGATCAGACTGAAGCAGATTCTGCTGATCTATAGAATTAACGGTTAGACATAATTTCACGTCATCAGCATACATTAAAACATGGCAGTGTTTGATCACAGTAGGCAAGTCATTAATAAATATTGTTTGCTGACTTTCTTCAGCAGGTGTCCCGAATGGGAATGTGTGAATGCACTGTATCCAACAAAGACCTTAAACTATCAGTTTAACTGTTTCAGCATCAGTTCTACTTTATTCATTTAATTATACAGTTTAATAGTTGAGCGAGCTCCTTTGTACACACTTCTTGGCTTCAGTTTTCTAACAAAAGTAAAAGTAAGAAGAAGAAATAAACATTGATGGTTTCTTAGCGATAACTTGATCAGCTGTTCCTTATCGCGATCGGTTACCATCAACGAGGGCTGCCACGGTTATCAATTTGTTCTCCTCGAACATCCTCCCCCTGTTGAAAGCACTAGCTTCAAGTTAAATATTAGGAATTACTGCGATTTTGTGAACAGGACGACGGAAAATTCCCTTCTTTGTTCGCAAGTCTACGACGCGAACCTTGCCATCTTGGCCGGGCTTTGCACAAGTTATTCGTGCCAGTGCCCATGTCTGAGGGGGCATGTTATCTTCATGTATGATGACCAATTGTCCTTCTTGGACGTTTGGTTGCTCTTTTGACCACTTAGTGCGTTGTTGTAAGTTGTGAATATAGTCGCGTTGCCACACCCGCCAGAAATGCTGCTTTAGAGAGACAACACGTTGCCATCGGTCACAAAAGCGCATCGCGTTGAAGTTATCTTCAGTCACTAACTGTGGTTCCGGAGCCGCGGTCAAAGGGGCGCCAACTATTAAATGCGCTGGTGTCAATGCTTCTCCGTCGTTTGGATCGTCGGATAGTGGAGCAATTGGTCTTGAGTTTAGTATTGCTTCAACTTCGATGAGTACCGTTGAAAGTTCTTCATACGTGAGATATGCTTCAGCGATATTCTTGACGAGTAGATTTTTTGCTGACTTCACCGCTGCTTCCCACAGCCCTCCAAAATGTGGTGCCCTTGGCGGAATGAACTTAAAGTCAAATCCCTTGCACACGCTGTATGATTTGATTAAGTTCAGCTTGTCTGGGTGTAGAACTTGCTTCTTCCACTCAGCTAGTTTGGTTGCCGCTCCGACGAAGTTTGTGGCGTTGTCGCAATATACGGTTTGTGGCAGGCCTCGTCTTGACACAAACCTGCGAAGACATAAAAGAAACGCATTAGTTGACAACTCCGTAACTAGCTCTAAGTGAACTGCTTTCGATGCGAAGCATACAAAAATAGACGCGTAGGTTTTATATGGGCCTTTTCCTCGGATTTTGTATGAAGTCAAAAAAGGACCGCAGAAATCCACGCCTGTTATTAGGAACGGTCGTTGTTTCAGAAAACGATCCGCTGGCAGCTGTCCCATGATTTGCTTTTCGAGTCGTGGCTTATAATGAAAGCAATGCACACATTTGCGCACCACCTTTCTAACTATCTCTCGTGCGTTAATGACCCAGAAACGTTCTCGCAGCAACGAGATCAGCACTTTAGGTCCAGCGTGAAGGTTTGTTCGATGCAAAAATTCAATGTATAATTGCGTGAATCGGTGGTCGCGCTGTAGAAGCGCTGGAAATTTGGCGTCATATGGCAAGTCCGCGTTAGCTAGCCTGCCACCCACTCGTAGAATACACACCACTCTATCGAACTGTCTCATCTCTTGTATAAACGGAGTCAAACGTTGCATGCTAGGCTTAAGGACCTGCTTCGTTTTTATTGCATCCATCTCTTGGTGGAAGGTTGTGTTCTGAAGGTGCTCGATTATTCTCCACAAGGTTTGACTAAGTTCAGTCGCTGGGATGTGCAGGACGTCAGGCACCGTAAAGCTTGGGTTTGCATGAACGCGATTGAAGCATCGGTAAAGGTACGATGTGATTCGTAATATGCGCATATAAGACGAGTTGTTGTCTATGATGCTGTCGATGATTGACTTTGGTTTCGTCTCTTTGGCACTAACAATCATAGCGCGTGGGCGCATTTCAATGGACGATGGCTCTGCCTCTCGCGACGTTGGCCAAGTTTCGTGAGGATCTTGTAGGAAGAGTGGCCCGGTGAACCAAATATTTTCACACAAATCGGTTGCCCTACATCCCCTCGAAACGATGTCAGCTGGATTTTTAATCGAAGGCACATGTCGCCACATGATATCTTTGGACATCTCTTGAATTTCTGATACGCGATTGGCTACGAAGCACTTTAGTTTCGATGCATGAAGTTTTAACCATTGAAGTACGATCATTGAGTCTGTCCAAAAGGTGACTCGATTCGTGAATGGGGTAAGTTTAGACTCGAATTTACACCACGTTCGGCATAATAGTAATGCTGCGCAAAGTTCTAACCGAGGTAACGATTGCGTTTTAATTGGAGCTACCTTGGATTTAGCTATCAACAGGTTTACTTTAATTCCGTCGGTTGTGTTAGCTCGGATATATATGCAGCACCCGTATCCCCGCTCAGACGCGTCCGCGAACCCATGAATTTCGCAATCGTTCTGGGCCGACGTGTTCACGAAACGTTTGATTTGTATTTTGGCTGTGTTTCGCAGATCAGTCTCGAGATCTTGCCATGTGTCGAGCTGCTTGCCAGAAATTGGCTCATCCCAACTGAGTTTTTTTATGCTTAAATCTTGAATAAACATTTTGCATCGAATGATGATAGGACTTACGAGTCCTAATGGATCGAAGAGTTGGGCAACTGTGCTTAATATTGTGCGTCTAGTCGGTGAGTTTGCCGACTTGAATTCCGGTTGAAAAATGAAGCTGTCAGTGTTCGGTTGCCATGCCATGCCGAGCGTTTTAGAAACTGGTTGATCATTTGGTGTGATGAGCACCTCTTCAGATGACGGCTCCACAAGTCTTGCGGAATTGCTGTTAAACTTCGTTAATTTTAAGCCTGCCTTGCTCAGCAGCGCATTGATATCGGCCAATTTATGTCTCAATTCTTCAAAACTATCCGCACCGGTTAGTAGATCATCAACGTATAGATCGTGTCGTAAGGTATCAGCACCGACCGGATGGATTTGAGCCCACACATCTGCTATGTGTTTCAAACTGCGAATTGCAAGAAATGGTGCCGCTGAAAGGCCATACGTTACAGTGTTAAGCTGGTACATCTGAATGTTCTCTTGGCTATTCGGTCTCCAGAGAATGAGTTGAAAGATTCTGTCCTGCTTGTTTACGAGGAATTGCCTATACATCTTCACAATGTCGGCCGTCAGTGCGAATCGGTATAATCGAAAAGATAGAATTGTAGTTATTAGTGTTTGTTGTATAGTCGGGCCAACCATAAGAATGTCGTTGAGGGACTTGCCGGAAGTGCTCCTGGCCGATGCATCGAACACTACTCGTAGCTTCGTAGTGAGACTCTGTGGTCGTAGCACGCAATGGTGCGGGATGAAAAAATGAGGTTTGTTTAAGTTCACTCTTTTCAGCACTGACATATGCCCAAGTGATATGTATTCGTTAATAAAGTCGGTGTAAGCCGTTTTTAATTGATCGTCACGATCAAGTCTTCGTTCAAGCATCAAAAACCGCTTCCGAGCTGTTTCGTATGTTTTTCCCAACACGCTTGGGTCTTCTTTGAATGGGAGTCGGACTTGAATCCGCCCATTTGACTGAAGTGTGACTGTTTGAACGTAGTGGTCCTCACAGCGCTGTTCTTCTTCTGTAACCTGATTTGAATGTAGTTTATACTCTTCAAGCTCCCAGAATCTTTCTACTGCCGCGTCGAGTAGATTTGACTGAGCTAAGTTGCATCGAAGTAATGTTGGTTCTGAGCCTTGTGTCAGATTGCCACCCGCAATCCACCCAAACGCAGTGTTGATCATGCATGGCATATCGGTGCCTACGACGTATTTACCTTCCCGAATCGCATCAAAAAATCCTTCTGTACCGATTAAGACATCTACCTTGCATGGTTCCATGAGCCATGGATCAGCCAACTGGATGGTGTCTGGCAGGTTCCATCGCGAGTGGTCTACACAATCTTGAGGTTGAGGAACTGAAATCGACTTTACAACCGAGAAGGTTGATGACCATTTGTATTCTGAAACTCTTGACCGCAAAGTTGCATCCACAGTATAATGTATTTGTTTACGAAGGTCCGCTATACCACTTATTTCTTGATGTACCTTTCGCCTGGCTAGCTGCAATCGAGCCGCTGCTTGTTCTGTGATAAAGTTGACTTCCGAACAAGAGTCCAATAAAACTCTAATCTTCTGAAATTGACCATATTTGTCCCTTATTAGTACCACTGCTGTGGGTAAGATACCTCGTTTTGTGGTTCGCGTCATCAATGATGTGTGTTGTTGGAGTTGCTGGCTGTTATGACCGTTGAAGTTCTCTACACCTGGGTCTGGAATAGCTCGTACAGTTTCGGCAGCTACCATAGCATGTAATAGGGTATGATGATTCAATTGGCACACTTTGCAACGAGAGTTCGATCGACAGTCTTTGACGTGATGATCCTTTCGGAGGCAATTAAAGCACAGTTTTAATTGTTTAATGTAACTACGTCGTTGTTGCAACGGCATGTCCCCGAAAGGTTTGCAATTGCTTATATAATGCTCCTTCGAGTTGCAATGTACGCATCTGACTTGTGAATTAACGAATGATTTTGACCAAGAAGATGATTTTGGCTTAGGCTTCAAGTCAGACCGCCTTTCAATTGGCACTGCGACTTGACGACTTTCCAAAAATTGGCACCTGCGTGTAAGTTGCTTGTAACAATCATCCCAAGACGGAAATTTGTCATGAGTTTGTTTCTCGTCGTAGCTCAACTTTGTATCACTGTCTACCTTTGACAACACAATGTAAATCATGATAGCATTCATGATGTCTTCTACAGAGCCAAGCGACAGCAGGGAGCTGCGAATTCCTGATACTGAGTCGACCATTCGTTGTAATGAGATCGCGTCTGGCTTGGTTAGTGACGGCAAGTTGAATAGGGTAGAAATGTACTCAAGAAAAATAAGAACCTCGTTGTCGTAACGCTCTTGTAGTCGTTCTAATGCCTTTGTGTAGTTTTCCTCTGTCACTTGAAATGCTCGGACTACTTCCAACGCCGAACCTGAGAGACAATCAAGTAAATAGTTGAATTTATCGATGATCGCAATATGTGGCTCATCATCGATTAAATGTTTAAACGCACTAATAAACCGTTTGTAGTGAGCATAGTTGCCGTCGAAACTGGGTAACCTCAGTTTAGGCAATCGGTTGTAATGACTGGAACCCGCGAGTGTCGTACTATTCAAAAGGGTCGCATCTGGAAGATGATCTGTATGCAGTTTGCCCTTGCGTGATATAATCTCCGACTTTGCTGTGATGTAGAGTTCCTCTATGTCTCCTCGTCCATCATCTGCAGAATTTAAGTTTTCAATTTGAGTTTGTACTGTACAGATTTGACGGAAATATGACTCAAGGATTTGCAGTCTACAATCTAACCCTGTAGCGGTAGCATCACCTCGTCCGTTAACTACTTTCTCCTTGAGCTTGGTTATATTTTGGTTCATTACATTCCGTTGCTGTCGAAGCGAGACTAACTTGGCTTCTTTCTCTGCTTCACTCATTTTTATGTTCAATTTATAAGTCGATCAATAGATTTGAGAGGCTTATGTGCGAAGAACTCGCAGAATTTATTCTTTCGAACGATGTACACGTATAACTGTTAACCCTTGCACGATCAACCGTTGCGACTCTTTATGTATTGTCGAAACCTTGTTGTTGCTAATACATATGTTCATATGTTCACATGTGCCTGACTATGTACGTCCACATGTGCTTTGTCTAACGGTTTTTATTCTAGAACGCGGAGCTAAAAGAAAAAACGCAAAGACGACGCAGCGCAGCTTGCTGAATAACGGATTGGTCCAACGTACCTCGCTTCGCTTTGTATTTCTTGCACGTGGAACTGCTCGCTGCTAACCAAAAGTGATACTGTACTCACTCACGTGGATTGATATGACTTGCTTGATGTTGGTAAAGTGGTGGCATATAGGCGAGAATTCGTTTCGAACGATGTAGTAATGCTTACACTTCCCTTGCCAATGTCACGCTTTCCTTTACGCTTCCTGGCTGACGGCAATGCTTGTGATTCCGGCCAGGATGTGTTCCGTTGCCTTGATTGGCAATGACGAACCCTTGCAGTTTAATGTCTCAGATGAACGCGCATAACCTGTCCTGTCACGGTCGCCAAATGTTTGCTGACTTTCTTCAGCAGGTGTCCCGAATGGGAATGTGTGAATGCACTGTATCCAACAAAGACCTTAAACTATCAGTTTAACTGTTTCAGCATCAGTTCTACTTTATTCATTTAATTATACAGTTTAATAGTTGAGCGAGCTCCTTTGTACACACTTCTTGGCTTCAGTTTTCTAACAAAAGTAAAAGTAAGAAGAAGAAATAAACATTGATGGTTTCTTAGCGATAACTTGATCAGCTGTTCCTTATCGCGATCGGTTACCATCAACGAGGGCTGCCACGGTTATCAATTTGTTCTCCTCGAACAAATATATTAAACAATAAGGGGCCAAGGTGACTACCTTGAGGAACCCCTGAAGTAACAAAAATTCGTCTTGAAACCGATGTCTTAAAAAGAACACATTGTGTTCGAGATTCAAGATACGATGACAGCCAACGGACTAACGATGGTGGAAAACCATAGGTTTCGAGTTTTATTAAAAGCAGAGAGTGACAAACACAATCAAATGCTTTACTGAAATCAGTGTACACAACATCGGTTTGGCAGCCGGACGAGAAATTTCGATTGACAATTGAAGTGAATTCTAATAAGTTAGTTACCGTTGACCGTTTCTTGAGAAAGCCATGCTGAGACAAATTTAGAAGTGATGGCACAAAGTGCTGTAGCTGTTCCGTAATGATCTGTTCAAACAGTTTTGGAATAGCACATAGCTTTGCAATGCCTCTGTAATTCGAGATGTCTACCTTACTGCCTTTTTTATAAAAGGGTATAATGTAAGACTCTTTCCAAATTTTGGGTACAATAGAAGAATTTAATGACATGTTAAAAAGCTTACATAATGGAATAAACAACATCTCGGCACAGTGCTTCAAAACGCAACTAGGAACACTATCTGGACCAGCCGTAAAAGATGGTTTAATTAATTTTAAGTGTCTAAGAACAGTTTCATTTTCAATAACCGGCACATTTATATTATTTCGATCATTGATTAAGTATGGGTAAGTACCATTTTGGTATGAATAGTCATTATAGGTGCGAAGTTAGTTTTGAGTTTAACCCTCTGACATTTTGAAAATTTACCGTCAAAACGACGAATAGTTTATCAAACAAATTCGACAATGGATGGCCTGCTTAACAGGTTCAGTATAAAAATGATCCTTCTTCGTACAAAATTCACATTATTTATTATTATACTGATACTCAAAAATTGATACTAGTTTAAATATCAATTTAGCACATCGCGTATCAAATTAATACTAACACTTTTTTTTTGAGTGCATATATGCAAAGTTTCATTCTTGTAGGTTTTATTATTCTTGAGATGTAAGCGTATCAAATTATTACTATACATGGGCATGG
The DNA here is from genome assembly GCA_034638295.1 of Phortica okadai. Taxonomy (NCBI): domain Eukaryota; kingdom Metazoa; phylum Arthropoda; class Insecta; order Diptera; family Drosophilidae; genus Phortica; species Phortica okadai. Next base: position 7,187,909 of record CM067853.1, on the reverse strand, counting down.
CCACGCCCATTTTTTTAATGTATCTTCTTGAGGTTTGAGTCAGCTATATACACTCCAAATTTGGTGTTCCTATCTCAAAAGACAACCGAGATAAAACGACTTTTGTAAGTTCTTCCCCGATGTTGCTCCAGTCATTTGCCCCTCATCCCTAAACTAAGTCAACAAGGGTAATGCGTAATGATTATCAGAATTGACTTGCGAAACAATTTTGGTTCTATCTATTATAGTTTTCGAGATCGACGCGTTCTACAGACGGACGGACAGACGGACATGGCTTAATCGACTTCTCTTTCGATACTGATCTAGAATATATATACTTTCTATAGTCGGAAATGTCTTTTTTAAGGTATTACATACATTGTTGATGCGCACAAAACTAATATACCCTTGTACCATAAGGTACAGGGTATAAAAACGATGAAAAAAAAGATTTATTGTAAACCAGTAAGGACGCTATAGTCGAGTATACTCGACAATATAATACCCTGCATACACAGTAGGTGGTGCAACACCCTAAATCTACAAAAAAATGTTGATTTGACATCGCCCGATCGAATAGTGTTCAAAATATCAAGTAAATTGGTCAAAAAAAGTGGAATTTACGAAAAATTTGAGTTTGTAGGTCATTGAGGGGTAACTTTCGAACAGGGGGGAATTTTGTGGTATGCAGTTTTAAAGATATATATTTACTGAGCTTGTATACAAAATTTCATGTTCATACCTTTATTAGTTTTGGAGATATTGCCTTTTATAGAAAACAACTGGGGGAGGGGAAATCAAGGGGAGGGGGAAAATTTGTGGTATGCAGTTTTGTAGAACTCTTCATGCTGAGTCTACATACCGACTTTCATGTTTCTATCTCTTCGGGTGTTCGAGTTATAACGTTTTCAAAAAGTGGGCGGTGCTGTTTGGGCGGGAAGGAGTGGGCGTGGCACTAAACCATTCAAACTTGATGGAGTGCCAAGCATTACGAGTCTACCCTCCAAATTTCAAGTCTCTAGCTTTTACAGTTTCCGAGAACCATTGGTGAATACAGACGGACGGACGGACGGACAGACGGACAGGGCTCAATCGATTTCTCTTGTCATCCTGATCAAGAATATATATACTTTATGGGGTCCCCCTCCCCTCCTTCTATGCGTTACATACATTTCGTTCAAACAAACTTAATATACCCTGACACACTGTATGTGCAGGGTATAAAAATAGTACGGGGATCTTTAGACACGACATATCAAAAGGTAATAGCATAATTTACGCGCCCTATCACTAATCAATTTAAATTGACGAATAAAAACATCGAATTAAGCTCTTAATATTAAATATGACATAATTTGGTGTTCCTATCTCAAAAGACAACCGAGATAAAACGACTTTTGTAAGTTCTTCCCCGATGTTGCTCCAGTCATTTGCCCCTCATCCCTAAACTAAGTCAACAAGGGTAATGCGTAATGATTATCAGAATTGACTTGCGAAACAATTTTGGTTCTATCTATTATAGTTTTCGAGATCGACGCGTTCTACAGACGGACGGACAGACGGACATGGCTTAATCGACTTCTCTTTCGATACTGATCTAGAATATATATACTTTCTATAGTCGGAAATGTCTTTTTTAAGGTATTACATACATTGTTGATGCGCACAAAACTAATATACCCTTGTACCATAAGGTACAGGGTATAAAAACGATGAAAAAAAAGATTTATTGTAAACCAGTAAGGACGCTATAGTCGAGTATACTCGACAATATAATACCCTGCATACACAGTAGGTGGTGCAACACCCTAAATCTACAAAAAAATGTTGATTTGACATCGCCCGATCGAATAGTGTTCAAAATATCAAGTAAATTGGTCAAAAAAAGTGGAATTTACGAAAAATTTGAGTTTGTAGGTCATTGAGGGGTAACTTTCGAACAGGGGGGAATTTTGTGGTATGCAGTTTTAAAGATATATATTTACTGAGCTTGTATACAAAATTTCATGTTCATACCTTTATTAGTTTTGGAGATATTGCCTTTTATAGAAAACAACTGGGGGAGGGGAAATCAAGGGGAGGGGGAAAATTTGTGGTATGCAGTTTTGTAGAACTCTTCATGCTGAGTCTACATACCGACTTTCATGTTTCTATCTCTTCGGGTGTTCGAGTTATAACGTTTTCAAAAAGTGGGCGGTGCTGGTTGGGCGGGAAGGAGTGGGCGTGGCACTAAACCATTCAAACTTGATGGAGTGCCAAGCATTACGAGTCTACCCTCCAAATTTCAAGTCTCTAGCTTTTACAGTTTCCGAGAACCATTGGTGAATACAGACGGACGGACGGACGGACAGGGCTCAATCGATTTCTCTTGTCATCCTGATCAAGAATATATATACTTTATGGGGTCCCCCTCCCCTCCTTCTATGCGTTACATACATTTCGTTCAAACAAACTTAATATACCCTGACACACTGTATGTGCAGGGTATAAAAATAGTACGGGGATCTTTAGACACGACATATCAAAAGGTAATAGCATAATTTACGCGGCCTATCACTAATCAATTAAAATTGGCGCAATCTGGAGAATTCCTTCCCGAACATAAACGATTATTTCTATCCTAACTCTGAGCGTAACAGCAATGAGTCCTTATTGCAATTCTAAAGCCGGGAACCTCATAATTGGTAGTTTCTAAAAGACGCCTTCTGATGAGATCTTATGTCTCAGAGATCAGAATTGAATTTTAAGAATTATAGTAGTCTGCTTCACTGTTAGTCATAATTTATGACTCATAAATAGGTGAATGGCAACATTTGAAATATTGGATAATGACACAATTCGAGAACGTAAAAGTTCAATGACAGAAGATGTCATTGCACCAGATGCCACTTTGTTTAGAGCAAAAGCAAAAGATCACGTTGGCGCATTAGCTCCGTGAGTTCGAAATATCTGAAAAGGTCCCACAGTAACACTGGTCAACAGCAAAATTGCCTTTTATTCGAAACTATACCAGCGTTATAAAGTTTGAGTCACAGAATCTAAATATACAACTTAATTGTCATAGTTAGCTCTCATTAGTCTGTTATGTCATATTTAATATTAAGAGCTTAATTCGATGTTTTTATTCGTCAATTTAAATTGATTAGTGATAGGGCGCGTAAATTTTGCTATTACTTTTTGATATATCGTGTCTAAGGATCCCCGTACTATTTTTGACAATAAATCTTTTTTTTTCATCGTTTTTATACCCTGTACCTTATGGTACAAGGGTATATTAGTTTTGTGCGCATCGACAATGTATGTCATACCTTAAATGAGACATTTCCGACTTTACATTTCCGAGTATAGATTGAGTGGGCCAGTATTTCATTTTATTGTTCACGGAATATGGTTGAAAGAATGTCCAAGATTGTAAAACGCATAATAAATAACAGTGGTTTTTGGATTAAGTATGAAAATAACGTGTTTTTTCGTAAAATGATCAATTCGTGCATAATTGAGTAAATGTAGGTTTTCTTATGTTTTGATTTTGTACACCTCTCTTAATCAATGTATCGCTTGTTTTGGCAAATTTCAAGCTTAAGGTGCAAGGAATCTTGGATAATTATTTCAGATTTTTCCACTAGTTCGTTTTCGTACAACTGAGCCAAATGTAAGAAAGTGAGCAACATTTACTCAATTTTGCTCGTCACTGTATATTCTTGATCAGTATCGAAAGAGAAGTCGATTTAGCCATGTCCGCCAGTCCGTCCGTCCGTCTGTATTAACGAATGGGACTAGGAAACTATGATAGGTAGAACCGAAATTCCTTCAAATGTCAATTCTGTTATTCATTGCGCAGATCACGTTTAGTTTGTTTTTCCCTGTAAGACATGTAAATCTTAAAAAAGTCGTATTTTCTCGGTAGTCTTATGATATACATAGGAACACCAAATTTGGAGTACAAATTTAAAATGCTTATATCTCGTGAACCATATAACTTACAAAAATGATATTTGGTGTGGTGTTCTCTTGGGAAAGAATGTATCAAGATTCAATAATAATATGGGCGTGGCCACGCTTACATCTTGGCAAAGTAGAATAACATTATATCTCTGGAACCAACTGGTCTAAAAGAGTAAAAATTAGTATATATGATATTGAATAAAAATTAAATCTGATTCGATGAAAAAGTGGGCGAGTAACGTCTTCAAACAGTCGTTACAAATTGAAGGTGCAGGGTATATCGAAGTCGAGCACTCACTTGTCAATGTCTCAAAATTCTTTAAATCAATTGGATAAAGCGCCCCATAGACCACTGCATCTTTTGTCAGAACAGAAAATGATTTCGGTAATAATTCGTGAAAATCGCTCAAATTATATTTTCTTAACTCCTTAATTGTCTGATCAGAGTAGGTAAGATTAAATTATATAAACGAGTTGTCATTTTGGATTGTTTTTATTTTGTTATTATTGAGAAAATGAAAAAAACTGAGACGTATGGACCAGCTAATTCGTTCGCTGAGAAGCAAGCTAAATATTACAAATCTGTTATAAAAATTCAGCAACAAATGCGCAAAGGCAGTTGGACTTATTTGTGCCGTCATCCAGAGGTGAAATTTTATTTTTAACTATTTTTCGAAACTTGTAATTTTTTTTTACCAGTCATGAGGAATATTTTTTTTAAAGCTGTAATTTTTTTACGCAGATACGAGCTATAATTCGCGTTATACTTAATCAAGCTATAAATGAAAATCCGGTGGATGTGTTCCAATTCGCAGCTGATCTTTTTAATTGCAACAATACGAATACACTAGTATCCATGGTAAAATAAGTTCATGCATTATTCAGAATCTATGCTAAATATTTAGTTTTTAGGTAAATGAACAGTTAAAACGTGTTAACGATCAATTAAAAAAAGGCTGTTGGAGTGAATTTGATGGTGGAATGTTTTTCACAGAGAGTAGTGGGTCTCTGCGGACTGGTTCTTCAAGTACCATTCGTGAGAATCCCCTCTTGGCGATTGCTCTTATTGACAAGTCTGATGAATGTAAAATTTGATCGTTTGTGCAAGGCTAGTGAACTAATTGTGGCTTGTTGGAAAACAAATATTATTTACATTTTCAAAATAAATTGATGTGTCACCATTGTTTTCTAATGTACGATTCGATTAGTTACTGATACTTAACAATTTGAGGAAATGTTGCATATAGCCCAGGATTGAGTCCTTTAACACTTTGTCACAATTGCGTTATTTCCTAAGTTTCCGTCTTGTTAAACATATATGTATGTATATACAGGAATTGTAGTGTGAGCTTGTCGCTTTAACTGTTATTTTTGCTAAATTTGGTATCTTTCGCTTGTTATCCCTATCGGACTTTTCACCGTGAAAAACGTACAATTTCACAGTTCTTTTTTCATGAAGAACTACCTGAAAATTTGTGAAATTTTCTTTTCATTTTAACATTGAGTGTCCTAGGCCTGTAACTGTTCTTTTAGAATGTTTTTTCATTTGGATTTTCACGTAGATTTATCTGGTTGACTTGCTTCGGATTTCATTTCAAGGCTAAATTTCATGTAGTTTTTGTTTAGCTCAATGAATAGTGTATTGCACTCTTAAGCCAAAGGCCGCGGGTTCAAATCCCAGCTATGCCAAGTCAAAAACTTTTTATACCCTGCATATACAGTGTGTCAGAGTATATTAAGTTTGTTTGAACGAAATGTATGTAACGCACAGAAGGAAGGGAGGGCGACCCCATAAAGTATATATATTCTTGATCAGGACGACAAGAGAAATTGATTGAGCCATGTCCGTCTGTCCGTCTGTAGTCACCAATGGATCTCGGAAACTGTAAGAGCAAGAGACTTGAAATTTGGAGGGTAGACTCGTGATGCTTGGCAGCAGATCAAGTTTATTTTTTTTTGTGCCACGCCCACTTCTTCCCGCCCATCCAGCCCCAACAACTTTTTTAAATCGCTATAACTCGATTATCCAAAGAGATAGAAACATGAAAGTCGGTATGTAGACTTAGTATGAGTGGCTCTACAAAACTGCATACCACAAAATCCCCCCCCTCTTTTTCATTTCCCCTCCCCCAGTTATTTTCTGTAAATTGCTATATCGCCAAAATTAACAAAGGTATGAACCTGAAATTTTGTATACAAGCTCAGTGATAATACATCTTAAAAACTGCATACCACGAATTTGCCTTATTTTTGATGGCTACCCCTCAGAGACCTACAAACTTAAATTTTTGAACACTATTTGAATAGGCGACGTCAGATCAATATGTTTTTGTAGATTGAGGGTGTGGCACCGCCTACCATGTGTGCAGGGTATTATATTGTCGAGTATACTCGACTATACCGCCCTTACTGGTTTTTTTCTTGTAATATAAAGGAATACTTATAATTAAACAATTGTTTAAAACAAAACCAATGCATCCAAAAATTTAAACAAAAATTGGAATTCCAACCATGCCATAGATGTGTAATTTATATTTTTATACCCTGTACACAAACTGTGTATCAGGGTATATTAAGTTTGTTTGAGACGGTTTGTGTGTAACGCATAGAAGGAGGGGAGGGGGACCCTATAAAGTATATATATTCTTGATCAGGATGACAAGACGAATTGATATAGCCCTGTCTGTCCGTCCGTCCGTCCGTCCTCACCAATGGTTCTCGAAAACTATAAGAGCCAGAGACTTGAAATTTAGTGGATAGACTCGTGAGTTCAAACGCTAGATCAAGTTTGAAGGATTTTTTGCCACGCCCACTCCTTCCCGCCCATCGAGCACCACCCATTTTTCCAAAAGGCAGTAGCTCGAAAACCTGATGAGTTAGAAACATGAAAATGAGTATGTAGACTCAGTATGTATAGCTCTACAAAACTGCATACTACATTTTTCCCCCTCCCCTTCGTTTCCCCTCAAAAAGTTGTTTTCTTAAAATTGCTGTATCTCCTAAACTATAAGAGATACAATGCTGAAATTTTTTAACGATGTGTGACAACGCAAAGACAAACAAGTTGAAATTTGGCATAAATTGCGCTTTGAACACTGCTTTATCCTATTTGTAACAAAAACCGTATTTAACACTGCGAAAACTATTAAAGCTAGAGACTTGAAATTTGGAAGATAGACTCGAGTGGTCGAACACTAGATCAAGTTTGAAGGAATTTTTGCCACGCCCATTCCTTCCCGCCCATCGAGCACAACAAAAGGTAATTTTTTTTTTTCTTAAAATTGCTGTATCTCCTAAAGTATAAAGAATACAATGCTGAAATTTGGTATGCAAATTCAGGTAACATACCTTTTTAAAACTGCATACAAAAAACTACCACTTTCCCGCAAAGACCAACATACTAAAATTTTGCAGCAATGCTTTGTAACAAAATCCGTTCTAAAGCGCCATCTAATGGCAACATTGCACTGTGAGCCCTGCCTCACTATTAGCAAATACACAAACCATATCGTGGTACACTGCTTTTGCTGTCGGCGAATGTTTAACGTGTTATCAACATAGGTGTGTGTACAGGATATTATATAGTTGAGAATACTCAACTATACCGCCCTTACTGGTTATTTGTTATTATCATGAAAATTAGCTTTGAAATGTGATACTATTATTGAAAACTGACACTCATTACACTGAAATTACCATACATATACAAACTTTCCGTGGTTGCTGGGAGTTGAACCCGGTGTCAACGTCCAAATATCTATGTTTTCAGCTCGAACAACTGAGCTACCAGTCCGCGCGAAAAGAGTATGGTTGTTTCTAATGAAAGCAAAACTAATATGAAAACGCAAGGCTAACTTGATAGCGTTTCTTCGAGAATATTCTTACAAGTTTCCTTTCGAATTTCAATCTCCAAAAGCACAGTGCCAAACACACTGAATAAAGGAAGGAACATTTTCATGTATCAGTTTTTTTAGCTTTGTAAAGTAACGTAGATGTTTTCTTATATGGCGAAGTAGGCTTTGAATTTTTTTGGAATTTCATGAAATGTATGCAAACACACTGAGTATAGAAGCGACATTTTCATGAATCGCTACTTTTCACCCTTACAGATTAACGTATATGTTTACGTTATCTGAAAAAATCGTCTTCGGGCTATTTCCTATATTCTAAAAGAACTGTGAAAAACCCACTTAGCTTAGAAGCTACGTTTTCATGTATCGGTGCCGTTTAACCTTCTAAAATAACGTAGATGACTGCTTCATAGTGGTTTTTGCCATATTGGCACACTGAAAACTAGATCAGTGATTTTTTCCATTTAGAAAGAACGGTGAAAAACTTGCTTATTTTTGTCACTAAGTTACTGAAGGTCTGGCTGGGATACCCTGTACCTTATGGATCAAGGGTATATTAGTATTGTGCGCATCGACAATGTATGTAATACCTTAAAAAAGACATTTCCGACTATACAAAGTATATATATTCTTGATCAGTATCGAAAAAGAAGTCGATTTAGGCATGTCCGTCTGTCCGTCCGTCTGTATGTACGCGTCGATCTCGAAAACTATAATAGATAGAACCAAAATTGTTTCGCAGGTCGATTCTGTTATTCATTACGCATTACCCTTTTTGACCTAGTTTAGGGATGACTGGCAAATGACTGGAGCAACATCGGGAAAGAACTTACAAAAGTCGGTTCTCAATTAGCTCGGCTGTCTTTTGAGATAGGAACACCAAATTTGGAGTGTATATAGCTGACTGAAACCCCAAGAGGATACATTAAAAAAATGGGCGTGGCCATGCCCATATATAGTAATAATTTGATACGCTTATATCTCAAGAACCATACCACCTACAAGAATGAAACTTTGCATACATGATATTGGAATGGAGTATAACAAGATTCAATTGTGAAATGGGCGTGACCACGCCCACATATAAATATGGCAGAATGCCGTTATATCTCTTGAACGAATTGGTCTAAAAGAGTAAAAATTTGTAAATGTGAAATTGAATGAAAATTAAATCTTTTTCGATTAAAAAGTGGGCGGGGACACGCCTTCAAACAGTTGATATAAATCGAAGGTGCAGGGTATGTCGTAGTCGAATACTGTCGACTTCAATCCTTACTGGTTTTTGTTGTGTTTTCGATCGAATTGAATTTTCGTTTCGATTTCAATTTTCTTTTGTTTTGATTTTTTTTATACCCTGTACACACACTGTGTATCAGGGTATATTAAATTTGTTTGAGACGGTTTGTATGTAACGCAAAGAAGGAGGGGAGGGGGACCCTATAAAGTATATATATTCCTGATCAGGATGACAAGACGAATTGATATAGCCCTGTCTGTCCGTCCGTCCGTCCGTCCTCACCAATGGTTCTCGAAAACTATAAGAGCTAGAGACTTGAAATTTAGTGGATAGACTCGTGAGGTCAAACGCTAGATCAAGTTTGAAGGATTTTTTGCCACGCCCACTAGTCCCGAATGGGACTAGGAAACTATGATAGGTAGAACCGAAATTCCTTCAAATGTCAATTCTGTTATTCATTGCGCAGATCACGTTTAGTTTGTTTTCCCCTGTAAGACTTGTAAATCTTAAAAAAGTCGTATTTTCTCGGTAGTCTTATGATATACATAGGAACACCAAATTTGGAGTACAAATTTAAAATGCTTATATCTCGTGAACCATATAACTTACAAAAATGATATTTGGTGTGGTGTTCTCTTGGGAAAGAATGTATCAAGATTCAATAATAATATGGGCGTGGCCACGCTTACATCTTGGCAAAGTAGAATAACATTATATCTCTGGAACCAACTGGTCTAAAAGAGTAAAAATTAGTATATATGATATTGAATAAAAATTAAATCTGATTCGATGAAAAAGTGGGCGAGTAACGTCTTCAAACAGTCGTTACAAATTGAAGGTGCAGGGTATATCGAAGTCGAGCACTCACTTGTCAATGTCTCAAAATTCTTTAAATCAATTGGATAAAGCGCCCCATAGACCACTGCATCTTTTGTCAGAACAGAAAATGATTTCGGTAATAATTCGTGAAAATCGCTCAAATTATATTTTCTTAACTCCTCAATTGTCTGATCAGAGTAGGTAAGATTAAATTATATAAACGAGTTGTCATTTTGGATTGTTGTTATTTTGTTATTATTGAGAAAATGAAAAAAACTGAGACGTATGGACCAGCTAATTCGTTCGCTGAGAAGCAAGCTAAATATTACAAATCTGTTATAAAAATTCAGCAACAAATGCGCAAAGGCAGTTGGACTTATTTGTGTCGTCATCCAGAGGTGAAATTTTATTTTTAACTATTTTTCGAAACTTGTAATTTTTTTTACCAGTCATGAGGAATATTTTTTTTAAAGCTGTAATTTTTTTACGCAGATACGAGCTATAATTCGCGTTATACTTAATCAAGCTATAAATGAAAATCCGGTGGATGTGTTCCAATTCGCAGCTGATCTTTTTAATTGCAACAATACGAATACACTAGTATCCATGGTAAAATAAGTTCATGCATTATTCAGAATCTATGCTAAATATTTAGTTTTTAGGTAAATGAACAGTTAAAACGTGTTAACGATCAATTAAAAAAAGGCTGTTGGAGTGAATTTGATGGTGGAATGTTTTTCACAGAGAGTAGTGGGTCTCTGCGGACTGGTTCTTCAAGTACCATTCGTGAGAATCCCCTCTTGGCGATTGCTCTTATTGACAAGTCTGATGAATGTAAAATTTGATCGTTTGTGCAAGGCTAGTGAACTAATTGTGGCTTGTTGGAAAACAAATATTATTTACATTTTCAAAATAAATTGATGTGTCACCATTGTTTTCTAATGTACGATTCGATTAGTTACTGATACTTAACAATTTGAGGAAATGTTGCATATAGCCCAGGATTGAGTCCTTTAACACTTTGTCACAATTGCGTTATTTCCTAAGTTTCCGTCTTGTTAAACATATATGTATATACATGAATTGTAGTGTGAGCTTGTCGCTTTAACTGTTATTTTTGCTAAATTTGGTATCTTTCGCTTGTTATCCCTATCGGACTTTTCACCGTGAAAAACGTACAATTTCACAGTTCTTTTTTCATGAAGAACTACCTGAAAATTTGTGAAATTTTCTTTTCATTTTAACATTGAGTGTCCTAGGCCTGTAACTGTTCTTTTAGAATGTTTTTTCATTTGGATTTTCACGTAGATTTATCTGGTTGACTTGCTTCGGATTTCATTTCAAGGCTAAATTTCATGTAGTTTTTGTTTAGCTCAATGAATAGTGTATTGCACTCTTAAGCCAAAGGCCGCGGGTTCAAATCCCAGCTATGCCAAGTCAAAAACTTTTTATACCCTGCATATACAGTGTGTCAGAGTATATTAAGTTTGTTTGAACGAAATGTATGTAACGCACAGAAGGAGGGGAGGGCGACCCCATAAAGTATATATATTCTTGATCAGGACGACAAGAGAAATTGATTGAGCCATGTCCGTCTGTCCGTCTGTAGTCACCAATGGATCTCGGAAACTGTAAGAGCAAGAGACTTGAAATTTGGAGGGTAGACTCGTGATGCTTGGCAGCAGATCAAGTTTATTTTTTTTTGTGCCACGCCCACTCCTTCCCGCCCATCCAGCCCCAACAACTTTTTTAAATCGCTATAACTCGATTATCCAAAGAGATAGAAACATGAAAGTCGGTATGTAGACTTAGTATGAGTGGCTCTACAAAACTGCATACCACAAAATCCCCCCCCCCTCTTTTTCATTTCCCCTCCCCCAGTTATTTTCTGTAAATTGCTATATCGCCAAAATTAACAAAGGTATGAACCTGAAATTTTGTATACAAGCTCAGTGATAATACATCTTAAAAACTGCATACCACGAATTTGCCTTATTTTTGATGGCTACCCCTCAGAGACCTACAAACTTAAATTTTTGAACACTATTTGAATAGGCGACGTCAGATCAATATGTTTTTGTAGATTGAGGGTGTGGCACCGCCTACCATGTGTGCAGGGTATTATATTGTCGAGTATACTCGACTATACCGCCCTTACTGGTTTTTTTCTTGTAATATAAAGGAATACTTATAATTAAACAATTGTTTAAAACAAAACCAATGCATCCAAAAACCAGTAAGGGCGGTATAGTTGAGTATTCTCAACTATATAATACCCTGTACACACACCTATGTTGATAACACGTTAAACATTCGCCGACAGCAAAAGCAGTGTACCACGATATGGTTTGTGTATTTGCTAATAGTGAAGCAGGGCTCACAGTGCAATGTTGCCATTAGATGGCGCTTTAGTACGGGTTTTGTTACAAAGCATTGCTGCAAAATTTTTGTGTGTTGGTCTTTGCGAGGAAAGTGGTAGTTTGTTGTATGCAGTTTTAAAAAGGTATGTTATCTGAGTTTGCATACAAAATTTCAGCATTGTATTCTTTATACTTTAGGAGATACAGCAATTTTAAGAAAAAAATGACCTTTTGTTGTGCTCGATGGGCGGGAAGGAATGGGCGTGGCAAAAATTCGGTTTTTGTACGGTTTTTGTTACAAATAGGATAAAGCAGTGTTCAAAGCGCAATTTATGCCAAATTTCAACTTGTTTGTCTTTGCGTTGTCACACAGCGTAAAAAATGAAAGTTTGTGGTATGCAGTTTTAAAAAGGTATGTTTACTGAGTTTGCATACAAAATTTCAGCATTGTATCTATTATAGTTTAGGAGATACAGCAATTTTCAGAAAACAACTTTTTGAGGGGAAACGAAGGGGAGGGGGAAAAAATGTGGTATGCAGTTTTGTAGAGCTATACATACTGAGTCTACATACTCATTTTCATGTTTCTAACTCATCAGGTTTTCGAGCTACAGCCTTTTGAAAAAATGGGTGGTGCTCGATGGGCGGGAAGGAGTGGGCTTGGCAAAAAATCCTTCAAACTTGATCTAGCGTTTGACCTCACGAGTCTATCCACCAAATTTCAAGTCTCTAGCTCTTATAGTTTTCGAGAACCATTGGTGAGGACGGACGGACGGACGGACGGACGGACGGACAGACAGGGCTATATCAAATCGTCTTGTCATCCTGATCAAGAATATATATACTTTATAGGGTCCCCCTCCCCTCCTTCTATGCGTTACATACAAACCGTCTCAAACAAACTTAATATACCCTGATACACAGTGTGTGTACAGGGTATAATTAAAACAAAAATTGGAATTCCAACCATGCCATAGATGTGTAATTTATATTTTTATACCCTGTACACAAACTGTGTATCAGGGTATATTAAGTTTGTTTGAGACGGTTTGTGTGTAACGCATAGAAGGAGGGGAGGGGGACCCTATAAAGTATATATATTCTTGATCAGGATGACAAGACGAATTGATATAGCCCTGTCTGTCCGTCCGTCCGTCCGTCCTCACCAATGGTTCTCGAAAACTATATGAGCTAGAGACTTGAAATTTAGTGGATAGACTCGTGAGTTCAAACGCTAGATCTCCTTCCCGCCCATCGAGCACCACCCATTTTTTCAAAAGGCTGTAGCTCGAAAACCTGATGAGTTAGAAACATGAAAATGAGTATGTAGACTCAGTATGTATAGCTCTACAAAACTGCATACTACATTTTTCCCCCTCCCCTTCGTTTCCCCTCAAAAAGTTGTTTTCTTAAAATTGCTGTATCTCCTAAACTATAAGAAATACAATGCTGAAATTTTGTATGCAAACTTAATTTTTAACGCTGTGTGACAACGCAAAGACAAACAAGTTGAAATTTGGCATAAATTGCGCTTTGAACACTGCTTTATCCTATTTGTAACAAAAACCGTATTTAACACTGCGAAAACTATTAAAGCTAGAGACTTGAAATTTGGAAGATAGACTCGAGTGGTCGAACACTAGATCAAGTTTGAAGGAATTTTTGCCACGCCCATTCCTTCCCGCCCATCGAGCACAACAAAAGGTAATTTTTTTTTTTCTTAAAATTGCTGTATCTCCTAAAGTATAAAGAATACAATGCTGAAATTTGGTATGCAAATTCAGGTAACATACCTTTTTAAAACTGCATACAACAAACTACCACTTTCCCCGCAAAGACCAACATACTAAAATTTTGCAGCAATGCTTTGTAACAAAATCCGTACTAAAGCGCCATCTAATGGCAACATTGCACTGTGAGCCCTGCCTCACTATTAGCAAATACACAAACCATATCGTGGTACACTGCTTTTGCTGTCGGCGAATGTTTAACGTGTTATCAACATAGGTGTGTGTACAGGATATTATATAGTTGAGAATACTCAACTATACCGCCCTTACTGGTTATTTGTTATTATCATGAAAATTAGCTTTGAAATGTGATACTATTATTGAGAACTGACACTCATTACACTGAAATTACCATACATATACAAACTTTCCGTGGTGGCTGGGAGTTGAACCCGGTGTCAACGTCCAAATATCTATGTTTTCAGCTCGAACAACTGAGCTACCAGTCCGCGCGAAAAGAGTATGGTTGTTTCTAATGAAAGCAAAACTAATATAGGCTAACTTGATAGCGTTTCTTCGAGAATATTCTTACAAGTTTCCTTTCGAATTTCAATCTCCAAAAGAACAGTGCCAAACACACTGAATAAAGGAAGGAACATTTTCATGTATCAGTTTTTTTAGCTTTGTAAAGTAACGTAGATGTTTTCTTATATGGCGAAGTAGGCTTTGAATTTTTTTGGAATTTCATGAAATGTATGCAAACACACTGAGTATAGAAGCGACATTTTCATGAATCGCTACTTTTCACCCTTACAGATTAACGTATATGTTTACGTTATCTGAAAAAATCGTCTTCGGGCTATTTCCTATATTCTAAAAGAACTGTGAAAAACCCACTTAGCTTAGAAGCTACGTTTTCATGTATCGGTGCCGTTTAACCTTCTAAAATAACGTAGATGACTGCTTCATAGTGGTTTTTGCCATATTGGCACACTGAAAACTAGATCAGTGATTTTTTCCATTTAGAAAGAACGGTGAAAAACTTGCTTATTTTTGTCACTAAGTTACTGAAGGTCTGGCTGGGATACCCTGTACCTTATGGATCAAGGGTATATTAGTATTGTGCGCATCGACAATGTATGTAATACCTTAAAAAAGACATTTCCGACTATACAAAGTATATATATTCTTGATCAGTATCGAAAAAGAAGTCGATTTAGGCATGTCCGTCTGTCCGTCCGTCTGTATGAACGCGTCGATCTCGAAAACTATAATAGATAGAACCAAAATTGTTTCGCAGGTCGATTCTGTTATTCATTACGCATTACCCTTTTTGACCTAGTTTAGGGATGACGGGCAAATGACTGGAGCAACATCGGGAAAGAACTTACAAAAGTCGGTTCTCAATTAGCTCGGCTGTCTTTTGAGATAGGAACACCAAATTTGGAGTGTATATAGCTGACTGAAACCCCAAGAGGATACATTAAAAAAATGGGCGTGGCCATGCCCATATATAGAAATAATTTGATACGCTTATATCTCAAGAACCATACCACCTACAAGAATGAAACTTTGCATACATGATATTGGAATGGAGTATAACAAGATTCAATTGTGAAATGGGCGTGACCACGCCCACATATAAATATGGCAGAATGCCGTTATATCTCTTGAACGAATTGGTCTAAAAGAGTAAAAATTTGTAAATGTGAAATTGAATGAAAATTAAATCTTTTTCGATTAAAAAGTGGGCGGGGACACGCCTTCAAACAGTTGATATAAATCGAAGGTGCAGGGTATGTCGTAGTCGAATACTGTCGACTTCAATCCTTACTGGTTTTTGTTGTGTTTTCGATCGAATTGAATTTTCGTTTCGATTTCAATTTTCTTTTGTTTTGATTTTTTTTATACCCTGTACACACACTGTGTATCAGGGTATATTAAGTTTGTTTGAGACGGTTTGTATGTAACGCAAAGAAGGAGGGGAGGGGGACCCTATAAAGTATATATATTCCTGATCAGGATGACAAGACGAATTGATATAGCCCTGTCTGTCCGTCCGTCCGTCCGTCCTCACCAATGGTTCTCGAAAACTATAAGAGCTAGAGACTTGAAATTTAATGGATAGACTCGTGAGGTCAAACGCTAGATCAAGTCTGAAGGATTTTTTGCCACGCCCACTCCTTCCCGCCCATCGAGCACCACCCATTTTTTCAAAAGGCTGTAGCTCGAAAACCTGATGAGTTAGAAACATGACAATGAGTATGTAGACTCAGTATGTATAGCTTTACAAAACTGCATACTACATTTTTTCCCCCTCCCCTTCGTTTCCCCTCAAAAAGTTGTTTTTTAAAATTACTGTATCTCCTAAACTATAAGAGATACAATGCGGAAATTTTGTATGCAAACTTCATTTTTAACGCTGTGTGACAACGCAAAGACAAACAAGTTGAAATTTGGCATAAATTGCGCTTTGAACACTGCTTTATCCTATTTGTAACAAAAACCGTATTTAACACTGCGAAAACTATTAGAGCTAGAGACTTGAAATTTGGAAGATAGACTCGTGTGGTCGAACACTAGATCAAGTTTGAAGGAATTTTTGCCACGCCCATTCCTTCCCGCCCATCGAGCACAACAAAAGGTCATTTTTTTCTTAAAATTGCTGTATCTCCTAAAGTATAAAGAATACAATGCTGAAATTTTGTATGCAAACTCAGTTAACATACCTTTTTAAAACTGCATACAACAAACTACCACTTTCCCCGCAAAGACCAACACACTAAAATTTTGCAGCAATGCTTTGTAACAAAATCCGTACTAAAGCGCCATCTAATGGCAACATTGCACTGTGAGCCCTGCCTCACTATTAGCAAATACACAAACCATATCGTGGTACACTGCTTTTGCTGTCGGCGAATGATTAACGTGTTATCAACATAGGTGTGTGTACAGGGTATTATATAGTTGAGAATACTCAACTATACCGCCCTTACCTTATGGTACAAGGGTATATTAGTTTTGTGCGCATCGACAATGTATGTAACACCTTAAAGGAGACATTTCCGACTATACAAAGTATATATATTCTTGATCAGTATCGAAAGGAGAAGTCGATTTAGCCATGTCCGTCTGTCCGTCCGTCTGTATGAACGCGTCGATCTCGGAAACTATAATAGATAGAACCGAAATCTTTTCGCAGTTCGATTCTGTTATTCATTACGCAGATCAAGTTTATTTTGTTTAACCCTTTTTTGACTTAGTTTAGTGGTGAGGGGCAAATGACTGGAGTAACCTCGGGTAAAAACTTACTAAAGTCGTATTTTCTGGGTTGTCTTTTGAGATAGGAACACCAAATTTGGTGTGTATATAGCTGACTCAAACCCCAAGAGGATAGAATAAAAAAATGGGCGTGGCCACACCCCCCATATAATAAAAATTTGTAACGCTTATATCTCAAGAACCATAAAACCTACAAGAATGAAATTTTGCATATATGCTATTGGAATTGAATATAACATGATTCAATTACAAAATGGGCGTTGCTACGCCCACAAATAGAAAAACGTTGTATCTCTGGAACCAATTGGTCTAAAAGTGTAAAAAAAGGTATGTGTGATATTAAATGAAAATGAAATCTATTTTGACGAAAAAGTGGGCGTGGCCACGCCTTCAAACAGTCGTTACTAATTGAAGGTACAGGGTATGTCGGAGTCGATTACTGTCGACTCCAATCCTTACTGGTTTTTATTTGAAATATTTGAAATTTGCAACCGCCAAATCGCGAAATTTCCCTGCCAAAATAATGTACCCTTTTTGAACCGGTTATACTGTCGAAATTTGGTCATTCTTCGTTCGCACGACATTCATGGGACAAACGTCGCACAGTGGGGCTTTCTGAGTTTTTGCATTGCAAAAATCATATCTTCTGAACGAATAAAGATAATTGCATGAAGTAAGTTTTGTTCAAAAGTAAGCCATCGCTCAATTGGTTTTCCATTTTTTATAAACTTTGAGATTTGCGAATGTATACAGTATATATATTCTTGATCTGTATGACAGGCCGAGTTGATATAGCCATGTCCGTCCGCCCGTGTGTATGTCTATCAGTATTTATACAATATCTCCCACAATTTTGAAGTTATCGACCTGAAATTTTATACAGAGTCTTCTTTTCTGTGCGATCAACTCATATGTCGGAATCGCCATGATCGGACTATTGGAACTGGTAGCCCCCATACGAAATGAAGAAGAAAAACGAACAAAACTTGAATCGTTGTATGGAAAACTTTTTTGTTTTTGAAGATAGACGGCTGAAATTTCGCAACTAGGTAACTAGGTTTAAGGTAGCCAGACCAAATGTCTGAAAGTTTCAATGAGATTGGACAACTGGAACTGGTACCTGCAACACGAAATGAAGAAGAGGAAGAGACGCAGATTTAAGTCGTTGTATGGAAAACTTTTATGATTTTCAACATAGAGGGCTGAAATTTAAAAGGTAGTCTTCCTACGTACTCAGGCCAATTGTCTATAAGTATCATTGTAATCGAACCACTGGAACTGGCACCTCCCATACAAAATGTAGGAAATTAAGACATTTTACTTCCTTTACACCGTCTACGATCAATTTTACCCACTAGCAGCATTGCAAAATACAACAGGTTGCTTCCTATGACAACATTTGTTCACTTTATTAACATTTTAAGGCTGTTACAGAGAAACTATTTACTTTGCAATCTTCTTCTTATAGCTGCGGCAGCGAGTTTTTTGCATATTTTTGTGCGAGGTCGCGATCGTATTTTCGCTATAAATATGAAGACGTGGCAGAATGCAATTTTGTGCATTTTTGGTTTTTGTCCACTAAAGTTGAAAAACACCTTAAAAATAGATTGTTCGAAAAACAGCTCCATCTAGAAAACTACACATGCTAAAGACTTGGTGTTTATAGTATAACACTATAATATGGCTACCTAAGAATATAAATCAATTCGATAATGATTCGAGTTATAATTTTGTTTTTATTCCAACTCAAAGATGCCAAATTTTCAAAAAAATGAGTATGTTATTGAAAGTTGAAAAAAAGGTCAACTTTGAGTGCGCATATCTTCCAAACTATAATTCCGATTTCTTTAATGTTAATATTTCCTTAATCTGTGAAAAATTCTCTATCGGGCATATTCTTTTGTTTTGTCGAAAGCGTTCATGAAATTTCTGATTTTTGCAAGCTGAATGTATCTAAGGCCCCTCTGTGCGTCGGTGAAGAGATGTTGGGTGGAGGACGTCGCGGTGGAGGACATCACGGTAGAGGTCGAGGTGGGGGTCGAGGTGGACGCGGTGGAGGTGGAAGGAGTTTTAAGCTGAACTCCAAGCAACGAAGGCTCAAGCGTCAGGCTAAAGCCCGAAAATTATTAAAAGCTCAACAGCCGCAACAAATGCAAGCCTCTACCTCCAACGCAATCATTAATAGAGATAGAGGAAGAGCAGCAGCAGAAGCTGCAGCAGCAAAAGCAGCGGAAGCAGGATGCATTTACAGAAGAGGAGGAAGACCTGATGGATTTTGATTAATATAAATCAAAATTCATCAGGCCTTTCTCCTCTTATATTTTAGTCTGTTTTATGTTTTTTGAATTTCAATTGATTTTATATATTGATTTTGTTTTTATACTTTTCACGTATGTGAAATCTATAATATAAAAATGAATCGCAAAATGTGTTGGTAAGCGCATAACTCAACAACGCCTGGACCAATTTGGCCAATTCTTTTTTTTAAATGTTCGTTAAAGTTCAAAGATGGTTTTTACGGCGAGAAAAATTCAAATAATTGCCGGAAAAACCCTAAAAACAGACCTTTTCTTTTTCCCATACAAACTTGCGACGTCGCAAGCATTAAACGTAACATGCTATGCTTCTTCTTATACGTCAGTATTGTTATGTGCAGAGAGTATAAAAATATAACAAGAGACCGAAGGCCTCTCACGCTAAGCTTTCGGGTTTTGGAGATCCCGAATAGATAACTGGCGGAAAACTGTGCGACAGAGACGGAATGAGAAATGTATATATTTGACTCGCTCAGCCTGGAATTGTTTACATTTTTCCTATTTTGTTTACTTTTGAGATGTTGCCACGTTTCATTTGCTTGTGCGGCGTGGACATTTGTCTTGATTTTCATTTTTATATTTTGTAAGTCCGGACGGACATTTCATATTCAATTATTTCAGCATATTTTTAGATCTAATGAAAATAATGACTTTTTAAACATATTCTAATTGTTTATATCAAAATTTTATATTTTTCATCATATTTTTATTAACATGCCAATATAAATAAAATTCTAAAATTTGCAAAATAAAAATTTTTATAAGCAAAGCTTTCATCTGCATTTTCATTTATCAAAATCAAATATCATCCATCATAAACATTTTTCGCTTCTATAGTCTGAATATAGTCAAACAATTCAAATTTTATACTGATGGTAACAGGATCACATGAAACTAAGTAGCAGAACAATACATTTTGCATTTCCTAAATTGTTAGCTTATGGCTGAGACGGGTAAAGGGGTACATGTGTGTGACAAGGCCACGCACAGGAGTCAAATATCAATTTCTGGATAAGGGAACGTACCCAAATTACGTGACCCATTTTTGACACTTTTTTAACCCCCTCCCCCCCTCGGTGACCATCCGTAGTGTATGCCAAGACCCCCTCCCTCCCTACTACTTTTCACGTAGTAGTTTATAAATATGGTTTATGTAATTCTTTGCAAACAGAGAGTTAAAAAAGCACTATATTTGAACATAGTTCAAAACATTTAAAAATTCAAATTCAACAAATTCAATAGATGATATTGACCACGTGACAAAACTCTAAGACCCTCCCCCGCCCTAGTAACCAAGAGTGATGTTTTTAAGAACTCCCTCACCCCCCTAAATCGGTCACGTAATTTGGGTACGTTCCCTAAGCAGGGAAAGTGTGTAAAGCACAAAACCGGTTTGGCTCGTGTGACTGATCTATGATGCGAAGTGCGAAGAGGCAGGGAGGTCGCCAACAACAAACAACAAATACAATACAACAACAAAAGCAAAGAACATTTTCATTCTTCATATTGTCGAAAAATAACCAGCGACAACAAAAACAATACGCACATACTTATATGCTCCACTTCACCCTTTCTCTACATTGCTTTGATTTTCGGCTAGCGCAAAGTTTTAGCAACAACAATGACAATGCGTATACATTTATATACTCCACTTCACCCTTTATCTACATTTGCATTGACTGCCTTGATCGCAGTCCTAACAAATACAATACGCACACACTTATTGCTCCACTACACCCTTTCACACATATGCATTGACTTTGGTTGTGGAACAGAGGGAGTAAGTGTGTGTGGGTAACTTGCTTTTGCTATGATTTTTTGATATTTTGTGTGTAATTTGCTATTTGTTATTTCTTTGACTTTTTGATATTATTGTCCTTCCTGACATTTCTGATCGCCTAGTAGCATGAATCAATTTGCTTAGTAAAATTGAATAGCGAATACTTTTGATCTGCAAAGAAACCATATTTCGCCTTCTTATTTCAATTCAAAATCAAATTAAACGCATATAAAAATATTATATTTTTTTAAATTAATTAATTCTTTATTATCCCAAAACATTCTTATAGCTTATAATAACAATAATAATATGCAAATCTACAGAGTTAAGCTTAGTCTAAATGTAATTTATTCGCAATAAGCATGAATAACTAAATACATATAAGTACACATTATGCCGACGGCACTTGATCAGTGCAATTATTTAATTTTCATTCTTAAAATCAAAACTCACAATATGTACATACATGCCCGCCCTACTTCTTCTTTTGTCCTCACTTTCATTGAACACAAGAAGGATCGTTTCTTAGCAACCACGCATACATGCCACATGCCACTTCACCTCTTGCCAACAAAATTTGTTTATGAAATTTGGCAACAAGGCTGGAAGTTCATTCATAAACTCCACTAAATTCCCAATTATAGTAATTGTCTGTCCGTCGTCGTTAGAGCGAGCCAAACACACATTCGTTTTGTTGTCTCTGTCGCGACAAAACTTTTCCGCTGGTTATTAGTAACAATTATTTTTTGAAAGCTTAGCGTGAGAGGCCTTCGGTCTCTTGTTATATTTTAATACTCTCTGGTTTCATGTGATCCTGTTACCATCAGTATAAAATTTGAATTGTTTGACTATATTCAGACTATAGAAGCGAAAAATGTTTATGATGGATGATATTTGATTTTGATAAATGAAAATGCAGATGAAAGCTTTGCTTATAAAAATTTTTATTTTGCAAATTTTAGAATTTTATTTATATTGGCATGTTAATAAAAATATGATGAAAAATATAAAATTTTGATATAAACAATTAGAATATGTTTAAAAAGTCATTATTTTCATTAGATCTAAAAATATGCTGAAATAATTGAATATGAAATGTCCGTCCGGACTTACAAAATATAAAAATGAAAATCAAGACAAAAGTCCACGCCGCCCAAGCAAATGAAACGTGGCAACATCTCAAAAGTAAACAAAATAGGAAAAATGTAAACAATTCCAGGCTGAGCGAGTCAAATATATACATTTCTCATTCCGTCTCTGTCGCACAGTTTTCCGCCAGTTATCTATTCGGGATCTCCAAAACCCGAAAGCTTAGCGTGAGAGGCCTTCGGTCTCTTGTTATATTTTTATACTCTCTGGTTCACAGTATCAACACTGTCAACAGTTTAGTTGAATAAGAGAGTAAGTGTTTGTTCTCTGCTTTTGCTTGCCTATGCATACTCAAAATTTTTCGCTCACACGAATTACTTTGACTTTGTTTACGAGTTCAACCAAATCATTGCCTCTCCACACCACACGATTTGCGTGCGAAAGTATTCGTACAGATAGTGTGCGTATTGATTCTGATGCGTGTAGCACACGAATCGTTTAAAAGAGAGAGGATAATTTTTCGTTTAGTGTGCACTCGTGCAGGGCTCTAATACCCAGTTATATTTTAATACTCTCTGGGACAGACACTTTCTACACCACGGGAATTTAGTTGAAATTATGAATGAAGTTCCAGCTCCGTTGACAAATTTCATAATCAACTCTTGTTTACGAAAAGTGATGGCAAAGATGAAGTGGGGTGTGGGCATGTTTGCAAGGTTGCTGAAAAATTTTTCTTACTTTATTCAAAGAAAGGATGGACAAAAAAAGAATTAGGGCGGGCATGTACACATTTTGAGTTTTGATTTTAAGAATGAAAATAAAATAATTGGACTGATCAAGTGCCGTCGGCTTAAAATGTATTTAGTTATTCATGCTTCGCACAGAAGGTGGGGAGGGGGACCCCAAAAAGTATATATATTCTTGATCAGGATGACAGAAGAAATTGATTGAGCCATGTCCGTCCGTCTGTCCGTCCGTCCTCACCAACGGTTCTCAGAAACTATAAGAGCTAGAGACTTGAAATTTGGTGGGTAGACTCGTGATGCTCGGCAGCAGATCAAGTTTAAATGGTTTTGTGCCACGCCCACTCCTTCCCACCCATCCAGCACCGCCCACTTTTTGAAAACGCTGTAACTCGAACATCCACAGAGTTAGAAACTTGAAAGTCGGTATGTAGTCTCAGTATAAGTAGCTCTACAAAACTGCATACCACAATTTTTCCCCCTTCACTTCATTTTCCCACCCCCTGTTGTTTTCTTAAAAATGCTATATCTGCGAAACTATTGAAGGTACAAGTCTGATGTTTTGTATACAAGCTCAGTAAATATATATCTTTAAAACTGCGTACCACAAATTTCCCCCCTCTTTGATTGTTACCCCTCAGAGACCAACAAATTGAAATTTTTAATAAATTCCACTTTACTTTACTTAAAGTTACTACATCTTTCAAACTATAATAGGTACACACATGAAAGTCGGTACGTAGACTTAGTATGTATAGATCTACAAAACTGCATTCCCCAATTTTTACCCCTCCCCTTCTTTTCCACTCCCCCAGTTGTTTTCTTAGAAATGCTATATCTCCGAAACTATTAAAGGTACAAGCCCTCAATCACCCACAAACTCAAAACTTTTGTAAATTCCACATTTTTTGGCCGTTTTTCTTGATATTTTGAACGATATTTGATCAGTGGTGTCAAATCAATATGTGTTTGTAGAGTGAGGGTGTGGCACCGCCTACTATGTGTACAGGGTATTATATAGTTGAGAATACTCAACTATACCGCCCTTACTGGTCTGGATTGAATTTCTCTTTATCTTAATATCTTATATACTAAGTTTCATTGTTTTAGCTCATTGCATCCTGAGATAAGAAAATTTTAAATTTTTGTTATAAGTAGGCGTTGCCATGCCTAATTTTTGATCACAATAGTTTTTCTGTAATAAAATTGGAGGATCTGTGCAACATTTCAGGTCGATGGTTTCAAAACAATAAAAAGGAAAATTTACGTGTCTGAGAAATATGTATATTACAGATATTTTCACACTCTTGCTAAATCTCTGACAATTTTCTCAGTGATGCATTAAAACAATTCAATATTTTACATGTTTTCATTAATAAATCTGCGTTTAAAAAACCCTTCCCAAATCAACTAAATTTTTTAAACTGGAAAACAATTGGTGTAAAGCCTCGCCAATCTGCTTGTATCAAGTTTCGAAGATTGAGAAGTACATTCGAATGAAATTGTTGAAATAATTTTAAACCTATAATTTATATGAAGTTGTATTTGAAATGGTTAAAAAAAAGTCGTAAAATAGTAAATTTTAAGAAAATATTATTTGGGCAAGTTGGAATGTGTACATTTTTGAATGCATAAATGCGAAGAAGAAGAATTAATTCAAATGTGCAGAGTGTTTCCCGAAGAACTGAGTCAAGTTAACTACCAATGCTCCAATGTGTGGAATCTACTTGACTTTATTTATTCCACATATAATTTATTATAAGTGTTCACTTTTGGAATATTTTGAATTTGCAAATTAATTGTTTTCATTTGCTAATCACAGCAATGGAAAGAGTATGACTGTCAATTACAAAATTGAACGTACATAATTGTGAGGACGCGAATTGCAGATGAATTCGTGGCTCATATATTATGAAGCTGATTAGCGACGTTGTTTAGGCACGCTAAGTCAAGGTCAACAACAAACACAATGTATAAGTTCAGACAGTGTCATAAGTAGCAACAACCACACTGTGCTTGCTTACGCCGAAAATAGCAACAACAAGAGTTGTTATAATATTTGGAGTCAGGTTAGTTGTTGTTGCATATGCGCCAGATGGCGAAAGTGACGGTTGAAGAGGAATGCCAAAATTACAACTAAGCATGTTGTTGTTGTTGTTTTTTTTCTATGACTACTAAATTTATGACTACAGACTGTCATTCTATATTTTATTTCATTCTCTCGCAGGCTAAATCATATAAATGTATAGTCTGTCTCTATTTTCACGTCGTTTCATCGAGTTTTAAATCGCACCAATGCTAAAGAAGTTTCACTTCCAAAAGAAAAAAAGGCAAAAAGATATGAACAGTGAAAAGTGAAGAAATCAGAAACCAGCTTTGCTGAAACTTATATTTTATTTATTTATTTATTTATTTAATTTAGTAACAAATTTCTGTTATTTAGGTTATAGTAAAAATAAAAAAAAGTTATAAAAAACAAAAATAATAAAATAATACAATAATATATAGGTACGTATAACAAATAATATATAGGTACGTATAAAAAATACAAAATAATATAAATTGAAAAAAAACTTCATTATTAGAGAAGAGAAAAAAAAATAATAATATAATATGAAGAAAAATACATATAATATAATTAATACAAAATAAGTGATAGAGAAAAAAAAAAAAAAAAACTTCATTTATAAGAAGGTAAAAAAAAAAATGCGAAATGATAAATTAATTCTAAGAAGTCTCTGACCCGGTGGGGGAAATTGATTTGCATAATGCAAGCTGTGCCCCTGCTCACAGCCATTTGTGGTCAGAGACTTACGTTGAAAAGAGCGCCATCATTCCATTGAGAAACCGAAGTTGCTGCTCCCTTCCAGACTCCCGTAGGTGGCGAAGAACAGTAGAGTTTAGTGTCGTGAGAGAGATTTCAGGTGAGAGGACGGTGTATAGATTATTGTAATTCATACATAGTACGCGAAACGGATCATGAAGGGCGTAGTTAGTTGTGCATCTTTGCAAAACTAAAGGAACAAAGTTTCTTGTAGTGCGACGTGGGACGCTGAAGCTTATCTGACTGAGAAGGTCTGAAGAATCAATTAAACCTAGAATCAATTTATGAAGAAAAACAGCCCCTAAAGCAATCCTGCGATGAGCTAGAGATGGAAGGTCAATGAGAAGGAGCCTGTCATGGTACGACGGTAACCTGGTATTAGGATTCCAGTTGAGGCCACGAAGCGCAAAGAGAAGAAATTGCTTCTGAACTGACTCGATTCGATCTTGATGTTTTTTGTATTGTGGAGACCAAACGCAACAACAATACTCGAGAAGAGGACGTACAAGCGAAGTAAAAAGAAGTTTGGTGATAAAAGAGTCATTGAATTCTTTAGACCAGCGTTTAATGAATCCAAAAACACCTTTCGCCTTATTAACGACAGTTGAGACTTGTTGTATGAAGCAGAGTTTAGGATCAAAGAGGACACCTAGGTCGTTAAAAATAGAGACACGTTCTAGTTGGACGTTATCAATCGAGTAAGTAAACAAGTGAGGTTTACTACGATGATAAGTCATAAACTTACACTTAGAACAGTTGAGCAAAAGCAAATTTAGTGAACACCAAGAATGCAAAGAGTTAAGATCAGCCTGCAGTAGGCCATGAGTATCAGGTTCCTTGAAAGAAAGACACAATTTAACATCATCGGCATACATGAGTACCCGAGAGTATGATATAGATAGGGGGAGATCGTTAATGAAAAGATTAAACAAGAGGGGACCAATATGACTGCCTTGGGGGACACCAGAAGTAACTTGAACAAGGTCGGACTCGGTAGCTCTAAACAACACCTTTTGAGTTCTATTTGTTAAATAGGACCTAATCCAAATTAGAAGATTCGGCGGGAAACCCAATAGGTTCAATTTGAGTAAAAGCAAATCATGGTTAACCGAGTCAAAGGCTTTACTGAAGTCTGTATATATGACATCGGTTTGGAAGTGGTTGACAAAACCATGGTTTACCAATCCAGTAAATTCAAGAAGGTTAGTACAAGCTGACCTCATTTTTAAAAACCCATGCTGAGAAGGTGACATGACCGATTTGCAGAAATGTTGCATGCTTGGAATAATGATTTTCTCAAAAAGCTTAGGAATCGCCGATAATTTAGATATGCCCCTATAATTGGTGACATCTGATTTATTTCCTGTTTTATGGAGAGGAATAATGAAAGATTCCTTCCAAATAGGGGGAAACGAAGAATTGAGCAGCGATAACTTAAACATTTTCAGTAAAGGCTTACATAGAGATTTTGCACACCCTTTAAGCACACAACTAGGGACATTGTCAGGGCCAGGAGAAAAAGAATTTTTTATGGTTATCAAATTTTTTAAGACAGATTCTTCATCCAATACGAGGGAACCACAGCCGTTGATAGGATTTATCGGATACGGATATGAGGTTCCCGAAAATATTGTAGAAGAATAAGTCGTTTTGAAGAACCTAGCAAACAAATTTGCAATTCCCGAGTCATCACTAGCCTCATTTACATCAAGGAAAAATGACGAAGGGTATAAAGCCGTCCTGCGCTTTGAATTAACAAATTTGTAAAACGTTTTAGGGTCCCGCGAGAATTGAATTTTACATCTATTAAGGTAACTATTGTAACAAATAGTATTGAGCGAAAAAAATTTAGATCGAGCAACTGAGTATTTAGAAAAGTCAGACAGCAAACCAGACGTTTTGAATTTTTTATAGAGTCTGGACTTAACATTTTTATACTTTTCACTTATGTGAAATAGTATATTAACTTTGTCACGGAGTTTGTAACAGATCGAAATATTAATTTCCGACTATATAAAGTATATATATTCTTGAACAGGACGACAAGACGAGTTGATTTAGCCATGTCCGTCTGTCCGTCTGTCCGTCTGTCTGTCTGTCTGTCTGTCTGTCTGTATGTATGCAAACTAGTCCCTCAGTTTTGAAGCTATCGAGCTGAAACTTTGCACAGAGTCTTAGAATTTATTACGATGAATCATTCGTCGGAACCAGCATGATCGGATTATTGGAACAGGTAGCTCCCATACGAAAAGAAGAAGAAAAGTGAACAAAACTTGAATCGTTGTATGGAAAACTTTTTTGTTTTGTACAATAGAGTGCTGAAATTTTAAACATAGTTGTTTTACATGGTCCGACTACATGCCTGAAAGTTTCATTGAGATTGGACATCTGGAACTGGTAGCTCCCATACAAAATGAAGAAGAGGAAGAGAAGCCATATTCACGTCGTTGTATGGAAAACTTTTTTGTTTCTTAACCAATTGACTTGAAATTTTAAAGTTATGTTCTTGGGGAGGAATGAAAACTATTTTGACCAAAAGTGGGCGTAACCACGCGTAGCCACGCCCACTTATAGCGAAAATTTACCCGTTGTATGGAAAACTTTTTTGTTTTTTAACCAATTGACTTGAAACTTTGCAGTTATGCTCTTAGGGAGGAATGAAAACTATTTTGATCAAAAGTGGGCGTGGCCACGCCCACTTATAGCTTAACTTGACCCTTTGTATGGAAAACTTTCTTGTTTTTTAACCAATTGACTTGAAACTTTACAGTTATGTTCTTAGGGAGGAATGAAAACTATTTTGACCAAAAGTGGGCGTAACCACGCGTAGCCACGCCCACTTATAGCGAAAATTGACCCTTTGTATGGAAAACTTTTTTGTTTTTTAACCAATTGACTTGAAACTTTACAGTTATGTTCTTAGAGAGGAATGAAAACTATTTTGACCAAAAGTGGGCGTAGCCACGCCCACTTATAGCGAAAATTTACCCGTTGTATGGAAAACTTTTTTGTTTTTTAACCAATTGACTTGAAACTTTGCAGTTATGCTCTTAGGGAGGAATGAAAACTATTTTGACCAAAAGTGGGCGTAGCCACGCCCACTTATAGCAAAAATTTACCCGTTGTATGGAAAACTTTTTTGTTTTTTAACCAATTGACTTGAAACTTTACAGTTATGTTCTTAGAGAGGAATGAAAACTATTTTGACCAAAAGTGGGTGTAGCCACGCCCACTTATAGCGAAAATTGACCCTTTGTATGGAAAACTTTTTTGTTTTTTAACCAATTGACTTGAAACTTTACAGTTATGTTCTTAGAGAGGAATGAAAACTATTTTGACCAAAAGTGGGCGTAGCCACGCCCACTTTTAGCGAAAATTTACCCGTTGTATGGAAAACTTTTTTGTTTTTTAACCAATTGACTTGAAACTTTGCAGTTATGTTCTTAGAGAGGAATGAAAACTATTTTGACCAAAAGTGGGCGTAGCCACGCCCACTTATAGCGAAAATTGACACTTTGTATGGAAAACTTTTTTGTTTTTTAACCAATTGACTTGAAACTTTACAGTTATGTTCTTAGAGAGGAATGAAAACTATTTTGACCAAAAGTGGGCGTAGCCACGCCCACTTATAGCGAAAATTTATCCGTTGTATGGAAAACTTTTTTGTTTTTTAACCAATTGACTTGAAACTTTGCAGTTGTGCTCTTAGGGAGGAATAAAAACTATTTTGACCAAATGTGGGCATGGCTACGCCCACTTATCGCAAAACTTGAACCGTTGTATGGAAAAATTTTTTGTTTTTTAACGAATTGACTTGAAACATTACAGTTATGTTGTTAGGGATGCATGAAAACTATTCATTTAGTTTTTTTTATAGTGACATAAAGTGAAAAGTATTATAGCTTCAGCCTTGCTGAAGATAGCGTCCTTACTGGTTTAGATTTGCCAACTGACGGGAAAACCATGGTGGCTTTAGAGACAACTTTAGTAAATTACTTTTTGGGACACACGAGTTGAAAATTCCATATAGTGTATCATAAAAAAAGTTAGTAGCATGTAATATGTCATCACAACGATAAAGGAAGGACCAGTCAGTCTGGTCAAGTAAACGATTCATTAAAACGAAATTAGTTTTCCGAAAACAAAGTCGACGCTGAGTAGAGGTATTTGGCGAGATGGGGGAAGGAAAAGATAGAACAAGGCTAATTTCCAACGTAGGATGAAAACAGTCTTCCGGCAAGGATAAAGGGTCACATCTAGAAACAACTATGCTATTAGAATCGTTAGTCATTACGAGATCAAGAGATCTGTGCAATGAGTTCACGACCCAATTTTTTTGAAACAAAGGAATATCCAAAACACTATCAAGGAATTCATGCTCTCCCGAAGGTACTAAAAAATCTGAGTCATCGAAGTAAGACCAGGAAATAAGAGGAAGGTTGAAGTCACCCAGTACGATGAGAAAATCACGATCATGTGTGAGATCATAGGTCTGTTTAATGGCTTCAAAGTGCTTCATATAGACCTCATGTCCAGAACCGGGGGGAATATATGAGCACGTGACAAAGACAGCCAAATGAGCAAAACTGATTTTGACACCAATAAATTCGATATCATCAACCATATTTAATTGAATAGGCTCTGAACGAAGGCGTAAATCAATCGCAATCAGAACACCCCCTCCACGGCGAGAGGGGCGGTCACATCTATAACAAACATATTTATTACAGAAAACTTCATTGTTCAAAACAGTATGATTTAGCCAAGTTTCAGAAAAGGCGATAATATCTACATCGAAAGAAAAACTGTCCCTATATAAGCAGCTAAGCTTCGACAAAAGACCCCTTACATTTTGATAAACAAAAGTAAGGCGTTCAGAACACAGATCTAGTTTTTTGAAGCCGTATTCTGAGTGGACAATGACGAGCCAGGAACTGAAACCGTAGGACTGGACCTTATTTTTGGCTTAAACTCATGTACCACCATGTGAGCAGGCCAAAATGATGGGTTACACACTAGGTTAAATGCATCATTAGGTATTGTAATTTTGAAAGATGCAATCTCTCTCGGCTGGGCAAAGGTGAACTTGTGAATTAGGACCTCGATATTAGTTTTGGATCTAATATAGTTACTAATTGCATCACAAGTTGTATCAGCGGACAGACGTGAAATAAAAACTTGCTTACGAGGGGCAACAACATTAAGAGATGCGAGGGTGGGGGCACCAGAGGTAACAATGGGTTGGGATTCTAAAGAATTCGTAGACCCAGCTACGTTGGTGGATCTCACCTCAGGCAACTCTGTATGAACTAACGAAGGTGAGCTGGAAGAAGATGGTGCAGGCCGTAAAAGCGTGGGAGGTTCCGAAGGCGGAGAAATCGGAGTGCGAGATGTCGTCTTCGCCTTTGACTTCTTCCGTTTAGAGGATGGAGAAGAAGTAGCCTTAGTGCGCTTGATGGCGACGGCAGGTTGACTTCCCTCACTGGGTGGAACCGAATCCACAGGTGTAAGGATAAGGGGATCGGGAACAGGGTGAGGTGAAGGAACAGTGGAATTTACTGGAGCAAGTGGAGGGGGAAGTGTGAGTTGAGGAAGGGTAAGTTGCGAATAAGGAGAAGGCGATAGGGAGACTAAGGGTGGTTCGAAGTCGTATTTTCCAAGCAAGTCGGAACTCGACTCGAATTCAGTACTCAGTTCCTTACACAACTTCTTCAATTTTAAGAATTTGTTGCGCACCCGCCGATACATGGCAGAGAAATCAGTTTGCCGCTTAAAACAGGCCGGGCATGACCATTTATAACCGCCACAGGCTGACTTAGGGTCGTTGTATAGCCTGTCGTAGTCACGACCGGTGATGCCAGCACAGTTAAAGTGGCAAATGTTTTCACACAGCCAACAGTGTATAGCGCGGTTTTTATCCCCATCAAATGAGTCTTTATGATTGCACGAAGCGTAGCAACAACTCATGATGAAAAAGAATAAAAACAGAAACAAAATTCGAGCGGAAGGAAAAACAAAATATAAATGATCGCAAGAATGTGCAGTACTGCGACTGAAAGTGAAAACACACTATCAAAAATTCTTAGTGGAAACAGGGTATTGCGCTTTGACGCATAAAACAAGAACAAGCGAGAGAAAAATAAGCGCAGGAGTAATAACAACAAATGCACTACTTAGTGAAAGTGAACTGACAACAACACCTCACTAAAGAAGCACAACATATGTTAAAATATAAAAACAGTTTTTGCACAGAAAATGCAAAAACAAAAATAAGGGCAAATAAACATACAAAGAACAACAAACAATATGAGTGAGCAAGTGAGCGAGTGAGTAATGCTTACCCTACCAAC
Organism: Phortica okadai; assembly: GCA_034638295.1. Taxonomy (NCBI): domain Eukaryota; kingdom Metazoa; phylum Arthropoda; class Insecta; order Diptera; family Drosophilidae; genus Phortica; species Phortica okadai. Next base: position 7,155,605 of record CM067853.1, on the reverse strand, counting down.
AAGGTGAAGAGAAGATAAAAAGAGCAGCTTTAAGAGACAACAACAACAAAAATCAATGTGTGTCCACTGACGCCAACACAAAAAATATTTGCCGAAATTAGAAAATATGTTTAAAATAAAAGAAATTAGCGTTTCAATGCACAACTAACCACCACTTCACTATTGTGTTCAAAAAAAAACAACAAATATAATGTTTTAACAAACGAATTTCAGATATTAAAAATATAAAATTAGATTAATGCACGGAGCGAAAAAAAACACGTCTGACTCACTTGAAATCTCTCTCTATGATGCACTCTTGCAAGCTTTTGGAAAATCCGTTTTATAGTTTTTCTAATAAGAATCTTATAAGTTTATAAAGATAAAGGGGCATAGCCCCGCCCATTTTCTAACTTGTTTTTAAGAGTACAATGCAATCATTCTACACTTCATTTTACGATTTTCTATCCCATCTGATAGATAAATCACATTTTTAAGTTTTTCTTTATATGGGCGGTGCCACGCCCTTATGTCCGATTCTTATGAAACTTTGTAATATGGTCAAGGATTCTTAAAAACGCGTAACTGCAAGGTTTCATTTGTTTATAGTTGAAAACAAAAAAGTTTTTCTAACAAATACCGAATTTTTGACCGATTGTTCCTATGGGAGCTATATGCTATATTTATCCGATCTTCACCAATTTTGCAGTGTGTCTTAATTTACGTCCAAGATGTTCTTGTGCAAAAAATCGAGGCGGTTGCTTTAAAATCAAAGAGTTTATTGAGCAAAAACCTCATTTTTGACCGATCGTTCCTATGGCAGCTATATGCTATAGTATTCCGATCAAGCTGGTTTCTACATATAAACTGCCTGCAAGGAAAAGAAAATTTTCTGCATTTAAATTTTTTTGCTAACTTCAAAACTCTGGGAGGAGTTCGCATTGAAACAGACAGACAGACAGACGGACATGGCTATTTGAACTCGTCTCGTCGTGCTGATCAAGAATATATATATTTTATATAGTCCGAGATGTCTCCTTCTCTGCGTTGCAAACTTCACGTCAAAGTTAATATACTCTTGCAAGAGTATAAAAAAACCAGTAAGGGCGGTATAGTTGAGTATTCTCAACTATATAATACCCTGTACACACACCTATGTTGATATCACGTTAAACATTCGCCGACAGCAAAAGCAGTGTACCACGATATGGTTTGTGTATTTGATAATAGTGAGGCAGGGCTCACAGTGCAATGTTGCCATTAGATGGCGCTTTAGTACGGATTTTGTTACAAAGCATTGCTGCAAAATTTTAGTGTGTTGGTCTTTGCGGGGAAAGTGGTAGTTTGTTGTATGCAGTTTAAAAAGGTATGTTACCTGAGTTTGCATACCAAATTTCAGCATTGTATTCTTTATACTTTAGGAGATACAGCAATTTTAAGAAAAAAATTACCTTTTGTTGTGCTCGATGGGCGGGAAGGAATGGGCGTGGCAAAAATTCCTTCAAACTTCATCTAGTGTTCGACCACACGAGACTATCTTCCAAATTTCAAGTCTCTAGCTTTAATAGTTTTCGCAGTGTTAAGTACGGTTTTTGTTACAAATAGGATAAAGCAGTGTTCAAAGCGCAATTTATGCCAAATTTCAACTTGTTTGTCTTTGCGTTGTCACACAGCGTTAAAAAGTTTGTGGTATGCAGTTTTAAAAAGGTATGTTTACTGAGTTTGCATACAAAATTTCAGCATTGTATCTATTAAAGTTACAGATAGTAAAGATACAGCAATTTTAAGAAAACAACTTTTTGAGGGGAAACGAAGGGGAGGGGGAAAAAATGTGGAATGCAGTTTTTTAGAGCTATACATACTGAGTCTACATACTCATTTTCATGTTTCTAACTCATCAGGTTTTCGAGCTACAGCCTTTTGAAAAAATGGATGGTGCTCGATGGGCGGGAAGGAGTGGGCGTGGCAAAAAATCCTTCAAACTTGATCTAGCGTTTGACCTCACGAGTCTATCCACCAAATTTCAAGTCTCTAGCTCTTATAGTTTTCGAGAACCATTGGTGAGGACGGCCGGACGGACAGACAGGGCTATATCAATTCGTCTTGTCATCGTGATCAAGAATATATATACTTTATAGGGTCCCCCTTCCCTCCTTCTATGCGTTACATACAAACCGTCTCAAACAAACTTAATATACCCTGATACACAGTGTGTCTACAGGGTATAAACAGTAAGGACGCTATCTTCAGCAAGGCTGAAGCTTATATACTCTTCACGCACATTTCTTGTGCCACGCCGTTTTTTTGACTGAATCTATTTTCTATCCGTCATATTAGCCTATATACAAATTTTCATTGTTTTTGCTCATTGGGTACCGGAGATATGCAAATTATTGATTTTGGCTAAAAGTGGGCGTAGCCATGCCCATTTTTTGGTCAAAATAGTTTTCATGCCTCCCTAAGAACATATGTGTTAAGTTTCAAGGCAATTGATTAAGTATCAAAAAAGGTTTCCGTACAACGACGTGAATATTTCTTCTCTTCTTCTTCTTCATTTTGTATGGCAGGTACCAGTTCCAGTTGCCCGATCTCAATGAAACTTTCAGGCATTTAGTCGGACCACGTAAAACTACTATGTTTAAAGTTTCAGCCCTCTTTCATACAAATCAAAAAAGTGTTCCATACAACGATGTTAAAACTTGATTTCTCTTCCTCTTCTTCATTTTGTATGGCAGCTACCAGTTCCAATTGTCCAATCTCAATGAAACTTTCGGGAATTGTGTCGGACTATGTAAAACTACTATGTTCGAAATATCAACCCTCTATCATTCAAAACAAAATAGTTTTCCATACAACGATTCAAATTCGTTTTTCTTCTTCATTTCGTATCGGGGCTACCAGATCCAGAAACCCGATATAGCCGGTTCCGACCAATGATTTGACCACACATTAGAGAAGACTCACTGCAAAATTTCAGCTCGATATCTTCAAAACTGTGGGAGGAGATAGCATATACACAGACAGGCGAATTTTAAAATTACGCGTGCTGGTTCAATTTTTTTATGCTTTCATGCCTTACAATTAAGAAAAGTGAAAACCACATGAGTAGGGCAACATGAAGTGTTAGTTGCTTTTTTTTTTTTTGAGATCATTGGTAAAATTATTTTTTTCCAAGCGGAGTCAATGATCATGGCAGGGTGGGCTTTCGAGGTGCAATGTCATCATGCATCCTCTTTACTTCCTTTCGCAATACTCCCTCAAACACGCCAGTCTTATCTGTGTATCCTTCCCAATCCTCACTTTCCCCTTTTGCGCGCAAATTAAAGTAATTATGCGTAGCAACAATGAGCTCTGAGTCAACACGGTGTCTTCCTTGTCAACCCACGACATTGCCGACGAGACAGAGCTGGCTTTTTGGCTAAGCCATTTCTAGTTATATGTTACAAATTAATTATTTTTGGCGCCCAACGTGGGGCCCGATTGTGTATAAAACAAAACCTTTGCACATTGGCACATTTGTGGCCCTATTTTTACACTTTTCACGTATGTGAAATAGTATAATAACTTTGTGCTGAAGTTTGTAACAGATCGAAATATTCATTTCCGACTATATAAAGTATATATATTCTTGATCAGGACGACAAGACGAGTTGATTTAGCCATGTCCGTCTGTCCGTCTGTCCGTCCGTCTGTCTGTATATATACAATCTCCTCCCACAGTTTTGAAGATATTGAGCTGAAATTTTGCACAGAGACTGCTTATTTGTGCGATCAACTCATTTGTCGGATCCAGCCATATCGGACCACTGGAACTGGTAGCCCCCATACGAAAAGAAGAAGAAAAATGAACAAAACTTGAGTCGTTGTATGGAAAAGTTTTTTGTTTTGTATGATAGAGTGCGTAGCCACGCCCACTTATAGCGAAAATTGACCCGTTGTATGGAAAACTTTTTTGTTTTTTAACCAATTGACTTGAAACTTTACAGTTATGTTCTTAGGGAGGAATGAAAACTATTTTGACCAAAAGTGGGCGTAGCCACGCCCACTTATAGCAAAAATTGACCCGTTGTATGGCAAACTTTTTTGTTTTTAAACGAATTGACTTGAAACTTTACAGTTATGTTCTTAGGGAGGAATGAAAACTATTTTGACCAAAAGTGGGCGTGGCCACGCCCTTTTATAGCGAAATTTGACCCGTTGTATGGAAAACTTTTGTGTTTTTTAACCAATTGACTTGAAACTTTACTGTTATGTTCTTAGGGAGGAATGAAAACAATTTTGACCAAAAGTGGGCGTGCCCACGCCTTTTTTTAGCGAAAATTGACCAATTGACTTGAAACCTTACAGTTATCTTCTTAGGGAGGAATGAAAACTATTTTGACCAAAAGTGGGCATGGCTACGCCCACTTATCGCAAAACTTGAACCGCCGTATGGAAAACTTTTTTGTTTTTTAACCAATTGACTTGAAACCTTACAGTTATGTTGTTAGGGAGGCATGAAAACTATTCATTTAGTTTTTTAGTGACACAACGTGAAAAGTATTATAGCTTCAGCCTTGCTGAAGATAGCGTCCTTACTGGTTTGTTATTGTTTCTCATGGTACAAGTGATAGCGACTATGCAGATGCAGATAGATTTAGATTTTCATGGATGATGCAACCGTGATCTAACATCTGTTTAGCATAGAGTCGGTGTCGTTTGATAGATTTGATTTCCATGGGGTCAACATGTGAATCAACATCAAATAGGCAATGACTATGCTATTGCTTTGCCATGGTGAAAGTTCTTTTGTTGAATTTGTTTAAGGACGTTCGTATAAGATTAGATACGACTTGTATAGCGTTCAAGCTATAGGTCGTCTACTTATATGAGTATCTAACGCAAATTCAACCTATCTGCATTTATATGTAGAAGAATGCAGCTGATGTTGGTATTGAGGTGAATGGAATCATGACTCTGAGTCGAGGTTCTGAAGTCTATGGCGCTCAGCTGGGATTTAGCTCACATTAAATATATTTGGTCGTATAACTTTCTATATGTTTCCCTTCTTATATAGTATGTTAGGCAATTGATAGTACGTAAATCAGCGAACAGGTTAAGTTCGTTCATTGTTGATCACTCATGTTGTGGATACTCGCACTGGATCAGGAAATATATTATGAGATTCTTGTTTTGAACTTTGATTATTATTTTCTTTTTTGCATTTGATATATAAATATCGTTGTTTAATTTATTTTTTTCTCTTTGCTTTTGTGGCATATTGAAACTTTTGGTTTTTTTATTTTTACTTTATTCTAGTTTGATTTGCTTATAGGCAGGCTTTGTTTGAATCTTTAGTTCGTTAATGGAGATATAGATTTTGTTTTGAGTTTGTAGTTTTGAATTTCGGCAATGGTACTCACGCACAGTACAGAGAATTTAGCTGCGGAAGACGTCGTTTCGGTGTCGTGCCTAATTTGTAATGAGTTAATCGTCAATCAGACGCAGTTACTAAAAGCATCCTGTGGACATTGTTTTCATCGCGGTTGCTTTGCAACAGTAACGACAGGTCGTAAAGTTTGCCCAGTTTGCGGCGCAGACTTAGGAGCGTTGAGTGGTAGTTTGGGTTCCTTGCCAAAGATTGTGGCAGCGGTTGGACATCAAAGCACATCATCGACTAGGATGAATACAAGATCCACTACCAAGAAGCAAATGTCCGGTGGAGGACATGTTACATCCAACACGCAGCAATCTGCAAGTCAAGTTCCAACTCAAGCGGCAGTAGGCGCAGATTTTAATATGCAGGTTGAGATGTTAGGTACATTGCTCGATGATATGCATCGATTAGGTGACACTATGAGCAAAGGCTTTGAGGGCTTGAGCCAAAGGAATGGTTCCGCGTTTGGACAAAGCCAGGGTGTGGACCCGATGTCTTTACCCAATCCAACGCCATCAATTCAAGCGTCGGATCAAAGAGCTCTGGAGCAGTTGCCGGAGATACGGCCTAGTAATAGCTCCAGTAGTGAGCGTGAATCTTCTGTGGGATTGTCGAATAGGCAGTTGGCGTTTGAATTAACTCCGCAAGCGGACAAAGTAAGTCACATAATAAATAACTGGCGACTTAAATTTAATGGAGGTCCAAATGGCATGAAGGTTTGCCAATTTCATTTATCGAGTTGAAGCATTGACAGCACAAACATTAGGTGGGAATCTTGACATTTTGTGTCGATATTCCAGTTTATTATTTGAAGGAAAAGCTAGTGAATGGTTCTGGCGTTTTCATAAGTCCGTCAGGGAAGTGCGTGGGGTAGATTTGAGAACAGCATTATTGTTGATGCTCGAACTGATGTGGACTTTAGGGAGTTAATTCGAGACCGTAAACAAAAAACGAATGACGAACGAACGGCTAGAGCAACCAATGAGCGACAAAGAATTTGTTGAGGTTCTAATCTATTACCGGAGATACAGCACGAAATTTTGTAGTGTATCTCAGCTGCGAGATGTCGTTAGGAAAAGAGAGCATTTTTTGCAGGACATGAAGAAATCTTTTCAAGCAGGGCGTCCGATCGTAGCCAGAAAACCAATGTCGGAATTGGTAGTAGATTCAGGTGAGTCTGACACGGAAATAGATGATGTAGCTGCATTGTCGTTGGCGTGTTGGAATTGCCAATCCCTTGGTCATCGTTACCAAGATTGTGTCAGTGAGAGGCGTATATTCTGTTATGGATGTGTCACACCTATTGTTTATAAGCCCTCCTGCAAGAAATGTGGCGATGCAAAAAACGCACAGACTCGTGCACCATTGAAAGGTGCACGCAAACAGTTCCGCACTCAGGGAACAAACACCGATTAATCGGTTCACAATCGCATTCTTTAAATGTCGATTGTTCTACTCGGATTGACAATACTCTATCAATAGACACTTGTAGTTCTGATAGAATTCCAGGCAATGACGATATTTCGATTATTTCTCGCAAAGCGAGGAAAAAATCAATCCAACGGATTAATAATTTTTATAAAATGGTTAAAGCTGATAAGCATAAATTTGTTAGCAGCATTCTTGGCAAACTGAATGATAGTTGAATCTATCTCCAGGTAGAATTGTTAGGTCAGACTGTCAGCAGTCTTTTAGATACGGGTGCGTCAATACCCTGTGTTGGTGGGAGTTTTGCGCAGCAGTTACTGAATGACCACGTTCCTTATAAGCTGATGGTCAGTCGGATAGCGTACATCTTTGTTTGGACAGTAGGAAGGTGAATGAGGTCACGGTGAAAGACGCATATCCCTTGCCTCATATTAACGGCATTTCGAATCGTCTCCCAAGAGCAGAATTCATTTCCAGTTTGGATCTGAAAGATGCATTTGGGCAGATACCACTTGAGGTCACTTCTCGCGATAAGAAAGCGTTCGGGCTCTGTAACGCCCCATAAACTATGTGTCGGTACGTAGACTCAGTATGTATAGATCTACAAAACTGCATTCCCCAATTTTTACCCCTCCCCTTCTTTTCCACTTCCCCAGTTGTTTTCTTAGAAATGCTATATCTCCGAAACTATTAAAGGTACAAGCCCTCAATCACCCAAAAACTCAAAACTTTTGTAATTTCCACATTTTTTGGCCGTTTTTCTTGATATTTTGAACGATATTTGATCAGTGGTGTCAAATCAATATGTGTTTGTTGATTGAGGGTGTGGCACCGCCTACTATGTGTACAGGGTATTATATAGTTGAGAATACTCAACTATACCGCCCTTACTGGTCTGGATTGAATTTCTCTTTATCTTAATATCTTATATACTAAGTTTCATTGTTTTAGCTCATTGCATCCTGAGATAAGAAAATTTTCAATTTTTGCTATAAGTAGGCGTTGCCATGCCTAATTTTTGATCACAATAGTTTTTCTGTAATAAAATTGAAGGATCTGTGCAACATTTCAGGTCGATGGTTTCAAAACAATAAAAAGGAAAATTTACGTGTCTGAGAAATATGTATATTACAGATATTTTCACACTCTTGCTAAATCTCTGACAATTTTCTCAATGCTAAAGAAGTTTCACTTCCAAAAGAAAAAAAGGAAAAAGATATGAACAGTGAAAAGTGAAGAAATCAGAAACCAGCTTTGCTGAAACTTATATACTCTTGCAAGCTTTTGGAAAATCCGTTTTATAGTTTTTCTAATAAGAATCTTATAAGTTTATAAAGATAAAGGGGCATAGCCCCGCCCATTTTCTAACTTGTTTTTAAGAGTACAATGCAATCATTCTACACTTCATTTTACGATTTTCTATCCCATCTGATAGATAAATCACATTTTTAAGTTTTTCTTTATATGGGCGGTGCCACGCCCTTATGAAACTTTGTAATATGGTCAAGGATTCTTAAAAACGCGTAACTGCAAGGTTTCATTTGTTTATAGTTGAAAACAAAAAAGTTTTTTTAACAAATACCGAATTTTTGACCGATTGTTCCTATGGGAGCTATATGCTATATTTATCCGATCTTCACCAATTTTGCAGTGTGTCTTAATTTACGTCCAAGATGTTCTTGTGCAAAAAATCGAGGCGGTTGCTTTAAAATCAAAGAGTTTATTGAGCAAAAACCTCATTTTTGACCGATCGTTCCTATGGCAGCTATATGCTATAGTATTCCGATCAAGCTGGTTTCTACATATAAACTGCCTGCAAGGAAAAGAAAATTTTCCCTTTGCTTTTGTGGCATATTGAAACTTTTGGTTTTTATACCCTGTAGACACACTGTGTATCAGGGTATATTAAGTTTGTTTGAGACGGTTTGTATGTAACGCATAGAAGGAGGGGAGGATGACCCTATAAAGTATATATATTCTTGATCACGATGACAAGACGAATTGATATAGCCCTGTCTGTCCGTCCGGCCGTCCTCACCAATGGTTCTCGAAAACTATAAGAGCTAGAGACTTGAAATTTGGTGGATAGACTCGTGAGGTCAAACGCTAGATCAAGTTTGAAGGATTTTTTGCCACGCCCACTCCTTCCCGCCCATCGAGCACCACCCATTTTTTCAAAAGGCTGTAGCTCGAAAACCTGATGAGTTAGAAACATGAAAATGAGTATGTAGACTCAGTATGTATAGCTCTACAAAACTGCATACCACATTTTTTCCCCCTCCCCTTCGTTTCCCCTCAAAAAGTTGTTTTCTGAAAATTGCTGTATCTCCTAAACTATAATAGATACAATGCTGAAATTTTGTATGCAAACTCAGTAAACATACCTTTTTAAAACTGCATACCACAAACTTTCATTTTTAACGCTGTGTGACAACGCAAAGACAAACAAGTTGAAATTTGGCATAAATTGCGCTTTGAACACTGCTTTATCCTATTTGTAACAAAAACCGTACTTAACACTGCGAAAACTATTAAAGCTAGAGACTTGAAATTTGGAAGATAGTCTCGTGTGGTCGAACACTAGATGAAGTTTGAAGGAATTTTTGCCACGCCCATTCCTTCCCGCCCATCCCGCACAACAAAAGGTCATTTTTTTCTTAAAATTGCTGTATCTCCTAAAGTATAAAGAATACAATGCTGAAATTTTGTATGCAAACTCAGATAACATACCTTCTTAAAACTGCATACAACAAACTACCACTTTCCCCGCAAAGACCAACACACTAAAATTTTGCAGCAATGCTTTGTAACAAAACCCGTACTAAAGCGCCATCTAATGGCAACATTGCACTGTGAGCCCTGCCTCACTATTAGCAAATACACAAACCATATCGTGGTACACTGCTTTTGCTGTCGGCGAATGTTTAACGTGTTATCAACATCGGTGTGTGTACAGGGTATTATATAGTTGAGAATACTCAACTTTACCGCCCTTACTGGTTTTTTTATACTCTTGCAAGAGTATATTAACTTTGACGTGAAGTTTGCAACGCAGAGAAGGAGACATCTCGGACTATATAAAATATATATATTCTTGATCAGCACGACGAGACGAGTTCAAATAGCCATGTCCGTCTGTCTGTCTGTTTGTTTCAATGCGAATTCCTCCCAGAGTTTTGAAGTTAGCAAAAAAATTTAAATGCAGAAAATTTTCTTTTCCTTGCAGGCAGTTTATATGTAGAAACCAGCTTGATCGGAATACTATAGCATATAGCTGCCATAGGAACGATCGGTCAAAAATGAGGTTTTTGCTCAATAAACTCTTTGATTTTAAAGCAACCGCCTCGATTTTTTGCACAAGAACATCTTGGACGTAAATTAAGACACACTGCAAAATTGGTGAAGATCGGATAAATATAGCATATAGCTCCCATAGGAACAATCGGTCAAAAATTCGGTATTTGTTAGAAAAAACTTTTTTGTTTTCAACTATAAACAAATGAAACCTTGCAGTTACGCGTTTTTAAGAATCCTTGACCATATTACAAAGTTTCATAAGGGCGTGGCACCGCCCATATAAAGAAAAACTTAAAAATGTGATTTATCTATCAGATGGGATAGAAAATCGTAAAATGAAGTGTAGAATGATTGCATTGTACTCTTAAAAAGAAGTTAGAAAATGGGCGGGGCTATGCCCCTTTATCTTTATAAACTTATAAGATTCTTATTAGAAAAACTATAAAACGGATTTTCCAAAAGCTTGCAAGAGTATATAAGTTTCAGCAAAGCTGGTTTCTGATTTCTTCACTTTTCACTGTTCATATCTTTTTGCCTTTTTTTCTTTTGGAAGTGAAACTTCTTTAGCATTGGTGCGATTTAAAACTCGATGAAACGACATGAAAATAGAGACAGACTATATATATGAAATAAAATATATAATGACAGTCTGTAGTCATAAATTTAGTAGTCATAGAAAAAAAACAACAACAACAACATGCTTAGTTGTAATTTTGGCATTCCTCTTCAACCGTCACTTTCGCCATCTGGCGCATATGCAACAACAACTAACCTGACTCCAAATATTATAACAACTCTTGTTGTTGCTATTTTCGGCGTAAGCAAGCACATTGTGGTTGTTGCTACTTATGACACTGTCTGAACTTATACATTGTGTTTGTTGTTGCCCTTGACTTAGCGTGCCTAAACAACGTCGCTAATCAGCTTCATAATATATGAGCCACGATTTCATCTGCAATTCGCGTCCTCACAATTATGTACGTTCAATTTTGTAATTGACAGTCATACTCTTTCCATTGCTGTGATTAGCAAATGAAAACAATTAATTTGCAAATTCAAAATATTCCAAAAGTGAACACTTATAATAAATTATATGTGGAATAAATAAAGTCAAGTAGATTCCACACATTGGAGCATTGGTAGTTAACTTGACTCAGTTCTTCGGGAGACACTCTGCACATTTGAATTAATTCTTCTTCTTCGCATTTATGCATTCAAAAATGTACACATTCCAACTTGCCCAAATAATATTTTCTTAAAATGTACTATTTTACGACTTTTTAACCATTTCAAATACAACTTCATATAAATTATAGGTTTAAAATTATTTCAACAATTTCATTCGAATGTACTTCTCATCTTCGAAACTTGATACAAGCAGATTGGCGAGGCTTTACACCAATTGTTTTCCAGTTTAAAAAATTTAGTTGATTTGGGAAGGGTTTTTTAAACGCAGATTTATTAATGAAAACATGTAAAATATTGAATTGTTTTAATGCATCACTGAGAAAATTGTCAGAGATTTAGCAAGAGTGTGAAAATATCTGTAATATACATATTTCTCAGACACGTAAATTTTCCTTTTTATTGTTTTGAAACCATCGACCTGAAATGTTGCACAGATCCTTCAATTTTATTACAGAAAAACTATTGTGATCAAAAATTAGGCATGGCAACGCCTACTTATAGCAAAAATTGAAAATTTTCTTATCTCAGGATGCAATGAGCTAAAACAATGAAACTTAGTATATAAGATATTAAGATAAAGAGAAATTCAATCCAGACCAGTAAGGGCGGTATAGTTGAGTATTCTCAACTATATAATACCCTGTACACATAGTAGGCGGTGCCACACCCTCAATCAACAAACACATATTGATTTGACACCACTGATCAAATATCGTTCAAAATATCAAGAAAAACGGCCAAAAAATGTGAAAATTACAAAAGTTTTGAGTTTTTGGGTGATTGAGGGCTTGTACCTTTAATAGTTTCGGAGATATAGCATTTCTAAGAAAACAACTGGGGGAGTGGAAAAGAAGGGGAGGGGTAAAAATTGGGGAATGCAGTTTTGTAGATCTATACATACTGAGTCTACGTACCGACACATAGTTTATGGGGCGTTACAGAGCCCAAACGCTTTCTTATCGCGAGAAGTGACCTCAAGTGGTATCTGCCCAAATGCATCTTTCAGATCCAAACTGGAAATGAATTCTGCTCTTGGGAGACGATTCGAAATGCCGTTAATATGAGGCAAGGGATATGCGTCTTTCACCGTGACCTCATTCACCTTCCTACTGTCCAAACAAAGATGTACGCTGTCCGACTGACCATCAGCTTATAAGGAACGTGGTCATTCAGTAACTGCTGCGCAAAATTCCCACCAACACAGGGTATTGACGCACCCGTATCTAAAAGACTGCTGACAGTCTGACCTAACAATTCTACCTGGAGATAGATTCGACTATCATTCAGTTTGCCAAGAATGCTGCTAACAAATTTATGCTTATCAGCTTTAACCATTTTATAAAAATTATTAATCCGTTGGATTGATTTTTTCCTCGCTTTGCGAGAAATAATCGAAATATCGTCATTGCCTGGAATTCTATCACAACTACAAGTGTCTATTGATAGAGTATTGTCAATCCGAGTAGAACAATCGACATTTAAAGAATGCGATTGTGAACCGATTAATCGGTGTTTGTTCCCTGAGTGCGGAACTGTTTGCGTGCACCTTTCAATGGTGCACGAGTCTGTGCGTTTTTTGCATCGCCACATTTCTTGCAGGAGGGCTTATAAACATTAGGTGTGACACATCCATAACAGAATATACGCCTCTCACTGACACAATCTTGGTAACGATGACCAAGGGATTGGCAATTCCAACACGCCAATGACAATGCAGCTACATCATCTATTTCCGTGTCAGACTCACCTGAATCTACTACCAATTCCGACATTGGTTTTCTGGCTATGATCGGACGCCCTGCTTGAAAAGATTTCTTCATGTCCTGCAAAAAATGCTCTCTTTTCCTAACGACATCTCGCAGCGACATAGATTAGAACCTCAACAAATTCTTTGTCGCTCATTGGTTGCTCTAGCCGTTCGTTCGTCATTCGTTTTTTGTTTACGGTCTCGAATTAACTCCCTAAAGTCCACATCAGTTCGAGCATCAACAATAATGCTGTTCTCAAATCTACCCCACGCACTTCCCTGACGGACTTATGAAAACGCAAGAACCATTCACTAGCTTTTCCTTCAAATAATAAACTGGAATATCGACACAAAATGTCAAGATTCCCACCTAATGTTTGTGCTGTCAATGCTTCAACTCGATAAATGAAATTGGCAAACCTTCATGCCATTTGGACCTCCATTAAATTTAAGTCGCCAGTTATTTATTATGTGACTTACTTTGTCCGCTTGCGGAGTTAATTCAAACGCCAACTGCCTATTCGACAATCCCACAGAAGATTCACGCTCACTACTGGAGCTATTACTAGGCCGCATCTCCGGCAACTGCTCCAGAGCTCTTTGATCCGACGCTTGAATTGATGGCGTTGGATTGGGTAAAGTCATCGGGTCCACACCCTGGCTTTGTCCAAACGCGGAACCATTCCTTTGGCTCAAGCCCTCAAAGCCTTTGCTCATAGTGTCACCTAATCGATGCATATTATCGAGCAATGTACCTAACATCTCAACCTGCATATTAAAATCTGCGCCTACTGCCGCTTGAGTTGGAACTTGACTTGCAGATTGCTGCGTGTTGGATGTAACATGTCCTCCACCGGACATTTGCTTCTTGGTAGTGGATCTTGTATTCATCCTAGTCGATGATGTGCTTTGATGTCCAACCGCTGCCACAATCTTTGGCAAGGAACCCAAACTACCACTCAACGCTCCTAAGTCTGCGCCGCAAACTGGGCAAACTTTACGACCTGTCGTTACTGTTGCAAAGCAACCGCGATGAAAACAATGTCAACAGGATGCTTTTAGTAACTGCGTCTGATTGACGATTAACTCATTACAAATTAGGCACGACACCGAAACGACGTCTTCCGCAGCTAAATTCTCTGTACTGTGCGTGAGTACCATTGCCGAAATTCAAAACTACAAACTCAAAACAAAATCTATATCTCCATTAACGAACTAAAGATTCAAACAAAGCCTGCCTATAAGCAAATCAAACTAGAATAAAGTAAAAATAAAAAAAACCAAAAGTTTCAATATGCCACAAAAGCAAAGGGAAAAAAATAAATTAAACAACGATATTTATATATCAAATGCAAAAAAGAAAATAATAATCAAAGTTCAAAATAAGAATCTCATAATATATTTCCTGATCCAGTGCGAGTATCCACAACATGAGTGATCAACAATGAACGAACTTAACCTGTTCGCTGATTTACGTACTATCAATTGCCTAACATACTATATAAGAAGGGAAACATATAGAAAGTTATACGACCCAATATATTTAATGTGAGCTAAATCCCAGCTGAGCGCCATAGACTTCAGATCTTCACATCAAATATAATGGGTATTTTATTGAAGAGCATTAATATGTGAAGAAGTGCAACTAATCGCGTAATTGAGCGTTGAACCTCGACTCATAGTCATGATTCCATTCACCTCAATACCAACATCAGCTGCATTCTTCTACATATAAATGCAGATAGGTTGAATTTGCGTTAGATACTCATATAAGTAGACGACCTATAGCTTGAACGCTATACAAGTCGTATCTAATCTTATACGAACGTCCTTAAACAAATTCAACAAAAGAACTTTCACCATGGCAAAGCAATAGCATAGTCATTGCCTATTTGATGTTGATTCACATGTTGACCCCATGGAAATCAAATCTATCAAACGACACCGACTCTATGCTAAACAGATGTTAGATCACGGTTGCATCATCCATGAAAATCTAAATCTATCTGCATCTGCATAGTCGCTATCACTTGTACCATGAGAAACAATAACAAAAAATAGGGCCACAAATGTGCCAATGTGCAAAGGTTTTGTTTTCTACACAATCGGGCCCCACGTTGGGCGCCAAAAATAATTAATTTGTAACATATAACTAGAAATGGCTTAGCCAAAAAGCCAGCTCTGTCTCGTCGGCAATGTCGTGGGTTGACAAGGAAGACACCGTGTTGACTCAGAGCTCATTGTTGCTACGCATAATTACTTTAATTTGCGCGCAAAAGGGGAAAGTGAGGATTGGGAAGGAGACATAGATAAGACTGGCGTGTTTGAGGGAGTATTGCGAAAGGAAGTAAAGAGGATGCATGATGACATTGCACCTCGAAAGCCCACCCTGCCATGATCATTGACTCCGCTTGGAAAAAAATAATTTTACCAATGATCTCAAAAAAAAAAGCAACTAACACTTCATGTTGCCCTACTCATGTGGTTTTCACTTTTCTTAATTGTAAGGCATGAAAGCATAAAAAAATTGAACCAGCACACGTAATTTTAAAATTCGCCTGTCTGTGTATATGCTATCTCCTCCCACAGTTTTGAAGATATCGAGCTGAAATTTTGCAGTGAGTCTTCTCTAATGTGTGGTCAAATCATTGGTCGGAACCGGCTATATCGGATTACTGGATCTGGTAGCCCCGATATGAAATGAAGAAGAAAAACGAATTTGAATCGTTGTATGGAAAACTATTTTGTTTTGAAAGATAGAGGGTTGATATTTCGAACATAGTAGTTTTACATAGTCCGACACAATTCCATTGAGATTGGACAATTGGAACTGGTAGCTGCCATACAAAATGAAGAAGAGGAAGAGAAATCAAGTTTTAACATCGTTGTATGGAACACTTTTTTGATTTGTATGAAAGAGGGCTGAAACTTTAAACATAGTAGTTTTACGTGGTCCGACTAAATGCCTGAAAGTTTCATTGAGATCGGGCAACTGGAACTGGTACCTGCCATACAAAATGAAGAAGAAGAAGAGAAGAAATATTCACGTCGTTGTACGGAAACCTTTTTTGATACTTAATCAATTGCCTTGAAACTTAACACATATGTTCTTAGGGAGGCATGAAAACTATTTTGACCAAAAAATGGGCATGGCTACGCCCACTTTTAGCCAAAATCAATAATTTGCATATCTCCGGTACCCAATGAGCAAAAACAATGAAAATTTGTATATAGGCTAATATGACGGATAGAAAATAGATTCAGTCAAAAAAACGGCGTGGCACAAGAAATGTGCGTGAAGAGTATATAAGCTTCAGCCTTGCTGAAGATAGCGTCCTTACTTTTTATACCTTGTAGACACACTGTGTATCAGGGTATATTAAGTTTGTTTGAGACGGTTTGTATGTAACGCATAGAAGGAGGGGAGGGGGACCCTATAAAGTATATATATTCTTGATCACGATGACAAGACGAATTGATATAGCCCTGTCTGTCCGTCCGGCCGTCCTCACCAATGGTTCTCGAAAACTATAAGAGCTAGAGACTTGAAATTTGGTGGATAGACTCGTGAGGTCAAACGCTAGATCAAGTTTGAAGGATTTTTTGCCACGCCCACTCCTTCCCGCCCATCGAGCACCACCCATTTTTTCAAAAGGCTGTAGCTCGAAAACCTGATGAGTTAGAAACATGAATATGAGTATGTAGACTCAGTATGTATAGCTCTACAAAACTGCATACCACATTTTTTCCCCCTCCCCCACGTTTCCCCTCAAAAAATTGTTTTCTTAAAATTGCTGTATCTCCTAAACTTTAATAGATACAATGCTGAAATTTTGTATGCAAACTCAGTAAACATACCTTTTTAAAACTGCATACCACAAACTTTCATTTTTAACGCTGTGTGACAACGCAAAGACAAACAAGTTGAAATTTGGCATAAATTGCGCTTTGAACACTGCTTTATCCTATTTGTAACAAAAACCGTACTTAACACTGCGAAAACTATTAAAGCTAGAGACTTGAAATTTTGAAGATAGTCTCGTGTGGTCGAACACTAGATCAAGTTTGAAGGAATTTTTGCCACGCCCATTCCTTCCCGCCCATCGAGCACAACAAAAGGTAATTTTTTTCTTAAAATTGCTGTATCTCCTAAAGTATAAAGAATACAATGCTGAAATTTGGTATGCAAACTCAGGTAACATACCTTTTTAAAACTGCATACAACAAACTACCACTTTCCCCGCAAAGACCAACACACTAAAATTTTGCAGCAATGCTTTGTAACAAAATCCGTACTAAAGCGCCATCTAATGGCAACATTGCACTGTGAGCCCTGCCTCACTATTAGCAAATACACAAACCATATCGTGGTACACTCCTTTTGCTGTCGGCGAATGTTTAACGTGTTATCAACATAGGTGTGTGTACAGGGTATTATATAGTTGAGAATACTCAACCATACCGCCCTTACTGGTTTTATTTTTACTTTATTCTAGTTTGATTTGCTTATAGGCAGGCCTTGTTTGAATCTTTAGTTCGTTAATGGAGATATAGATTTTGTTTTGAGTTTGTAGTTTTGAATTTCGGCAATGGTATTCACGCACAGTACAGAGAATTTAGCTGCGGAAGACGTCGTTTCGGTGTCGTGCCTAATTTGTAATGAGTTAATCGTCAATCAGACGCAGTTACTAAAAGCATCCTGTGGGCATTGTTTTCATCGCGGTTGCTTTGCAACAGTAACGACAGGTCGTAAAGTTTGCCCAGTTTGCGGCGCAGACTTAGGAGCGTTGAGTGGTAGTTTGGGTTCCTTGCCAAAGATTGTGGCAGCGGTTGGACATCAAAGCACATCATCGACTAGGATGAATACAAGATCCACTACCAAGAAGCAAATGTCCGGTGGAGGACATGTTACATCCAACACGCAGCAATCTGCAAGTCAAGTTCCAACTCAAGCGGCAGTAGGCGCAGATTTTAATATGCAGGTTGAGATGTTAGGTACATTGCTCGATGCTATGCATCGATTAGGTGACACTATGAGCAAAGGCTTTGAGGGCTTGAGCCAAAGGAATGGTTCCGCGTTTGGACAAAGCCAGGGTGTGGACCCGATGTCTTTACCCAATCCAACGCCATCAATTCAAGCGTCGGATCAAAGAGCTCTGGAGCAGTTGCCGGAGATGTGGCCTAGTAATAGCTCCAGTAGTGAGCGTGAATCTTCTGTGGGATTGTCGAATAGGCAGTTGGCGTTTGAATTAACTCCGCAAGCGGACAAAGTAAGTCACATAATAAATAACTGGCGACTTAAATTTAATGGAGGTCCAAATGGCATGAAGGTTTGCCAATTTCATTTATCGAGTTGAAGCATTGACAGCACAAACATTAGGTGGGAATCTTGACATTTTGTGTCGATATTCCAGTTTATTATTTGAAGGAAAAGCTAGTGAATGGTTCTGGCGTTTTCATAAGTCCGTCAGGGAAGTGCGTGGGGTAGATTTGAGAACAGCATTATTGTTGATGCTCGAACTGATGTGGACTTTAGGGAGTTAATTCGAGACCGTAAACAAAAAACGAATGACGAACGAACGGCTAGAGCAACCAATGAGCGACAAAGAATTTGTTGAGGTTCTAATCTATTACCGGAGATACAGCACGAAATTTTGTAGTGTATCTCAGCTGCGAGATGTCGTTAGGAAAAGAGAGCATTTTTTGCAGGACATGAAGAAATCTTTTCAAGCAAGGCGTCCGATCGTAGCCAGAAAACCAATGTCGGAATTGGTAGTAGATTCAGGTGAGTCTGACACGGAAATAGATGATGTAGCTGCATTGTCGTTGGCATGTTGGAATTGCCAATCCCTTGGTCATCGTTACCAAGATTGTGTCAGCGAGAGGCGTATATTCTGTTATGGATGTGTCACACCTAATGTTTATAAGCCCTCCTGCAAGAAATGTGGCAATGCAAAAAACGCACAGACTCGTGCACCATTGAAAGGTGCACGCAAACAGTTCCGCACTCAGGGAACAAACACCGATTAATCGGTTCACAATCGCATTCTTTAAATGTCGATTGTTCTACTCGGATTGACAATACTCTATCAATAGACACTTGTAGTTCTGATAGAATTCCAGGCAATGACGATATTTCGATTATTTCTCGCAAAGCGAGGAAAAAATCAATCCAACGGATTAATAATTTTTATAAAATGGTTAAAGCTGATAAGCATAAATTTGTTAGCAGCATTCTTGGCAAACTGAATGATAGTCGAATCTATCTCCAGGTAGAATTGTTAGGTCAGACTGTCAGCAGTCTTTTAGATACGGGTGCGTCAATACCCTGTGTTGGTGGGAATTTTGCGCAGCAGTTACTGAATGACCACGTTCCTTATAAGCTGATGGTCAGTCGGACAGCGTACATCTTTGTTTGGACAGTAGGAAGGTGAATGAGGTCACGGTGAAAGACGCATATCCCTTGCCTCATATTAACGGCATTTCGAATCGTCTCCCAAGAGCAGAATTCATTTCCAGTTTGGATCTGAAAGATGCATTTGGGCAGATACCACTTGATGTCACTTCTCGCGATAAGAAAGCGTTTGGGCTCTGTAACGCCCCATAAACTATGTGTCGGTACGTAGACTCAGTATGTATAGATCTACAAAACTGCATTCCCCAATTTTTACCCCTCCCCTTCTTTTCCACTCCCCCAGTTGTTTTCTTAGAAATGCTATATCTCCGAAACTATTAAAGGTACAAGCCCTCAATCACCCACAAACTCAAAACTTTTGTAAATTCCACATTTTTTGGCCGTTTTTCTTGATATTTTGAACGATATTTGATCAGTGGTGTCAAATCAATATGTGTTCGTAGATTGAGGGTGTGGCACCGTCTACTATGTGTACAGGGTATTATATAGTTGAGAATACTCAACTATACCGCCCTTACTGGTCTGGATTGAATTTCTCTTTATCTTAATATCTTATATACTAAGTTTCATTGTTTTAGCTCATTGCATCCTGAGATAAGAAAATTTTCAATTTTTGCTATAAGTAGGCGTTGCCATGCCTAATTTTTGATCACAATAGTTTTTCTGTAATAAAATTGAAGGATCTGTGCAACATTTCAGGTCGATGGTTTCAAAACAATAAAAAGGAAAATTTACGTGTCTGAGAAATATGTATATTACAGATATTTTCACACTCTTGCTTAGTCTCTGACAATTTTCTCAGTGATGCATTAAAACAATTCAATATTTTACATGTTTTCATTAATAAATCTGCGTTTAAAAAACCCTTCCCAAATCAACTAAATTTTTTAAACTGGAAAACAATTGGTGTAAAGCCTCGCCAATCTGCTTGTATCAAGTTTCGAAGATGAGAAGTACATTCGAATGAAATTGTTGAAATAATTTTAAACCTATAATTTATATGAAGTTGTATTTGAAATGGTTAAAAAAAAGTCGTAAAATAGTACATTTTAAGAAAATATTATTTGGGCAAGTTGGAATGTGTACATTTTTGAATGCATAAATGCGAAGAAGAAGAATTAATTCAAATGTGCAGAGTGTCTCCCGAAGAACTGAGTCAAGTTAACTACCAATGCTCCAATGTGTGGAATCTACTTGACTTTATTTATTCCACATATAATTTATTATAAGTGTTCACTTTTGGAATATTTTGAATTTGCAAATTAATTGTTTTCATTTGCTAATCACACCAATGGAAAGAGTATGACTGTCAATTACAAAATTGAACGTACATAATTGTGAGGACGCGAATTGCAGATGAATTCGTGGCTCATATATTATGAAGCTGATTAGCGACGTTGTTTAGGCACGCTAAGTCAAGAGCAACAACAAACACAATGTATAAGTTCAGACAGTGTCATAAGTAGCAACAACCACACTGTGCTTGCTTACGCCGGAAATAGCAACAACAAGAGTTGTTATAATATTTGGAGTCAGGTTAGTTGTTGTTGCATATGCGCCAGATGGCGAAAGTGACGGTTGAAGAGGAATGCCAAAATTACAACTAAGCATGTTGTTGTTGTTGTTTTTTTTCTATGACTACTAAATTTATGACTACAGACTGTCATTCTATATTTTATTTCATTCTCTCGCAGGCTAAGGCCCAGTTTCACAGTCTAGGGTTAACCCAGAGTAAAGTTAACTCGAATTTAACCCTTACCCGGAGTTAACTCTGACTTTCAGTTCCACAGTGACCAGTTAACTCTAGTTATATAAGTATGGCAACATTCTATTTTTTGAGAATAATGTTTTACAACATTACTTCTTACTTACCAAACACTGTTTATTTTTTCAGTTATTTTAAAAATCACCTTCAATTAGTAATGGATAGGTGAAGGGAATCCAATATAACAAGCGGTGAAATGTTGACTCGATTATGTCTAATTGTATAGTTCACCATTAAAAAGGGGCGGGCAGATACTCTTCACAACGAAAGTAAACCGCACTCTTCAAATGGTACAATAGTACGTAGTTATGTTAGTTTCGTGTAAAACACAACATGGGTGCAATACACATAGCAATCACACAAGAAAACTTTGTATAAATGATGCTTATCTTATCCCAATTGAATGTAAACGACTTCCGATGTCAGTAATTCCATATGATGTGAGACTACCTGGTTGAATGCTGCTATACAAGCTCATTTATCAAATTCATTTCTATTGATTGGGACATATTTAATTTTTATTTTTTTGACAGACAAATTTTGTTCTGTTTTGACATTAAAAAACATAAATAGAAAAAGTTAAAACAGAGTAGTTAACTCGGGGTTAACCCTAGAACATAGTAGGGTTAACTCAGGGGTTAACTACTAAGTGTGAAACTGAAAAATTGTTACTCGGAGTTAACCCTGGGTTAACTTTGACTGTGAAACTGGGCCTAAATCATATAAATGTATAGTCTGTCTCTATTTTCATGTCGTTTCATCGAGTTTTAAATCGCACCAATGCACTGTAGCCGAAACAGACCAAATTTTGCCAGAAACCTCAAAAAGAAAATTCTGGAATTTTTGATTAAAACTTGATAAACGTACTAGAATATAGAACTACGCTTCCGATTTGCTATGCCAAATATTTTTTGATCACCCCTGATTCGTTACATCAGCCCTGAAAAACAGTTGTTTCTTCGACCAAAATTGTCGAGCTAGGTTCTTGCCGAAATAAGTAAACATTATAGCAAACAAATCAACATTTTCCGGAAAATACATGAAGTGTTTTGCAATGGAGAATACGTCACAAGGTATGTAGAATGCAGGTGATAAAAAATAGCTTATAATTTTTTGCATAATATGTTGTTTTTACGTGCTGTTGTTGTGTATGCTTTTTTGATGACCTTAACCAATATTTTACGTGTTTCGTTGAGTAAAAGTTGATATTCTTCTCGTTCCTTCTTGCAACTATTGATGCAGTTTTCTTCATTGAAATGTTTTTAGTATAGTTTAATTAATTTTACTTGCTCATTTTTGCTCATTTGCAAAACTTTTTATGTTATTGCAGTTAACTTAGAGTTTAGTCATTCAGCAATGCTTGAGCAATGGATTGACTAGTGCTGTATCTGATTGGATTTTCCAACAAATTAATAGTACTCTCAATCCATCGAAGAAGCAGCAAATTATGAAGCAAATTAGCAATTACACTAGTTACATCAATAAGTATTTACCCAAATGCAATAGGCTGATTTCCAGATTTAAAGTCGAGCATAAAATGTGGCTTTCTTCCAAATTAAAAATTATAATTAATAAGAAGGATTTGTTAACAAAGACCGGGGGTCGTCCACGAATAAGTTATTCCGAGGGCAGCAGCAGTTTAAAAAGAAAAATAGCAACAGAGCTTTCCACGGAACAAGGCCATAATACGTCGTTGCTCCTGCATGCTGCTATAGTTTCGAGCAAAAAGTCAAAAGATGAGCACACCGGATTGGTTTTAAAGGAAAATATACATAGCTCGGATGGAAAAAAAATAATTCAAAGGATCCAATTCCAATTTCTCCAGATGAAGCTTTATCGTTTTTACTTGAGAATTCGCTTAGCAAACAGCAGTACAATAACATGCGAAGCTTAAGTCACAAACATGGTTGCGATATATTTCCAACCTATGATAAAGTTTTTAATGCAAAGTCAAAATGCAGACCCAAGGACATCCAAGTGACTGAAACAGTGGCCCAAGTTTCCTTACAAAACTTGTTAAACCATACCGCACAAAGAATCATGACACTCCAAAAGGATGTTTTATGTCAATTTTCTAATATAACTGACGTAAAGTTAATTGTTAGCTATGGGTTCGACGGATCGACTGGTCACAGCATGTATAAACAGCGATTTGAAGGGAAAGAGCCTAATACATTTGACCAATCATTATTTGTCACAAGTCTTATACCATTAAAGTTATTAGATTCCTTGGGAAGAATTCTATGGATGAATTATACCACTCAATCCGTTAGGTTTTGTAGACCGCTTAAAATGGAATTTATAAAAGAAAGCAAAGAGCATATTTTAAAAGAGAAAAACAATTTGGATGAGCAAATCCGAAAACTAACGCCCTACATCTTTGATGACTTTGAGAATAGGTTTGTCAGTGTTTCCTTTGAATTGCACATGACTCTTATTGACGGTAAAGTTTTAAACATTCTAACGGATACGAAATCTTCCCAGTCATGTCCAATATGTGGAGCAACTCCAAAACTGTTCTTGATGACTAAGGGTATAAATGCAGAAATATTTAAGCCAAGGCCTGATACGCTACAGTATGGAGTAAGCCCCTTACATTCTTGGATACGATTCTTTGAATTTGTACTCCACATTTCATATCGAATTGGTCTTAACAAATGGCAAATAAGAGACACAAATGATAAAACCAATTTGCATTTGCGAAAAAAAAATGTTCAGAAAAGATTGTGGAAAGAAATGGGACTTCATGTTGATAGACCAAAACAAAACGGAAGAGGTAATTCTAATGATGGAAATACTGCAAGGAAGGCGTTTTCGAACATCACTTGATTTGCGTCCATATTAGAATTTGATGCTAATATTCTTCAAAGCTTCCACACTATCTTAGTTGCGATTTCATGTGAATTTCAAATAAACTCACTTTAATTTGAAGAATTATGCACTAAAACTGCATCTCTGTATATGACTAAGTATCCGTGGTATCCGATGTCGCCAACTGTTCATAAGATTTTGGTCCATGGAACTCAAATAATGTCTACCTCAACTATTCCTCTTGGATGCTTAGGAGAAAATGGATCCGAGGCGCGCAACAAACTTTTTAAACGCGATAGACTGTTACATGCGCGACAAAACAGTCGGGCTAACAATTTGACTGACATTTACAATCGCTCAATAGATTCTTCGGATCCACTTCTGTCAAGTCTCTATATGAATAAAAGATTGAACAGAAGTCGAAAAAACTTGCCACTAGACGTGCTGGCGCTATTGGACCAACCGGACGTCGTTCCTCAGGAAGAAAATGAGTGCTCTGATGAAGAATTAGACTGTGATTTGGACAATAATCCATTAGAATTAGAAGTAGAAGAGGAATTTTAAAAACTACTATAGTATACTATGAAAAAGTGAATTAACATCGCATTTACTTTAGTGTGTTTTCTTTTTTTTATAAGAGAAATATAAATATTATGTTTTAGATATAGCAGAACTAAAATTTAATTTTATTTATGTATATTGTTTATAAATTTTTAAAGCAAGAAAAAGAATTAAAAAAAAAAACACTTTTTCAAAATGGGGTTATATGGAGAGTAAATGAGGGCATGGTCGGATCGGTCTGAAATTTTTTTCGTTTCTTATATATACCGTAAGTAGTAAATATGCCAAACTACAACGCTCTAAGTATGTCGGTTATGTTTATGCGCAATTTCGGGCTAATCCGGCCACTGTGCAATGCTAAAGAAGTTTCACTTCCAAAAGAAAAAAAGGCAAAAAGATATGAACAGTGAAAAGTGAAGAAATCAGAAACCAGCTTTGCTGAAACTTATATACTCTTGCAAGCTTTTGAAAAATCCGTTTTATAGTTTTTCTAATAAGAATCTTATAAGTTTATAAAGATAAAGGGGCATAGCCCCGCCCATTTTCTAACTTGTTTTTAAGAGTACAATGCAGTCATTCTACACTTCATTTTACGATTTTCTATCCCATCTGATAGATAAATCACATTTTTAAGTTTTTCTTTATATGGGCGGTGCCACGCCCTTATGTCCGATTCTTATGAAACTTTGTAATATGGTCAAGGATTCTTAAAAACGCGTAACTGCAAGGTTTCATTTGTTTATAGTTGAAAACAAAAAAGTTTTTCTAACAAATACCGAATTTTTGACCGATTGTTCCTATGGGAGCTATATGCTATATTTATCCGATCTTCACCAATTTTGCAGTGTGTCTTAATTTACGTCCAAGATGTTCTTGTGCAAAAAATCGAGGTGGTTGCTTTAAAATCAAAGAGTTTATTGAGCAAAAACCTCATTTTTGACCGATCGTTCCTATGGCAGCTATATGCTATAGTATTCCGATCAAGCTGGTTTCTACATATAAACTGCCTGCAAGGAAAAGAAAATTTTCTGCATTTAAATTTTTTTGCTAACTTCAAAACTCTGGGAGGAATTCGCATTGAAACAAACAGACAGACAGACGGACATGGCTATTTGAACTCGTCTCGTCGTGCTGATCAAGAATATATATATTTTATATAGTCCGAGATGTCTCCTTCTCTGCGTTGCAAACTTCACGTCAAAGTTAATATACTCTTGCAAGAGTATAAAAAAAACAGTAAGGGCGGTATAGTTGAGTATTCTCAACTATTTAATACCCTGTACACACACCTATGTTGATAACACGTTAAACATTCGACGACAGCAAAAGCAGTGTACCACGATATGGTTTGTATATTTGCTAATATTGAGGCACGGCTCACAGTGCAATGTTGCCATTAGATGGCGCTTTAGTACGGATTTTGTTACAAAGCATTGCTGCAAAATTTTAGTGTGTTGGTCTTTGCGGGGAAAGTGGTAGTTTGTTGTATGCAGTTTTAAAAAGGTATGTTACCTGAGTTTGCATACCAAATTTCAGCATTGTATTCTTTATACTTTAGGAGATACAGCAATTTTAAGAAAAAAATTACCTTTTGTTGTGCTCGATGGGCGGGAAGGAATGGGCGTGGCAAAAATTCCTTCAAACTTGATCTAGTGTTCGACCACACGAGACTATCTTCCAAATTTCAAGTCTCTAGCTTTAATAGTTTTCGCAGTGTTAAGTACGGTTTTTGTTACAAATAGGATAAAGCAGTGTTCAAAGCGCAATTTATGCCAAATTTTAACTTGTTTGTCTTTGCGTTGTCACACAGCGTTAAAAATGAAAGTTTGTGGTATGCAGTTTTAAAAAGGTATGTTTACTGAGTTTGCATACAAAATTTCCGCATTGTATCTATTAAAGTTTAGGAGATACAGCAATTTTAAGAAAACAACTTTTTGAGGGGAAACGAAGGGGAGGGGGAAAAATGTGGTATGCAGTTTTGTAGAGCTATACATACTGAGTCTACATACTCATTTTCATGTTTCTAACTCATCAGGTTTTCGAGCTACAGCCTTTTGAAAAAATGGGTGGTGCTCGATGGGCGGGAAGGAGTGGGTGTGGCAAAAAATCCTTCAAACTTGATCTAGCGTTTGACCACACGAGTCTATCCACCAAATTTCAAGTCTCTAGCTCTTATAGTTTTCGAGAACCATTGGTGAGGACGGCCGGACGGACAGACAGGGCTATATCCATTCGTCTTGTCATCGTGATCAAGAATATATATACTTTATAGGGTCCCCCTCCCCTCCTTCTATGCGTTACATACAAACCGTCTCAAACAAACTTAATATACCCTGATACACAGTGTGTCTACAGGGTATAAACAGTAAGGACGCTATCTTCAGCAAGGCTGAAGCTTATATACTCTTCACGCACATTTCTTGTGCCACGCCGTTTTTTTGACTGAATCTATTTTCTATCCATCATATTAGCCTATATACAAATTTTCATTGTTTTTGCTCATTGGGTACCGGAGATATGCAAATTATTGATTTTGGCTAAAAGTGGGCGTAGCCATGCCCATTTTTTGGTCAAAATAGTTTTCATGCCTCCCTAAGAACATATGTGTTAAGTTTCAAGGCAATTGATTAAGAATCAAAAAAGGTTTCCGTACAACGACGTGAATATTTCTTCTCTTCTTCTTCTTCATTTTGTATGGCAGGTACCAGTTCCAGTTGCCCGATCTCAATGAAACTTTCAGGCATTTAGTCGGACCACGTAAAACTACTATGTTTAAAGTTTCAGCCCTCTTTCATACAAATCAAAAAAGTGTTCCATACAACGATGTTAAAACTTGATTTCTCTTCCTCTTCTTCATTTTGTATGGCAGCTACCAGTTCCAATTGTCCAATCTCAATGGAATTGTGTCGGACTATGTAAAACTACTATGTTCGAAATATCAACCCTCTATCTTTCAAAACAAAATAGTTTTCCATACAACGATTCAAATTCGTTTTTCTTCTTCATTTCATATCGGGGCTACCAGATCCAGTAATCCGATATAGCCGGTTCCGACCAATGATTTGACCACACATTAGAGAAGACTCACTGCAAAATTTCAGCTCGATATCTTCAAAACTGTGGGAGGAGATAGCATATACACAGACAGGCGAATTTTAAAATTACGTGTGCTGGTTCAATTTTTTTATGCTTTCATGCCTTACAATTAAGAAAAGTGAAAACCACATGAGTAGGGCAACATGAAGTGTTAGTTGCTTTTTTTTTGAGATCATTGGTAAAATTTTTTCCAAGCGGAGTCAATGATCATGGCAGGGTGGGCTTTCGAGGTGCAATGTCATCATGCATCCTCTTTACTTCCTTTCGCAATACTCCCTCAAACACGCCAGTCTTATCTATGTCTCCTTCCCAATCCTCACTTTCCCCTTTTGCGCGCAAATTAAAGTAATTATGCGTAGCAACAATGAGCTCTGAGTCAACACGGTGTCTTCCTTGTCAACCCACGACATTGCCGACGAGACAGAGCTGGCTTTTTGGCTAAGCCATTTCTAGTTATATGTTACAAATTAATTATTTTTGGCGCCCAACGTGGGGCCCGATTGTGTAGAAAACAAAACCTTTGCACATTGGCACATTTGTGGCCCTATTTTTTGTTATTGTTTCTCATGGTACAAGTGATAGCGACTATGCAGATGCAGATAGATTTAGATTTTCATGGATGATGCAACCGTGATCTAACATCTGTTTAGCATAGAGTCGGTGTCGTTTGATAGATTTGATTTCCATGGGGTCAACATGTGAATCAACATCAAATAGGCAATGACTATGCTATTGCTTTGCCATGGTGAAAGTTCTTTTGTTGAATTTGTTTAAGGACGTTCGTATAAGATTAGATACGACTTGTATAGCGTTCAAGCTATAGGTCGTCTACTTATATGAGTATCTAACGCAAATTCAACCTATCTGCATTTATATGTAGAAGAATGCAGCTGATGTTGGTATTGAGGTGAATGGAATCATGACTATGAGTCGAGGTTCAACGCTCAATTACGCGATTAGTTGCACTTCTTCACATATTAATGCTCTTCAATAAAATACCCATTATATTTGATGTGAAGATCTGAAGTCTATGGCGCTCAGCTGGGATTTAGCTCACATTAAATATATTTGGTCGTATAACTTTCTATTTGTTTCCCTTCTTATATAGTATGTTAGGCAACTGATAGTACGTAAATCAGCGAACAGGTTAAGTTCGTTCATTGTTGATCACTCATGTTGTGGATACTCGCACTGGATCAGGAAATATATTATGAGATTCTTGTTTTGAACTTTGATTATTATTTTCTTTTTTGCATTTGATATATAAATATCGTTGTTTAATTTATTTTTTTCCCTTTGCTTTTGTGGCATATTGAAACTTTTGGTTTTTATACCCTGTACACATACTGTGTATCGGGGTATATTGTGTTTGTTTGAGCGAAATGTATGTAACGCACAGAAATATGCACTTGCGACTATATAAAGTATATATATTCTTGATCAGGATGACAAGAGAAATTGATTAAGCCATGTCCGTCCGTCTGTCCGTCCGTCTGTCTGTCCGTCCGTCTGTCTGAAATTTGGAGGGTAGACTCGTGATGCTCGGCAGCAGATCAAGTTTGAACGGTTTTGTGCCACGCCCACTCCTTCCCGCCCATCCAGCACCGCCCACTTTTTTAAAACGCTATAACTCGAACATCCAAAGAGATAGAAACATGAAAGTCGGTATGTAGACTCAGTATAAGTAGCACTACAAAACTGCATACCACAATTTTTCCCCCTCCTCTTCATTTCCCCTCCCCCAGTTGTTTTCTATAAAAAGCAATATCTCCAAAACTAACAAAGGTATGAACCTGAAATTTTGTATACAAGCTCAGTGATAATACATCTTAAAAACTGCATACCACAAATTTCCCCTCCCTTTGATGGCTACCCCTCAGAGGCGTACAAACTTAAATTTTTCGTAAAATCAACATTTTTTGCCCGGTTTTCTTGATATTTTAAACACTATTTGAATAGGCGACGTCAGATCAATATGTTTTTGTAGATTGAGGGTGTGGCACCGCCTACCATGTGTGCAGGGTATTATATTGTCGAGTATACTCGACTATACCGCCCTTACTGGTTTTATTTTTACTTTATTCTAGTTTGATTTGCTTATAGGCAGGCTTTGTTTGAATCTTTAGTTCGTTAATGGAGATATAGATTTTGTTTTGAGTTTGTAGTTTTGAATTTCGGCAATGGTACTCACGCACAGTACAGAGAATTTAGCTGCGGAAGACGTCGTTTCGGTGTCGTGCCTAATTTGTAATGAGTTAATCGTCAATCAGACGCAGTTACTAAAAGCATCCTGTTGACATTGTTTTCATCGCGGTTGCTTTGCAACAGTAACGACAGGTCGTAAAGTTTGCCCAGTTTGCGGCGCAGACTTAGGAGCGTTGAGTGGTAGTTTGGGTTCCTTGCCAAAGATTGTGGCAGCGGTTGGACATCAAAGCACATCATCGACTAGGATGAATACAAGATCCACTACCAAGAAGCAAATGTCCGGTGGAGGACATGTTACATCCAACACGCAGCAATCTGCAAGTAAAGTTCCAACTCAAGCGGCAGTAGGCGCAGATTTTAATATGCAGGTTGAGATGTTAGGTACATTGCTCGATGCTATGCATCGATTAGGTGACACTATGAGCAAAGGCTTTGAGGGCTTGAGCCAAAGGAATGGTTCCGCGTTTGGACAAAGCCAGGGTGTGGACCCGATGTCTTTACCCAATCCAACGCCATCAATTCAAGCGTCGGATCAAAGAGCTCTGGAGCAGTTGCCGGAGATGCGGCCTAGTAATAGCTCCAGTAGTGAGCGTGAATCTTCTGTGGGATTGTCGAATAGGCAGTTGGCGTTTGAATTAACTCCGCAAGCGGACAAAGTAAGTCACATAATAAATAACTGGCGACTTAAATTTAATGGAGGTCCAAATGGCATGAAGGTTTGCCAATTTCATTTATCGAGTTGAAGCATTGACAGCACAAACATTAGGTGGGAATCTTGACATTTTGTGTCGATATTCCAGTTTATTATTTGAAGGAAAAGCTAGTGAATGGTTCTGGCGTTTTCATAAGTCCGTCAGGGAAGTGCGTGGGGTAGATTTGAGAACAGCATTATTGTTGATGCTCGAACTGATGTGGACTTTAGGGAGTTAATTCGAGACCGTAAACAAAAAACGAATGACGAACGAACGGCTAGAGCAACCAATGAGCGACAAAGAATTTGTTGAGGTTCTAATCTATTACCGGAGATACAGCACGAAATTTTGTAGTGTATCTCAGCTGCGAGATGTCGTTAGGAAAAGAGAGCATTTTTTGCAGGACATGAAGAAATCTTTTCAAGCAGGGCGTCCGATCGTAGCCAGAAAACCAATGTCGGAATTGGTAGTAGATTCAGGTGAGTCTGACACGGAAATAGATGATGTAGCTGCATTGTCGTTGGCGTGTTGGAATTGCCAATCCCTTGGTCATCGTTACCAAGATTGTGTCAGTGACACCTAATGTTTATAAGCCCTCCTGCAAGAAATGTGGCGATGCAAAAAACGCACAGACTCGTGCACCATTGAAAGGTGCACGCAAACAGTTCCGCACTCAGGGAACAAACACCGATTAATCGGTTCACAATCGCATTCTTTAAATGTCGATTGTTCTACTCGGATTGACAATACTCTATCAATAGACACTTGTAGTTCTGATAGAATTCCAGGCAATGACGATATTTCGATTATTTCTCGCAAAGCGAGGAAAAAATCAATCCAACGGATTAATAATTTTTATAAAATGGTTAAAGCTGATAAGCATAAATTTGTTAGCAGCATTCTTGGCAAACTGAATGATAGTCGAATCTATCTCCAGGTAGAATTGTTAGGTCAGACTGTCAGCAGTCTTTTAGATACGGGTGCGTCAATACCCTGTGTTGGTGGGAATTTTGCGCAGCAGTTACTGAATGACCACGTTCCTTATAAGCTGATGGTCAGTCGGATAGCGTACATCTTTGTTTGGACAGTAGGAAGGTGAATGAGGTCACGGTGAAAGACGCATATCCCTTGCCTCATATTAACGGCATTTCGAATCGTCTCCCAAGAGCAGAATTCATTTCCAGTTTGGATCTGAAAGATGCATTTGGGCAGATACCACTTGAGGTCACTTCTCGCGATAAGAAAGCGTTCGGGCTCTGTAACGCCCCATAAACTATGTGTCGGTACGTAGACTCAGTATGTATAGATCTACAAAACTGCATTCCCCAATTTTTACCCCTCCCCTTCTTTCTTGTTTTCTTAGAAATGCTATATCTCCGAAACTATTAAAGGTACAAGCCCTCAATCACCCACAAACTCAAAACTTTTGTAAATTCCACATTTTTTGGCCGTTTTTCTTGATATTTTGAACGATATTTGATCAGTGGTGTCAAATCAATATGTGTTTGTAGATTGAGGGTGTGGCACCGCCTACTATGTGTACAGGGTATTATATAGTTGAGAATACTCAACTATACCGCCCTTACTGGTCTGGATTGAATTTCTCTTTATCTTAATATCTTATATACTAAGTTTCATTGTTTTAGCTCATTGCATCCTGAGATTAGAAAATTTTCAATTTTTGCTATAAGTAGGCGTTGCCATGCCTAATTTTTGATCACAATAGTTTTTCTGTAATAAAATTGAAGGATCTGTGCAACATTTCAGGTCGATGGTTTCAAAACAATAAAAAGGAAAATTTACGTGTCTGAGAAATATGTATATTACAGATATTTTCACACTCTTGCTAAGTCTCTGACAATTTTCTCAGTGATGCATTAAAACAATTCAATATTTTACATGTTTTCATTAATAAATCTGCGTTTAAAAAACCCTTCCCAAATCAACTAAATTTTTTAAACTGGAAAACAATTGGTGTAAAGCCTCGCCAATCTGCTTGTATCAAGTTTCGAAGATGAGAAGTACATTCGAATGAAATTGTTGAAATAATTTTAAACCTATAATTTATATGAAGTTGTATTTGAAATGGTTAAAAAAAAGTCGTAAAATAGTACATTTTAAGAAAATATTATTTGGGCAAGTTGGAATGTGTACATTTTTGAATGCATAAATGCGAAGAAGAAGAATTAATTCAAATGTGCAGAGTGTCTCCCGAAGAACTGAGTCAAGTTAACTACCAATGCTCCAATGTGTGGAATCTACTTGACTTTATTTATTCCACATATAATTTATTATAAGTGTTCACTTTTGGAATATTTTGAATTTGCAAATTAATTGTTTTCATTTGCTAATCACAGCAATGGAAAGAGTATGACTGTCAATTACAAAATTGAACGTACATAATTGTGAGGACGCGAATTGCAGATGAATTCGTGGCTCATATATTATGAAGCTGATTAGCGACGTTGTTTAGGCACGCTAAGTCAAGAGCAACAACAAACACAATGTATAAGTTCAGACAGTGTCATAAGTAGCAACAACCACACTGTGCTTGCTTACGCCGGAAATAGCAACAACAAGAGTTGTTATAATATTTGGAGTCAGGTTAGTTGTTGTTGCATATGCGCCAGATGGCGAAAGTGACGGTTGAAGAGGAATGCCAAAATTACAACTAAGCATGTTGTTGTTGTTGTTTTTTTTTTATGACTACTAAATTTATGACTACAGACTGTCATTCTATATTTTATTTCATTCTCTCGCAGGCTAAATCATATAAATGTATAGTCTGTCTCTATTTTCATGTCGTTTCATCGAGTTTTAAATCGCACCCATGCTAAAGAAGTTTCACTTCCAAAAGAAAAAAAGGCAAAAAGATATGAACAGTGAAAAGTGAAGAAATCAGAAACCAGCTTTGCTGAAACTTATATACTCTTGCAAGCTTTTGGAAAATCCGTTTTATAGTTTTTCTAATAAGAATCTTATAAGTTTATAAAGATAAAGGGGCATAGCCCCGCCCATTTTCTAACTTGTTTTTAAGAGTACAATGCAATCATTCTACACTTCATTTTACGATTTTCTATCCCATCTGATAGATAAATCACATTTTTAAGTTTTTCTTTATATGGGCGGTGCCACGCCCTTATGTCCGATTCTTATGAAACTTTGTAATATGGTCAAGGATTCTTAAAAACGCGTAACTGCAAGGTTTCATTTGTTTATAGTTGAAAACAAAAAAGTTTTTCTAACAAATACCGAATTTTTGACCGATTGTTCCTATGGGAGCTATATGCTATATTTATCCGATCTTCACCAATTTTGCAGTGTGTCTTAATTTACGTCCAAGATGTTCTTGTGCAAAAAATCGAGGCGGTTGCTTTAAAATCAAAGAGTTTATTGAGCAAAAACCTCATTTTTGACCGATCGTTCCTATGGCAGCTATATGCTATAGTATTCCGATCAAGCTGGTTTCTACATATAAACTGCCTGCAAGGAAAAGAAAATTTTCCCTTTGCTTTTGTGGCATATTGAAACTTTTGGTTTTTTTATTTTTACTTTATTCTAGTTTGATTTGCTTATAGGCAGGCTTTGTTTGAATCTTTAGTTCGTTAATGGAGATATAGATTTTGTTTTGAGTTTGTAGTTTTGAATTTCGGCAATGGTACTCACGCACAGTACAGAGAATTTAGCTGCGGAAGACGTCGTTTCGGTGTCGTGCCTAATTTGTAATGAGTTAATCGTCAATCAGACGCAGTTACTAAAAGCATCCTGTGGACATTGTTTTCATCGCGGTTGCTTTGCAACAGTAACGACAGGTCGTAAAGTTTGCCCAGTTTGCGGCGCAGACTTAGGATCGTTGAGTGGTAGTTTGGGTTCCTTGCCAAAGATTGTGGCAGCGGTTGGACATCAAAGCACATCATCGACTAGGATGAATACAAGATCCACTACCAAGAAGCAAATGTCCGGTGGAGGACAGGTTACATCCAACACGCAGCAATCTGCAAGTCAAGTTCCAACTCAAGCGGCAGTAGGCGCAGATTTTAATATGCAGGTTGAGATGTTAGGTACATTGCTCGATGCTATGCATCGATTAGGTGACACTATGAGCAAAGGCTTTGAGGGCTTGAGCCAAAGGAATGGTTCCGCGTTTGGACAAAGCCAGGGTGTGGACCCGATGTCTTTACCCAATCCAACGCCATCAATTCAAGCGTCGGATCAAAGAGCTCTGGAGCAGTTGCCGGAGATGCGGCCTAGTAATAGCTCCAGTAGTGAGCGTGAATCTTCTGTGGGATTGTCGAATAGGCAGTTGGCGTTTGAATTAACTCCGCAAGCGGACAAAGTAAGTCACATAATAAATAACTGGCGACTTAAATTTAATGGAGGTCCAAATGGCATGAAGGTTTGCCAATTTCATTTATCGAGTTGAAGCATTGACAGCACAAACATTAGGTGGGAATCTTGATATTTTGTGTCGATATTCCAGTTTATTATTTGAAGGAAAAGCTAGTGAATGGTTCTGGCGTTTTCATAAGTCCGTCAGGGAAGTGCGTGGGGTAGATTTGAGAACAGCATTATTGTTGATGCTCGAACTGATGTGGACTTTAGGGAGTTAATTCGAGACCGTAAACAAAAAACGAATGACGAACGAACGGCTAGAGCAACCAATGAGCGACAAAGAATTTGTTGAGGTTCTAATCTATTACCGGAGATACAGCACGAAATTTTGTAGTGTATCTCAGCTGCGAGATGTCGTTAGGAAAAGAGAGCATTTTTTGCAGGACATGAAGAAATCTTTTCAAGCAGGGCGTCCGATCGTAGCCAGAAAACCAATGTCGGAATTGGTAGTAGATTCAGGTGAGTCTGACACGGAAATAGATGATGTAGCTGCATTGTCGTTGGCGTGTTGGAATTGCCAATCCCTTGGTCATCGTTACCAAGATTGTGTCAGTGAGAGGCGTATATTCTGTTATGGATGTGTCACACCTAATGTTTATAAGCCCTCCTGCAAGAAATGTGGCGATGCAAAAAACGCACAGACTCGTGCACCATTGAAAGGTGCACGCAAACAGTTCCGCACTCAGGGAACAAACACCGCATTCTTTAAATGTCGATTGTTCTACTCGGATTGACAATACTCTATCAATAGACACTTGTAGTTCTGATAGAATTCCAGGCAATGACGATATTTCGATTATTTCTCGCAAAGCGAGGAAAAAATCAATCCAACGGATTAATAATTTTTATAAAATGGTTAAAGCTGATAAGCATAAATTTGTTAGCAGCATTCTTGGCAAACTGAATGATAGTCGAATCTATCTCCAGGTAGAATTGTTAGGTCAGACTGTCAGCAGTCTTTTAGATACGGGTGCGTCAATACCCTGTGTTGGTGGGAATTTTGCGCAGCAGTTACTGAATGACCACGTTCCTTATAAGCTGATGGTCAGTCGGATAGCGTACATCT
Organism: Phortica okadai; assembly: GCA_034638295.1. Classification (NCBI taxonomy): domain Eukaryota; kingdom Metazoa; phylum Arthropoda; class Insecta; order Diptera; family Drosophilidae; genus Phortica; species Phortica okadai. Next base: position 7,119,547 of record CM067853.1, on the reverse strand, counting down.
TTGTTTGGACAGTAGGAAGGTGAATGAGGTCACGGTGAAAGACGCATATCCCTTGCCTCATATTAACGGCATTTCGAATCGTCTCCCAAGAGCAGAATTCATTTCCAGTTTGGATCTGAAAGATGCATTTGGGCAGATACCACTTGAGGTCACTTCTCGCGATAAGAAAGCGTTTGGGCTCTGTAACGCCCCATAAACTATGTATCGGTACGTAGACTCAGTATGTATAGATCTACAAAACTGCATTCCCCAATTTTTACCCCTCCCCTTCTTTTCCACTCCCCCAGTTGTTTTCATAGAAATGCTATATCTCCGAAACTATTAAAGGTACAAGCCCTCAATCACCCACAAACTCAAAACTTTTGTAAATTCCACATTTTTTGGCCGTTTTTCTTGATATTTTGAACGATATTTGATCAGTGGTGTCAAATCAATATGTGTTTGTAGATTGAGGGTGTGGCACCGCCTACTATGTGTACAGGGTATTATATAGTTGAGAATACTCAACTATACCGCCCTTACTGGTCTGGATTGAATTTCTCTTTATCTTAATATCTTATATACTAAGTTTCATTGTTTTAGCTCATTGCATCCTGAGATAAGAAAATTTTCAATTTTTGCTATAAGTAGGCGTTGCCATGCCTAATTTTTGATCACAATAGTTTTCCTGTAATAAAATTGAAGGATCTGTGCAACATTTCAGGTCGATGGTTTCAAAACAATAAAAAGGAAAATTTACGTGTCTGAGAAATATGTATATTACAGATATTTTCACACTCTTGCTAAATCTCTGACAATTTTCTCAGTGATGCATTAAAACAATTCAATATTTTACATGTTTTCATTAATAAATCTGCGTTTAAAAAACCCTTCCCAAATCAACTAAATTTTTTAAACTGGAAAACAATTGGTGTAAAGCCTCGCCAATCTGCTTGTATCAAGTTTCGAAGATGAGAAGTACATTCGAATGAAATTGTTGAAATAATTTTAAACCTATAATTTATATGAAGTTGTATTTGAAATGGTTAAAAAAAAAGTCGTAAAATAGTACATTTTAAGAAAATATTATTTGGGCAAGTTGGAATGTGTACATTTTTGAATGCATAAATGCGAAGAAGAAGAATTAATTCAAATGTGCAGAGTGTCTCCCGAAGAACTGAGTCAAGTTAACTACCAATGCTCCAATGTGTGGAATCTACTTGACTTTATTTATTCCACATATAATTTATTATAAGTGTTCACTTTTGGAATATTTTGAATTTTTTGGAATATTTTGAATTTGCAAATTAATTGTTTTCATTTGCTAATCACAGCAATGGAAAGAGTATGACTGTCAATTACAAAATTGAACGTACATAATTGTGAGGACGCGAATTGCAGATGAATTCGTGGCTCATATATTATGAAGCTGATTAGCGACTTTGTTTAGGCACGCTAAGTCAAGGGCAACAACAAACACAATGTATAAGTTCAGACAGTGTCATAAGTAGCAACAACCACACTGTGCTTGCTTACGCCGAAAATAGCAACAAGAGTTGTTATAATATTTGGAGTCAGGTTAGTTGTTGTTGCATATGCGCCAGATGGCGAAAGTGACGGTTGAAGAGGAATGCCAAAATTACAACTAAGCATGTTGTTGTTGTTGTTTTTTTTCTATGACTACTAAATTTATGACTACAGACTGTCATTCTATATTTTATTTCATTCTCTCGCAGGCTAAATCATATAAATGTATAGTCTGTCTCTATTTTCATGTCGTTTCATCGAGTTTTAAATCGCACCAATGCTAAAGAAGTTTCACTTCCAAAAGAAAAAAAGGCAAAAAGATATGAACAGTGAAAAGTGAAGAAATCAGAAACCAGCTTTGCTGAAACTTATATACTCTTGCAAGCTTTTGGAAAATCCGTTTTATAGTTTTTCTAATAAGAATCTTATAAGTTTATAAAGATAAAGGGGCATAGCCCCGCCCATTTTCTAACTTGTTTTTAAGAGTACAATGCAATCATTCCACACTTCATTTTACGATTTTCTATCCCGTCTGCTAATAGATAAATCACATTTTTAAGTTTTTCTTTATATGGGCGGTGCCACGCCCTTATGTCCGATTCTTATGAAACTTTGTAATATGGTCAAGGATTCTTAAAAACGCGTAACTGCAAGGTTTCATTTGTTTATAGTTGAAAACAAAAAAGTTTTTCTAACAAATACCGAATTTTTGACCGATTGTTCCTATGGGAGCTATATGCTATATTTATCCGATCTTCACCAATTTTGCAGTGTGTCTTAATTTACGTCCAAGATGTTCTTGTGCAAAAAATCGAGGCAGTTGCTTTAAAATCAAAGAGTTTATTGAGCAAAAACCTCATTTTTGACCGATCGTTCCTATGGCAGCTATATGCTATAGTATTCCGATCAAGCTGGTTTCTACATATAAACTGCCTGCAAGGAAAAGAAAATTTTCTGCATTTAAATTTTTTTGCTAACTTCAAAACTCTGGTGGGAGTTCGCATTGAAACAAACAGACAGACAGACGGACATGGCTATTTGAACTCGTCTCGTCGTGCTGATCAAGAATATATATATTTTATATAGTCCGAGATGTCTCCTTCTCTGCGTTGCAAACTTCACGTCAAAGTTAATATACTCTTGCAAGAGTATAAAAAAAACAGTAAGGGCGGTATAGTTGAGTATTCTCAACTATTTAATACCCTGTACACACACCTATGTTGATAACACGTTAAACATTCGCCGACAGCAAAAGCAGTGAACCACGATATGGTTTGTGTATTTGCTAATATTGAGGCACGGCTCACAGTGCAATGTTGCCATTAGATGGCGCTTTAGTACGGATTTTGTTACAAAGCATTGCTGCAAAATTTTAGTGTGTTGGTCTTTGCGGGGAAAGTGGTAGTTTGTTGTATGCAGTTTTAAAAAGGTATGTTATCTGAGTTTGCATACAAAATTTCAGCATTGTATTCTTTATACTTTAGGAGATACAGCAATTTTAAGAAAAAAATTACCTTTTGTTGTGCTCGATGGGCGGGAAGGAATGGGCGTGGCAAAAATTCCTTCAAACTTCATCTAGTGTTCGACCACACGAGTCTATCCACCAAATTTCAAGTCTCTTGCTCTTATAGTTTTCGAGAACCATTGGTGAGGACGGACGGACGGACAGACAGGGCTATATCAATTCGTCTTGTCATCCTGATCAAGAATATGTATACTTTATAGGGTCCCCCTCCCCTCCTTCTATGCGTTACATACAAACCGTCTCAAACAAACTTAATATACCCTGATACACAGTGTGTCTACAGGGTATAAACAGTAAGGACGCTATCTTCAGCAAGGCTGAAGCTTATATACTCTTCACGCACATTTCTTGTGCCACGCCGTTTTTTTGACTGAATCTATTTTCTATCCGTCATATTAGCCTATATACAAATTTTCATTGTTTTTGCTCATTGGGTACCGGAGATATGCAAATTATTGATTTTGACTAAAAGTGGGCGTAGCCATGCCCATTTTTTGGTCAAAATAGTTTTCATGCCTCCCTAAGAACATATGTGTTAAGTTTCAAGGCAATTGATTAAGTATCAAAAAAGGTTTCCGTACAACGACGTGAATATTTCTTCTCTTCTTCTTCTTCATTTTGTATGGCAGGTACCAGTTCCAGTTGCCCGATCTCAATGAAACTTTCAGGCATTTAGTCGGACCACGTAAAACTACTATGTTTAAAGTTTCAGCCCTCTTTCATACAAATCAAAAAAGTGTTCCATACAACGATGTTAAAACTTGATTTCTCTTCCTCTTCTTCATTTTGTATGGCAGCTACCAGTTCCAATTGTCCAATCTCAATGAAACTTTCAGGAATTGTGTCGGACTATGTAAAACTACTATGTTTGAAATATCAACCCTCTATCTTTCAAAACAAAATAGTTTTCCATACAACGATTCAAATTCGTTTTTCTTCTTCATTTCGTATCGGGGCTACCAGATCCAGTAATCCGATATAGCCGGTTTCGACCAATGATTTGACCACACATTAGAGAAGACTCACTGCAAAATTTCAGCTAGATATCTTCAAAACTGTGGGAGGAGATAGCATATACACAGACAGGCGAATTTTAAAATTACGCGTGCTGGTTCAATTTTTTTATGCTTTCATGCCTTACAATTAAGAAAAGTGAAAACCACATGAGTAGGGCAACATGAAGTGTTAGTTGCTTTTTTTTTTTTGGGATCATTGGTAAAATTATTTTTTTCCAAGCGGAGTCAATGATCATGGCAGGGTGGGCTTTCGAGGTGCAGTGTCATCATGCATCCTCTTTACTTCCTTTCGCAATACTCCCTCAAACACGCCAGTCTTATCTATGTATCCTTCCCAATCCTCACTTTCCCCTTTTGCGCGCAAATTAAAGTAATTATGCGTAGCAACAATGAGCTCTGAGTCAACACGGTGTCTTCCTTGTCAACCCACGACATTGCCGACGAGACAGAGCTGGCTATTTGGCTAAGCCATTTCTAGTTATATGTTACAAATTAATTATTTTTGGCGCCCAACGTGGGGCCCGATTGTGTAGAAAACAAATCCTTTGCACATTGGCACATTTGTGGCCCTATTTGTTGTTATTGTTTCTCATGGTACAAGTGATAGCGACTATGCAGATGCAGATAGATTTAGATTTTCATGGATGATGCAACCGTGATCTAACATATGTTTAGCATAGAGTCGGTGTCGTTTGATAGATTTGATTTCCATGGGGTCAACATGTGAATCAACATCAAATAGGCAATGACTATGCTATTGCTTTGCCATGGTGAAAGTTCTTTTGTTGAATTTGTTTAAGGACGTTCGTATAAGATTAGATACGATCGTTCATTGTTGATCACTCATGTTGTGGATACTCGCACTGGATCAGGAAATATATTATGAGATTCTTGTTTTGAACTTTGATTATCATTTTCTTTTTTGCATTTGATATATAAATATCGTTGTTTAATTTATTTTTTTCCCTTTGCTTTTGTGGCATATTGAAACTTTTGGTTTTTTTATTTTTACTTTATTCTAGTTTGATTTGCTTATAGGCAGGCTTTGTTTGAATCTTTAGTTCGTTAATGGAGATATAGATTTTGTTTTGAGTTTGTAGTTTTGAATTTCGGCAATGGTACTCACGCACAGTACAGAGAATTTAGCTGCGGAAGACGTCGTTTCGGTGTCGTGCCTAATTTGTAATGAGTTAATCGTCAATCAGACGCAGTTACTAAAAGCATCCTGTTGACATTGTTTTCATCGCGGTTGCTTTGCAACAGTAACGACAGATCGTAAAGTTTGCCCAGTTTGCGGCGCAGACTTAGGAGCGTTGAGTGGTAGTTTGGGTTCCTTGCCAAAGATTGTGGCAGCGGTTGGACATCAAAGCACATCATCGACTAGGATGAATACAAGATCCACTACCAAGAAGCAAATGTCCGGTGGAGGACATGTTACATCCAACACGCAGCAATCTGCAAGTAAAGTTCCAACTCAAGCGGCAGTAGGCGCAGATTTTAATATGCAGGTTGAGATGTTAGGTACATTGCTCGATGCTATGCAGCGATTAGGTGACACTATGAGCAAAGGCTTTGAGGGCTTGAGCCAAAGGAATGGTTCCGCGTTTTGACAAAGCCAGGGTGTGGACCCGATGTCTTTACCCAATCCAACGCCATCAATTCAAGCGTCGGATCAAAGAGCTCTGGAGCAGTTGCCGGAAATGCGGCCTAGTAATAGCTCCAGTAGTGAGCGTGAATCTTCTGTGGGATTGTCGAATAGGCAGTTGGCGTTTGAATTAACTCCGCAAGCGGACAAAGTAAGTCACATAATAAATAACTGGCGACTTAAATTTAATGGAGGTCCAAATGGCATGAAGGTTTGCCAATTTCATTTATCGAGTTGAAGCATTGACAGCACAAACATTAGGTGGGAATCTTGACATTTTGTGTCGATATTCCAGTTTATTATTTGAAGGAAAAGCTAGTGAATGGTTCTGGCGTTTTCATAAGTCCGTCAGGGAAGTGCGTGGGGTAGATTTGAGAACAGCATTATTGTTGATGCTCGAACTGATGTGGACTTTAGGGAGTTAATTCGAGACCGTAAACAAAAAACGAATGACGAACGAACGGCTAGAGCAACCAATGAGCGACAAAGAATTTGTTGAGGTTCTAATCTATTACCGGAGATACAGCACGAAATTTTGTAGTGTATCTCAGCTGCGAGATGTCGTTAGGAAAAGAGAGCATTTTTTGCAGGACATGAAGAAATCTTTTCAAGCAGGGCGTCCGATCGTAGCCAGAAAACCAATGTCGGAATTGGTAGTAGATTCAGGTGAGTCTGACACGAAAATAGATGATGTAGCTGCATTGTCGTTGGCGTGTTGGAACTGCAAATCCCTTGGTCATCGTTACCAAGATTGTGTCAGTGAGAGGCGTATATTCTGTTATGGATGTGTCACACCTAATGTTTATAAGTCCACCTGCAAGAAATGTGGCGATGCAAAAAACGCACAGACTCGTGCACCATTGAAAGGTGCACGCAAACAGTTCCGCACTCAGGGAACAAACACCGATTAATCGGTTCACAATCGCATTCTTTGAATGTCGATTGTTCTACTCGGATTGACAATACTCTATCAATAGACACTTGTAGTTCTGATAGAATTCCAGGCAATGACGATATTTCGATTATTTCTCGCAAAGCGAGGAAAAAATCAATCCAACGGATTAATAATTTTTATAAAATGGTTAAAGCTGATAAGCATAAATTTGTTAGCAGCATTCTTGGAAAACTGAATGATAGTCGAATCTATCTCCAGGTAGACTTGTTAGGTCAGACTGTCAGCAGTCTTTTAGATACGGGTGCGTCAATAACCTGTGTTGGTGGGAATTTTGCGCAGCAGTTACTGAATGACCACGTTCCTTATAAGCTGATGGTCAGTCGGATAGCGTACATCTTTGTTTGGACAGTAGGAAGGTGAATGAGGTCACGGTGAAAGACGCATATCCCTTGCCTCATATTAACGGCATTTCGAATCGTCTCCCAAGAGCAGAATTCATTTCCAGTTTGGATCTGAAAGATGCATTTGGGCAGATACCACTTGAGGTCACTTCTCGCGATAAGAAAGCGTTTGGGCTCTGTAACGCCCCATAAACTATGTGTCGGTACGTAGACTCAGTATGTATAGATCTACAAAACTGCATTCCCCAATTTTTACCCCTCCCCTTCTTTCTTGTTTTCTTAGAAATGCTATATCTCCGAAACTATTAAAGGTACAAGCCCTCAATCACCCACAAACTCAAAACTTTTGTAAATTCCACATTTTTTGGCCGTTTTTCTTGATATTTTGAACGATATTTGATCAGTGGTGTCAAATCAATATGTGTTTGTAGATTGAGGGTGTGGCACCGCCTACTATGTGTACAGGGTATTATATAGTTGAGAATACTCAACTATACCGCCCTTACTGGTCTGGATTGAATTTCTCTTTATCTTAATATCTTATATACTAAGTTTCATTGTTTTAGCTCATTGCATCCTGAGATAAGAAAATTTTCAATTTTTGCTATAAGTAGGCGTTGCCATGCCTAATTTTTGATCACAATAGTTTTTCTGTAATAAAATTGGAGGATCTGTGCAACATTTCAGGTCGATGGTTTCAAAACAATAAAAAGGAAAATTTACGTGTCTGAGAAATATGTATATTACAGATATTTTCACACTCTTGCTAAATCTCTGACAATTTTCTCAGTGATGCATTAAAACAATTCAATATTTTACATGTTTTCATTAATAAATCTGCGTTTAAAAAACCCTTCCCAAATCAACTAAATTTTTTAAACTGGAAAACAATTGGTGTAAAGCCTCGCCAATCTGCTTGTATCAAGTTTCAAAGATTGAGAAGTACATTCGAATGAGATTGTTGAAATAATTTTAAACCTATAATTTATGTGAAGTTGTATTTGAAATGGTTAAAAAAAAGTCGTAAAATAGTACATTTTAGGAAAATATTATTTGGGCAAGTTGGAATGTGTACGTTTTTGAATGCATAAATGCGAAGAAGAAGAATTAATTCAAATGTGCAGAGTGTCTCCCGAAGAACTGAGTCAAGTTAACTACCAATGCTCCAATGTGTGGAATCTACTTGACTTTATTTATTCCACATATAATTTATTATAAGTGTTCACTTTTGGAATATTTTGAATTTGCAAATTAATTGTTTTCATTTGCTAATCACAGCAATGGAAAGAGTATGACTGTCAATTACAAAATTGAACGTACATAATTGTGAGGACGCGAATTGCAGATGAATTCGTGGCTCATATATTATGAAGCTGATTAGCGACTTTGTTTAGGCACGCTAAGTCAAGGGCAACAACAAACACAATGTATAAGTTCAGACAGTGTCATAAGTAGCAACAACCACACTGTGCTTGCTTACGCCGAAAATAGCAACAAGAGTTGTTATAATATTTGGAGTCAGGTTAGTTGTTGTTGCATATGCGCCAGATGGCGAAAGTGACGGTTGAAGAGGAATGCCAAAATTACAACTAAGCATGTTGTTGTTGTTGTTTTTTTTCTATGACTACTAAATTTATGACTACAGACTGTCATTCTATATTTTATTTCATTCTCTCGCAGGCTAAATCATATAAATGTATAGTCTGTCTCTATTTTCATGTCGTTTCATCGAGTTTTAAATCGCACCAATGCTAAAGAAGTTTCACTTCCAAAAGAAAAAAAGGCAAAAAGATATGAACAGTGAAAAGTGAAGAAATCAGAAACCAGCTTTGCTGAAACTTATATACTATGCAAGCTTTTGGAAAATCCGTTTTATAGTTTTTCTAATAAGAATCTTATAAGTTTATAAAGATAAAGGGGCATAGCCCCGCCCATTTTCTAACTTGTTTTTAAGAGTACAATGCAATCATTCCACACTTCATTTTACGATTTTCTATCCCGTCTGCTAATAGATAAATCACATTTTTAAGTTTTTCTTTATATGGGCGGTGCCACGCCCTTATGTCCGATTCTTATGAAACTTTGTAATATGGTCAAGGATTCTTAAAAACGCGTAACTGCAAGGTTTCATTTGTTTATAGTTGAAAACAAAAAAAGTTTTTCTAACAAATACCGAATTTTTGACCGATTGTTCCTATGGGAGCTATATGCTATATTTATCCGATCTTCACCAATTTTGCAGTGTGTCTTAATTTACGTCCAAGATGTTCTTGTGCAAAAAATCGAGGCGGTTGCTTTAAAATCAAAGAGTTTATTGAGCAAAAACCTCATTTTTGACCGATCGTTCCTATGGCAGCTATATGCTATAGTATTCCGATCAAGCTGGTTTCTACATATAAACTGCCTGCAAGGAAAAGAAAATTTTCTGCGTTTAAATTTTTTTGCTAACTTCAAAACTCTGGGAGGAGTTCGCATTGAAACAGACAGACAGACGGACATGGCTATTTGAACTCGTCTCGTCGTGCTGATCAAGAATATATATATTTTATATAGTCCGAGATGTCTCCTTCTCTGCGTTGCAAACTTCACGTCAAAGTTAATATACTTAATATGCAAGAGTATAAAAAAAACAGTAAGGACGCTATCTTCAGCAAGGCTGAAGCTTATATACTCTTCACGCACATTTCTTGTGCCGCGCCGTTTTTTTGACTGAATCTATTTTCTGTCCGTCATATTAGCCTATATACAAATTTTCATTGTTTTTGCTCATTGGGTACCGGAGATATGCAAATTATTGATTTTGGCTAAAAGTGGGCGTAGCCATGCCCATTTTTTGGTCAAAATAGTTTTCATGCCTCCCTAAGAACATATGTGTTAAGTTTCAAGGCAATTGATTAAGTATCAAAAAAGGTTTCCGTACAACGACGTGAATATTTCTTCTCTTCTTCTTCTTCATTTTGTATGGCAGGTACCAGTTCCAGTTTCCCGATCTCAATGAAACTTTCAGGCATTTAGTCGGACCACGTAAAACTACTATGTTTAAAGTTTCAGCCCTCTTTCATACAAATCAAAAAAGTGTTCCATACAACGATGTTAAAACTTGATTTATCTTCCTCTTCTTCATTTTGTATGGCAGCTACCAGTTCCAATTGTCCAATCTCAATGAAACTTTCAGGAATTGTGTCGGACTATGTAAAACTACTATGTTCGAAATATCAACCCTCTATCTTTCAAAACAAAATAGTTTTCCATACAACGATTCAAATTCGTTTTTCTTCTTCATTTCGTATCGGGGCTACCAGATCCAGTAATCCGATATAGCCGGTTCTGACCAATGATTTGACCACACATTAGAGAAGACTCACTGCAAAATTTCAGCTCGATATCTTCAAAACTGTGGGAGGAGATAGCATATACACAGACAGGCGAATTTTAAAATTACGCGTGCTGGTTCAATTTTTTTATGCTTTCATGCCTTACAATTAAGAAAAGTGAAAACCACATGAGTAGGGCAACATGAAGTGTTAGTTGCTTTTTTATACCCTGTACTCATACTGTGTATCAGGGTATATTGTGTTTGTTTGAGCGAAATATATGTAACGCACAGAAGGAGGGCAGGGGGACCCTATAAAGTATATATATTCTTGATCAGGACGACAAGAGAAATTGATTAAGCCATGTCCGTCCGTCTGTCCGTCCGTATTCACCAATGGTTCTCAGAAACTATAATAGCTAGAGACTTGAAATTTGGTGGGTAGACTCGTGATGCTCGGCAGCAGATCAAGTTTGAGCGTGGCACACCACTCCTTCCCGCCCATCCAGCACCACCCACTTTTTATACCCTGTACACATACTGTGTATCGGGGTATATTGTGTTTGTTTGAGCGAAATGTATGTAACGCACAGAAATATTCACTTGCGACTATATAAAGTATATATATTCTTGATCAGGATGACAAGAGAAATTGATTAAGCCATGTCCGTCCGTCTGTCCGTCCGTCCGTCTGTCTGTCTGTCCGTCCGTATTCACCAATGGTTCTCAGAAACTATAATAGCTAGAGACTTGAAATTTGGTGGGTAGACTCGTGATGCTCGGCAGCAGATCAAGTTTGAACGGTTTTGTCCCACGCCCACTCCTTCCCGCCCATCCAGCACCACCCATTTTTTTAAAACGCTATAACTCGAACATCCGAAGAGATAGAAACATTAATGTCGGTATGTAGACTCAGTATAAGTAGCACTACAAAACTGCATACCACAATTTTTCCCCCTCCTCTTCATTTCCCCTCCCCCGGTTGTTTTCTTAAAATTGCTGTATCTTCAAAACTATTAGAGATACGAACCTGAAATTTTGTAGACAAGCTCAGTGATAATACATCTTAAAAACTGCACACCACAAATTTCCCCTCTCTTTAATGGCTACCCCTCAGAGGCCTACAAACTTAAATTTTTCGTAAAATCCACATTTTTTGACCGATTTTCTTGATATTTTGAACACTATTTGAATAGGCGACGTCAGATCAATATGTTTTTGTAGATTGAGGGTGTGGCAACGCCTACCATGTGTGCAGGGTATTATATTGTCGAGTATACTCGACTATACCGCCCTTACTGGTTTTTTTTTGAGATCATTGGTAAAATTATTTTTTTCCAAGCGGAGTCAATGATCATGGCAGGGTGGGCTTTCGAGGTGCAATGTCATCATGCATCCTCTTTACTTCCTTTCGCAATACTCCCTCAAACACGCCAGTCTTATCTATGTCTCCTTCCCAATCCTCACTTTCCCCTTTTGCGCGCAAATTAAAGTAATTATGCGTAGCAACAATGAGCTCTGAGTCAACACGGTGTCTTCCTTATCAACCCACGACATTGCCGACGAGACAGAGCTGGCTTTTTGGCTAAGCCATTTCTAGTTATATGTTACAAATTAATTATTTTTGGCGCCCAACGTGGAGCCCGATTGTGTAGAAAACAAAATCTTTGCACATTGGCACATTTGTGGCCCTATTTTTTGTTATTGTTTCTCATGGTACAAGTGATAGCGACTATGCAGATGCAGATAGATTTAGATTTTCATGGATGATGCAACCGTGATCTAACATCTGTTTAGCATAGAGTCGGTGTCGTTTGATAGATTTGATTTCCATGGGGTCAACATGTGAATCAACATCAAATAGGCAATGGCTATGCTATTGCTTTGCCATGGTGAAAGTTCTTTTGTTGAATTTGTTTAAGGACGTTCGTATAAGATTAGATACGACTTGTATAGCGTTCAAGCTATAGGTCGTCTACTTATATGAGTATCTAACGCAAATTCAACCTATCTGCATTTATATGTAGAAGAATGCAGCTGATGTTGGTATTGAGGTGAATGGAATCATGACTATGAGTCGAGGTTCAACGCTCAATTACGCGATTAGTTGCACTTCTTCACATATTAATGCTCTTCAATATAATACCCATTATATTTGATGTGAAGATCTGAAGTCTATGGCGCTCAGCTGGGATTTAGCTCACATTAAATATATTTGGTCGTATAACTTTCTATTTGTTTCCCTTCTTATATAGTATGTTAGGCAACTGATAGTACGTAAATCAGCGAACAGGTTAAGTTCGTTCATTGTTGATCACTCATGTTGTGGATACTCGCACTGGATCAGGAAATATATTATGAGATTCTTGTTTTGAACTTTGATTATTATTTTCTTTTTTGCATTTGATATATAAATATCGTTGTTTAATTTATTTTTTTCCCTTTGCTTTTGTGGCATATTGAAACTTTTGGTTTTTTTATTTTTACTTTATTCTAGTTTGATTTGCTTATAGGCAGGCTTTGTTTGAATCTTTAGTTCGTTAATGGAGATATAGATTTTGTTTTGAGTTTGTAGTTTTGAATTTCGGCAATGGTACTCACGCACAGTACAGAGAATTTAGCTGCGGAAGACGTCGTTTCGGTGTCGTGCCTAATTTGTAATGAGTTAATCGTCAATCAGACGCAGTTACTAAAAGCATCCTGTTGACATTGTTTTCATCGCGGTTGCTTTGCAACAGTAACGACAGATCGTAAAGTTTGCCCAGTTTGCGGCGCAGACTTAGGAGCGTTGAGTGGTAGTTTGGGTTCCTTGCCAAAGATTGTGGCAGCGGTTGGACATCAAAGCACATCATCGACTAGGATGAATACAAGATCCACTACCAAGAAGCAAATGTCCGGTGGAGGACATGTTACATCCAACACGCAGCAATCTGCAAGTCAAGTTCCAACTCAAGCGGCAGTAGGCGCAGATTTTAATATGCAGGCTGAGATGTTAGGTACATTGCTCGATGCTATGCATCGATTAGGTGACACTATGAGCAAAGGCTTTGAGGGCTTGAGCCAAAGGAATGGTTCCGCGTTTGGACAAAGCCAGGGTGTGGACCCGATGTCTTTACCCAATCAAACGCCATCAATTCAAGCGTCGGATCAAAGAGCTCTGGAGCAGTTGCCGGAGATGCGGCCTAGTAATAGCTCCAGTAGTGAGCGTGAATCTTCTGTGGGATTGTCGAATAGGCAGTTGGCGTTTGAATTAACTCCGCAAGCGGACAAAGTAAGTCACATAATAAATAACTGGCGACTTAAATTTAATGGAGGTCCAAATGGCATGAAGGTTTGCCAATTTCATTTATCGAGTTGAAGCATTGACAGCACAAACATTAGGTGGGAATCTTGACATTTTGTGTCGATATTCCAGTTTATTATTTGAAGGAAAAGCTAGTGAATGGTTCAGGCGTTTTCATAAGTCCGTCAGGGAAGTGCGTGGGGTAGATTTGAGAACAGCATTATTGTTGATGCTCGAACTGATGTGGACTTTAGGGAGTTAATTCGAGACCGTAAACAAAAAACGAATGACGAACGAACGGCTAGAGCAACCAATGAGCGACAAAGAATTTGTTGAGGTTCTTATCTATTACCGAAGATACAGCACGAAATTTTGAACTTATTAGTAGTGTATCTCAGCTGCGAGATGTCGTTAGGAAAAGAGAGCATTTTTTGCAGGACATGAAGAAATCTTTTCAAGCAGGGCGTCCGATCGTAGCCAGAAAACCAATGTCGGAATTGGTAGTAGATTCAGGTGAGTCTGACACGAAAATAGATGATGTAGCTGCATTGTCGTTGGCGTGTTGGAATTGCAAATCCCTTGGTCATCGTTACCAAGATTGTGTCAGTGAGAGGCGTATATTCTGTTATGGATGTGTCACACCTAATGTTTATAAGCCCTCCTGCAAGAAATGTGGCGATGCAAAAAACGCACAGACTCGTGCACCATTGAAAGGTGCACGCAAACAGTTCCGCACTCAGGGAACAAACACCGATTAATCGGTTCACAATCGCATTCTTTGAATGTCGATTGTTCTACTCGGATTGACAATACTCTATCAATAGACACTTGTAGTTCTGATAGAATTCCAGGCAATGACGATATTTCGATTATTTCTCGCAAAGCGAGGAAAAAACCAGTAAGGGCGGTATAGTTGAGTATTCTCAACTATATAATACCCTGTACACACACCTATGTTGATAACACGTTAAACATTCGCCGACAGCAAAAGCAGTGAACCACGATATGGTTTGTGTATTTGCTAATAGTGAGGCAGGGCTCACAGTGCAATGTTGCCATTAGATGGCGCTTTAGTACGGATTTTGTTACAAAGCATTGCTGCAAAATTTTAGTGTGTTGGTCTTTGCGGGGAAAGTGGTAGTTTGTTGTATGCAGTTTTAAAAAGGTATGTTATCCCCGCAAAGACCAACACACTAAAATTTTGCAGCAATGCTTTGTAACAAAATCCGTACCAAAGCGCCATCTAATGGCAACATTGCACTGTGAGCCCTGCCTCACTATTAGCAAATACACAAACCATGTTGAAGAGCTGTTTTACTGCTTCGGTGTACCAGAATGTATTGTTTCGGACAACGGAGTCCAGTTCAAATCTAAGAATTTTAACGAGTTCTTACAGCATTATGGTGTAAAGCACATACAGTACTGTGCAAAACCTAAGCAACTTTATTTTCTCTCATAAAGAAAGTTGCCTTGAACGCTTAAAAAATATTCCCGGTGAACCACACATGGATTTATTTATATATTGATATGTCCCCTCAAAATCCCCAACAACACTTCATTAACTTTATTTTATCAACAGTATATACTGCTCTTTATTCACCTCAGGCCAATGCAGCTGAACGTGTAAGCCGTTCAGTAATTGCTGCTATTCAATCATTTGTCTCATCAGTTCAGTCAAACTGGGATGAGAATTTGAGCCATATTTGTTGTGCCTTGCGTTCTTCATTGCATACTAGTATTGGTACAACCCAGTATTTTCTAGCTTTTGCTCAGCAGATGGTCACCAATGGTGAAACTTATGCGTTGCTTCGGAATGTAGATTTGTTGGAAGATCGCGAAGTGCGTTTTGATCGCACTGACTCGTTAGAAATAATGCGCGAAAAAGCCATAAGAGTTATGAAGTCGCAGCAGGAGAGGAACGAAAAATCGTACAACTTAAGAAATCGTGAGGTTTCGTATTTAGTTGGACAAGAGGTGTATCGAAGAAATTTTCAGCAGAGCAACTTTGCAAAAGGTTTCAACGCCAAACTAGCTCCTGCGTTTATCAAATGTCGCATTAAAGCCAAACTTAGCAATATCTGTACGAGCTGGAAGACTTACAAGGACGGCCTATTGGCAAATACCACGCAAAGGATCTAAAGCAATAAGTTTGACGCTTTAAGCTGGATCAAAATTTGCGTTTCGTTTCCCTAACCTCAATTCTGTAGCGTTTGTTCGCCTTTCGATTTTTTTATACCCTGTACACACACTGTGTATCAGGGTATATTAAGTTTGTTTGAGACGGTTTGTATGTAACGCATAGAAGGAGGGGAGGGGGACCCTATAAAATATATATATGACAAGACGAATTGATATAGCCCTGTCTGTCCGTCCGTCCGTCCGTCCTCACCAATGGTTCTCGAAAACTATAAGAACTAGAGACTTGAAATTTGGTGGATAGACTCGTGAGGTCAAACGCTAGATCAAGTTTGAAGGATTTTTGGCCACGCCCACTCCTTCCCGCCCATCGAGCACCAACCATTTTTTCAAAAGGCTGTAGCTCGAAAACCTGATGAGTTAGAAACATGAAAATGAGTATGTAGACTCAGTATGTATAGCTCTACAAAACTGCATACCACATTTTTTCCCCCTCCCCTTCGTTTCCCCCCAAAAAGTTGTTTTCTTAAAATTGCTGTATCTCCTAAACTATAATAGATACAATACTGATTTTGTATGCAAACTCAGCAAACATACCTTTATAAAACTGCATACCACAAACTTTCATTTTTAACGCTGTGTGACAACGCAAAGACAAACAAGTTGAAATTTGGCATAAATTGCGCTTTGAACACTGCTTTATCCTATTTGTAAAAAAAACCGTACTTAACACTGCGAAAACTATTAGAGCTAGAGACTTGAAATTTGGAAGATAGTCTCGTGTGGTCGAACACTAGATCAAGTTTGAAGGAATTTTTGCCACGCCCATTCCTTCCCGCCCATCGAGCACAACAAAAGGTCATTTTTTTCTTAAAATTGCTGTATCTCCTAAAGTATAAAGAAACCCATGCTGAAATTTTGTATGCAAACTCAGTTAACATACCTTTTTAAAACTGCATATAACAAACTACCACTTTCCTCGCAAAGACCAACAAACTAAAATTTTGCAGCAATGCTTTGTAACAAAATCCGTACTAAAGTGCCATCTAATGGCAAAATTGCACTCTGAGCCATGCCTTTCCTTAGCAAATACACAAACCATATCGTGGTACACTGCTTTTGCTGTCGGCGAATGTTTAACGTGTTATCAACATAGGTGTGTGTACAGGGTATTATATAGTTGAGAATACTCAACTATACCGCCCTTACTGGTTTTTTGTCAGGGTTGAGAGTATTCAATAGATTTTTCCTTTGTGTCTTAGTAGTAGGTTAGGTCCGGGTTACCGTGATAGTTAGAGAATGGGAGTATTTTTCGGCAAACTTTATTTAGCTAAACGATAATTGCTATAACTCGAACACCGAATGAGATAGAATCATGAAAGTCGGTATGTAGACTCAGTATAAGTAGCTTTACAAATCTGCATACCACAATTTTTCCCCCTCCCCTTCATTTCCCCTCCACTGGTTGTTTTCTTAAAATTGCTGTATTTTCAAAACTATTAAAGATACGAACCTGAATTTTTGTAGACAAGCTCAGTAAATACGTATCTTTAAAACTGCATACCACAAAATTCCCCTCTTTTTGATAGTTACCCCTCAATGACCTACAAACTCAAATTTTTCGTAAATTCCACATTTTTTGACCGATTTACTTGATATTTTGAACACTATTCGATCGGGCGATGTCAAATCAACATTTTTTTTGTAGATTTAGGGTGTTGCACCACCTACTGTGTATGCAGGGTATTATATTGTCGAGTATACTCGACTATAGCGTCCTTACCGGTTATACCCTGTACACACACTGTGTATCAGGGTATATTAAGTTTGTTTGAGACGGTTTGTATGTAACGCATAGAAGGATGGGAGGGGGACCCTATAAAGTATATATATCTTGATCAGGATGACAAGACGAATTGATATAGCCCTGTCTGTCCGTCCGTCCTCACCAATGGTTCTCGAAAACTATAAGAGCTAGAGACTTGAAATTTGGTGGATAGACTCGTGAGGTCAAACGCTAGATCAAGTTTGAATGATTTTTTGCCACGCCCACTCCTTCCCGCCCATCGAGCACCACCCATTTTTTCAAAAGGCTGTAGCTCGAAAACCTGATGAGTTAGAAACATGAAAATGAGTATGTAGACTCAGTATGTATAGCTCTACAAAACTGCATACCACATTTTTCCCCTTCCCTTTCGTTTCTCCTCAAAAAGTTGATTTCTTAAAATTGCTGTATCTCCTAAACTATAAGAGATACAATGCTGAAATTTTGTATGCAAGCTCAGTAAACATACCTTTTTAAAACTGCATACCACAAACTTTCAATTTTAACGCTGTGTGACAACGCAAAGACAAACAATTTGAAATTTGGCATAAATTGCGCTTTGAACACTTCTTTATCCTATTTGTAACAAAAACCGTACTTAACACTGCGAAAACTATTAAATCTAGAGACTTGAAATTTGGAAGATAGACTCGTGTGGTCGAACACTAGATGAAGTTTGAAGGAATTTTTGCCACGCCCATTCCTTCCCGCCCATCGAGCACAACAAAAGGTAATTCTTTTCTTAAAATTGCTGTATCTCATAAAGTATAAAGAATACAATGCTGAAATTTGGTATGCAAACTCAGGTAATATACCTTTTTAAAACTGCATACAACAAACTACCACTTTCCCCGCAAAGACCAACACACTAAAATTTTGCAGCAATGCTTTGTAACAAAATCCGTACTAAAGCGCCATCTAATGGCAACATTGCACTGTGAGCCCTGCCTCACTATTAGCAAATACACAAACCATATCGTGGTTCACTGCTTTTGCTGTCGGCGAATGTTTAACGTGTTATCAACATAGGTGTGTGTACAGGGTATTATATAGTTGAGAATACTCAACTATACCGCCCTTACTGGTTTTATTATAATAAAGGATGTGTGAGTCTACTGCTCACCTAAAATGTGCCGAATTAAACGGCCGCATTGCTGACATTTTGGAGAAAAACATCGGACTTCACTGGTGCTGTCCAAAATGTCGCTCGTCAGAGATTGAGTTACACAAGTGGGTCAATCTTATGCATAATGCATACAAAGATATTTCGAGTGATTTCGAACGACTTAACGAAAAATTTAAGTCGTTTGATAAGTCTCTCTCCACCTTCAAGTCCGTTGAACCTTCACCTAAGCGAAAGAGGCCCCATCCGGCACTAAACATTCCCATTCCGACAACTCTTTGTCTGCGGATGAGACCATCGAATTCTTCTCCCCGCTTCCTTCGCCTATTGTTCCGCCTATTGTTGTCACAGCATCAGAAAGTTCTTATGCTTCAGTTGCCAAAACCAACAATATCGTTCCTCCCGAACTTATTCAAACCGGTTCTGGAGTACATATTCCTCAAGGGGATCAACAGCCAAAAAAGCTTGTTGTTGTGCCACCTGCGCCACAAAAGAAATTCATTTTTCTATCCCGCTTAGCTGCGGACACTTCTGAAACTGATATAAATCATTTTATCACTTCCAAGATAAAATCTGTCACAAATTTAACAATTTCTAAATTTAAATTTAACTCAGCGCGATCTATTTCATCCTTCAAAATCTCAGTGGCAGAATCTTTCTTCAACGCTTTAGTTGACTCAAATTTCTGGCCTGATGGTTGCATTGTGCATGAGTTCAAATTTAAAGACCGTATTAATACGGGAAATACGGTCAAGCCTTCTGGGTCAAAAAACTGATTACTCCCCGTAACACCCCTTCAGTTTTGACACTAAGCTTTCAAAATGTCAGAGGGCTCTTACATTCCACCAAAATCAGAAACATCTGTTTATTCTGCACATATAAAGGCTATTCAATCTGTACTAGACTTGGTTAAGGGCAATTCCGCTTTAGACGATTTTCGACATGATTTTTTTAATCACGCTTTTATATGTTTTTTGTGTTATTAGTGCAAAGAAGAAAGTCAAAATATAATAATCAATTTATTTTTATTTGATTTTATACCATATCTTCTTTTTTGGCGCGTTTGAAAATATTGCCATCCGAAGAATTGGTATAACCTGTAAAATCAGCTAGCAACACTGGCGCGAAACGGTTGTTGTTGTTTGAGGTTATGTTTTAATGGCTAAACGTGAAGTGACAATATTCATTTATCTTCGTGATCCAAAAAATGTATGTATATGTTGTTATTTATTAAAAATTATTGACTGCTAGAATACACTGTTAACTTGTTGCACCCGCGATGGAAAAGATATAAAAGTTGACTTTTTTCACAGAAATGACGAGCTAACGTTCTGAAACTTTCCAAAAGTAAGAAGAAATCAAAACCAAACTTAAATTATTTGTTTTTAAGAGCGTAATGATTGTTAGGTTAAAATAAACAATAACTTAAATTGGTTGCACCCGCGATCTCACATCGAGAATTGGTTGCACCCGCGATCTCGATGTGAGATCAAGGCAACAAGAAAGCGACGTAAGGAAGAAAAATTTAAACAAACATCTACTAGATACCGCAGTCTTCGCACACTAGGGAAGACTGTGGCAAAAATAAAACGTAATCTACCAGCCAGTCCCACCAAAGCAGTGGAAGTTGTGAAAAAAATAGCTTCTGAATTTAATATTGCTACATTTGACGAAAATGACGCCCCTAAAGCAGCGCCTCGAAAGCTAACGGATGGAGGGAAAAAACTGATTTGAGATTTTTATAATAGGGATGACATAAGCAGACAAATGCCAGACATAAAAGATGTGAAAATAGTCAAGTCCAATACAGGAACGAAAATGCGAATCCAGAAAAGAACAATGATTATGAGCATTCGAGAAGCCTTCGAGAAGCCTTCGAAATTTAAAAAAAAAACTCATCCTGAAATATCTATAGGCAAAACTGTTTTCTATAATGGATAAAGATCGAGAAGTTAAAGTACAATTTATGACGACGGTTGATGGCAAACCATTAGCAGACGTGCAATTTGATGATATTATCGCGAAGTTAGGAGCGCCAAAGAAAAAGACTGATGGAAATAATATGTCAAAAGAAATAATTAATGTAAGCGACAACAAAAGAAGAATTGTTATTTATAAATATGACTTGATCTCTTATTTTGTTCCTATATAAGAAAAAGTGATGTTTATGTTCATTTAAATTAGACTGGTTGCACCCGCGATAATTTAGTGTTGCACCCGCGATTAATAAAAAAATTAATAATTCATTGTTTATTTTTGTTTTGATTAGAGTTTTTATTTTATGTTCTTTGTTACTTTAAAACATTTCAAAACATTAACGCATAACATATTAAATGTATTAGAATTAACAGATTTATGTGTTTTTTGTTTGTGATCTGGAAAGGTTGGGCCAAATTTGTTGCACCCGCGATGGCAATTTAAACCTTTCTCCTGGTTTTTAAAATATCATATACAAATTTTTGTTAATTAATGTGAAGTAAACGTATTAAAATGTAGTCTTTTAAAGTCTAATTTTATTAAAAATATTTTTTATTTAGTCAGGGTAAACTAAAACAGGCGTCTAAACGTTGCACCCGCGATAATGGAATCGCCCCTTATTGTATGCATTCAACATTCGGTCTGATAGTTTTCGCTTTAAAAATACTTGTGGTTTCTTTAAATTTGAGCGCAGTGCCAGTTTATATTTTTCGTAATCCGTATTAATAGTTTCATGAGACAAAAAATTTTCAAAAGAATTTATATTATTTATTAAATTTGTACTCTCGGGGCGAAGAAACTGTTGTATTCTTTTGAAAAGCTCTTTATGTTCGGCAACGTTTTCTTCATATCCAAGGGGAAAAAGCACTTCGGTTCTTGGCATTGGTGGATGCGGCATGTTAAATTGGAAAAACATGTTTCCTCGAAGCTCTCTTTGGCAGCTTCTTCCGTGTCTATGCTGTTGATATGGTATGAACTCCGCAACATCGGGATTATCTCCATCAGTTGTTATAAACTGATATATGTAGTCTACAACCGCTTCAACATTTTCCGCCGTTTCTAGCTTAGGTGCATTACTGATCCAATAAATGCCATGTGAGTGTGGTGATCCTCTATGCTGAATCTCAATTCTCCAATAATAATGAGTCACCGTATTATTTCCAAAAATTCCATTTTTAAATAGTTTTAACAGCTGTCGGAATCTATGGTCAAAATATCTAGAATACGTAAGTGGATCAGTCCTTATCAAAAACGCTTTTTCATCACTTGATAAATTAATCGCCTCTTCTTCAGTTAGATCAATGTTCCGAATTCTTTTTGTCAAAATCACTAAAAGTTCTTTCCATCTGGTTTCTGCGGCTGATAAAGTGATAAAAAAAGTGGGAAGTCCGAATTGACGTATCATTGCCAAAACCTTCTTCTTTTCTGCTGCCCAGTGGGCAAGTGATGAACGTAAACCTTTAAGAACATGAAATCCTTCGTCATGTTGTACTAAGTTGGTTACGAAACTTTCATCCATTAAGTTTCTAGCGGTAACATTGCTTGAACGTGTTTTCTTACGTAGACATATTGATATTGCGCTTTTCAACTTTTGCAGTTCATAATATCTATAAGTAAAAAATAATTTATCCACACGACAGCAGCGATAATCGTAGTGGCGTAATTCTGAACGTGCAATGCGACTGTATGTAGTATCACAATTTCTTTTCTTTTCACAGTATATCGTAGGGTAAGAGAGCTCTTCTGCATCGGTATCCATAGTGACATCTACTGGTCTTCTTCCTTCACCAGGAGCTATGCACACACGTTCAATCGACCGAGTTTCTATTAGATCGTTTTCTAGCAAAGTCTCCTGACCGCCTGGATTCAAATCTTCTTGCTCTTGTTGATGCAATGGCTCTCTTTGTTGATTTTGGTGTGTCCCACTTTCATTTAATATTTCTTGTAACAACGTGATATCGTCTCTGTCAGCTACAAATGGCACGTTTTCCTCGTTGCTCATGTTACCCAACCAGTTGTCTGTTATGTTAATATCATATTTGACATAGAGTTCGGTAGTCATTAAATATTGTAGGGCTTCCATTATCTTAGATGGTCGAATTGTTTCAGTCACGAAGCTATGATCATATTGCAAGCGCCGCTTCAAAAGCACTTGTATCACGTGACTGTCCTCAAATCTACGACGAAGATTTGTTACTGTCTCAACAACAGATATTGGAATGTTGAAAGCAGCTCCTCTAATTTCGCACTGACGCTCATATCCGTGTGCAATTATACGCATAAAAGGAATCCTCGGTGATATTAATCGTTCTTCTAAACACGTTAATCCTTTCAAACATTGAGGAATTAATTTCTGAGAATGTTAATTTTCAAATGGAGTTGCTGCAATGCATTGCATCGGTGATTGATAGTTCGTTGGGATACTTCCACAACATAATTGACCCATTATTGAACGCTATACGGCTACAAGACTTCTTTAATAATTCGTTAACAATATCATTACCTGTGTAAATATATAACTGCATGATTATAGAACATTTTTAAAAGAAATGAAAGAAACCACGTACCATACTTTCGTTTTACAATTAGCTATCAACAGCTGTATATTGTAAGCTATTAAATGTTGTTAGTATTATTAGAAAATAGAAAATGAATTTGAATGTACTTACATACACAGCAAAACAATGTACAAATTAAAAACGGTCCACTTATAAAGTCACAATTCTTCTTGTCTTGTATTGTTTTTTTTTTTTTAGGAAAACACTTTGGTTTTGTTTATGTAAATCACTTTGTTTGTTTTTGTTTATTTAAGTAAATAACTATTTTTTTTTGTTTAAGTCAATCACTTTGGTTTTGTTTTTAACATTAGTTTTTTTTTTTAATAAATGTTTATAAATTTTTGCACATAACGCGTATTAGCGGGATGTAACATATTTACAATATCAACGTTGGCTATAGTACTCGGTTATTTAAGCAATGTAACGAAAACATTTCAACCCAAATTTTGACGTATATTCGACAAGATCCGAATACTTTACTTTATTTTTTATATACTATTTTATATATAGTATATTTATTTATATGGGAAAAATGTTAGAAAATAATTTGTAGGAAATTTTCTCCAGTTTCATTTCATTTAGTTTAGTTAGTTGTTACTATAAAATGAGCCAAAATGGTGATTTGGTGAAAAAAAAAGATTTTTAAAAAGAAAAACAAAGTTACAATACTATTCACTAACGTGAAGAGTATAAAAAGAAGATCGCAAAGTGAAAATTCCGAAAGAGCAACCAAAAATCCACTTTTCAAAACTCCAATATGTTTGTTGGTTAAAGGGGATTCTAGTGTAGGATTTTGAAAAAATAATTTTCTGAAGATCCAAGCCCTTAAGAATATGTGCCTAAAAGGGTTTTTCAAAATTCGAAATATTTTCGGAGTTATAAGCGCTTTTGTGATGAAAGGTACTAGTGTCGCTTTACGCTGAACAAAACATTAAACGCGATTTTCTCGAAACTACTTTTTTCGACCTGGTTGGCAGAATATCTCGAGTTCTAATTATTCGATTGACTTGAACCTTCTTAATACATCCCTCTATCGTCCCTACCTCGGATAATGCAATACAATAAACGCTAACTAACGACACTTAAACTCAAATTTATTTATTTCTCAATCGACTAACGTACTTAATGTTCCATATGTACTAACACATTCAAACTTGACAAGTTTGAATTGAACTGATTGAATGGCTATTACGAATTTATTTGATTCGAAATTTTATTAGGATGATTGTTCATGTTGATTGCAGTTCCCTTATTGTGAGCTATTTGGTTATACATACCCATATAATCAAATATAAGTATAATGTCTCGGCTTGTCTTGATAAACTGGTCAAATATGTATGATAATGTCTCCTGATTGGTATAAGAACTTATACATAATGACATTAAAATTATTTTATTTAATTATTTCAAGTTTAGCAAAAATGAGATGTTTAAAACGCATAATGTTGTATGTTAGAAAGAATCATACGACACATACTTCAGGATGGCATTGAAGTTCTGAATTGAAGCTTAATTGACCGATCATGTCAATCGTTTTATATTTGTAAACATTTGTGTTTGCTTTTAATTGATTACAGAATTTAATGTAAAATGTATGATAAAGGCTAAATGTATACTTATTTTGTTACATTTTACAATTTTTTTGACGGAAAAGAATATTTAAGGCATTCACATATAATATATCGATAATTTGCCACTTAGTGCAACCGTTGTAAGTTACAATTGGTAGGAACGGTGAAATTTAGTGGAGAAATGGCAAAGAACTATGAATTCGACCGTTAATTTCAAATATGGAACATTAAGTACGCCTATGTTACATATTATCGCAGGGTAACATAGACACACCTAATGTTGTATTTGGCGAAGTAAATTTGCAAATAAAAAGCACTCCTTTTATGTTTTTTAAACAAGCTGCGGTCACTTTCGAAACGGAACTCCAAGGAGCAAGGTAAGTAGTAATAAAAAAAATTTTAAAATATTAATTTTATTTTTTCCAGATGAGCCAATATAATTTCTACTCGAGAGGCCCACCTGTGCCACAACAGACGGTCAGCTGGGGGCCTCCACCATGTTTTAGCTGCTAAAATAGCAGCCATTCTCAGCCGCCACAGATGGCCAGTGGGGGAGCACCTAACTCCCATCATTATAATAATTCTGTGCCGCCACAGATGGCCACCTCCCACCGAGATGCAGCTGCTACAGCCATGGTAGTTGCCATGATAGTTGCCTCGTCAACAGAGGCTGGCGCGGTGAACGTGGTGGCCGCGGTGGTCGCGGAGGTCGCCGACCGGTTCCCAGTTCAGGCGAACGCCGTCTGCAGCGTCGCGCCATCGAAAGGGAACCAGCGGCAGCTGTATCGCCGGCACCGGCTGTAGCAGCGCCACCACAGCAAAACAATAATGATAACATTATTGTTATTAAATAATATAATACACAAATAAAATAAAACAAAATAATAATAATAGTCAATTTTTTTTTTTTTTTTTTTTTAATTAAAACTTCTTTAGCATGGTTGCGATTTGAAATTCGATGAAACGACATGAAAAGAGACAGACTATACATTTATATGATTTAGTCTGCGAAAGAATGAAATAGAATATAGAATGATAGTCTGTAGTCATTAACTTAGTAGTCATAAAAAAGTAACAACAACAACATGCTTAGTTGTAATTTTGGCATTCCTCTTCAACCGTCACTTTTGCCATCTGGCGCATATGCAACAACAACTAACCTGGCATGTGTACTCCAAATATTTTAACAACTCTTGTTGTGGCTATTTTCGGCGAAAGCAAGCACAGTGTGGTTGTTGCTACCTATGGCACTGTCTGAACTTATACATTGTGTTTGTTGTTGCCCTCTACTTAGCGTGGCTAAACAACGTCGCTAATCAGCTTCATAATATATGAGCCACGAATTCATCTACAATTCGCGTCCTCACAATTATGTTGAATTTTGCAATTGATAATCATACTCTTTCCATTGCTGTGATTAGCAAATGAAAACAATTAATTTACAAATTCACAATATTCCGAAAGTGAACACTAATAATAAATTATATATGCAATAAATAAAGTCAAGTAGATTCCACACATTGGAGCATTGGTAGTTAACTTGACTCTGTTCTTCGGGAGACACTTTGCACATTTGAATTAATTCTTCTTCTTTGCATTTATGCATTCAAAAATGAACACATTCCAACTTCTCCAAATAACAGGGTTGGTACATACTTATTTTCATAAAATGTACTATTTTTACGAGTTTTTTTAACCATTTCAAACACAACTTCACATTAATTGTAACTTTAAAATTATTTCAACAATTTAATTCGAATGTACTTCTTAATCTTCGAAACTTGATACAAACAGATTGGTGAGGCTAATGGTTTTCAAGCTCAAAAAATTTGGTTGATTTGGGAATGGTTTTTTAAACGCAGATTTATTAATGCATATTAATGGGGAAACCAAAAAGTTTATTTCTTGGTAAATAATTATTTCTAACAACTCAAAAGAAGGCTAAATATAATAAAATATGAGAAAATTGTCAGAGACTTTGAAAGAGTGTGGAAATATCTGTAATATATTTTTTTTTTTATTGTTATACCCTGTACACATACTGTGTATCGGGGTATATTGTGTTTGTTTGAGCGAAATGTATGTAACGCACAGAAATATGCACTTGCGACTATATAAAGTATATATATTCTTGATCAGGATGACAAGAGAAATTGATTAAGCCATGTCCGTCCGTCTGTCCGTCCGTCTGTCTGTCCGTCTGTCCGTCCGTATTCACCAATGGTTCTCAGAAACTATAATAGCTAGAGACTTGAAATTTGGAGGGTAGACTCGTGATGCTCGGCAGCAGATCAAGTTTGAACGGTTTTGTCCCACGCCCACTCCTTCCCGCCCATCCAGCACCGCCCACTTTTTTAAAACGCTATAACTCGAACATCCGAAGAGATAGAAACATTAATGTCGGTATGTAGACTCAGTATAAGTAGCACTACAAAACTGCATACCACAATTTTTCCCCCTCCTCTTCATTTCCCCTCCCCCGGTTGTTTTCTTAAAATTGCTGTATCTTCAAAACTATTAGAGATACGAACCTGAAATTTTGTAGACAAGCTCAGTATGTACGTATCTTAAAAACTGCATACCACAAAATTCCCCTCTTTTTGATAGTTACCCCTCAATGACCTACAAACTCAAATTTTTCGTGAATTCCACATTTTTTGACCGATTTGCTTGATATTTTGAACACTATTTGAATATGCGACGTCAGATCAATATGTTTTTGTAAATTGAGGGTGTTGCACCGGCTACTGTGTGTGCAGGGTATTATATTGTCGAGTATACTCGACTATAGCCTCCTTACTGGTTTTATTTTGAAATCATCGATCTGAAATATTGCACAGATCCTCCAATTTTATTACCATAAATCATTGATGAGAGGAAAAAAAACAAATTTACGGCATTGCAATGAAAACGCCTACTTATAACAAAAATAGATAATTTACATATCTCAGGATGCAATGAGCTAAAACAATGAAAATTAGTGTATAGGATATTAAGATAAAGAGAAATTCAATCCAGAAAATGGGCATTTCAAGACCGAAGAGAGCGTCCTCACTGGTTTTTTGTTTCTTTTAAAGAAAGTTTCACTTCATACACGTGTACTGTGTTGCACGCGATTTTTTTTTCTTTTTTAAGCACTAACGCGTTCGTTTTATATTGTTAGAACCGTTTTAGGTCTGAGAAATACATATATTACCAACCAAATTTTTTGAGCTGGAGAACAATCAATCTACTTGTATCTATTTTCGAAGATTGAATACATTCATTCGAATTAAATTGTTGAAATAATCTTCAAATTATAATTAATGAGAAATTACTTTTGAAATAATTAAAACCAGTAAGGGCGGTATAGTCGAGTATACTCGACAATATAATACCCTGCACACATGGTAGGCGGTGCCACGCCCTCAATCTACAAAATCAGATTGATCTGACGTCGCCTATTCAAATAGTGTTCAAAATATCAAGAAAATCGGTAAAAAAAAAATGTGGATTTAACGAAAAATCTAAGTTTGCTGGCCTCTGAGGAGTAGCCATAAAAGAGAGGGGAAATTTGTGGTATGCAGTTTTTAAGATGTATTATCACTGAACTTGTATACAAAATTTCAGGTTCATACCTTTGTTAGTTTTGGAGATATTGCTTTTTATAGAAAACAACTGGGGGTGAGGAAATCAAGGGGAGGGGGGAAAGTTTTGGTATGCAGTTTTTTAGAGTTACTCATACTGAGTCTACATACCGGCTTTCATGTTTCTATCTCTTTGGATGTTCGAGTTATAGCGTTTTGAAAAAGTGGGCGGTGCTGGATGGGCGGGAAGGAGTGGGCGTGGCACAAAACCATTCAAACTTGATCTGTTACCGAGCATCACGAGTCTACCCACCAAATTTCAAGTCTCTAGCTCTTATAGTTTCCGAGAACCATTGGTGAGGACGGACGGACGGACGGACAGACGGACGGACATGGCTTAATCAACTTCTCTTGTCGTCCCGATCAAGAATATATATACTTTATGGGGTCCCCCGACCCTCCTTCTGCGCGTTACATACATTTGGCTTTTGCACAAACACAATATACCCTGATACACAGTATGTGTACAGGGTATAAAAACTCGTAAAAATGGTAAATTTTATGAAAATATGTACATATGTACCAACCATGTTATTTGGGCAAGTTGGAATGCGTACATTTTGGAATGCATAAATGCGAAGAAGAAGCATTAATTCAAATGTGCAGAGTGTCTCCCGAAGAACAGAGTCAAGTTAACTACCAATGCTCCAATGTGTGGAATCTACTTGACGTTATTTATTGCATATATAATTTATTATAAGTGTTCACTTTTGCAATATTGTGAATTTGTAAATTAATTGTTTTCAGTTGCTAATCACAGCAATGGAAAGGGTATTATTGTCAATTGCAAATTGAACGGCCTTCAACACAATTGGGAGGACGTGAATTGCAGATGAATTCACAGCTCATATATTATGAAGCTGATTAGCGACGCCAAGTAGCGGGCAACAACAAATACAATGCATACGCTCAGACAGTGTCATAGGTAGCAACAACAACACTGTCCGTATTAAAAGTGCTTGTTTACGGCGAAAATAACAACAACAAGAGTTTTTATAATATTTGGAGTAAACATGCCAGGTAAGTTGTTGTTGCATATACGCCAGATGGCGAAAGTGACGGTTGAAGAGGAATGCCAAAATTACAACTAAGCATGTTGTTGTTGTTACTTTTTTTTATGACTTCTCAGTTTATGAATACAGACTGTCATTCTATATTCTATTTCATTCTCTCGCAGACTAAATCATATAAATGTATAGTCTGTCTCTTTTCATGTCGTTTCATCGAGTTTCAAATCGCACCCATGCTAAAGAAGTTTCACTTCAAAAAAAACCCACCAAGACGATCAAAGCTTTTCGCTAGTGTCGCAATTCAGGACGAAATAAATAGTCCGCAACACAAGCCCTTAACGGTTCCAATAAATCAAACCGAATTCGTCAGTGCTTTAAGAAACAAAAAACTCTAACGCAAAAAAGAAGCTCTAATAAAACAAACCAACAGCTTATTAACAACCAAATGGACTCCATCAAAAACTTAGTAGCAAAAGCCAAAGGCTACAAGCCGCTGAAATATTGTAACCAGTGCGGATCTACAGAACACACAGACAATAACTGTGTTGTGAACAAAAATAAAAAGTGCTAAGTGAAACAAAGGTGAAAAAAAACACACCAAAGATCAACACAGGACATGCTACCGAAGTCGGAAGAAGTCGAAGACATTGAAATAAAACTACCAAGTTTATTTACCTACCCTCACAAGGAGGAAGACGCCGATTACTACTGAGTCATTGAAGGACAACTCAAGGCATCCGGGAGAACAACCAGGAAGACAACGCTCAAGACAGAGAATTCTGGAGGGACATCAACAGACGTGTTCAGGAAATTCTGGAGGATATTCGGAATCAGTGAGTCAGAATAAAAAATTATGTTAAGAAAGAAAAAAAACAATACTTTGAAAAAAAAAACAATAAAAAACACATTCTTAAAAATATTTCAAAATCATAAAGCTATATATTAAGCAAGAAGAATTTAAATAATAATCTGATATTAGGGATTTTCCTTCTTGGCAATAGACACTCTAAAAACTCCTTCCTTAAAAACTTATAACAGTGGACGAATTAATTGACAAAGGCCCTAGGGAGATAAGCCTATTGAATCGGCCCCGGAGAGATAAAAAATTGGTACTTTGGGGATATGTTGGTATTAGTTAGATAATAAAATTTTGAAAATTTCAGATCGCTAACTCAATTGGTTTTCGAGAAAAAATTAAAAATGTAAAAACAAACAATCTAATTTTACTAAAAAACGGCTTAATCGATTGGCTTAAAAATTTAATATGTCTTGGCGGCCGATAGGAGCTCTTTATGAAAAAATCAGTAGCTATGTAGCTTTCTAAGAACAGTGGAAAAAGAATGGTTTTTTTATACCCTGTACCTTATGGTATATTAGTTTTGTGCGCATCGACAATGTATGTAACACCTTAAAGGAGACATTTCCGAC
Source organism: Phortica okadai (assembly GCA_034638295.1). Lineage (NCBI taxonomy): Eukaryota > Metazoa > Arthropoda > Insecta > Diptera > Drosophilidae > Phortica > Phortica okadai. Next base: position 7,088,709 of record CM067853.1, on the reverse strand, counting down.
TATACAAAGTATATATATTCTTGATCAGTATCGAAAGAGAAGTCGATTTAACCATGTCCGTCTGTCCGTCCGTCCGTCCGTCTGTATGAACGCGTCGATCTCGGAAACTATAATAGATAGGACCAAAAGCTCTTCGCAGTTCGATTCTGTTATTCCTTCAGCAGATCAAGTTTATTTTGTTTCCCCCTTTTTTGACTAAGTTTAGTGGTGAGGGGCAAATGACTGAAGCGACCTCGGGAAAAAACTTACAAAAATCGTTTTATCTCGGTTGTCTTTTGAGATAAGAACACCAAATTTGGAGTGTATATAGCTGACTCAAGCCGCAAGAAGATACATTAAAAAAATGGGCGTAGCCACGCCCATATATAGTAATAATTTGAACGCTTATATTTCAACAACTATGAAACCTACAAGAATGAAACTTTGCATATATGATATTGGAAAGGAGTATAACAAGAATCAATTGTGAAATGGGCGTGACCACGCCCACATATAGCCATGGTAGAATGCCGTTATATCTCTTGAACGAATTGGTCTAAAAGAGTAAAAATTGGTATATATGAAATTGAATGAAAATGAAATCTGTTTCGATTAAACAGTGGGCGGGGCAACGCTTTCAAACAGTTGGTACAAATTGAAGGTACAGGGTATGTCGGAGTCGAGTACTGTCGACTCCAATCCTTACTGGTTTTATATTAAATTTTTTGACCATGGTACACATTTTGTACAACTATGAAATTATTTTTATTTTAAGCCTTATATATTACCCTTTAACTACATATTTTTTTCAGATTTTTAAAATGGGTACTCTATAGCTTAAACAAATAAAAACTAGTAAGGGAGCTATTTTCAGCTTTGCTGAAACTTATATACTCTTGCAAGCATTTGGAAAATCCGTTTTATAGTTTCGCAAATAAGAATCTTAGAAGTGTACAAAGATAAAGGGGCGTAACCCCGCCCATTTTCTACTATTTTTAAAGAATACAATGCAATCATTCTACACTTCATTTTACGATTTTCTATCTCGTCTGCTTATAGATAAATCACATTTTTAAGTTTTTCTCTATATGGGCGGTGCCACGCCCTTATGTCCGATTCTTTTGAAACTTTGTAATATGGTCAAGGATTTATAAAAACGCGTAACTGCAAAGTTTTATCTGATTATATTTAAGAACAAAAAAGTTTTTCTAACAAAAACCGAATATTTAACCGATTGTTCCTATGGGAGCTATATGCTATATTTATCCGATCTTCACCAATTTTGTAGTGTGTCTTAATTTACGTCCAGGATGTTCTTGTGCAAAAAATTGGGGCGATAACTTGGAAAACAAAGAGTTTATTGAGCAAAAACCTCATTTTTTACCGATCGTTCCTATGGCAGCTATATGCTATAGTATTCCGATCAGGCTTTCTACATATAAACTGCCTGCAAGGAAAAGAAAATTTTCTGCGTTTAAATTTTTTTGCTAACTTCAAAACTCTGGGAGGAGTTCGCATTGAAACAGACAGACAGACAGACGGACAGACGGACATGGCTATATCAACTCGTCTCGTCGTGCTGATCAAGAATATATATACTTTATATAGTCGGAGATGTCTCCTTCTCTGCGTTGCAAACTTCACGACGAAGTTAATATACTCTTGCAAGAGTATAACAATTTTTATACCCTGTACACATACTGTGTATCGGGGTATATTGTGTTTGTTTGAGCGAAATGTATGTAACGCACAGAAAGAGGGCAGGGGGACCCTTTAAAGTATATATATTCTTGATCAGGACGACAAGACATTTACCCCGTTGACAATTCATTACCCCGTTTGTGCGTCATAGTTGAATAGGTTGTTTACACAAACTTCTTATTTTTTTTTATTCAATTTCGCTTAGTGTGTTATTTGTATCACACATTTTATTTTTTTGTTTTTTTTTTGTTTTTGTTATTTTTAATAAATAATTTATTTACTATGAGTTGCTGTAATAAATCTTGCAAAAGCAAGGATTCCTTCGATTGCGACAATAAACGCGCAATGAGTTGGTGGATGTGTGAAAACGTTTGTCACATGAAATGCGCCGGGATCACTGGCCGTGACCACGATAGGCTCTGCGACAATAACACAAAAAATGTCTGTGGTGGCTTTAGATGGTCCTGTCCTACGTGTTATAAAAGGCAAACGGATTTTGCATCCATGTATCGCCAGGTTCGTGAGAAATTTTTAAAATTTAATAAAGTGGTTAAAGACCTTTCGGCTGAGTGTGACACGGTAGTTGACTTGCTTGGCAATTACGATTTCGAGCCGCCACTGTTGTCTTTATCACCCTCTCCTCTGACTCACCTAACTTTGCCAAATCCTATTGGTCTTATTCGCGTCTCTTCCCCTCCCTCTAAATCCACCACTGTCCCCACCCCTATTCCCTCCCCTGCCATTACTACAGTCCCTTCTCCGATGCCCTCCACTGCTCCATCACCTGTCTCCATCCCTGTCCAAATTCCTTCACCTCTCTTCTTCCCTACTTCTGTGCCGCCTCCCGTATCATTACCCACTGAAGTGCAGGCAGTAAATGATACTGCCTCTACTTCTAAACGTGGCAGGCAAGCTTCTCCAAAAGAAGCTAAATCTAAGGCTAAAAAGTCAGAAAAGGCACCACAACTGCCTCCTCCTCCGGCGTCCTCTCTACTCTTATCGGCTATCCCAGATATTTCATCTGCTGAACCCCCTACTGTTGTGATTGTTTCACCACCAGTAGTTTCACTCAACGTGGTTGCACCAAGAAAGCAGATATTCCTTTCTCGATTGTCTGCAGATACCAGTTGTGAAACTATTTCTGAGTTTATTGCTTGCAAGATCAACGCTGATGTGAAAATTCAAAAATTTTCATTTTCTTCACCTAGGGAGATAGCATCATTTAAACTTAGTGTTCCAAATGATGCTTTCAAAACTTTATGTGACCCAGCGTTTTGGCCTGCGCATATGGTGGTGCACGAGTTCAAGCCCAAAAAAAGGTCTCGTCCCACTTCATCCACTTCGTCCATTCCAAAAAACTAATTGTGTCTCCTGACCATCTTTCGATTACCTATCAAAACGTAAGGGGTCTACTGTCCAAACTTAGCAACCTCTACAGAAATAGTGTTTCATTTGATGTTGACATCGTTGCCTTTTCTGAAACTTGGCTTCACCAAGGCATATTTTGCAACGAGATTTTTTGCGATAAGTTCGTCACCTACAGACGTGATCGTCTTTCGCGTCGTGGAGGTGGTGTTCTTATAGCTGTAAACTCACGTCTCCACTCTGAACCTATTCAACTCGACGAGGTTACTGATATAGAATTTATTTGAGTGAAGATCTGTTTGGCTCAGCTAGCTGTCTTCGTTACGTGTTCATATATTCCCCCCGGTTCTGGTATGGAGGTGTATTTGAATCACGTAGAGTCGATAAAGTCGATATATGACCTTGTAGAGGCCAGAGATTTTCTCATTGTAATCGGCGACTTTAACCTTCCTCACATTTCTTGGTCCTGCTCCAGTAATTCAAATTTCTTAATACCTTCTGGGCAGTATGACTTTGTAGATAATCTCTTAGACGTACCTCTTTTTCAGATGAACTGAGTCGTGAATTCAATGAATAGATCTCTCGATCTTGTATTGACTAACGACTCAAATGGTATTGTTGTGTCTAGTTGTGACCCATTGTCTCTGCCGGAAGATTCTTTTCACCCGACGTTAGGTATAATCCTCGGTCTACCTTGTCTCTCTTCCATTTCGACTAATGCCCCACTTCAGAGGCACCTTTGTTTTCGTAAGACTAATTTCGATCTTTTAATTTCTTTAATCGATCAGACAGATTGGTCTATATTAAATAGTTGCAATGATATTACTTTGGGAACTAAGTTCTTTTACGATACTCTATATGGCCTTCTCAATGTCTGTGTTCCAATTAACTCTTCTCCAACGATGTCTTCTCGTCCACCTTGGTTTTCCCGTCAATTATCATATCTTAAAAATGTCAAATCCAGACTCTATAAAAAATTTAAATTGTCTGGATCTTTGTCTGACTTTTCTAGATACTCTGTTGTTCGTTCTCAGTTTTTCTCGCTTAATAACAGCTGCTATAATAAATACTTGTCACGTTGTAAAAGTCAATTTTCACGCGACTCCAAAACATTTTATAAATTTGTTAACTCAAAGCGTAGAACTGCGTTATACCCGTCGTCAAGCTCCCTTGATGACAAATCGGCTTCCGATGATCGTGGAATTTCAAACTTGTTTGCCGAGTTCTTCCAAACAACTTACTCGTCGTCAATTTTTTTGGGTACCTCATATCCATACCGAATAACATCCATCAATGGTTTTGTTCCACCTTTTTATACCCTGTACACATACTGTGTATCAGGGTATATTGTGTTTGTGAAAAAGCCAAATGTATGTAACGCACAGAAGGAGGGTCGGGGGACCCCATAAAGTATATATATTTTTGATCAGGACGACAAGAGAAGTTGATTGAGCCATGTCCGTCCGTCTGTCCGTCCGTCCGTCCGTCCTCACCAATGGTTCTCGGAAACTATAATAGCTAGAGACTTGAAATTTGGTGGGTAGACTCGTGATGCTCGGCAGCAGATCAAGTTTGAATGGTTTTGTGCCACGCCCACTCCTTCCCGCCCATCCAGCACCGCCCACTTTTTGAAAACGCTATAACTCGAACATCCAAAGAGATAGAAACATGAAAGTCGGTATGTAGACTCAGTATGAGTAACTATACAAAATTGCATACCACAATTTTTCCCCCTCCCCTTAATTTCCCCTCCCCTAGTATTTTTCTTAAAAACGCTATGTCTCCAAAACTAACACAGGTATGCACCTACAATTTTGTATACAAGCTCAGTGATAATACATCTTAAAAACTGCATACCACAAATTTCCCCCTCTTTGATGGCTACCCCTCAGAGGCCTACAAACTTAAATTTTTCGTAAAATCCACATTTTTTGACCGAATTTCTTGATATTTTGAACACTATTTGAATATGTTTTTGTAGATTGAGGGTGTGGCACCGCCTACCATTTGTACAGGGTATTATATTGTCGAGTATACTCGACTATACCGCCCTTACTGGTTTTAATTATGATTGTGTCTTGAAAAATTTATTGGCGGTAAAAAATTCTTTTTCCCCCGGCCCTGATAATGTGCCAGGGTGCGTGCTTAAAAGATGTGCGAAATCGTTGTGTAAGCCGTTATTGAAACTCTTCAAATTGTCACTTCGTAATGCTTCGTTCCCCTCTATTTGGAAGGAATCGTTTATTATTCCTCTTCATAAGAAGGGTAGTAAGTCGGATATAACCAATTATAGAGGTATATCCAAGTTATCGGCGATTCCCAAAGTTTTTGAAAAAATTATTATTGAAAGCTTGCAACATAGTTGTAAATCGGTGATGTCACCTTTTCAACATGGGTTTTTAAAAAGGAGATCAGCATGTACCAATCTCCTTGAATTCACATGTTTGGTAAACCGCGGCTTTGTTGATCATTTTCAAACCGTTGTCATATATACTGACTTCAGTAAAGCTTTTGACTCGGTTAACCACCACTTGCTTTTATTGAAATTGAATCTTTTGGGCTTCCCATTGGCTCTTCTAAATTGGATTAAATCCTATTTAACAAATAGATCTCAACGTGTGTTGTTTAAATCTGCTACATCTGACCTTGTGCAAGTAACTTCTGGTGTCCCCCAACGCAGTCATCTTGGTCCTCTTTTGTTTAATCCCTTCATTAATGACCTTCCCTTATCGATATCACATTCTCGGGTACTTATGTATGCCGATGATGTTAAATTGTGTCTTTCGTACAAGGAGCCTGATTCGCATGTCCAATTGCAAGCTGATCTAAACTCATTGTATTCTTGGTGTTCACAGAATTTGCTTTTACTGAATTGTTCTAAATGTAAGTTTATGACTTATCATCGTAGTAAACCTCACTTGTTTATTTATTCGATAGATAATGTCCAACTAGAACGTGTCTCTATGTTTAACGACCTAGGTGTTCTCTTTGACCCCAAGCTTTGCTTCATCCAACAAGTCTCAACTGTCGTTGGTCTAAAGAATTCAATGACCCTTATATCACCAAACTTCTTTTCACGTCACTTGTACGTCCTCTTCTTGAATACTGTTGTTGCGTATGGTTTCCACAGTACATAAAACACCAAGACCGCATTGAGTCGATTCAGAAGCAATTTCTCCTATTTGCGCTTCGTGGTCTCAATTGGAATCCCAACACTAGGTTACCGTCTTACCATGAAAGGCTCCTTTTGATTGACCTTCCATCTTTAGCTCATCGCAGGACTGTTTTAGGGACTGTTTTTCTTCAAAAACTTATTAATGGTTTAATTGATTCGTCAGACTTACTCAGACGCATTAGTTTCAGCGTCCCACGACGCACTACCAGAAACTTTGTCCCTTTAGCTTTGCATAGATGCACAACTAACTATGCCCTTCACGATCCGTTTCGAGTATTATGTATGAATTATAATAATCTTTATCACGTCCTCTCACCTGAAGTCTCTCTCACGACACTTAATTCAACAATTCTGCGCTACCTAAGAGAAGCAAATGGTGTACAACGGACTGGATAATCACTTCTTAGATTGATGAGCGGACGGAAGAGTTCGCCCACTCTTTGGAACAGAAGTTTCTGACCACATGTGGCTGTGAGTTGGGGCATAGCTAGCATAGTGCAAATAAATTTCCCCCACCGGGTCAGAGACTTCTTAGAACTTAATTTCCTTATTTTTGCTAACCAAAAAAAAATTTTTTTTTTTTCACCTTGTGTTTTTTTTTTTTTTTTTCTATTTTTTTATATTTTATATTACAGTATTATACTCTTGCAAGAGTATATTAACTTTGTCGTGAAGTTTGCAACGCAGAGAAGGAGACATCTCCGACTATATAAAGTATATATATTCTTGATCAGCACGACGAGACGAGTTCAAATAGCCATGTCCGTCTGTCTGTCTGTCCGTCTGTCTGTCTGTTTCAATGCGAATTCCTCCCAGAGTTTTGAAGTTAGCAAAAAAATTTAAACGCAGAAAATTTTCTTTTCCTTGCAGGCAGTTTATATGTAGAAACCAGCTTGATCGGAATACTATAGCATATAGCTGCCATAGGAACGATCGGTCAAAAATGAGGTTTTTGCTCAATAAACTCTTTGATTTTAAAGCTATCGCCTCGGTTTTATGCACAAGAACATCTTGGACGTAAATTAAGACACACTGCAAAATTGGTGAAGATCGGATAAATATAGCATATAGCTCCCATAGGAACAATCGGTCAAAAATTCGGTTTTTGTTAGAAAAACTTTTTTGTTTTTAACTATAAACAAATCACTCCTGCGGAAGTAATCAACGCGTTACAAGAGAAAGGATTCAGTGCCAAAACTGTTTTCAACATCCAAAATAAGGATAGAAAGCCGCAACCACTCTTTAAGGTAGAACTTAATCCAGAAAGCAAGCCGCTAAAGAAAAACGAAGTGCACCCGATATACAAACTTCAATTTCTACTGCACCGCAGAATCACCGTAGAAGAACCGCACAAACGCAATGGTCCCGTACAATGTACGAATTGCCAAGAATATGGCCATACAAGGTCGTATTGTACTCAGCGCCCCGTGTGTGTAGCTTGTGGAGAGCTTCACGACATTACACACTGCCCAGCGAGCAAAGACGACGCCAGCACAAAAAAATGCGCCAACTGTGGTGGTAACCAAACAGCTAACTATAAAGGTTGCCCAATATACAAGGAACTGAAAACACGAATCCACCAGCGAGTGACCACTACACGCTCTCAAAACGCACAGCCTACATTTACACCATCTAAATTAAACCCAGACGTTTTCCTTTCGACCGCAGCCAGATCTTCACTTGGCGGAATCTCAACCAAAAACGTGACATTTGCCAGTGCTCTAAAATCAGGACTGGTTCCCCCTACCCCAAACACGCCGAACCCACAACTAGCACATGCAGATTTAAACGCGACTCAACACCACCAAATGCCGGGGCAGCAACAAAGCAACTTTGAAGCAATGTTATCAACCATGCAGCAAAGTCTAATGGAGTTTATGTCTTTTATGCGGACAACTATGCAGGATTTAATGCGTAACCAAAATCTACTGATACAAATGCTGATTTCACAACAGTCCAAATAAACCATGCCTTCCCTACGCATATCTACGTGGAATGCTAATGGCGTCTCACAGCACAAACTTGAGCTAGCTCAATTTCTACTTGACAAACACATTGACGTAATGCTACTCTCAGAAACACACCTTACAAACAAATATAATTTTAACATACGAGGTTACGTATTTTATGTAACAAACCATCCTGATGGTAAATCACATGGGGGGACTGGTATTCTGATTAGAAACCGTCTCAAACACCACTGCCATAGAAGATTTGCAGAAAACTATCTACAGGCCACATCTATAAACATACAATTAGATAGTGGTAACCATCTAACACTAGCCGCCGTATACTGCCCACCTCGCTTCAATATATCTGAAACTGAGTTGATGCAGTTCTTTAACACACTCGGAGAACACTTCATAGCAGCAGGAGATTACAATGCCAAGTCACTGGGGATCTCGTCTAGTGACCCCAAAAGGAAAACAATTATACAATGCAATTATAAAAGCCAGCAATAAGCTCGACCATCTCTCTCCCGGCAGACCAACATACTGGCCGGCTGACCCCAATAAACTACCCGACCTAATTGACTTTGCAATAACAAAAAATATTCCCCGAACCCTGCTAAGCGCCGAAAGTCTTTCAGATCTCTCGTCTGATCACTCGCCTGTATTAATTAACCTACTTCGACATCCAAAAACCGTAGATCAACCAATTAGATTGACCTCGCATAAAACCAACTGGGTCAGTTACAAAAAATATTTTAGCTCACACATTGAGCTAGATCCTTCCCTAACCGTTGAAGCTGAGATCGACAGCTTCGTAAACAATCTAGAATCAGTCTTCGTTACCGCAGCTCGTATCTCAACACCTCAAACGGCGCAAGCTCCACGTAACCAAAAGAAGACGAATCTACAAATCGAGCAGCTCGTTATCGAAAAGCGACGCTTACGTCGAGAATGGCTTAAGAGCGCCGCACGCAACCTCTCTAAAGCGTTAAAGCAAGAAGAAGCATATACCCAACGCCGGTACATAGAACAACTATCCACATCCAGTACAAGAAACTCACTGTGGAGAGCTCACCCAACCCTAAGCTCACCGACAGAAACCGTGATGCCTATAAGAAACCCTGCAGGCGGCTGGGCCGGCAGCGACGAAGATAGAGCAAGAACATTTGCCGCCCACCTTGAAAATGTGTTTCAACCAAATCCTTGCACAAATGCGACTACACTACCAGCATTAACAAACGACGCCGAGCTTCAACGTGACCCAATCGAGTTTCGACCAAACGAAATCGCTAATATTATCAAAAAGGAACTGAACCCAAAAAAATCACCGGGCTGCGATTTAATAACCCCAAAAATGATTATTGAGCTCCCATATTGTGCTGTTTGCACTATCGCGAAGCTCTTCAATGCCATCACTAAACTTGGCTATTTTCCAGAAAGATGGAAAAAGTCTATCATCATAATGATACCAAAGCCAGGAAAAGACCACACGATTCCCTCGTCGTACAGACCTATAAGTTTATTATCGTGTCTATCAAAACTTTTCGAAAAATGCGTGCTAACTCGGATCAACTCATTCCTGAGAACACACAACAAAATCCCTTCACACCAGTTCGGCTTTCGTGAAAAACACGGAACTATTGAGCAGGTTAATCGCATAACATCAGAAATACGAAGCGCGTTTGAAAATCGAGAATACTGCACAGCAATATTTTTGGATGTCTCACAAGCATTCGACAGAGTTTGGTTAGACGGTTTAATGCATAAAATTAAAACAATGCTTCCAAACAACACGCACAAGCTACTAAAGTCATACCTCTACGACAGGAAGTTTACAGTGAGATGTAACAGTGATATGTCCGACGACCACACCATTAGAGCTGGAGTTCCTCAAGGTAGCGTACTCGGTCCTACGTTATATGTCCTCTACACATCAGACATCCCAACAAGCAGACGTCTAACAACATCCACCTTTGCTGACGATACAGCTATTCTCAGCCGTTCCAGATGCCCTATGCAAGCAACAGCACAGTTAGCTCTTCACCTGGTCGACATAGAAAAATGGCTATCTGACTGGCGAATAAAAGTCAACGAACAAAAATGCAAACACGTTACGTTCACTCTAAACAGGCAAGATTGCCCACCGCTGATGTTAAACAACACTACGCTTCCGCAAACAAACGAAGTGACATACCTCGGAGTACACCTCGATAGAAGACTCACATGGCGCAGGCACATCGAGGCCAAGAGAACGCATTTAAAACTAAAAGCAAATAGCCTCCATTGGCTTATCAACGCTCGCTCTTCCCTTAGTCTTGACTACAAAGTCCTGCTCTACAATTCTGTTCTCAAACCTATCTGGACCTACGGCTCCCAGTTATGGGGAAACGCTAGCAGTAGCAACATTGAAATCATTCAGAGAACCCAGTCAAAGATATTGAGAACCATCACCGGGGCACCGTGGTATGTTCGAAACGAAAACATACAAAAAGATTTAAATATTCAACCGGTCAGAGATGTAATAGCAGAACTCAAGGAACAATACTACAGCAAGCTTTCTTCGCACCCTAACCATCTCGCCAGAAGATTAACAAGATTGAGCAGCCAATCCCGTCTTCGTCGAAATGACCTTCCAACCCAGCGATAGACCTTAGGGCCCCGCAACCTATCTGCAGTTCAAAAGAACTGCTAGTTAATATATAGGCATAAGATCTGCAAACTTATTGTTAGTCTCATAAAGAGAAGATTCAATAAATAAAGCAAAGTTTTAATAAAAAAAAAAAAAAAAAAAAAAAAAACTATAAACAAATGAAACCTTGCAGTTACGCGTTTTTAAGAATCCTTGACCATATTACAAAGTTTCATAAGAATCGGACATAAGGGCGTGGCACCGCCCATATAAAGAAAAACTTAAAAATGTGATTTATCTATTAGCAGACGGGATAGAAAATCGTAAAATGAAGTGTGGAATGATTGCATTGTACTCTTAAAAACAAGTTAGAAAATGGGCGGGGCTATGACCCTTTATCTTTATAAACTTATAAGATTCTTATTAGAAAAACTATAAAACGGATTTTCCAAAAGCTTGCAAGAGTATATAAGTTTCAGCAAAGCTGAAAATAGCTCCCTTACTGGTTTTTATATTTACTATTACTTTTAACTATTAGTTTTATTATATTATTATACTTTTTTATGTTGTATTATATTATATAATACCCCAACGACTTCAGACCTATCAATCTGACGTCCTTCATGCTAAAAACATTAGAAAAGCTGTTGGATGTGTTCATAAGAGGTGGTCTTAGCATCACGCATGTCGCTCCAAATCAGCACGCGTATACCAGGGGGAAATCAGTGGACTCTGCTCTTCACTCCCTGGTCGCTAACATTGAAACGGCTCTTCATCACAAAGAATATGCCTTGGGCGCCTTCGTAGATGTGTCCGGCGCTTTTAACAACGTTGCAACGACAGCAATTATACGGGCATTACGAGTGGCTAATGCACCCGCAGTTATAACCCAATGGATCATACAACTCTTGAGCATGAGACGTATAAAAGCCACATGGGGAGCGGCCACGACAGAGAAGGATGCCCACAGGGGCACCCCACAGGGAGGGGTGCTATCGCCGTTGCTGTGGAACCTCGTCGTGAACGAACTACTCATAACCATGGCAGGTAGCGCCCCCAAGATTACAGCCTATGCCGACGACATAAGCTTGATTATTACGGGACGCTGTCCAGCCACGGTCAGTGAAGTCATGGGCACAACACTTAAGGAAGTGTCGAGGTGGGCAGAAGGAGCAGGCCTGTCCATAAATCCAGATAAAACCGAGCTAGTATTGTTCACTAGAAGGTACAAAGTTCCTAAATGGATACCACCAAAGCTAAACGGTGTGAGGCTAAAACCGGTAACACACACGAAGTACCTCGGAGTCGTGTTGGACAGTAAACTGATGTGGAAGCTCCAAGTTGAAGAGAGGGTGAAGAGGGCAACTGTAGCGCTCTATGCATCTAAGAAGATGCTAGGCAGCAGATGGGGTCTCTCCCCCCGACTGATGCATTGGATCTTCACAGCAGTGGTGCAGCCAACGATGCTCTACGGGGTATGCGTGTGGTGGCATGCCCTCCAGAAACGAACGTACGCAAATGCGCTCGCCAAAGCGCAGCGTCAGGCGATGTTATGTATCACTGGGGCGCTGAGAACAACCCCAAGCAAGGCGTTAGAGACGCTTCTAAACATCGTTCCCGTAGAGGTACAGGCAAGGATGACTGCCCAACGGACGCTGCAGCGTCTGGCTGTGACAGGCAATCTCGTGCGGTGTGCCCAGGGACATTGTGCAAAAACGAATAGTGTAATGAGGGAGTCGGACTATTTGGTACCAGTCTCCCAATTCGAAACGATAGTCAAGGTTTCCCTGAGCCCCAATGAGTGGCAGAAATGCCAGAGAAGAAGGCCAAGAACAGTAAACATATACACTGACGGATCCAAGATAGAATGTGGTGTAGGTGCGGCGGTTTACTGCATGGAGAGTGGCGAGAGCCATTTCTACAGGCTGCCGGATCAGAGCAGCATCTTCCAGGCTGAGGTGTTTGCCATAGGGAAGGCTGCAGAGATAGACGCATCATTAGATGTAAGTATAAACAGAGTGAATATCCTGGTGGATAGCCAAGCGGCGTTGAGGGCGATGGCATCCGCCACCATAAGTTCCAAATGTGTGCTGGAAAGCAGGGAGGCAGTAAGGGCCTTGCGCAGTGGCAGGAGGGTAAGGTTATACTGGGTTCCCAGCCATCAGGACATAGATGGAAACGAAATGGCGGACAGGCTGGCCAAAGAGGGCGCCCAACAACCAACCCATAAGATGTCTGTATGGCAGCATCACAGAAGAATGCAAGAGGCACGTAGATCGTGCATGGAGAGACACGACCACGTGCAAACTAACCAGGAAGTTGTGTGGAGGTGCGTGCGCCAAGCGTACGAAGTTCCTACTGTCTCTGGAAAGGGCCAAGTGTCGTCTATTAGTAGGCATGCTGACGGGGCACTGTTTGACAGCAGTTCATGCTAAAAATATGGGCCTTACACGGGACGATGGCTGCAGGAAATGCAGAGAGCCTGAAGTGAGAGAAACACTGGAGCATCTAATATGCCAGTGTCCAGCCCTTGGGAGGCAAAGACTTGATCTGTTAGGCAAGCCGATCCTGGAGTCACTGGAAGCAGTGGAGAAAGGACACTACAGCATGCTGCTCAGGTTTGCACTCAAAGCAAACCTGGTAGCGGACACACTTGCTTGAACTAAGCTCTCTATGTACTACCGGTACGCTAAGGACCAACGCGGTCTATGCGAAGATCTCTCGTGGATCACCGGACCAACCTACCTATATTATATAATCGGGTGTGTCACAGAAATCCGTCTTCGAAATTTTGTTTTTTCGAAGACGGTTTTTTCAATTTCTCTATTTGGTGTCACAGAAAATCTCTGGGACATTGTTTTTCGAACATTTGTCTTCGAAAATTCGGCATCCCGCGGCAGAGTTGTATACATTCAAAATAAGAATAATGTAATTTATTTATGCTTATTTCATTGTTTTTCTCATCAAATTAAAACAATTGTGTATTTACATCTAATAATATACAAAATTAGAATGCTATAAAAGTATTAATTGCAAATTTAAGCACAATTATAATGAACTAAGCTCGCCAAATTTTACAATTGTTTTGACAATCCTATTCTTTCTTTTCCGGTGATTGCCAAATGTAATCAAATACGTTACAAATTCAAAATACTCCAAAGGTGAAATGTAATAATCAATTATATGTGCAAACTGATAAATAAAGGTACGGAGATTGTTTCACACGTTAGATTTGCTAACTAACTTGGTTCTGTTCTACGGGAGATACGCTGCACTTTTGAATTAACTCTTCTTCTTCGCATTTGTTCATTCAAAAATGCTAACATGCCAACTTTTCCGAACAACACTGTCGGTACCTATTTTAATTAAATTTGCTATTTTTACGAGTTTGCTTAAACATTTCAAATGCAACAGCATGATAATTATGATTTTTAGATTATTTTAACAGTTTGTTTAGTTCAATTCGAATATACTTTTCAATTTTCGAAAATGAATGCAAGCAGATTGGCGAGGCATGAAACTGATTGTTTTTGCTGCTCAAAAAAAATTGGTTGATTTGAGGAAGCTTTTTTTTAAATGCAAATTTTTTAATGAAAACATGTAAAATAACGAATTGTTTGAATGCAGATTTATGAGGAAAACCATAAAGTTTATTTCTTCATTCATAATTTTTTATAAAAACTTAAAATAAGGCTGAATTTAAGCAAATCCCTGAGGGTATAGTCAGAGATTTTGCTAGAGAAAAAATTTCCCTGATAGAGATTTTCTGTGACACCAAAATTTCCCTTTTGGTTGTTTTTGGCATCAAATCTCTAGTAAGCGATTTCTGTGACACCCCCGAATAAGTCTTTTATCAATTCTACTAAAATAACAGTTAATTGTTATAAATTATATAAATAAATAAATAAATAAATAAATAAAGAGAAGTTGATTAAGCCATGTCCGTCCGTCCGTCCGTCTGTCCGTCCGTATTCACCAATGGTTCTCAGAAACTATAATAGCTAGAGACTTGAAATTTGGTGGGTAGACTCGTGATGCTCGGCAGCAGATCAAGTTTAAATGGTTTTGTGCCACGCCCACTCCTTCCCACCCATCCAGCACCGCCCACTTTTTGAAAACGCTATAACTCGAACATCCAAAGAGATAGAAACATGAAAGTCGGTATGGAGACTCAGTATGAGTAACTCTACAAAACCGCATACCACAATTTTTCCCCCTCCCCTTAATTTCCCCTCCCCTAATATTTTTCTTAAAAAAGCTATATCTCCAAAACTAACAAAGGTATGAACCTGAAATTTTGTATACAAGCTCAGTGATAACACATCTTTAAAACTGCATACCACAAATTTCCCCTCTCTTTGATGGCTTCCCCTCAGAGGCCTACAAACTTAAATTTTTCTTAAAATTGTCATTTTTTGACCGATTTTCCTGAAATTTTGAACACTATTTGAATAAGCGACGTCAGATCAACATGTTTTTGTAGATTGATGGTGTGGCACCGCCTACCATGTGTGCAGGGTATTATATTGTCGAGTATACTCGACTATACCGCCCTTACTGGTTTTTATTTATTTTTGTTTTTTATCGGTAAATACTTAAGCAGATGAATTGGAACAAAATGGCTGTCAACGTATAAAACTGCCATTTGAAACCGTTATATCAAACGACGTAGAAGATTTTTCAGAAATGTCACTGGTTCTTACCAATTGAAACAATCAATATCGTATTTAGCAGAAATGATGGATGAACTTAAATGTCAAGTTCAATCCCGTCACATTACTTTTTCTAATAATGGGGAATCGCATTCAGTAGACAAGTTTTCCATAATTGTAGTCAGCTCCGAAGGTAACATTTTAGTCCAATTTGAATAAATTTTAATTTGGTAAGGCCGCCAATAACACAATGAGCCTTTATAAACTAGGCAGCAAGAATTATTTCTCTGCCCTAGTAATCCTAAGGAACAAAATTGTGGGCGACGCGAATGATAGCCTGACTAACCACGGCACTGTCTTGAATCTTGAAGCCATGCTGGCAAGACTCGACTTTGCTTATTCGGACAGACGTCCGATCCACATACTAGATGAACAACTCAGTATTTTACAACAGGGCAATTTAAGTGTCCTTGAGTTCTACAACCTAGTAAATAAGAAACTCACATTGTTAACAAACAAAACCATTATGTTTGTTTTAATAGCGTGGACCAATTGCGTTAATATTGTGAAAGGTAAATATTTTCATATTAATGCGGGATATATAGGTCATATTTGATTGGAAATAACAATCAAATTTAATTTTTGACACACAACCAATGTCACAAGAACTTGCTCTCTGTTTAGCAAGCAGCAGGCAGATCGTACAGCTGTTTCGGGAGTCGCCACACTCCTTCCTTCAGATGGCCTTGTCTATCGATCAAAATCTGTACTTGTATTACCATTGCATTCTTACACTTCTCAAGAATGTTTTCGGCAATGCATAAATATAAATAGATATTGAAATGGATTGGTGGTCAAGCAAAAGATCGCTGATGAAGGAGTGTGGCGACTCCCGAAACAGCTGTACGATCTGCCTGCTGCTTGCTAAACAGAGAGCAAGTTCTTGTGACATTGGTTGTGTGTCAAAAATTAAATTTGATTGTTATTTCCAATCAAATATGACCTATATATCCCGCATTAATATGAAAATATTTACCTTTCACCATTATGACTTATGGCAGTTCCTCTGAAGTGTCCAAGGAACTAAATCAAAAAAACAGGCGAAGTGCCTTAAGAATATTTATAAGCGGCCTGAAATCCCCGCTATCGGACATCCATTTCTCGCTAAACCCTGAGGACCTTCCTAATGCATTAGCGAAGGCACAGGAGTTAGAATCAAACTATCAAAGAGCAAGATTTGCTCAATATTGTTTTGAAGGGAAAAAGAAAATCATACCCAACAAGGGAAAGGTACCTTACCAACAAAATAACCAAGGCCCTTTCACATCAAAAAATAAAAGGGAAAACAATTTGCGTTTCCCCGAAACTAACAATCAAAAGGGTTATTTCAAACCCCAAGAAAAAAACCAAATGCCAGAACCAATGGAGATAGACTCCGTTTCGGCTAACCTAATTGGGCGAAACCCCAACGATAATAATATCAAACGCCCTCGAGATGGCGAACAATCTCAACAGCCTCAAATTAAATCACAAAGGCTGCACAATGTGGAAGAGGAACAAATTGAAACTCCTCGAGCAAATAATCTAAATGAAAATCATTTTTTAGATTAAACAAAGTAGGGCTTCCCTACTTATACAAAACTGATCGGGAATCCGGTCAGAAATAAAGTTGCTACTTGACACAAGAGCAACAGCCTCCTATATCAAGGAAGGCATCTATGGCAATAAAAAACAACTTGCCATTCCAAAACGCGTCAAAACCATCAATGGTTTTACTCGTATTACAAGTTATCATGATATAACGTTATTTGGTATCAAAGGAAGATACTACGAAATAAAGAATTTAGAAACCGACGTAATAATCGGTTGTAATCAGAGAGTATTAAAATATAACAAGAGACCGAAGGCCTCTCACGCTAAGCTTTCGGGTTTTGGAGATCCCGAATAGATAACTGGCGGAAAACAGTGCGACAGAGACGGAATGAGAACTGTATATATTTGACTCGCTCAGCCTGGAATTGTTTACATTTTTCCTATTTTGTTTACTTTTGAGATGTTGCCACGTTTCATTTGCTTGTGCGGCGTGGACTTTTGTCTTGATTTTCATTTTTATATTTTGTAAGTCCGGACGGACATTTCATATTCAATTATTTCAGCATATTTTTAGATCTAATGAAAATAATGACTTTTTAAACATATTCTAATTGTTTATATCAAAATTTTTTATTTTTCATCATATTTTTATTAACATGCCAATATAAATAAAATTCTAAAATTTGCAAAATAAAAATTTTTATAAGCAAAGCTTTCATCTGCATTTTCATTTATCAAAATCAAATATCATCCATCATGAACATTTTTCGCTTCTATAGTCTGAATATAGTCAAACAATTCAAATTTTATACTGATGGTAACAGGATCACATGAAACTAAGTAGCAGAACAATACATTTTGCATTTCCTAAATTGTTAGCTTATGGCTGAGACGGGTAAAGGGGTACATGTATGTGACAAGGCCACGCACAGGAGTCAAATATCAATTTCTGGATAAGGGAACGTACCCAAATTACGTGACCCATTTTTGACACTTTTTTAACCCCCTCCCCCCCTCGGTGACCATCCGTAGTATATGCCAAGACCCCCTCCCTCCCTACTACTTTTCACGTAGTAGTTTATAAATATGGTTTATGTAATTCTTTGCAAACAGAGAGTTAAAAAAGCACTATATTTGAACATAGTTCAAAACATTTAAAAATTCAAATTCAACAAATTCAATAGATGATATTGACCACGTGACAAAACTCTAAGACCCTCCCCCGCCCTAGTAACCAAGAGTGATGTTTTTAAGAACTCCCTCACCCCCCTAAATCGGTCACGTAATTTGGGTACGTTCCCTAAGCAGGGAAAGTGTGTAAAGCACAAAACCGGTTTGGCTCGTGTGACTGATCTATGATGCGAAGTGCGAAGAGGCAGGGAGGTCGCCAACAACAAACAACAAATACAATACAACAACAAAAGCAAAGAACATTTTCATTCTTCATATTGTCGAAAAATAACGAGCGACAACAAAAACAATACGCACATACTTATATGCTCCACTTCACCCTTTCTCTACATTGCTTTGATTTTCGGCTAGCGCAAAGTTTTAGCAACAACAATGACAATGCGTATACATTTATATACTCCACTTCACCCTTTATCTACATTTGCATTGACTGCCTTGATCGCAGTCCCAACAAATACAATACGCACACAATTATTGCTCCACTACACCCTTTCACACATATGCATTGACTTTGGTTGTGGAACAGAGGGAGTAAGTGTGTGTGGGTAACTTGCTTTTGCTATGATTTTTTGATATTTTGTGTGTAAAATTTGCTATTTGTTATTTCTTTGACTTTTTGATATTATTGTCCTTCCTGACATTTCTGATCGCCTAGTAGCATGAATCAATTTGCTTAGTAAAATTGAATAGCGAATACTTTTGATCTGCAAAGAAACCATATTTCGCCTACTTATTTCAATTCAAAATCAAATTAAACGCATATAAAAATATTATATTTTTTTAAATTAATTAATTCTTTACTATCCCAAAACATTCTTATAGCTTATAATAACAATAATAATATGCAAATCTACAGAGTTTAGCTTAGTCTAAATGTAATTTATTCGCAATAAGCATGAATAACTAAATACATATAAGTACACATTATGCCGACGGCACTTGATCAGTGCAATTATTTAATTTTCATTCTTCATTAAAATCAAAACTCACAATATGTACATACATGCCCGCCCTACTTCTTCTTTTGTCCACACTTTCATTGAACACAAGAAGGATCGTTTCTTAGCAACCACGCATACATGCCACATGCCACTTCACCTCTTGCCATCAAAATTTGTTTATGAAATTTGGCAACAAGGCTGGAAGTTCATTCATAAACTCCACTAAATTCCCAATTATAGTAATTGTCTGTCCGTCGTCGTTAGAGCGAGCCAAACATACATTCGTTTTGTTGTCTCTGTCGCGACAAAACTTTTCCGCTGGTTATTAGTAACAATTATTTTTTGAAAGCTTAGCGTGAGAGGCCTTCGGTCTCTTGTTATATTTTAATACTCTCTGGTTGTAATATTCTAAAAAAAATTAATGCGGTCATAGATCTAAAGAACATGAACCTAGCATATGACGATAAGAGAGAAAACATATTTTTTAACAACCCAAAGGTTGACAATTGCGGAAATGATCTGCAAAACGAATCAATAAAAGACTGCGAACGAAGCAGCATTTTTTGGGAAGAAAAACCCTTTAAAAAATCAAAAATTTCTTTGGGATTAAAACATCCTGAAGACGCCGCCGTTGATATTTCCGGCACATTAAAAAATAAAACTTCTTTGGGACATGAAGCTCCTGAAAACGCCACCGTTGATATTTCCGGCACATTAAAAAATAAAACATCTTTGGGACATAAAGTTCCTAAAGACGCCGCCGTCGATATTTCCGGCATATTAAAGAATAAACTAACTTTGGGACATAAAGCTCCTGAAAACGCCGCCGTTGATATTTCCGGCACATTAAAAAATAAAACATCTTTGGGACATAAAGTTCCTAAAGACGCCGCCGTAGAAATTTCCGGTAAACCAAAAAATAAAATTTCTTGGAAAACCGAGAATGCCGAAACCATCGTCGACACATTAATCGACAATCAATTAATATACTCATCAACGGAATCATTGAATTCCGACAAAAACAATGAAAGGGTTGGGGACAACCACGAACAAACTATAAAGGAAACAGACACGCTCAGAGAGGCGATTGTTTCCAAAATCAAAAAAGAACCTTCTGACATATATAAACCAGGCACTACAAACGTAGTCGCCGATGCACTCTCGAGAATAGAGATCCACAATAATATAGAATCTGATGACGACTTATCCATCACAGAAACTCAACATTCGGCTGAAACCAGCTATAGGGAAGATATTCCTATTACAAAAAAACCATTAAATCAGTTTAAACAACAGTTGATGTTGTTACATAATCCAACAAACAAAGTAACGATCCACGAAAAACTAAACTCCTTGGAGACTCGTCATTTAATCGAATTCAACAATATCGACAATCTATTCGAAATATTAAAACAGTACATTCTACCCAACATTATCACGGGCATTTATTGCACTGAGGAAGATCTCTTCCTTATACAAACTAAACTAAAAGAAACATTCACAAACAAGTTTCTCTTCACAAAAAATTTTCCAATGGACTTCCACAATAGGGAAGACCAAACAAACATTATACAACAAACTCACGAACGAGCCCATAGAGGCTATGATGAAAACGCGAGTCAAATAAATCGACTTTACTACTGGCCCAACATGTCGGACCAAATAAAACAGTTTATTAGGAATTGTGAAATCTGTAACAAGAACAAATATAATCGACACCCACAAAAAATTCCTATAGGAGAAGCACCAATTCCACAAAAGGAAGGTGAACAACTATACCTTGACGTATTTTACGAACAAAAATTGAAATTCATCACATGTATCGACGCATATTCAAAGTACTTGGTCATCAAACAAATAGACAACAAATCAAATATCGAAATAAAAGTACTCGAACTTCTTCAACATTTTCCAGAAGTCAAATCAGTAATGATTGACAATGAACCAAGTTTCTCTTCGGCTCAATTTAAATCAATAATGCAACGCTCAGGCATATCACTATTTTTTAGTGACCCTAGGCATAGCGTATCAAACGGACAAATCGAAAGAGCCCATTCCACCATAGTGGAAATTGGAAGGTGTATTCAAGAAGAATACCAACTACTGGATTACGCTGAAATAATCCTAAAAGCAATAGAAACCAATAGATATTCTCTATAATAAAAAGGTTCACGACAACATTCCGGAATTACTAAAACAAGCACAGCAAAAATTAATTGCATTCCACAACGCTAACAGAATTTGTACAACCTACAAGGCAGGGGACACAATATATGAAAAAATCATAGGCGAAAGAAACAAATTAAAGCCTAGATATAAAAAACAAACAGTAAAAGAAGACTTAGGAAACAGAGTCATCATACAAAACAGAAACAGAGTTATTCACAAAGATAACATCAAAAATTAATATCTTTCATTACAGCACGATGCTGCACATATTCCTACTAGTTACATTCGTACTCGTACGAACAGAATATATTGACTACAGTACTAACGAGTACCTGCTTCTGCAGGACAACGATGTTTTCACTTATGAAAACTATCGCGATGTTTTCCACATCACAAACTTTACTTACTACACGAACATATACAACGAAGAACACAGACATTTCATGGTCCACGACGGTATAAGAGACTGGGAAATAACTCTTGAATTAAATCTTATCAAAGGACTATTACAAGAACTTACTACAAACAGACAAAAGAGAGGAATTAACGAAATAGGCACCATATGGAAATGGATATCTGGGACACCAGACCACGACGATTTCCTTATAGTAAGCAACAAAATAAACGACTTAATAGAAAACAGTAATAAACAATTCGTTATGAATTCAAAAATTTTTCTGCATATTAAACAACTAACTGAATTATTAAACAACGCCGTTCAAAACAAAGGAATCACTGACTTGAACATACGAAGATACAGATTAAAACTAATCAGTATCGATTTACAGAACATACTTGACACATTTACTTTATCCAAAGCAAACATACTAAACCCCAGAATACTAAATAACAATGACAGAGAAGAAATACTAAAGAATGAAAAAATGAACATAACACTGACGGACTTGCTGGACGTATCACGTTTCTTAATACTAAACCAGTAAGGACGCTATCTTCAGCAAGGCTGAAGCTATAATACTTTTCACGTTGTGTCACTAAAAAACTAAATGAATAGTTTTCATGCCTCCCTAACAACATAACTGTAAGGTTTCAAGTCAATTGGTTGAAAAACAAAAAAGTTCTCCATACAACGGGTCAAATTTCGCTAGAAGTGGGCGTGGCTACGCTCACTTTGGGTCAAAATAGTTTTCATGCCTCCCTAAGAACATAACTGTAAAGTTTCAAGTCAATTGGTTAAAAAACAAAAAAGTTTTCCATACAACGGGTCAAATTTCGCTATAAAAGGGCGTGGCCGCGCCCACTTTTGGTCAAAATTGTTTTCATTCCTCCCTAAGAACATAACTGTAAAGTTTCAAGTCAATTGGTTAAAAAACACAAAAGTTTTCCATACAACGGGTCAAATTTCGCTATAAAAGGGCGTGGCCACGCCCACTTTTGGTCAAAATAGTTTTCATTCCTCCCTAAGAACATAACTGTAAAGTTTCAAGTCAATTGGTTAAAAAACAAAAAAGTTTTCCATACAACGGGTCAAATTTCGCTATAAAAGGGCGTGGCCGCGCCCACTTTTGGTCAAAATTGTTTTCATTCCTCCCTAAGAACAGAACTGTAAAGTTTCAAGTCAATTGGTTAAAAAACAAAAAAGTTTTCCATACAACGGTTCAATTTTTGCTATAAGTGGGCGTGGCTACGCCCACTTTTGGTCAAAATAGTTTTCATTCCTCCCTAAGAACATAACTGCAAAGTTTCAAGTCAATTGGTTGAAAAACAAAAAAGTTGTCCATACAACGGGTCAAATTTCGCTAGAAGTGGGCGTGGCTACGCCCACTTTTGGTCAAAATAGTTTTCATTCCTCTCTAAGAACATAACTGTAAAGTTTCAAGTCAATTGGTTAAAAAACAAAAAAGTTTTCCATACAAAGGGTCAATTTTCGCTATAAGTAGGCGTGGCTACGCCCACTTTTGGTCAAAATAGTTTTCATTCCTCTCTAAGAACATAACTGTAAAGTTTCAAGTCAATTGGTTAAAAAACAAAAAAGTTTTCCATACAACGGGTAAATTTTCGCTATAAGTGGGCGTGGCTACGCCCACTTTTGGTCAAAATAGTTTTCATTCCTCCCTAAGAGCATAACTGCAAAGTTTCAAGTCAATTGGTTAAAAAACAAAAAAGTTTTCCATACAACGGGTAAATTTTCGCTATAAGTGGGCGTGGCTACGCCCACTTTTGGTCAAAATAGTTTTCATTCCTCTCTAAGAACATAACTGTAAAGTTTCAAGTCAATTGGTTAAAAAACAAAAAAGTTTTCCATACAAAGGGTCAATTTTCGCTATAAGTGGGCGTGGCTACGCCCACTTTTGGTCAAAATAGTTTTCATTCCTCTCTAAGAACATAACTGTAAAGTTTCAAGTCAATTGGTTAAAAAACAAAAAAGTTTTCCATACAAAGGGTCAATTTTCGCTATAAGTGGGCGTGGCTACGCGTGGTTACGCCCACTTTTGGTCAAAATAGTTTTCATTCCTCCCTAAGAACATAACTGTAAAGTTTCAAGTCAATTGGTTAAAAAACAAGAAAGTTTTCCATACAAAGGGTCAAGTTAAGCTATAAGTGGGCGTGGCCACGCCCACTTTTGATCAAAATAGTTTTCATTCCTCCCTAAGAGCATAACTGCAAAGTTTCAAGTCAATTGGTTAAAAAACAAAAAAGTTTTCCATACAAAGGGTCAATTTTCGCTATAAGTGGGCGTGGCTACGCGTGGTTACGCCCACTTTTGGTCAAAATAGTTTTCATTCCTCCCTAAGAACATAACTGTAAAGTTTCAAGTCAATTGGTTAAAAAACAAGAAAGTTTTCCATACAAAGGGTCAAGTTAAGCTATAAGTGGGCGTGGCCACGCCCACTTTTGATCAAAATAGTTTTCATTCCTCCCTAAGAGCATAACTGCAAAGTTTCAAGTCAATTGGTTAAAAAACAAAAAAGTTTTCCATACAACGGGTAAATTTTCGCTATAAGTGGGCGTGGCTACGCGTGGTTACGCCCACTTTTGGTCAAAATAGTTTTCATTCCTCCCTAAGAACATAACTTTAAAATTTCAAGTCAATTGGTTAAGAAACAAAAAAGTTTTCCATACAACGACGTGAATATGGCTTCTCTTCCTCTTCTTCATTTTGTATGGGAGCTACCAGTTCCAGATGTCCAATCTCAATGAAACTTTCAGGCATGTAGTCGGACCATGTAAAACAACTATGTTTAAAATTTCAGCACTCTATTGTACAAAACAAAAAAGTTTTCCATACAACGATTCAAGTTTTGTTCACTTTTCTTCTTCTTTTCGTATGGGAGCTACCTGTTCCAATAATCCGATCATGCTGGTTCCGACGAATGATTCATCGTAATAAATTCTAAGACTCTGTGCAAAGTTTCAGCTCGATAGCTTCAAAACTGAGGGACTAGTTTGCATACATACAGACAGACAGACAGACAGACCGACAGACAGACAGACAGACGGACAGACGGACAGACGGACATGGCTAAATCAACTCGTCTTGTCGTCCTGATCAAGAATATATATACTTTATATAGTCGGAAATTAATATTTCGATCTGTTACAAACTCCGTGACAAAGTTAATATACTATTTCACATAAGTGAAAAGTATAAAAACAATGACTTAATAGACATCTATATCAACTATCCTATTATTACTAACACATGTCAATTTTATATAACACGTGCTATAGCCAAGAAAAACGGAAAACTCATAATAAATGATAGAATTTTAAAATGCAACACAGCATATTACCAAATGAGTAATTTCAAAAAAGAAATATACAACAGCTATGCCAAAATAAATACAAAACAAAAATTGCTTCACGATGTTGATAAATAATGAAAAAGCCAATTGTACAATAATTAAGGAAAAAAACAAAAAAATAGACGAAATAAAAGAAGGTGCTATTCTTATCTCAGGGCACAATATTGTAAATGAGACTAACTTAAACGGCATATTTCGAATATTATTCAACTACTCTGTAATAATTAACAATGAGACTTTTGTAAACCGTAAAACCAAAGTATTAAACCATGTTAAACAAGGACAATATAAAGAATACTTAATTGAAAATTATATAGAAACAAACATTACCGAATTAAAATTCGAAAACATAAATCTGTTACAAAAATTAATCACAGAAACTGCATCGGAAGCAAAGTATTATATAATGATTGTAACTATTTAAATACTAATTTTTTTATTATACTACTTATCAATATAATCCATAGATTTAAGAAAAGACAAAAACACCTAGAAACTAAGAATCACGAATTCTTCTACAACACACTTTCTCAACAAATCCAAAAGTTGATGAATGGGGACGAGTCATCTTAAGAAGGGAGGAGTTAACGTATGCCGCAAGCGCGCCAAAGTTGACACATTTCTTTGTCACTTCGGTGCCACACTTTCGGTGCCACCCTCTTGGTGCCGCACCGTATTTCAAACACTTTAAGCTCAAATCATGAGTTCAAGAGCTAGAGCTAATTGATTCAAACTATTGGTCACTCCTCTGCCCAACGGGTAAACAGTTCGTGTTTATGAATCTAAGCAATGCGATCCGCGTAGCTGACACATTGCTTTAACACTTTCCTTTTAGCGATCAGCGACCAAGCGATCCGATATCAAAGGGCTATTCCAGCTCACGCTTTGTTTACAATTGTCAAGTGTTCGGTGTGGTTGGTCGCATGTCAAATTTGTCCTGTGTTTTTTATTAACCTCTCACTTATTTTTGTTTAAAACGTTGTGAAATTTGATTTAAAAAATTAATTATTGTTTTGATTGTGTTTTTTGAAAATTTGTTTATGTTTTTAATCAAAACTTAATTAGATTTCACTATTTTAAATAATTACAAATGTTTTTGTTTTTGTAAAATAACACTTGCGTTGTAATTGTTGTTTCATCGAATATCTGGTGAGAGTTTCTTTTGTGTTGTCATTCGCTCTGTTCTGCTTGTTCTTATAAGAGTCGTGATTGTTTCTCTTGAAATAAAATCGTACACTCTTAATCGTTAACCCGTTAACGTCAAGCAAGCAAATTTCAACACTCCATTTTTATACCCTGTACAAACACTGTGTATCAGGGTATATTAAATTTGTTTGAGACGGTTTGTATGTAACGCATAGAAGGAGGGGAGGGGGACCCTATAAAGTATATATATTCTTGATCAGGATGACAAGACGAATTGATATAGCCCTGTCTGTCCGTCCGTCCGTCCGTCCGTCCTCACCAATGGTTCTCGAAAACTATAAGAGCTAGAGACTTGAAATTTGGTGGATAGACTCGTGAGGTCAAACGCTAGATCAAGTTGAAGGATTTTTTGCCACGCCCACTCCTTCCCGCCCATCGAGCACCACCCATTTTTTCAAAAGGCTGTAGCTCGAAAACCTGATGAGTTAGAAACATGAAAATGAGTATGTAGACTCAGTATGTATAGCTCTACAAAACTGCATACCACATTTTTTCCCCCTCCCCTTCGTTTCCCCTCAAAAAGTGGTTTTCTTAAAATTTCTGTATCTCCTAAACTATAATAGATACAATTCTGAAATTGTATGCAAACTCAGTAAACATACCTTTTTAAAACTGCATACCACAAACTTTCATTTTTAACGCTGTGTGACATCGCAAAGACAAACAAGTTGAAATTTGGCATAAATTGCGCTTTGAACACTGCTTTATCCTATTTGTAACAAAAACCGTACTTAACACTGCGAAAACTATTAAAGCTAGAGACTTGAAATTTGGAAGATAGACTCGTGTGGTCGAACACTAGATGAAGTTTGAAGGAATTTTTGCCACGCCCATTCCTTCCCGCCCATCGAGCACAACAAAAGGTCATTTTTTTCTTAAAATTGCTGTATCTCCTAAAGTATAAAGAATACAATGCTGAAATTTTGTATGCAAACTCAGATAACATACCTTTTTAAAACTGCATACAACAAACTACCACTTTCCCCGCAAAGACCAACACACTAAAATTTTGCAGCAATGCTTTGTAACAAAATCCGTACTAAAGCGCCATCTAATGGCAACATTGCACTGTGAGCCCTGCCTCACTATTAGCAAATACACAAACCATATCGTGGTACACTGCTTTTGCTGTCGGCGAATGTTTAACGTGTTATCAACATAGGTGCGTGTACAGGGTATTATATAGTTGAGAATACTCAACTATACCGCCCTTACTGGTTTATTAATATTCTTGTTGTTTTTTTTATTTATATTTTTATTTTTTTATTATTATTAAAATAAAATATGCCTTGCTGTTTGCCTAAGTGCCCTATTAAGAGTGAAAAAGAACTCTTAGTGGCTTGTTGGATGTGTGAGTCTACTGCTCACCTAAAATGTGCCGAACTAAATGGCCGCATTGCTGACATATTGGAGAAAAACATCGGACTTCACTGGTGCTGTCCAAAATGTCGCTCGTCAGAGATTGAGTTACGCAAGTGGGTCAATCTTATGCATAATGCATACAAAGATATTTCGAGTGATTTCGAACGACTTAACGAAAAATTTAAGTCGTTTGATAAGTCTCTCTCCACCCTCAAGTCCGTTGAACCTTCACCTAAGCGAAAGAAGCCCCATCCGGCACTAAACATTCCCATTCCGACAACTCTTTGTCTGCCGGATGAGACCATCGAATTCTTCTCCCCGCTTCCTTCGCCTATTGTTCCGCCTATTGTTGTCACAGCATCAGAAAGTTCTTATGCTTCAGTTGCCAAAACCAACAATATCGTTCCTCCCGAACTTATTCAAACCGCTTCTGAAGTACATATTCCTCAAGGGGATCAACAGCCAAAAAAGCTTGTTGTTGTGCCACCTGCGCCACAAAAGAAATTTATTTTTCTATCCCGCTTAGCTGCGGACACTTCTGAAACTGGTGTAAATCATTTTATCACTTCCAAGATAAAATCTGTCACAAATTTAACAATTTCTAAATTTAAATTTAACTCAGCGCGATCTATTTCATCCTTCAAAATCTCAGTGGCAGAATCTTTCTTCAACGCTTTAGTTGACTCAAATTTCTGGCCTGATGGTTGCGTTGTGTATGAGTTCAAATTTAAAGACCGTATTAATACGGGCAATACGGTCAAGCCTTCTGGGTCAAAAAACTGATTACTCCCCGTAACACCCCTTCAGTTTTAACACTAAGCTTTCAAAATGTCATAGGGTTAAACTCTGTTGCTGTTCAACACACATCGGAACAAATTTTTGTGATAGGTACCGACAATATTGAGCTAATATGCGTTAAAATAACTCTTGCAAAGACTCACGTTTTCATTACGTGCTCTTACATTCCACCAAAATCAGAACCATCTGTTTATTCTGCACATATAAAGGCTATTCAATCTGTACTAGACTTGGTTAAGGATTCAGATACAATGCTTATCTTTGGAAACTTCAACCTCCCTCACATTTCTTGGATTGCATCCGATAATTCAAATATAGTATCTCCTTTGTCTAGTAATGATTTTATTGATTCTTTGCTTGAATCATCATTTAACCAAATAAACAGCATAAAAAATTCTAAAGATCGAATTTTAGATCTTGTTTTTATAAACAACATTGAGTTCGCATCACTTTGCAGATGCCCTCCAGTATCACAACCTGAAGACTCTTACCATCCAACGTTGGAGCTTACAATTACACTAAACTCACTAACAAATCCTCGACAAAATCCTCTAGATGCCAAACGTAACCTTGTTTTTTGTTTTAGAAAAACCGATTTTGAACGACTTGGTCTTTTGCTTTCTAACACTGATTGTTCATACATTCATAACACGCCCAACATTGAACAGGCAGTAAAGTTTTTTTTTTTTTTTTTATGTATAAACTGTTTAAATTGTGCGTACCAAGAGTTAAGATGATATCACACGTAAATAAACCGCCGTGGTTTTCAAAAGAATTATCTCGTCTTAAGAACTTAAAAAACAGATTCTTTAAAAAATATAAGAGAACCGGATCTCTTGTTGATTATGTAAACTATGCAAAAGCTCGTTATAAATTCACTTTATGTAACAAACGAGATTACGATTTTTACCTAATTAAATTAAAATCCAATATATACCGCGATCCCAAAAATTTTTTTAATATAATTAAATACAAGTCGAACTCTAACTCATTTCCGTCATGTATGAAATTCAATGGTGTGGAAGGAAATGATGATGCAACGATATCTAACCTCTTTGCTGAATTTTTCCAAAGCACCTATAATAACTATTCTTACCAAAACGTAACTTATCCATACTTCATTAATGATTGGACTCATATCAATGTGCCAGTTATTGAAAATGAAACAGTTCTTAGACACTTGAAATTAATTAAGTCATCTTTTACTGCTGGTCCAGATAATATTCCTAGTTGGGTTTTAAAGCACTGCGCTGAAATGTTGTTTTATCCATTATGTACGCTTTTCAACATGTCGCTTAAAAACTCTATTGTCCCCACCATTTGGAAAGAGTCTTACATTATACCCCTTTACAAAAAAGGCAGTAAGGTTGACATTTCTAATTACAGAGGCATTGCTAAACTGTGTGCTATTCCAAAACTATTTGAACAGATCATTACGGAACAGCTACATCACTTTGTGCCATCACTTCTAAATTTGTCTCAGCATGGCTTACTCAAGAAACGGTCGACGGTAACTAACTTATTGGAATTCACTTCAATTGTCAATCGAAATTTTTGCTCCGGCTTCCAAACCGATGTTGTGTGCACAGATTTCAGTAAAGCATTTGATTGTGTTTGTCACTCTCTGCTTTTAGCAAAACTCGAAACTTATGGTTTTCCACCATCATTAGTCCGTTGGCTGTCGTCCTATCTTGAATCTCGAACTCAATGTGTTCTTTTTAAAACATCGGTTTCGAGACGAATTTTTGTTACTTCAGGGGTTCCTCAAGGTAGTCACCTTGGCCCCTTATTGTTTAATATATTTATAAATGACTTGCCTACTGTGATCAAACACTGTCATGTTTTAATGTATGTTGATGACGTGAAATTATGTCTAACCGTTAATTCTATAGATCAGCAGAATCTGCTCCAGTCTGATCTTGACTCTCTCTCACAATGGTGTGCTGTAAACAATTTATTGTTGAACAGTGAGAAATGTAAGTTAATGTCTTTTTATAAAAAAAAAACTAATTGTTTGCACGTACAAGTTAAATAATCTGTACCTGGAGCGTATCTCTCAGTTTAATGACCTTGGTGTTTTGATGGATCCAAAACTTCATTTCGCTTCACATATTTCGCTGTCTGTTAATAAGGCTAGAGGCGTACTGGGTTTCATCAAAAGATCGTCCAAGGAATTTAATGACCCGTATACAACTAAATTGCTTTACACTTCTTTAGGACGGCCCATCTTGGAATATGCATCGTGCGTTTGGGATCCTCAGTGTGAAAAGTATAAGAACCAAATTGAGTCTGTTCAGAAACAGTTCCTTCTGTTTGCTCTTAGGAATCTACCCTGGGACCCCTGTATTCCCCTTCCTCCCTATAGTAGTCGGTTGAAGCTTATTAATTTGCCATCATTATCTAGTCGTAGAACTATGCTTGGTACTTTGTTTTTGCATAACCTAATAAATGGCATGATATTCTCTCCTACATTGTTGGCGTATATAGAGTTCAATGTCCCCGCTAGAGTAATCAGAAATTTTAGTCCGATCTGTCTCAGTACCTGCAGATCGACATATTTAGATCATGACTCGTTTCGTGTTTTATGTAGGTATTATAACAAATATTTTAGTTTAATGGAGGACTGCTCCTCTAATAACCTTATAAAACGTAGTATTCTAACATATTTAAATAATTAAAATTTTGTTTATTAAAACTACATAGCATAACTAATTGCGTAACTTAGTAGTATTAAAGAAATTGTATAAAAATTAGTTTATTAGTATTCTTATTGTGTGTAGAGTAAGTAGTAAAGCGACTGTTGACTTTGTCTGTAGTCGCGAAACAGGCTGACCTGGTGTCGCAAGTCCACTTGAGGGTAGTGCGCTACCAAAACGTCTTGCGCCGGTAGTTAGTAAAAACAAAAAACAAAAAAACAAGGACAGCCTAAGCATTCCGAACCTACCTGCTTTCGGCCATATTCGTGGGACAATTTGCAACTATACGTCGATGCCATTTCGCATTGACAAAGAACGACCCGAGCACGTGAGTCGCATTGCACACTCGCTGCTAGTAGCAGCGAGAGGGAACGGCTCAAGCATGCCATTTGCGGTTCCCAAACCACGACTAATGGAATGGGCAGCGCGACACGAAGCCGTCGCGACACGACTGAGAACGGCGCGTTGCGACGGCTGTTATTGTACAGGATATGTTATTGTACAGTCTTTCAATGTTATTTCATTTTATTTGCAATTGGAATTTTGCGTTTGCTGTTCGTTTTGCTTTGAACTAGAGGTCTCGGGTTCTATTCCCAGCACGGCGCGATGCAAATAATTTTTTTTTTGTTTTCTTTTTATAAAACAGATGCATCGCAATAAATAAATATAAAAATGTTAAAAAAAGAAAAAAATTAGGAATGAACTGGTATATTTAGTTTTGAGTATTATTATAATTTTTTCTGCCCAAGCTATTATTATTTTGTTATACTCTTGCAAGAGTACACAGAGAAAAAAGTCCGGTCTGAGAACAGCACAGATTGTACTTGAATCAACAACAGACCAAATTAAGTTGTAATTGGTCTAAATGTTCTCGAAATAAGTAAGATTTGTACTTAACATCAAAATCGACAACAAAATGGATTTGAATCAACTACAAAGTGTCAATTCATACACATTTTATACTTGAAAACAAAACAAGAACCCAAAAATTTAAACCGAAACCAAACAAACTTGAAATGACAACGCTTTCTTCTTATACATTCTTTCTCTCTTACTCCTTTGAACAAAAATGTTAAAACAATTCAAATTTATCAAATATCATAAGTTTCTATGTTGCTTGCTGTAGCTCAGAGTTTAGTGTGTTTAACTGTAATACCAAAGGTATGAGGTTCAAACCCCTGTAAAGCCAGAGTTTTTTTGTTTACTAAATATTTTTTGTTCTCTTGGAACAAAAATGTTTTCAAGAAATAAAATTTATGAAATTTCAAGTGTTCCTATGTCGCTTCCTGTGGCTTAGTGTGTTGTCCTACGAAACGGAAGGTAAGAGGTTCAAATCCCCTGCTACACCAAAGTATTACTGATTATTATATAAATAATCATCAATTACCATTTAATTATACTATTTATATGTTGTTTCAATGTTTAATAAATTAACTGTAACAATGACTTATATAAAATAAAATCGATCAAATTGAGATAATAACCGAAATAGTTTGCAAAAGTACTGAGCCTTGATACAAGAACAATGTAAACTTACTTGAACGAAAAAGTGGTCGTGGTCTCGCAAAAAATTTTTTTGTTGTAATTTAAGTTTAGTCGGTTCTTGATTCCAGTACAATATTCACCTGTTTTAAGAACAAAAAGGTCTCGGTATAAGTTTTTTTTTTTTACAGTTTAAGTATGGTTGGTTCTTGATTCAAGTAAATTGTTAACTTATTTCCAAAACATCATTGAATCAGATTAAGTTTTGTTGGTATCACATTAAGCTTAAACTGTTCTTGAAAATGAAACAATATTAACTCAATTCAAGATTTTTTGTACTTAAAAATATTGCTTGAATTGAGAACATTTTACTTGATTGGACAACATTTGTGCTTGACGGACTTTCAACGCCGAATTGTATCAATTTAAGTACAATGTACTTGATTTTTTTTCTCTGTGTATATTAACTTTGTCATGAAGTTGGCAACGCAGAGAAGGAGACATCTCCGACTATATAAAGTATATGTATTCTTGATCAGCTCGACGAGATGAGTTCATATAGCCATGTCCGTCTGTCTGTCTGTCTGTTGCGATGCGAACTCCTCCTAGAGTTTTAAAGATATCGAAAAAATTTAAACGCAGAAAATTTTCTTTTCCTTGCACGCAGTTTGTATGTAAAATCCAGCATGACAGAATAACTATAGGATATAGCTGCCATAGGAACGATCGGTTAAAAATTAGGTTTTTGCTCAATAAACGCTTTGATTTTAAAGTTATAGCCTCAATTTTTTGCACACAAATATCTAGGACGTCAGTTAAGACACACAGTAAATTTGGTGGAGATCGGATAAATATAGGATATAGCTCCCATAGGAACAATCGGTCAAAAATTCGGTTTTTGTTAGGAAAACTTTTTTGTTCTTAAATATAAACGGATAAAACTTTGCAGTTACGCGTTTTTATGAATCCTTGACCACATTCCAAAGTTGCGTAGAAATCGGACATAAGGGCGTGGCACCGCCCATATAGAAAAAAATTTAAAAATGTGATTTCTCTGTAAGTCGATGAGATATTAGATCGCAAAATAAAGTGTACAATGATTGCAATGTATTTGTTAAAAAAATTAGATAAGAGGCGGGGCCACGCCCCTTTATCTTTATAAACTCATATGAATCTTATTGGAAAAACTATAAGACATATTTTCCAATAAGAACACTTGAGAAAATGCTTGCAAGAGTATATAAGTTTCAGCAAAGCTGAAAATAGCTCCCATACTGGTTTTTTTTTTGATTGCTTGCAGAGTATCAGTTTCAATTTTTTCTATATTCAGAAGTGTTTATTAGTTTATTAAAGACATTGATTAATATATTTTAACTTACTTGAATTACTTGCATTACACACCTTTTCTTGTTGCCCTTACTGAGCATTGAACCCAGGCTCTTCGATTTGCAATCCGCTGCTCAACCCATTGAGCCACAGAGACTTGTATAAGCAACACGCTAAATTGTGAATATGTCGATCATAGCAGAGAAGCGATATTTCGTCCGACGGCGAAACAGTCCGTTTGTCTGTCACTGTTTTGGTCTGCGTCGACAACTAACCTCCGCCTACCCCTTCATCTACAAAACATTTTGCGTGTGCGTTAACTCACCCTCCCGCAAACTCTTCACCTACATTTCCAAATTTTATTTCTCTGTTACTTTTGCTCTGCCATCGCGACGCGACGTCACTAACCTTTCCCCTGCTACCCTTTCTCTACAAAAAAAACTTACGTCGCGGCTTTTTCGACGTCGTGTTTTTGACGACGGCAACTGTGGTTCCGCGGTTGCCAACTTAGGGGTTTTCCCCCTAAATTTAGGGTTTTTTTTGAGTCGAAAGGGTTTTTTTAAGGGTGTAATATTTTTAGGGGTATTTTTAGGGGTTTTATTTTACTATGTTTTTACATGAAGTAATTATACATAGAGTGGAAAATGAACTCTTCGCTTTTTGCGTGTCATGCACAGTTACGGTCTGCACCACGATTTGAGTTCGATCGTTTTCTCAGCGTATAAGAAGCGTGGCGTATGTTGTTAGGAATCGTATGTATACATAAGAGTTTGATACAAATGCTGTGGGCTGTTGGTTTTTCTATGGAAAATTAGTATGTATACATACAATTCCTAACAACATACGCTACTTAGTCGCTGAAAAAAGACCGAACTCAAGACGTTGTGCGGACCGCAACTGTGCATGAGAGAAACGCAAAATCCGAAAAGAGTTCATTTTTCACTCTATTACCTCGTTTATGCGAGAGCCTTAAAGCGCTTTAATTCAATGCGCACTAACTAAAAACGCATGCATAAACGCCTCAATGCGCATTAGCGTAGAGCGCTTTTTAAAAGCGACCTAACAGTATTAAACCGCTTTAAGAGTGTCGCATAAACGCGACAATCGTTAATGCGCATTAAAAATCAGCTGGTACCGAATGTGAACCAGTGGTCAGTGATGCCATATTGATGAATTAATATAATTTTTTTTATTGTAAATATTTTTTTTAGCTCTATTTTTCTATTATATTGGGAAAAAAATTATTTTAAAAATTTCTAAAAACTAACATTGGGATTATCAATTCATATTTTAATCAATATACATATGTAGTTTTTCCATATACGGGTGTGTCACAGAAATCCGTCTTCGAAATTTTGTTTTTGCGAAGACGGTTTTTTCAATTTCTCTATTTGGTGTCACAGAAAATCTCTGGGATATTGTTTTTCGAACATTTGTCTTCGAAAATTTGGCATCCCCCAGCAGAGTTGTCTACATACAAAATAAGAATAATGTAATTTATTCATGCTTATTTCATTGTTTTTCTCATCAAATTAAAACAATTGTGTATTTACATCTAATAATATACACAATTAGAATGCTACAAAAGTATTAATTGTAAATTTAATCACATTTATATTTCGCGCGGCAAATTTTACAAATTGCATGACAACCATGTTTTTTTTCTATGCTGTGTGATTGGCAAATTTATGACATAAACAAATAACAGCCGGTGTGAGCATATATTTAATGTAAACAAAAGTAAGCAAGAAATAAATATAGAAGTCACAGTGATATCGTAACCAAACAAGTCTTTTTAAAGACTCTGCTCTCGAAACGCCTGGAGTAGTCACCGCACTACACAGCCTACTCGCAACCCAGCATAGTGTGATTGCTGCGCGCGTCACGCTTGTAACAGATACCCTGGCAATATAGGCATCATTTGCCTGCCACACACAGTCTTAGATCATGAGTGGACTAAGCAGCCGTACAAGTAGACGGCTAAAGGAAAAAATAAAAATAAATTGAAAATTTAATTTGCAATTTTTTTGAAACATGTAAGTATTGTCAGTGAAATATGTTTTACTTGGTAATGAGTAATCCAATTTTAGGGGAAAGCATAGAACAGCGGAGCAGGACGAAATCTTTGTAAATTTTATGGAAGCGCATGAGGACATTGCAAAAGGATTTGTGAAAGGTGACCGAGGTTGCGCAAGAGATGCGTGGAATAAATTGGTGGAAGACCTGAACAGCGCAGGACCACCAATTAAGACTGCTGATGAGTGGCGACGGGTGAGTACATATGTAATTCGAAATACATTTATTACATGCCATATAAATTGTAGATATGGAAAGACTGGAAGATGTCCATAAAAAAAAAGCTAGCAAGAAACAAGGCTGAGAGTAAGGCCACTGGAGGGGGACCTTACCGAATTGAGCCTCTAAATCCAATAGAGGACAGAATAGCAGTCATCACGAATATGTATTCGTTGATCGATGGTATTCAGGGTTCGTCCGCATTTGGACTGAACTCTGAGAGCCAAGACTGCTTTCAAAATAAAGAAAATGAAGAGCTCGGTAAGTGTAATTCATATAATTACGCAAATAGTATTTTTTAATGTGGATAATTTATTGCAGAATTTGTATACAATAATGAAAACTTGCCATCAACGAGCAAGACTGCCAATCTTTCTCGTAAGAGAAAGCATGTTGTTGCTTTTTCATCCGCCACCACGTCATCCACCCCCACCATGTCATCTGCCACCACCATGTCATCCGCCACCACAACGTCATCCGCCACCACGTCATCCGTTTATTCCTCAAACATCAACTCACTCGTTGCTGAGGAAAACGCAACATTGAAAGATATTGTCAAAGAGTTGAAGGTGCTCAATGCACAAACATCATCAATTGCGGCTGTTGGTGCGCAACTTGTTAATGTGATGGAGCAGCAGCTCAAAAAAAAAAAAAAAATTTTATCAAATAATGGCAAACTTTTTAACCAAAATGGAATAAGAATTTTTAAAAATAAAATGAAAATATTTTTTTAATTGTTTAAACAGATTCTTATTTATTTATTTATTACTATTTTTAACATATTTATTATTAATAACATGTGTTACATATGTTATCGATGCGCCAATACGTGAGCAATTTCATCGCGAATATCAGATTGGGGCCCAATAATATCTGTGATATCGTCAACTTCATAATGATTACTGGTATCATCTTGAGAACTAATTGAAAAATTTTTGATATTTCGCTCACGACAAATGTTGTGGAGAGCGCAGCACACATTCACAACCCGTGAGACTTTTAAAGGTGTGTATAAAAGGCATCGTTGTATTGCTCGAAATCGGCTTTTCAATACTCCAATAATGCGCTCAACGACATTGCGAGCAGAAGCTTGGCGTTGGTTGAAATTATTTTGAGGAGTCCCAACGATTGGGTTCCTATATGGTGTTAATAGGTACGGCTCTAGTGGGTATCCCGAGTCAGCAAGAAGCCAATTGTGTCGGTTGCCCTCTTGAAACTTTTGCCTATAAAATTGTTTGGCACCGCTTACACTCCATATGAACGAATCATGGCTTGCCCCGGGTTTTGTTGCATCCACATATAATATACGCAATTCGTAGTCACAAATCTAAATAACACTAATGTGTAAGTACTTAATGCTTAAGAATATACGTACAATTAAAACGTTTAGCAATAAATGATTACAATCACACACAGACATTATTTTTACAACTAAATACAGAAACTATTTTATCATATAGCATACCCAAAGTTAGTATGCTTTATACTCACAATCATGACGTTTAAGCTAAAATAACCCTTGCGGTTAAAAAATTGGCTTTCGTTGTCATTGGGCTTACAAATTTGAATATGTGTACCGTCAATACACCCAATGACTCCGGGAATTCTATACTTGCAATAAAAGTGTTGCTTAGATGCACGAATTCTTTCCACCGTTTGAACTATATTTATATACCTTGGGCAAAGCATTCTTTCCATTAGAGGTATCATTTGCCGCCCTTATGTCTGATTCTTATGAAACTTTGTAATATGGTCAAGGATTCTTAAAAAAGCGTAACTGCAAGGTTTCATTTGTTTATAGTTGAAAACAAAAAAGTTTTTCTAACATAAACCGAATTTTTGACCGATTGTTCCAGTCGGAGATGTCTCCTTCTCTGCGTTGCAAACTTCACGACAAAGTTAATATACTCTTGCAAGAGTATAATTAATAATGTGTTACAGAAAACTTGTTCAATAATTCTTACGTGGCGTCGGATTGCGACAATGGATTCGATAAATCTCTTAGGCGCCTACGCGCTGTCTTCTCTAAAGCCATTTGCCATCTCCTCTCCATTGTTAAAGCAACAATCCATGCAATAGGCATTTTTCCTTTTCATCAATTCTATATATTTTTTTTTTTTTTTCCTTTAGCCGTCTACTTGTACGGCTGCTTAGTCTACTCAGGATCTAAGACTGTGTGTGGCAGGCAAATGATGCCTATATTGCCAGGGTATCTGTTACAAGCGTGACGCGCGCAGCAATCACACCGTACTGGGTTGCGAGTAGGAGCAGCAGAGTCTTTAAAAAGACTTGTTTGGTTACGATATCACTGTGGTCAGTGTAGCTTTGTTGTGCAGTGGTTTGTGATTCTAAAAGCTTGATAGCGATGGCACGGTGAAATTTTCAATTTAAATTCAAATTTTTCACTAGTTCACTCTTCTTCTTCGCATTTGTTCATTCAAAAATATTCACATGCCAACTTGCCCGAACAACACTTTCGGTACTTATTTTAATTAAATTTACTATATTTAAGAGTTTGTTTAAACATTTCAAATGCATCAGCATATTAATTATATATCTTAGATTATTTTAACAGTTTGTTTAGTTCAATTCGAATATAATTTTCAATTTTCGAAAATGAATGCAAGCAGATTGGCAAGGCATGAAACTGATTGTTTTTGCTGCTCAAAAAAAAATTGGTTGATTTCAGGAAGCTTTTTTTAAAATGCAAATTTTTTAATGAAAACATGTAAAATAACGAATTGTTTGAATGCAGATTTATGAGGAAAACCATAAAGTTTATTTCCTCATTCATAATTTTTTATAAGAACTTAAAATAAGGCTGAATTTAAGCAAATCCCTGGGGGTATAGTCAGAGATTTTGCTAGAGAAAAAATTTCCCTGATAGAAATTTTCTGTGACACCAAAATTTCCCTTTTGGTTGTTTTTGGCATCAAATCTCTAGTAAGCGATTTCTGTGACACCCCCGATAAAGTTATTCTTGTAAAAAAACATTATTCAATTGTATTCTTATGGCAACACTGTTTTGTTTTGTTTTGATGAGCTGTTCATCATGACAGCTCTTAAAGCGCATTAAGCTAATGCACGTTAAGGCTCTCGCATAAACGCTGCGTTTTTAGTTAGTGCGCATTGAGTTAAAGTGCTTTAGCTGTCGCAGGTGTTCCCGCCCAACTCGTTAGAGTACAGGCACTTTCTTATTGAAAATAACTAAAAATTCCATTTTGTTATTTGAAGCAAGTTGGCAAGAAGTTGATGAAAGCTTGACAAACTTTGACAATGTATTTTGTTGTTAGAATTTCTCGAATTGTCACTTTATCAAGTTACCGAGTTGGACGTGAAAGCCCTTAAACATGACTAAAAAATCGGAAACTGAACAAAATGATACAATAACACTTGAAGTATTAAGTAATAAAAATAAGGAATAAAATTAATAAATGTTGTTAAATGATATTAATTATTTGTTTTAAAGTTTTCGTTTATTATAAATTTTATGTTATTTGATTATATTTTTATTGAAAATATAATTATTTGTTTTATTGATTATGTAATTTGTGTATATATAATTAATTACTTATTTTTCTAACAATAAAATTTATTTAGGGAGATTTTCTAGAAATTGTATGGTTTTTAGGGGTTTTTGGTTTGTGTTTAGGGGGAAACATGTTTGAAAGTTGGTAACACTGTGTGGTTCCACTCCGCATGTACACTCGTTGCAAGTGGAATGCGTGGTTTGTGGGCCTCATATCAACGCCAAAAAGAACGCGTTACTTTGGAACTACGGTTCCTTAAAAAACTGCTGGGATGTTATGTTTTGTGCTTGTGACGTCAAACGCAAAATGCGTTCGTAATAGTTTGATTTTAATAACGAAATTTCTTTTATTTTATTTAATTTCATGTCATACAAACCTTGTCCGAAAAATAACAATAGCAACAACAACCACATGCTTAGTTGTAATTTTGACATTCCGTTTCAATCGTCACTTTCGCCATCTGGCGCATATGCAACAACAACTAACCTGGCTTATTACTCTAAATATTACAACAACTCTTGTTGTTATTTTCGGCATAAGCATGCACCGTTAGGTCGGACAGTGATGTTGTTACTACCTATGAGCGTACACATTGTGTTTGTTGTTGCCCGCTACTTAACGTTGCTAAACAACGTCACTAATCACCTTCATTATATGTATATGATCCGACACTTCATCACCAATTCGCGTCCACACAATTATGTTGAAGCCCGTTCAATTTTGATATTGACAATTATACCCTTTCATTTCTTGTGATACCAAAAGTGAACACTAATAATAAATTATATATGTATGCAATAAATAAAGTCAATTAGATTCCACACATTGGAGCATTGGTAGTTAACTTCACTCTGTTCTTCGGGATACACTCTGCACATTTGAATTACTTCTTCTTCTTCGCATTTATGCATTCAAAAGTATACACATTCCAACTTTCCCAAATAACATGGTTGGTACATACTTATTTTTGTAAAATTTACTATTTTTACGAGTTTTATTAACCATTTCAAATACAACTTACAATTTTCAAATTAATTATTATTTTAAAATTATTTCAACAAATTAGTTCAAATGTACTTTTCAATCTTCGAAATTAGATAAAAGCAGATTTTTCAATGTTTTCCAGCTCAAAAAATTTGGTTGATTTGGGAACGGTTTTATAAACGCAGGTTTATTAATTAACACAAGTAAAATATTGAATTGTTTTAATGCAGATTAATGGGGAAACCATAAAGTTTATTTTTTGATACATAATTATTTATAATAACTTAAAATGAGGCTGAATTTAATAAAATCTATGAGAAAACCGTCAGAAATTTAGTAAGCGTGTAAAAATATCTATAATAGAATTCTCAGACACCGAAATTTACCTTTTAATTGTTTGGAAATCATCGACCTGAAACGTTGCACAGATGCACAATTTTATAACCATAAATCATTAATGAGAGGAAAAAAAGCAAATTTTCGTCGTTATATGGAAAACGTTTTTGTTTCTTAATCAATTGATTTGAAACTTATCACTAATTGTCTTAGAGAGGCAGTAAAACTATTTTGATCAAAAATTGGGCATGGCAACGCCCACTCATACCAAAAAATTATAATTTGCATATCTCAGGACACAATGCAATCATTCTACACTACATTTTGCGATCTTCTATCTCATCGGCTTACAGAGAAATCGAACTGTTAAGCTTTTCTCTACATGGGCGGTGCCACGGCCTTATGTCCGATGGTTATGAAACTTTGTAATATGGTCAAAGATGTATAAAAATGCGTAACTGCTTTAATCTGTTTATACTTAAGAACCAAAAATTTTTTCTAACAAAAACCGAATTTTTTACCCATTGTTCCTATGGGAGCTACATATATGATATAGTTGTCCGAATTTCACCAAATTTGCAGTGTGTTTTTATTGAGGTGATTGCTGAAAACTCAGCAAAAAACCTCATTCTTAACCAATCGTTCTTATGGCAGCTATATGTTATAGTATTCCGGAGTTCGCATTGAAACAGAAAGACGGTCATGACTATATGAACTCGTCTCGTCGTGCTGATCAAGAAAATACATATGTATATACTTTATATATCAGGACGACCAGACGAGTTGATTTAGCCATGTCCGTCTGTCCGTCCGTCTGTCTGTATATATACAATCTCCTCCCACAGTTTCGAAGATATTGAGCTGAAATTTTGCTCAGAGACTTCTTATTTGTGCGATCAACTCATTTGTCGGATCCAGCCATATCGGACCACTGGAACTGGTAGCCCCTATACGAAAAGAAGAAGAAAACTTGAATCGTTGTATAGAAAACTTTTTTGTTTTGTAAGATGGGTATAAGAAGGGCTGAAATTTGAAACATAGTAGTTTTAAGTAGTCCCACTTAATGCTGCAAAGTTTCATTGAGATTGGAAAACTGGAACTGGTAGCTCCCATATGAAAAGATTAAGAAAACTTGAATCGTTGTATGGAAATTTAAGCAAGACGATGGTCTAGTGGAAGAACAAATGACATATAAACTGGATGTCAGCGGTTCAAATCTCGATCAACGTAATTTTTTATACTTTTCACTTATGTGAAATAGTATATTAACTTTGTCACGGAGTTTGTAACAGATCGAAATATTAATTTCCGACTATATAAAGTATATATATTCTTGATCAGGACGACAAGACGAGTTGATTTAGCCATGTCCGTCTGTCCGTCTGTCTGTCTGTCTGTCTGTCTGTATGTATGCAAACTAGTCCCTCAGTTTTGAAGCTATCGAGCTGAAACTTTGCACAGAGTCTTAGAATTTATTACGATGAATCATTCGTCGGAACCAGCATGATCGGATTATTGGAACAGGTAGCTCCCATACGAAAAGAAGAAGAAAAGTGAACAAAACTTGAATCGTTGTATGGAAAACTTTTTTGTTTTGTACAATAGAGTGCTGAAATTTTAAACATAGTAGTTTTACATGGTCCGACTACATGCCTGAAAGTTTCATTCAGATTGGACATCTGGAACTGGTAGCTCCCATACAAAATGAAGAAGAGGAAGAGAAGCCATATTCACGTCGTTGTATGGAAAACTTTTTTGTTTCTTAACCAATTGACTTGAAATTTTAAAGTTATGTTCTTAGGGAGGAATGAAAACTATTTTGACCAAAAGTGGGCGTAACCACGCGTAGCCACGCCCACTTATAGCGAAAATTTACCCGTTGTATGGAAAACTTTTTTGTTTTTTAACCAATTGACTTGAAACTTTACAGTTATGTTCTTAGAGAGGAATGAAAACTATTTTGACCAAAAGTGGGCGTAGCCACGCCCACTTATAGCGAAAATTGACCCGTTGTATGGAAAACTTTTTTGTTTTTTAACCAATTGACTTGAAACTTTGCAGTTATGCTCTTAGGGAGGAATGAAAACTATTTTGATCAAAAGTGGGCGTGGCCACGCCCACTTATAGCTTAACTTGACCCTTTGTATGGAAAACTTTTTTGTTTTTTAACCAATTGACTTGAAACTTTACAGTTATGTTCTTAGGGAGGAATGAAAACTATTTTGATCAAAAGTGGGCGTAGCCACGCCCTTTTATAGCGAAAATTGACCCTTTGTATGGAAAACTTTTTTGTTTTTTAACCAATTGACTTGAAACTTTGCAGTTATGCTCTTAGGGAGGAATGAAAACTATTTTGATAAAAGTGGGCGTAGCCACGCCCACTTATCGCAAAACTTAAACCGTTGTATGGAAAAATTTTTTGTTTTTTAACGAATTGACTTGAAACATTACAGTTATGTTGTTAGGGATGCATGAAAACTATTCATTTAGTTTTTTTTATAGTGACACAAAGTGAAAAGTATTATAGCTTCAGCCTTGCTGAAGATAGCGTCCTTACTGGTTTTTTTTTATACTTTTCACTTATGTGAAATAGTATATTAACTTTGTCACGGAGTTTGTAACAGATCGAAATATTAATTTCCGACTATATAAAGTATATATATTCTTGATCAGG
The DNA here is from genome assembly GCA_034638295.1 of Phortica okadai. NCBI lineage: Eukaryota > Metazoa > Arthropoda > Insecta > Diptera > Drosophilidae > Phortica > Phortica okadai. The sequence continues at coordinate 7,044,906 of CM067853.1, read as the reverse complement.
ACGACAAGACGAGTTGATTTAGCCATGTCCGTCTGTCTGTCTGTCGGTCTGTCTGTCTGTCTGTATGTATGCAAACTAGTCCCTCCGTTTTGAAGCTATCGAGCTGAAACTTTGCACAGAGTCTTAGAATTTATTACGATGAATCATTCGTCAGAACCAGCATGATCGGATTATTGGAACAGGTAGCTCCCATACGAAAAGAAGAAGAAAAGTGAACAAAACTTGAATCGTTGTATGGAAAACTTTTTTGTTTTGTACAATAGAGTGCTGAAATTTTAAACATAGTAGTTTTACATGGTCCGACTACATGCCTGAAAGTTTCATTGAGATTGGACTTCTGGAACTGGTAGCTCCCATACAAAATGAAGAAGAGGAAGAGAAGCCATATTCACGTCGTTGTATGGAAAACTTTTTTGTTTTTTAACCAATTGACTTGAAACTTTACAGTTATGTTCTTAGAGAGGAATGAAAACTATTTTGACCAAAAGTGGGCGTAGCCAGGCGTAGCCACGCCCACTTATAGCGAAAATTGACCCGTTGTATGGAAAACTTTTTTGTTTCTTAACCAATTGACTTGAAACTTTGCAGTTATGCTCTTAGGGAGGAATGAAAACTATTTTGATCAAAAGTGGGCGTGGCCACGCCCACTTATAGCTTAACTTGACCCTTTGTATGGAAAACTTTTTTGTTTTTTAACCAATTGACTTGAAACTTTGTATGGAAAACTTTTTGGTTTTTTAATCATTTGACTTGAAACTTTACAGTTATGTTCTTAGGGAGGAATGAAAATTATTTTGACGAAAAGTGGGCATGGCCACGCCCACTTATAGCTTAACTTGACCCTTTGTATGGAAAACTTTTTGGTTTTTTAATCAATTGACTTGAAACTTTACAGTTATGTTCTTAGGGAGGAATGAAAACTATTTTGACGAAAAGTGGGCGTAGCCACGCCCTTTTATAGCGAAAATTGACCCTTTGTATGGAAAACTTTTTTGTTTTTTAACCAATTGACTTAAAACTTTACAGTTATGTTCCTAGAGAGGAATGAAAACTATTTTGACCAAAAGTGGGCGTAGCCACGCCTACTTATAGCAAAAATTGACCCGTTGTATGGAAAACTTTTTTGTTTTTTAACCAATTGACTTGAAACTTTGCAGTTATGCTCTTAGGGAGGAATGAAAACTATTTTATAGCGAAAATTGACCCTTTGTATGGAAAACTTTTTTGTTTTTTAACCAATTGACTTGAAACTTTACAGTTATGTTCTTAGGGAGGAATAAAAACTATTTTGACCAAATGTGGGCATGGCTACGCCCACTTATCGCAAAACTTGAACCGTTGTATGGAAAAATTTTTTGTTTTTTAACGAATTGACTTGAAACATTACAGTTATGTTGTTAGGGATGCATGAAAACTATTCATTTAGTTTTTTTTATAGTGACACAAAGTGAAAAGTATTATAGCTTCAGCCTTGCTGAAGATAGCGTCCTTACTGGTTTTATTTTATTTTTCTTTTTCCTTTCAATTAATATATTTGTGTTGTGATAACAAAGTCTTCAATATTGTCAAACAACCCAATCAGCGCAATGGTCTAGAGCTAGAATACATGACCGGCAATCTGAATGTCGTGGGTTCAAACCCCGCTTAATGCGATATTTTGTATTTTTTTTTATTTTTTTTTTTTTTATTACATTTTTATTTTTCTTTTCATAATTTTAATTTTTTTTTCTTTTCATAATTTTTATTAATTTTTTTTCCCTCTTAAAGTCATCCATAATTGTTTGCACCTGTAATAATACATGAAATCAAATTAAATTCGTGCATGTGAATACACATAAACACACAGGCATGCAAACATAATACGTATAACGAAACGAAATAAAACCACTCTTAAATTGACATTGTACTCGTCTATGTTGAGTAAGGTTTGACGCTAACTAGCGACACTTAAACTCAAATTTATTTATTTCTCAATCGATTTTGTTAGTAATGTCTCCTGATTGGTATAAGAACTTATACATAATGACATTAAAATTATTTTATTTAATTATTTCAAGTTTAGCAAAAATGAGATGTTTAAAACGCATAATGTTGTATGTTAGAAATAATCATACGACACATACTGCAGGATGGCATTGAAGTTCTGAATTGAAGCTTAATTGACAGATCATGTCAATCGTTTTATATTTGTAAACATTTGTGTTTGCTTTTAATTGATTACAGAATTTAATGTAAAATGTATGATAAAGACTAAATGTATACTTAATTTGTAACATTTCACAATTTTTTTGACGGAAAAGAATATTTAAGGCATTCACATATAATATATCGATAATTTGCCACTTAGTGCAACCATTGTAAGTTACAATTGGTAAGAACGTAAAATTTAGTCGAGAAATGGCAAAGAACAATGAATTCGATCGTTAATTTCAAATATGGAACATTAAGTACGTCTATGTTACATATTACCGCAGGGTAACATAGACACACCTAATGTTGTATTTGGCGAAGTAAATTTGCAAATACAAAGCACACCTTTTATGTTCTCTAAACAAGCTGCGGTCACTTTCAAAACAAATCTCTAAGAAGCAAGGTAAGTGGTATTAAAAAAAATTAAAAAATTGTATAATAATAATTTTCTTTCTTTCCAGATGAGCCAATATAATTTTTATTCAGGAGGCCCAGCCGTGCCACCACAAACGGTAAACTGGGGGCCTACATCCTCTGTTAACTGCCAAAGTAGCAGCCACCCTCAGCCGCAACAGATGGCTAGTGGAGGAGCATCGATCTGCCATCAGAATAATTCTGTGCCGCCACAGATGGCCCCCCCACCGATATGCAGCCATGATAGCCATGGTAGTTGCCATAATAGTTGCCATGATAGTTGCCATGATAGTTGCCTCGGCAACTACTATGCCAACTATTTTGGCAACTACCATGGCTTCTCGGATTTAAGAGGCCGTGGTGGCAGGGGTTGGCGCGGTGAGCGTGGTGGCCGCGGTGGACGTGGAGGTCGCGGAGGTCGTTACCCGTTTATAAATTCTAGAGAACGCCGTCTACAGCGTCGCGCCTTAGAAAGGGCGTCAACCGCAGCTGTACCGCCGGCTGTAGCAGCGCCACCACCGGCTGTAGCAGCGCCACCACCGGCTGTAGCAGCGCCACCACCGGCTGTAACAGCGCCACCACCACCAAATGATAACATTATTGTTATTGATTAATAAAATGAAAAATTAATAAAATAAAACAAAATAATAATTTCAAATCAAATTTGTATTGTTTTTTTTTAGTGTATATGTATATATTTTTCAGCATTTTATAATAACCCAGAAGGAAATTTTTGAACTCCTTGCCGAAGAAGGCTTTCCATAGTGCCTTCCAGAGAAAAAATGGGAATACCTTGACGAAGAATGCTTTCTATAAAGCCTTTTTTTTAAGCAAAGGTGAACCGTTTGCCCTGGAAGGTGACTTGAAACAAGCTTGGAAGGATTTTGACGTCATCAAGTTTTACCTAAATTGAACCAAACCCTTCTCAAACACCTATTTTAATGACGAACTTTCAGCACCTTCCTTTCAGCTTTTTTAGCAGCGAGATTGGAAGGGCAGCCTGATTTTGGAAGGTTTTAGAAGCGAGATGAGAAGGAGTCTCCGAAGAATGAAAGACTGTAACCAATAAATGTATCTATAAAACTCTCTAAAAAAAAATTATGGAACAAGGTATCTGCTCCACGTTAGTTGACAGAAAGTATGTAACCAACGCTTTAATTGTGTGAGAATTTGCAAGAATGAATAAATGAGAACGCAATGAGCATTTCAGTATATTTCTTTCAAACTTGCGATAAGGAGAATAGCTGACAACATTCAAACGAATGATCTCCCTTTGAGTGAGAAAGCAACGCAGTATGGGACCCTCTGGATTCCCTAGCTCTTTCGGGATGGGGTGGGTTTCTTTAGGGCGTATTTTCCGGTCACTCGCGAACATAATCTTATTTAAGGATCCCTACTGAAACTACAATCAAAAGAGGCTGCGCTCTTCGAAGAACAACAAAAAAAAATAGTAGTCATCACGGATAAAGTGAGACACTGCGATCAAAAGAAATAGCAAGAGTTTGTTAAGAACTGTGTCTTTAGTGCGGGGTCAGCGATAGAATTCGACCCACACATTCTTCACCCTACCCTACCAATAATTCTCAGTTAATTTTAGTTGAGAATCCCTCGTGAAATGTCGCTACCACACGCTACTTCACCATGTCGCCAGGAAAATTAACGGAGCTTTAGCAGCTCATGTTAGCAAAACAATAAAGTAAATTTAAAACAGTTTGATTTAAATTCATTGTACAAATTTATTTATAAAAAGTATTTTAAAGGTTTTATCTATTTTTAATATAAACAAATCTATCTAAACTTCATTATTGTTAACTAATTTTTTAAGTGAGCGTTAAAGTAACAAACTATTTCATAGCAAAAAAAAACTTTTATAGAGTACATATACGACCACGGCAATTGATGTAGGGTATGTTCCCATATGATCGTTGAGAAGCAAAATTTTAATTCTTTGCCATTGACCTTGATCTTGATTTTAGTACTTGTGCGTGAAATAAAAAAAATGAGAGTTACAAAATGCGAAACAAACACAAACTCATAGACAATCAAAGAGTTGCTTTTTTTTTTTTTCTGTTTTTAAGCAAAGAGAAATTAAAAAAAATCGCGTGCAACACAGTACACGTGTATGAAGTGAAACTTTCTTTAAAAGAAACAAAAAACCTGTAAGGACGCTATCTTCGGTCTTGCCATGCCCATTTCCATTTTCTGGATTGAATTTCTCTTTATCTTTCAATTCAAAATTGATAATTTGCATATTTCAGAATGCAATGAGCTAAAACAATGAAAATTAGAGTATAGGATATTAAGATAAAGAGAAATTCAATCCAGAAAATGGGCATGGAAGGACCGAAGATACCGTCCTTACAGGTTTTTTGTTTCTTTTAAAGAAAGTATAAGTAGGCGTAGCAATGCCCAATTTTTGATCAAAATAGTTTTTATGTCTCTGTAAGACAAAAAGTCTGAATTTTCAAGACAATTGATTAAAAAACAAAAAACGTTTTACATACAATGACGTAAATTTGCTTTTTTCCTCTAATCAATGCTTTATGGTAATAAAATTGGAAGATATGTGCAACATTTCAGGTCTATGATTTCAAAACAGTAACAAGGAAAATTTGAGTGTCTGAGAAATATATTATCAACCAAATTTTTTTGGGCTGGAAAACAATCAATCTGCTTGTATCTATTTTCGAAGATTGAAAAGAAATACATTCGAATAAAATTGTTTAAATAATCTTCAATTTATAAATAATATGAAGTTGCATTTAAAATGGTTTAAAAAAAACTCGTAAAAATGGTAAATTTTATGAAAATATGTATGTGTCACCTTGTTATTTGCGCAAAGTTGGAATGCGTACATTTTTAAATGCATATATGCGAAGAAGAAAAATTAATTCTGTCTCCCGAAGAACAGAGTCAAGTTAACTACCAATGTGTGGAATCTACTTGACTTTATTTATTGCATATAGAATTTATTATTAGTGTTCACTTTTGGAGTATTTTGAATTTGTAAGTTAATTTTTTTCATTTGCTAAGCACAGCAAAGGAAAGGGTATTATTGTCAATTGCAAATTGAACGGCCTTCAACATAATTGAGAGGACGTGAATTGCAGATGAATTCACGGCTCATATATTATGAAGCTGATTAGTGACGTTGACACTAAGTAGCGGGCAACAACAAACACAATGCATACGCTCAGACAGTGTCATAGGTAGCAACAACCACACTGTCCGTATTAAAAGTGCTTGTTTACGCCGAAAATAACAACAACAAGAGTTTTTTATAATATTTGTAGTAAACATAACAAACAAGTTGTTGTTGCATATGCGCCAGATGGCGAAAGTGACGGTTGAAGAGGAATGCCAAAATTACAACTAAGCATGTTGTTGTTGTTACTTTTTTTTATGACTTCTCAGTTTATGAATACAGACTGTCATTCTATATTCTATTTCATTCTCTCGCAGGCTAAATCATATAATTGTATAGTCTGTCTCTTTCTCATGTCGTTTCATCGAGTTTCAAATCGCACCCATGCTAAAGAAGTTTCACTTCAAAAAGACAAACGAATTACTCCGAATTATTGTCACTCATTATGAGTGTTAACGCGCGCGTAAGCAAGCATACGAATTATCAGAAATAAAAGAAACAAGAAAAAAAATCAATGCTCCTGTTGCATGCGTGTGAGTGACCAGCAGAGCAAATTTGTTTCGTGTCAAACGCAACTGTATCAAATACAGTCTGTACACTATGATTTCATTTACTTTAATTTTGTCTCAAATCTTTTGATTTTTTTTTTTTTTTTTTTTTTTTTTTTTTTTTTACTTTTGTCTTTGCTTGCACATTTCACTCAAACGCATTTTAATAATCAAAACAATATATGGTATAATAGAAAAGGAACAAACTCACCAAACATACGATGAAAGATCTTTCGCCGTCCTCATGATGATTCCTTGAGTGTTGAAAGAGATTATTAAGATTATCGGAGCATTAATATATACATATGTATAATTATCATTACGTTCGTTTATAATGCTGTCTTGTTGCTTTTTCTTTGCGTTTGATTTTGTGTTATTTTAGTTAGATTTTTAGCATTCTTGTTCGCATTTTGTCACAGTTTTTTTGTTGTTATTTGTAATTCTTTTCTTTTGCTTTGTCAACTATAATTTTTAAGATACAGCCGAATATGCACCCTACATTTGACTCTTGGCGTATTTAATGATAAACTTTTACTTTTAACTTATTCTTGATACATTTTAACACTGATTATTTTATTTGAGCGCTTCACTCATTTCGTTCATAATTTGGGTTTCTTTTAAAACATAACCAATTTTAACTAAACACACAAGCCAGATATGCGAACTTCACTTTATTTTATGCGCACTTGCTACACTTATTTTTTAGTTGTTGGGTGTTTTTTCCGTCTGTCTGCTAGCATGGAGCCAAACGCAAGCGTCTAAAACACCCTTCTCGCCATCGCATGGGTTGTTTAAACGGCCTGCAGTCGAGATGGACTCGGAAGGCCTAAGTTGTTGTGGTGGCGATCATCCGCCAATGCCTATCGAGCTACGCTCTTGCAAATTCGAATTATCCAAAATGGCCAAAAAAAAAGAAGCGGACAGCGTACGCCAGTCGGTGGCAAGCAGCTTGTGATGAAAACGGTGCTTGCGCCGAAGCTGACCAAACGATGCTCCAGATTTTGGTGGATTATATTTATAATCTGCACTGCAATGAGGTTTTTTTTGGTTTTTGACGAATTACGATTCGAGAATTTTATTTTTTATTTCATTATTCAACGATTACTATCGCTGATTATAATTACCTCGAGTGTTTGTAAAAACAAACAAGAAAGACGATGGTTTAAATAAAATTATTAATTAGCACGTGTTGCGCTATTATTAATTTTAATTTTTTCCAAACTAAGAGTTCTGCTCCAAAAGATGACTTGCTTCCTCAGCGGCTCAAAACGAAAAGATAGATCTTTACTTTGCTTAGAAGCTCGATACTTAGCTTAGCTTGGCATATTTCGCTATTTCCGTCCTTTGCAAGTGTCTGTCCACATATTGGCAACCCCCAGGCAAATTCGCATTGCCATCAAAGCCTTTAAGATAGTATGAGTCCCCCCTAATGGCAACAATTAGGACCTTGCCACTACTGCATATATGATAGTTCGGGTCCCCCTAATGGCAACAATTTGGACCTTGCCACTTATCATAGATGGCGCTAGTAAATGATAGTTATTTTCGAATCTTTAAAATTTTCACTGCCTACTAAAGTTGGCATGAAAATAACTTTTGCCGGAGAAAAAAAAAAAAAAAACGACCATTACAACCACAGATAATCTGACACCGATAGACGGAAGATTAGCTGGAATTATTGCCGAATATCTTTGGCGTGAAATGTTCCAATTTCTTTTCCCTGTAAATTTTCTAGTACATAGAAGCAATTTCCTAATTTTTTTCGTACGCGGCATTTAATAAATTGGGGTGCTAACTTTGCATTAAAGTTTTGTGCAAATTTGCTAAGTGCAAAGTTCCGACGAAATACTTCCTGACCTTCTCTAAACGATACTGGCTTGGATCGCAAATTATATTGGGCAACATTGCGTTCATACGCATGACGAATGTTTGCTTGTATGTCTTTTCTAAGCAACGCCAAATTATCGGTTCTATCTATCGGGACCACGGATTCTTCTAGCAACTGCAAGTCTTTCAAAAGTCGATAATCGGATCCATGCGTTATCATGTCTACTCCAAACAAGGTTTTGTATGGTGAACAACCTAATGACTGATGCAGCGAACTTCTTAATGCGCAAGATATACTAGTCAGATGCTTATCCCAATCAGTTTGGTCTTGTTTTAAATAAGCTCTAACGGCAGATAATAAAGAACGGTTTACACGCTCAGCTGCATTACTTTGCGGCGAGTAAAGAGCGGTATACACATGCTGAATTCCTAATTGAGTTAGAAAAGCGTTAAACTCATTCGCTTTGAATTGTGTCCCATTGTCACTGACAATTGTTTCGGGCACTCCAAACGCATGAAAAATTGAATTTAATAGAAATTCTTGAATCGCGCCAGAACTGAATTTTTTCAACGGGTGTAGCCAATGGTATTTGCTGAAATGATCTAAAACTATCAAAAGTCCGATATGCCCTTTCTTACTACGGGGATAAGGACCAAGCAAATCTATGTATAGTCGCTGAAACGGTCTACAAGTGGGACTTTGTGCTCCCATTGGAGGGCGAAGAGAATGATTCGGCGCTTTGGTTTCTTTGCAAGTTGCACACGCACGGATGTATTCTCGAACGTCTTTCGCCAAGCCTGGCCAAAATAAACTTTGACGTAGTCTCGCTATTGTTTTTTGCATGCCTCCGTGAGAGGAAATCAGGCTATCATGCGCTTGAGCAATAACTGCGGTTCGAAGACGTTCGGGAACCCAAAGTTTCCAAGAATGTTTCTCCTGGTCTTCTAAACCGGTGGCATGTTCGGTTCTCATATAAAGAAATTTGTCGTTAATTTTCACATCGGGAAATTTTGGCAAATTGGCTTGAAACTTTGCTATGAGTGCTTGATATTCTTGATCGAGAAATGCGTCAGAATCTAAATCGATTATTGGACCTACTTCCAACGACGCTACTTCCTCATCACACAATCGTGACAGGGCATCTGGTACTACATGGTCTCTACCTTTACGATGTGAAATCGTAAACTTGAATTGTTGTAACCGAAAAATCCAACGAGCTAGTCTCCCAGTTACATTTTGTTGGCGCATAAGCCAAACTAAACTTGAATGATCTGTTACTACTTCGAACTCTTGTAGTTCAACATAACAACGAAACTTTTCTATTGCCAAAATAACGGCTAAACATTCTCGTTCAGTTACGCTGGAATTTCTCTGAGCACGACTTAACTTTTTCGACATATACGCAATCGGCTTTTCTTGCTGCTCGTCTGAAAGTTGAACTAAAACAGCACCGACTCCAAAGTCACTTGCATCGCAGTGAATATAGAATTTCTTCGAAAAGTCTGGATTTTGCAAGACTGGAGCTGAGGTTAAAATAAGCTTTAACTTCTCCATTGATTTCTGGGCTTCATCAGTCCAAACAAACTTCTTTTTACTGGAAACAGTCTCAGTAATAGCATACGTACGATCTGCGAAGTGTTCTATAAAACGACGATACCATCCACACACACCTAAAAAGCCTCGAACTTGCTTTAAGTTCTTTGGGGAAGGCCAATTTATTATACAAGAAATCTTGTCAGGATCTGTGCATATTCCACCACTACCAATAACATAACCCAAATAGTTCACTTTTGTGACACAAAAATGACTCTTCTCAATGTTGAGGGTTAAATTAGCTTTTTTAAATTGATCCGCCAATCGAATCAAAATCGCTAAATGTGACGAAAAATCTTCTGACACTATGCATAAGTCGTCTAAATAGCCAAACACGCAATATCTTAAATCTGATGGGATAATTTCGTCCATTAAACGGCACATTGTTGATGGAGCGTTGCATAGGCCGAAAGGCATAACTTTAAACTGGTATAAAGGTCTACCAGACACAGTGAAAGCTGTTAACGGTTTTGAGTCTTCACTCAAACCAATCTGCCAATAAGCGTCTTTTAGATCGAGCTTCGAAATGATGTTGGCTTTAGGTAAGCGAGAGAAAATTCCGTCAATACTGGGGAGTGGATATGCGTCTTTTTTAGTGACCGCATTCAACCTACGTGCGTCTAAACAAAGTCTGACTTTGTTTGGTTTTATTACGAGTCGCATTGGCGAACTCCAAGCGCTTGTGGATGGTTCTATAACGTCTAGAGACAGCATACGATCTATTTCCGTGTATACCAACTTCTCTACAGCAGGGCTAACCGGATAGAAACGTTGTTTTACCGCTCGAGCCTCACCGACATCTATATGATGTTCGATCAAACTCGTGCGTCCTAACTCTTTATTGCAATTTGGAAAAAGTGTTTTTACCACTTCCAGTTGCTGTTTTTCTACACCCGACAAGGGATATGTATTAGATTCACTCGGACTATCAGTTGGCAACTCAGCCTCGATTGAATTTATAATGTTCGGCGCTAACTCAAATGCTCTCCAAAAATCTATTCCTAGAATCAACCGTTGACTAATGGAGGGTATAATATACAATTTCATGGCTTTTACCGTATTTTTATACGTCAGGTTTATGTTCAAAATGCCTTTTACATCGTGAGCATTACCATCAGCAGTCTTTACATGCGATTTTATGGGTTTGAATTCAGAACAATTTGTAAAATCTTCCGTAGCCAATTTACCTCCTATGCAGCTTACATTCGCTCCTGTATCCAACAGACCTAATTCTACATAGCTTAAAAAGGACACTTCAGCATAGCTGCGCATATCTTTTTTATTATTGAAAATAGCTGAAACTAACAGCTTTCGACTTCGTGTGATATTATTAAAATATTTTCTTATTCGGACAGTATTTCGCTTAATTGTAACGGGTTCTTCCCTAAAAATTCGCTTCTTTACTTCATTATAATTTTTCAAACGTTCTTCGTACGATTTGAATCTTGGTACTATTCTACTTTGAGTTGAGTTTCGTTGCAAAGATGTTGACGAAGACTCAACTGGGATATGTTACTTTAATTAATTCGGGGGCATCCTGGTGGTATTGGGTGCTCCCTTTTGTCGGTTTTCCGACTTACGTCGTAAGCAAGTTTGACACTGGGGCTTATATACGTTTATCGCACCACAACCGTAACAAAAGATACGACGCTCTCCGAGGCAGTCTTGCCAGACATGGCCTGGACACTCGCAATTCCAGCATATTAGCTGGGAATGTGATTTTTGCACTGCGGCAATTGCACCTTCGGGCTCTACGACTGATTCAATTTCGTTTTCTGAATCAGACTTTTCTACTGCACATACTTGACGACGATATGCAGTCGGTTTATGTGTGGACTTGACATCAGCACGACAGCTGACCTCTCTCGCAAAATTTTCTTGTATCTGAACTAATCTACGCAACTCACTCACCGAATTAATCGGTTGATATAAAAGCTGTTGCCGTATCTCAGGCAAAAGATTATTCTTCATTATCTCAAGCAGTTCTTGGTCATCTATCTTAATAGCAAAGCTGTCTATCAAAGACGACAAGGTGTCATAAAAGACAGAAAAAGTTTCACCAGATTTTTGCTTTCGAGCGCGAATTCTTTCTTTACTAAGAAATTCGGACGTATAAATTTTGTATTGCTCTCGCAACGCTTTGCATAATTTAGACCATGCGATGTGGTCTACGCTCTTGTGGTATCTCCAGTACCAATCTCTGGCTTTACCAGCAAACAAAACGTGCATATGCTTACACACCGATCTAAAGTCGCTATCTAACGTTTCGTCTGTCAACGACCTAACACGATAAATGAACTCTTCGACGCTCAACCCTTGTTCAGATCCATCAAAGCTAACATTCCATTTCTGCATAATGTTTGCAACTTTATTGGCAGGTATGGATGAAAAACTAGCTGGTGCAGGAGCATGTAGCTGTACTTGTTCAAATTCTATTTGATTGCGTTGAGGATCACCTCCATTTGCGGACATTGCGACTGGTGCTTCGGAATTACTTGGTACTTGATTTCCTCGCGCATTATTCAAATTTAAATTAGACAAAACGCGTTGAACCGTTTGTTCAATCATTTCTTGTATTGCTACATAATCAGGGGCAGCGGCGCTTTGTGCATTAGCATTTTTATTATTCGGACGACCTCTACCTGTTTTAGGGGCATTTCTGGGTGGATTGTGAATAAGAGTATTCTCCAATCATGGGGAATTGACATCGTCATTTAATGTTGGTGGAGCATTTTCCCTTCTAGCGTAATTACGCGTCATAGGACGTTCAAAATTGTGAGCAAAATTAGCTCTTTCCACATGTTCTGGTGGTGGTTGAACACCGGGAGTCGAGTGTACAACCATCGATTGTATCTGATTCCTGTCCAGTAATTGGACACAGTTGGGACATTCCGTGTGAGCTTTTAACCAATTCTCTAAACAAGTTTTATGAAACGCATGATTGCAAGTGGTTACTACGCATAACTGCGCGTCAGTTAGTTGTTCGCAGCAGACTAAGCAATTCTGATCAGCAGAAAGAGTCAATGGATTTGGTGGCGGTATTTCGGTTGGACTATGCAATGTAGGCATAATTAATTCATAAAAAGAAATTTCCTGGTATGTGACATGGTATAATAACGTGCAGTAGTAGGACAAAGACAAATTTCCTTAACAAATTGGATAAAAAAAAATGATTGGGCTATTGTAACTACGTCAGCTAAAGGTTGTTATAATTGTGAGGTACTTTTCCTTTCTAGTTATAGCTAAGTGGTACTGATACGCCAAAGCAGCATAATCAGTCATTTCCGATCATAACTAAAACTGTCAGTCACCAGTCACCCACAATTCCTTTGAGCTGTAAACTTATGTTCATACACCTCAAAGCTGTTAACCGAAAACGTAAATCTCAGAAAAAGCTTGCACAAGAACAATCGGTAGGTTATCGGATCTAAGCCCAATAAACAAGATTCCAGACTGGATATACAAGTATTTTACAAAATCTTACAAGTCCGACCACAGTTGACAGAGTATAACATGAAAGCAAACGAGCATAAATTGCTAGTATGTTTACTTGAATAACATAAAGGGATGCTACCAAGCTCAAACCCTATTTGTTTTTCTGTTTCTAAATTTTTTTTTTTTTTTTTTTTTAATTCAGCCAATACTATATGCGCTTTAGGCAAATTACCTGATCTCAGTCGAGTAATCAGTTCCTAAAGTCACATCCAGCAAAATTCGCTCTATACAGAACTCCTGGCATATAGGTCATAAAACCCATAGCTGTCAACAGGAATACTATATAAAAAATCAGACTACAGTTGAAACATACACTGCAACTCGAGGTGTGTAGCAGCTAATTACCAAAACATTAAAACACTCTAACTAAAGCTACCTCAGTTGTGACAACTTGTCATTAAATTATTAAAACGATTGGACTATAGCTGCCCCACGTTGGGCGCCAAAAATTATGTAACCAATAAATGTATCTATAAAACTCTCTAAAAAAAAATTATGGAACAAGGTATCTGCTCCACGTTAGTTGACAGAAAGTATGTAACCAACGCTTTAATTGTGTGAGAATTTGCAAGAATGAATAAATGAGAACGCAATGAGCATTTCAGTATATTTCTTTCAAACTTGCGATAAGGAGAATAGCTGACAACATTCAAACGAATGATCTCCCTTTGAGTGAGAAAGCAACGCAGTATGGGACCCTCTGGATTCCCTAGCTCTTTCGGGATGGGGTGGGTTTCTTTAGGGCGTATTTTCCGGTCACTCGCGAACATAATCTTATTTAAGGATCCCTACTGAAACTACAAACAAAAGAGGCTGCGCTCTTCGAAGAACAACAAAAAAAAATAGTAGTCATCACGGATAAAGTGAGACACTGCGATCAAAAGAAATAGCAAGAGTTTGTTAAGAACTGTGTCTTTAGTGCGGGGTCAGCGATAGAATTCGACCCACACATTCTTCACCCTACCCTACCAATAATTCTCAGTTAATTTTAGTTGAGAATCCCTCGTGAAATGTCGCTACCACACGCTACTTCACCATGTCGCCAGGAAAATTAACGGAGCTTTAGCAGCTCATGTTAGCAAAACAATAAAGTAAATTTAAAACAGTTTGATTTAAATTCATTGTACAAATTTATTTATAAAAAGTATTTTAAAGGTTTTATCTATTTTTAATATAAACAATTCTATCTAAACTTCATTATTGTTAACTAATTTTTTAAGTGAGCGTTAAAGTAACAAACTATTTCATAGCAAAAAAAAACTTTTATAGAGTACATATACGACCACGGCAATTGATGTAGGGTATGTTCCCATATGATCGTTGAGAAGCAAAATTTTAATTCTTTGCCATTGACCTTGATCTTGATTTTAGTACTTGTGCGTGAAATAAAAAAAATGAGAGTTACAAAATGCGAAACAAACACAAACTCATAGACAATCAAAGAGTTGCTTTTTTTTTATACTTTTCACTTATGTGAAATAGTATATTAACTTTGTCACGGAGTTTGTAACAGATCGAAATATTAATTTCCGACTATATAAAGTATATATATTCTTGATCAGGACGACAAGACGAGTTGATTTAGCCATGTCCGTCTGTCCGTCTGTCTGTCTGTCGGTCTGTCTGTCTGTCTGTCTGTCTGTATGTATGCAAACTAGTCCCTCAGTTTTGAAGCTATCGAGCTGAAACTTTGCACAGAGTCTTAGAATTTATTACGATGAATCATTCGTCGGAACCAGCATGATCGGATTATTGGAACAGGTAGCTCCCATACGAAAAGAAGAAGAAAAGTGAACAAAACTTGAATCGTTGTATGGGAAACTTTTTTGTTTTGTACAATAGAGTGCTGAAATTTTAAACATAGTTGTTTTACATGGTCCGACTACATGCCTGAAAGTTTCATTGAGATTGGACATCTGGAACTGGTAGCTCCCATACAAAATGAAGAAGAGGAAGAGAAGCCATATTCACGTCGTTGTATGGAAAACTTTTTTGTTTCTTAACCAATTGACTTGAAATTTTAAAGTTATGTTCTTAGGGAGGAATGAAAACTATTTTGACCAAAAGTGGGCGTAACCACGCGTAGCCACGCCCACTTATAGCGAAAATTTACCCGTTGTATGGAAAACTTTTTTGTTTTTTAACCAATTGACTTGAAACTTTGCAGTTATGCTCTTAGGGAGGAATGAAAACTATTTTGATCAAAAGTGGGCGTGGCCACGCCCACTTATAGCTTAACTTGACCCTTTGTATGGAAAACTTTCTTGTTTTTTAACCAATTGACTTGAAACTTTACAGTTATGTTCTTAGGGAGGAATGAAAACTATTTTGACCAAAAGTGGGCGTAACCACGCGTAGCCACGCCCACTTATAGCGAAAATTGACCCTTTGTATGGAAAACTTTTTTGTTTTTTAACCAATTGACTTGAAACTTTACAGTTATGTTCTTAGAGAGGAATGAAAACTATTTTGACCAAAAGTGGGCGTAGCCACGCCCACTTATAGCGAAAATTTACCCGTTGTATGGAAAACTTTTTTGTTTTTTAACCAATTGACTTGAAACTTTGCAGTTATGCTCTTAGGGAGGAATGAAAACTATTTTGATCAAAAGTGGGCGTGGCCACGCCCACTTATAGCTTAACTTGACCCTTTGTATGGAAAACTTTCTTGTTTTTTAACCAATTGACTTGAAACTTTACAGTTATGTTCTTAGGGAGGAATGAAAACTATTTTGACCAAAAGTGGGCGTAACCACGCGTAGCCACGCCCACTTATAGCGAAAATTGACCCTTTGTATGGAAAACTTTTTTGTTTTTTAACCAATTGACTTGAAACTTTACAGTTATGTTCTTAGAGAGGAATGAAAACTATTTTGACCAAAAGTGGGCGTAGCCACGCCCACTTATAGCGAAAATTGACCCTTTGTATGGAAAACTTTTTTGTTTTTTAACCAATTGACTTGAAACTTTACAGTTATGTTCTTAGAGAGGAATGAAAACTATTTTGACCAAAAGTGGGCGTAGCCACGCCCACTTATAGCGAAAATTTACCCGTTGTATGGAAAACTTTTTTGTTTTTTAACCAATTGACTTGAAACTTTGCAGTTATGCTCTTAGGGAGGAATGAAAACTATTTTGACCAAAAGTGGGCGTAGCCACGCCCACTTATAGCAAAAATTGACCCGTTGTATGGAAAACTTTTTTGTTTTTCAACGAATTGACTTCAAACTTTACAGTTATGTTCTTAGGGAGGAATGAAAACTATTTTGACCAAAAGTGGGCGTGGCCACGCCCTTTTATAGCGAAATTTGACCCGTTGTATGGAAAACTTTTGTGTTTTTTAACCAATTGACTTGAAACTTTACAGTTATGTTCTTAGGGAGGAATGAAAACAATTTTGACCAAAAGTGGGCGCGGCCACGCCCTTTTATAGCGAAATTTGACCCGTTGTATGGAAAACTTTTTCGTTTTTTAACCAATTGACTTGAAACTTTACAGTTATGTTCTTAGGGAGGAATGAAAACTATTTTGACTAAAAGTGGGCGTGGCCACGCCCTTTTATAGCGAAATTTGACCCGTTGTATGGAAAACTTTTGTGTTTTTTAACCAATTGACTTGAAACTTTACAGTTATGTTCTTAGGGAGGAATGAAAACAATTTTGACCAAAAGTGGGCGCGGCCACGCCCTTTTATAGCGAAATTTGACCCGTTGTATGGAAAACTTTTTTGTTTTTTAACCAATTGACTTGAAACTTTACAGTTATGTTCTTAGGGAGGCATGAAAACTATTTTGACCCAAAGTGAGCGTAGCCACGCCCACTTCTAGCGAAATTTGACCCGTTGTATGGAGAACTTTTTTGTTTTTCAACCAATTGACTTGAAACTTTGCAGTTATGTTCTTAGGGAGGAATGAAAACTATTTTGACCAAAAGTGGGCGTGGCCACGCCCTTTTATAGCGAAATTTGACCCGATGTATGGAAAACTTTTGTGTTTTTTAACCAATTGACTTGAAACCTTACAGTTATGTTGTTAGGGAGGCATGAAAACTATTCATTTAGTTTTTTAGTGACACAACGTGAAAAGTATTATAGCTTCAGCCTTGCTGAAGATAGCGTCCTTACTGGTTTTTTTCTGTTTTTAAGCAAAGAGAAATTAAAAAGACAAACGAATTACTCCGAATTATTGTCACTCATTATGAGTGTTAACGCGCGCGTAAGCAAGCATACGAATTATGAGAAATAAAAGAAACAAGAAAAAAAATCAATGCTCCTGTTGCATGCGTGTGAGTGACCAGCAGAGCAAATTTGTTTCGTGTCAAACGCAACTGTATCAAATACAGTCTGTACACTATGATTTCATTTACTTTAATTTTGTCTCAAATCTTTTGATTTTTTTTTTTTTTTTTATACCCTGTACACATAGTGTATCAGGGTATATTGGGTTTGTTTGAACGAAATGTATGTAACGCACAGAAGGAAGGGAGGGGGACCCCAAAAAGTATATATATTCTTGATCAGGACGACAAGAGAAATTGATTGAGCCATGTCCGTCCGTCTGTCCGTCTGTCTGTCTGTCCGTCCGTCCTCACCAACGGTTCTCGGAAACTATAAGAGCTAGAGAGTTGAAATTTGGTGGGTAGACTCGTGAGGCTCGGCAGTAGATCAAGTTTATTTTTTTTTTTGCCACGCCCACTCCTTCCCGCCCATTCAGCACTGCCCACTTTTTCAAAACGCTATAACTCAAACATCCAAAGAGTTAGAAACATGAAAGTTGGTATGTAGACTCAGTATGAGTAACTCTACAAAACTGCATACCACAATTTTACCCCCTCCCCTTAATTTCCACTCCCCTAGTATTGTTCTTAAAAAAGCTATATCTCCAAAACTAACAAAGGTATGAACCTGAAATTTTGTATACAAGCTTAGTGATAATACATCTTAAAAACTGCATACCACAAATTTCCCCTCTCTTTGATGGCTTCCCCTCAGAGACCCACAAACGTAAATTTTTCGTAAAATCCACATTTTTTGAACGATTTTCTTGATATTTTGAACACTATTTGAATAGGCGACGTCAGATCAATACGTTTTTGTAGATTGAGGATGTGGCACCGCCCACCATGTGTGCAGGGTATTATATTGTCGAGTATACTCGACTATACCGCCCTTACTGGTTTTTTTTTACTTTTGTCTTTGCTTGCACATTTCACTCAAACGCATTTTAATAATCAAAACAATATATGGTATAATAGAAAAGGAACAAACTCACCAAACATACGATGAAAGATCTTTCGCCGTCCTCATGATGATTCCTTGAGTGTTGAAAGAGATTATTAAGATTATCGGAGCATTAATATATACATATGTATAATTATCATTACGTTCGTTTATAATGCTGTCTTGTTGCTTTTTCTTTGCGTTTGATTTTGTGTTATTTTAGTTAGATTTTTAGCATTCTTGTTCGCATTTTGTCACAGTTTTTTTGTTGTTATTTGTAATTCTTTTCTTTTGCTTTGTCAACTATAATTTTTAAGATACAGCCGAATATGCACCCTACATTTGACTCTTGGCGTATTTAATGATAAACTTTTACTTTTAACTTATTCTTGATACATTTTAACACTGATTATTTTATTTGAGCGCTTCACTCATTTCGTTCATAATTTGGGTTTCTTTTAAAACATAACCAATTTTAACTAAACACACAAGCCAGATATGCGAACTTCACTTTATTTTATGCGCACTTGCTACACTTATTTTTTAGTTGTTGGGTGTTTTTTCCGTCTGTCTGCTAGCATGGAGCCAAACGCAAGCGTCTAAAACACCCTTCTCGCCATCGCATGGGTTGTTTAAACGGCCTGCAGTCGAGATGGACTCGGAAGGCCTAAGTTGTTGTGGTGGCGATCATCCGCCAATGCCTATCGAGCTACACTCTTGCAAATTCGAATTATCCAAAATGGCCAAAAAAAAAGAAGCGGACAGCGTACGCCAGTCGGTGGCAAGCAGCTTGTGATGAAAACGGTGCTTGCGCCGAAGCTGACCAAACGATGCTCCAGATTTTGGTGGATTATATTTATAATCTGCACTGCAATGAGGTTTTTTTTGGTTTTTGACGAATTACGATTCGAGAATTTTATTTTTTATTTCATTATTCAACGATTACTATCGCTGATTATAATTACCTCGAGTGTTTGTAAAAACAAACAAGAAAGACGATGGTTTAAATAAAATTATTAATTAGCACGTGTTGCGCTATTATTAATTTTAATTTTTTCCAAACTAAGAGTTCTGCTCCAAAAGATGACTTGCTTCCTCAGCGGCTCAAAACGAAAAGATAGATCTTTACTTTGCTTAGAAGCTCGATACTTAGCTTAGCTTGGCATATTTCGCTATTTCCGTCCTTTGCAAGTGTCTGTCCACATATTGGCAACCCCCAGGCAAATTCGCATTGCCATCAAAGCCTTTAAGATAGTATGAGTCCCCCCTAATGGCAACAATTAGGACCTTGCCACTACTGCATATATGATAGTTCGGGTCCCCCTAATGGCAACAATTTGGACCTTGCCACTTATCATAGATGGCGCTAGTAAATGATAGTTATTTTCGAATCTTTAAAATTTTCACTGCCTACTAAAGTTGGCATGAAAATAACTTTTGCCGGAGAAAAAAAAAAAAAACGACCATTACAAGACACGAAGTTAGACTCGGTATTCGGAAAATATTGTTGAAAACCAGATCATTCCCCACGGCTTTTTAGAAGCTAGAAGGGAAGGGCCACCTGATTTTGGAAGGTTTGAGAAGCGAGATGGGAAGAAGTAGCCGATGACTGAAAGACACGAAGTTAGACTCGATATTCGGAATTTTTATTTACAAACAAAACATTCCACAACCCTTCATTTAGAAGCGAGAAGGGAAGGGCCACCTGATTTTGGAAGGTTTGAGAAGCGAGATGGGAAGGAGAAGCCGATGATGTAAAACACAAAGTAACTTTGTTTTTCGGCTTAAGTTTTTAGGAAACTAAAATATTATTTTCTAGCAAAATAAAAAAAATTGTAGTTTATATAATATTGAATTTACAAAGCTTCAATGATACCTATTGTCAAGTTGGTTGAGTGCCGGCTTTCAATCCAACGACGCTAGGTTCGAATCCCACTAAGGCCAGTGTATATTTCATAAAATTAATTTGTAGTTTTATATTTAAACTTAAAATAACAAAGAGTTAGATGAAGACAGAATAGAATTAGTATTGCAATGGTACTGAAAATGACTGAGGAATATTCCGCTGGTTCTCCCTCCGCACATCCTTCTCTTTTGACTATTTTTTATTTTTGTATTCTTCCTCGAGTGGGATTTGAACCCTCGACGTCTGGCTGATAACAAAGCACGCTGTTAGTTAACATATTAACAGAATTTTATTTAAAGAACAGTACAGATTTCGCACAGTACACCATGTATGAAAAAACTTAAATGTTCGTTCGCACTTCGTGTTACAACAAAGACCTTCCCAACAACATTTTCGGGAAACGAAGCTAGCATGCTTTAGGTCTTCAAAAAGCGGCCACCCCTGTGTAAAAGGAAATTAGACAGGTAAGGTTTGGGCAAGCCCTGAAACATTCCAAAAAAGTCTTACAGAACGCGTTGTGAAGCGGTTCAATTTCCTTTTGGGTAGTTAAAAGGCTCAGCGTAAAAATTAAATATACCAGGCGAACAGCAATGCCAATACGTTGCTGCTGTTATTTCGCTTGCTTTGAGCGGGAAGCAAAAGGAATTGACATGTGTGTGCACATGCATACCCAGCAGTTTTTATACCCTGCACATACAGTGTGTCAGGGTATATTAAGTTTGTTTGAACGAAATGTATGTAACGCACAGAAGGAAGGGAGGGGGACCCCATAAAGTACATATATTCTTGATCAGGACGACAAGAGAAATTGATTGAGCCATGTCCGTCCGTCTGTCCGTCCGTCCGTCTGTCCGCCCGTCCGTCTGTATTCACCAATGGATCTCGGAAACTGTAAGAGCTAGAGACTTGAAATTTGGAGGGTAGACTCGTGATGCTTGGCAGCAGATCAAGTTTATTTTTTTTTTTTGCCACGCCCACTCCTTCCCGCCCATCCAGCCCTACCCACTTTTTTAAATCGCTATAACTCAAACATCCAAAGAGATAGAAACATGAAAGTCGGTATGTAGACTCAGTATGAGTGGCTCTACAAAACTGCATACCACAAAATCCCCCCCTCATTTTCATTTGCTATATCTCCAAAATTAACAAAGGTATGAACCTGAACCTTTTGTATACAAGCTCAGTGATAATACATCTTAAAAACTGCATACCACAAATTTCCCCTCTCTTTGATGGCTACCCCTCAGAGACCTACAAACTTAAATTTTTCGTAAAATCCACATTTTTTGACCGATTTACTTGATATTTTGAACACTATTTGAAAAGGCGACGTCAGATCAATATGTTTTTGTAGATTGAGGGTGTGGCACCGCCTACCATGTGTGCAGGGTATTATATTGTCGAGTATACTCGACTATACCGCCCTTACTGGTTTTAGTACTGCTTTTATCATCAATCATTCCAAAAGGAATCATTCCAAAAGGTTGCAGGAAGGACAGCCTAAGCATTCCCAACCTACCTGCTTTCGGCCATATTCGTGGGACAATTTGCAACTTTACGTCGATGCCATTTCGCATTGACAAGGAACGACCCGAGCACGAGAGTCGCATTCCACACTCGCTGCTAGTAGCAGCGAGAGGGAACGGCTCAAACATGCCATTTGCGGTTCCCAAACCACGACTAATGGAATGGGCAGCGCGACACGAAGCCGTCGCGACACGACTGAGAACGGCGCGTTGCGACGGCTGTTAATGTACAGGATATGTTATTGTACAGTCTTTTAATGTTAATTCATTTTATTTGCAATTGGAATTTTGCGTTTGCTGTTCGTTTTGCTTTGAACTAGAGGTCTCGGGTTCTATTCCCAGCACGGGGCGATGCAAATAATTATTTTTTTTATTTTTCTTTTTATAAAACAGATGCTTTGCAATAAATAAATATACAAATGTTAAAAAAAAATACGAATTTATTTAATTTTAAGATTTATTATCATTTTTTTCTGCCTAATTTATTATTATTTTTTTATTTTATTTTCGGTTGCTTACATTATCAGTTTTGGTTTTCTTTACTTTCAGAAGTGAGAACTTAGTTATTAAGGACAGTGATTAATATATTTTAACTTACTTGAATTACTTACAAATACGCACAGTTTATTGTTTCCCTTACCGAGCACTGAACCCAGGCTCTTCGAATTGTAAGCCGCCGCTCAACCCATTGAGCCACAGAGACTTGTATAAGCAACACGCTAAATTGTGAATATGTCGATCATAGCAGAGAAGCGACAATTCGTCCGTCGGCGAAACAGTCCGTTTGTCTGTCACTGTTTTGGTCTGCGTCGACAACTAACCTCCGCCTACCCCTTTGTCCACAAAACATTTTGCGTGTGCGTAAACTCACCCTCCCGCAAACTCTTCACCTACATTTCCAAATTTTATTTCTCTGTTACTTTTGCTCTGCCATCGCGACGCGTCGTCCTTAACCTTTCCCCTGCTACCCTTTCTCATCAAAAAAAACTTGCGTCGCTGTATTTTTGACGTCGTGTTTTTGACGACGGCAACTGTGGTTCCACTCCGCATTTACCATACACTCGTTGCAAGTGGAATGCGTGGTTTGTGGGCCTCATATCAACGCCAAAAAGAACGCGTTACTTTGGAACTACGGTTCCTTAAAAAAACTGCTGGGTAGCAGTTAAGCACACACACATGCGCACAAATCCATTCGTGCATTTGTGTGTGTGTTTCACTGCTATGCATGTGCGCACACAGCTCAATTGAAAGGGTTGATACACAATTTGCTTTGCTTATGTTTCATAGCGCACACAAGATGTACATATTTGCGCTAAATTATCGTATGTGTTGTGTATGACTGCTCAACATAGGCGAAGCTATTATGAAATATGATGAAATTGACGGGTAATTTTCAAAAATGCTTATGAGCTACACAAGTTGGTTTGCATCGCTGCAACTAATGTATGTTTTCCTTGCCCCTTTAATTATACTCTTCACTTATGTAAATAGTATTATTCATGTTATAATGATACATTTTTCTGTATATATACAATGTCTGTATATATACAATCTCCTTCCACAGTTTTGAATATATCGAGCTGAAATTTTGCACAGAAACTTCTTTAATCATATATACAAAAGCTTATAGTCGATTTCCAATAGCATTTTGGAATATTTTCTTTTCTTTTTATATAATTAACTTCTAATAGTTGAAATAATAATAAGTTTTTGTCATGAACACCCATAGTAAATAGTTTGCATAAATTTGTGAATTGGAAATATAAAGTGTTCGATAACATACATAGCAATTTTAACCATCTCTAAATACAATAATAGTATGGAACCTATAACAAATAGTTTCTTTGTTCGCGAATTTATTATACTTTTCAGCTATGTGAAATAGTATAATAACTTTGTGCTGAAGTTTGTAACACACAGAAATATTCACTTGCGACTATATAAAGTATATATATTCTTGATCAGGACGACAAGACGAGTTGATTTAGCCATGTCCGTCTGACCGTCTGTCCGTCTGTCTGTATATATACAATCTCCTCCCACAGTTTTAAAGATATCGAGCTGAAATTTTACACAGAGACTTCTTATTCGTGCAGTCAACTCATTTGTCGGATCCAGCCATATCGGACCACTGGAACTGGTAGCCCCCATACGAAAAGAAGAAGAAAAATGAACAAAACTTGAATCGTTGTATGGAAAACTTTTTTGTTTTGAATGATAGAGTGCTGAAATTTTAAACATAGTAGTTCTACATAGTCCGACTACATGCCTGAAAGTTTCATTGAGATTGGACATCTGGAACTGGTAGCTCCCATACAAAATGAAGAAGAGGAAGAGAAGCCATATTCACGTCGTTGTATTGACAACTTTTTTGTTTTTCAACCAATTGACTTGAAACTTCGTAGTTATGTTCTTGGGGAGGCATTAAAACTATTTTGACCAAAAGTGGGCGTAGCCACGCCCACTTATAGAAAATTGACCCGTTGTATGGAAAACTTTTTTGTTTTTGAACCAATTGACTTGAAACATTAGAGTTATGTTCTTAGGGAAGAATGAAAACCATTTTGACCAAAAGTGGGCGTAGCCACGCCCTTTTATAGCGAAAATTGACCCGTTGTATGGAAAACTTTTTTGTTTTTTAACCAATTGACTTGAAACTTTACAGTTATGTTCTTAGGGAGGAATGAAAACTATTTTGACCAAAAGTGGGCAAAGTCACGCATACTTATAGCGAAAACTGACCCGTTGTATGGAAAACTTTTTTGCTTTTTAGCCAATTGACTTGAAACTTTACAGTAATGTTCTTAGGGAGGAATGAAAACTATTCATTTAGTTTTTTAGTGACACAACGTGAAAAGTATTATAGCTTCAGCCTTGCGGAAGATAGCGTCCTTACTGGTTTTTTATTGATTATGTGTTTACTCTATTTCGATCCGGCTTAATTACTCATTCATATTGGGAGCAAAGGCAAAGCCAATACACTGCAAGAATGCTTTAAGCAACAACAACAACAGCAGCACGATAAGAAGACAAATGAAGCGGAGCAGTGGAATGGTGACACCAACGCAACAATAATAACAACAGCAAGGACAGCGAGTGCAACTGCCAACAATAATAACAATGCGAACACTGCCCTGGTGACAACAACAAATAAGGATACCACAATGAGGCGCCAACCAAACTAATCTAAAAGTTGTTTAGAGTAGCAACAGTCTAGAAATGATGATGTCTACCACATTGTCACCAAACTCGAGCAAAGTGCCGTTGATGTAAAGAGGCGGCAATGATGTCAGCAATGCGATTGGACCGTTTATTGCGCTCTATATGATCTATCGCGAAGGTTCGGTCATGCAGAAGGCGAAGAGTCCTATATAAATTTTAATATACGGTGGCATTGGCATATCCATGGGTCTCTGACTGTAAGGACGTCGCATCATCAAACCGATTGGCAATGATTTGACAAAGATTACCTTATCAAACGGAGCTACACAGTACAACAAAATTGGTCTGCCTATTTCAACGACACATTGCTTAGTCGATTCGATTGTGTTGTTGGTCATGTAAGCGGCAGCAGCAATTCAGCACCGCAGCAGAGAATAGTTCAGCCAAGTCATTGGATATTGTAGTTAAACAGCGCAAGGATTGCGAAATTGAAGCTGGGCCGCAAACACCGATCACCGTGCCCGTGACTGCTGTGTTCAGTGCTGTTTTTGCTCTGCCTCGCTGTGTGCATAGACAAGGTCTAGGCTCAAAACGCAAACTTAGTTTTTATTTTTGTTGTTAATTTTAACTTAGTTTACACTTTGTTCGATGTTCGATATGATATTTAAATGACAAATTAATGGGCGTTCGTTTAACACACTTTTCGAATGACAATACATCAATTATTATAAAATAAGCAACACGTTAAGTTGAAAATAAATTTAATTAATGATAAACATCAATTATATATAAAGTTAATATACATATTTGATACTCTTTTGTATGTAAAAGTATTTTTTGGATAATAAATATAATAGTATATTGTTTTCATATACAGTACAAATATGGCTAATTAAGCTCAATTCTTTATATTTCATTTTCATTGACATTTTCAGCATAACTAATTCAAAAATGTTTCCGATACACATTCTACTTGGCCACAGAAAACTCCAATCCAATGATCAAGTTATTTTGCACAAAAATGTCGCAAGTTGATAGCGTTATTGCTGATATTAGCTTCACCATTGGTGATCTGATTGGAACATTGGACGAGTTTTTCAGCAAATTGGGTATCACTCAGTTGGAATTCAAACCAGGCAACAATCCGTACACTGAGCCAAGCATGTAAATTTTTTGCTAACATTGGCAAATGGATTGTAGCACACAAGTACAATGGCTTTTAGTGTGCCAATCAACCGGATGACTTCAAACCAGCCAAATTCTATGGTTTTCATAAAGTTCTTTAGGATAATAACAATAAGTAAAGATTGACTAAAGATTGACTAAAAATAAAATTAACTGTCAATATTATTGCAACTAACAATTTCAGAATTTTTATACTTTTCACGTTAGTGAATAGTATTATAAGTTTGTGCTGAAGTTTGTAACAGATCCAAATATTCATTTCCGACTACACAAAGTATATATATTCTTGATTAGGACAACAAGTCGAGTTGATTTAGCCATGTCCGTCTGTCCGTATAAAAGATACAAGAATGAAACTTTGCATGAATGCTATTGGGATAGAGAATAATCAGATTCAATCATAAAATGGGCGTGGCACCGTCCACATATTGCCAAAATATAAAAACATTATATCTTCGGAACCAAATGGTCTAGAAGAGCAAAAATTTGTATGTATGATATTGAATGTAAATTAAATCTATAACTTTTGAAAAGTAGGCGTGGCAACGCCCTATAACAGCCGTTACAAATTGAAGGTACAGTGTATTTCGGTGTCGAGTACTGTCGACTCCAATCCTTATTGGTTAATTGTTGATTTTGGGAAAATAGATACAGTACCTTCCGTAGGAAACTATTGAAACTTTGTAACCCATATATGAAAAAGTTTTTTCTTCCTTAAGTTAACAATTTGAAACTTGATATATGGATATTAAGTCTTATTTAAGAACTATTTTCATCAAAAATCAAAAAAAAAACAGGCGTGGGCCTACAATTCGAAATAATTTCAAAATTTCTTTTTCTCGCATGGCTATAATATTTGACGATGGATTCAGGTTAATCGACTCAAAATAAGACAAATGTATTCTATAACAATTATGGAATTTTTGTTTAGTTTCAGAGATTTTTACATATAAAGTTTTCTTATAAAATTTAACTATAAGTAACTATCAAAATTAAAATTATAAAAAATACAAAAGTGGCAGCACTGTTTTTGTTGATTTAAATTTCGTATTAATATGTAATATCCAAATATCCAAAAGTTCAAAAATTAACTGAAGAAAAGTGGTAATTAATATATGTATTTTACTTATTCTGTCAATTGACTAAAAAATTTAAAATTAAACTATCATAATAAACCGGCTTAATAAATTTAGAATAATAAGTAAGTGTGTTCATGGTTAACTTTTTGAGGTATTCATTTTAACAAGCTCTTAAATTAGTGAATTTCCTATTGTAAGTGTTCAATAACATATGGTAATGAACTTTAAGCATTTCTTTGAATATTCTTAGTCAAGAACTAATCTTTTACTTGAGCGTTTTGTGAAGTGTTTTCTTTAATATATTAATATATTATTATTTGTTTATATGAGTCGAAAATACAAGCCTCTTTCAAGGCTCTGCGTGCTGCATACATAAAATTAACTCGGAATAACAACACTGATATAACATACAGAACTAATCTTTTACTTGTGCCTTTTTGTGAAGTGTTTTCTTTTAAAAATTACAAAAATTAAATTGATAGTTATCATTGAGTCGAGAATACAAGCCTTTTTCAAGGTTCTGCGTGCTTTAAACCTAAAATTAATTATAAATTAAAAAATTAAATAAATTAAAACATTGTTACATTGCGTCGTGAACATACATTTGTGAAGGTAAGTGCATATCCATTTACTATACTATTTGTTGATTTATTAAAATTTGATAATTTATTTATTGGTTGATGATGCATGGTTCAGACGTGTTCGAAATAATAACAACAAATTAATTTTTTGAGATCGAAACTACTCCCTTGGCTTTCTTCGATGTGTGCTTGGGGTTGTTATCTTGCTGATAAATCCACCGTATTGGCATTTCCTCTTCAGCGTAAGGGACATGACAGCTTCCAAAAGATTTCAAACATAATACTTAGTTGGCATTCATTATACCTACTTTCGTAGCTATAGGTCCAACACCGCATCCCCATCGCACAATACTTACACCTTCATGCTTAATGATCTTTGTTGTATATTTATATTGACCATAATATATTGCACCAAACAGTGTCACGTTCGATTTTAAATTTTTTTGGCAAACTCAACCCTACATTTTAAATGCATTGGTTTTAAAAATTACACTTCTCTTGGGCGTGTAGCTTTAATGTTAGCCACAATTAAACGTTTTCTTATTGTGGACGTAGCGGTTGGCAGGTCTAACTCATCATTAATTTGAGTTGAATTTATAAAAGGACGATACTTAACTGTTCTTATTATCAGTTTGCCTTGCCTTTCAGTTGTGTTTTTAAGTCTTCCTCGACTTTCGGTCTGGGGTGTCAAGTTTTTTGCGTTTGTAATCATTCCATTCGACACACCAAGCAAGCTCCTTATAAATGCAAACTTTTTTCCTTTATTAAGCAACTTTCTCATCAATATCCTCTTTTCGAAAGCACAATATTTGTTTCTTCCCATTTAAAAAGACTTCGATATCCTTTTCGTTCATAAAATTATTCAATTCAAATCAAAATGTAGTTAAAATAAAATATGAAATAACAGGTGATTATTTACACGGGTCAACACGAATTTTGAGTCTGCGTTCTGTACCTCTGATTTTTATTACTTATGCCTAACTAATTAAAGAAAAAATATTTTTATCTATTAAAGTTTGCTTTTGTAGTTACTACAATGAAATTTATTTTTTATGAAAGAGCTCTATTTTTTAATTTCAATTATTACATGTAAAAGGAAAACAGTTTTGAATTCACATTTTTTTATTGACTTTAATTGTACAAGACGGCATATATAAACCCACAAATACAAAAAATAATACAAATAAGACTTTAAAAATGAACAGACTTGGTATTTCTTCTGTGTAAGTTGGAACTTTTTCGTATGAGCCCCCAAATGTAGTCACCCATCATGTTTTCATTATATTGTCCTTGATAACGCTTTTCAAAGTTTATTACATCTTGGTGGAAACGTTCCCCTTGCTCTTCCGAATATGCACCTAAGTTGTCTTTAAAGTAATCCAAATGAGCATGTATCATGTGGACTTTCAATGACATTCTGCAACCCATAACTTTGAAGTTGTGAAGCATATCAGTAATAAGCTCCGTGTAATTCTCTGCCCTTCTGTTGCCAAGAAAACCATTAATCACTGCTTTAAGGCTGAGCCACGCTTGTTTTTCGTGGGTACTGAGGAGCTGTAGGAATTGTTCACTGGCCATTATTTTCTTTATTTGTGGACCAATGAAAATACCAGCCCGACACATAAAATTCGTTATTCCTTTGCAAAGCGCACGCGCACACTGCCGTTGACAGTTTGTCACTCCCGCTACACACCTACAGCCCCCCTGCCCCTCTCCTGTATCTTCTATGCAACGGCTCCTAAAAAAACTGCTAAATCACTATAATATTCGTTTTACATTGTGTAAAGGTACAAAAGCAAACTTTATTTATTATAAATAGAGTTTCTGCTTCTTTTTCGATGTATACAATCAGAAAATATTCACTAAATAACAGACTCAAAGAAAAATATTTTTTTTGTTGACTTGTGTTATTATACTCTTGCAAGAGTATATTAACTTTGTCATTAAGTTTGCAACGCAGATAAGGAGACATTTCTGACTATATAAAGTATATATATTCTTGATCAGCTCGACGAGACGAGTTCATATAGCCATATTCGTGCGACCGCCCGTCTGTCTGTTGCGATGCAAACTCCTAGAGTTTTAAAGATATTCATAAGATTTAAATGCAGAAAATGTTCTTTTCGTGCACGCAGTTTGTATATAAAATCCAGTATGATCCTATCATTAAAGCATATAGCTGCCATAGGAACGATCGGTCAAAAAGAGGTTTTTGCTACAAAAAATTTTTTGTTCTTATAAATAAACAAACAAAAGTCTGCAATTATGCTGTTTTATACATTCTTGATCATATTTCACAATTTCATAAGAATCGGACAAAACAGCGTGGCACCGCCCATACAGAGAAAAACTGAAAAATTCAATTACTTTGTAAGCCGACATGATAGAAGATCGAAAAATGAAGTGTGGGATGATTGCATTACTTTCTTTCAAACTAATTGGAAAAAGGGGTTGGCTACGACCCTTCATCTGTTTAAACCTATATAATTCTTATTGGAAATACTACAATACGGGTTTTTCAATGAGAATAATTGGAATAATGCTTGCAAGAGTATATAAGTTTCAGCAAAGCTGAAAATAGCTGCCTTACTGGTATTTCAACCTAAATTTAATTGATCCTCGATAAAAAGAGCTGTCAAAAACCTTTGCTTTTATTATTTTCAACAGCTAATTTTTGCCTATACGCAATAAAGTTGCTCAAAATACAAAATAGAAACCTCCAAAAATTATGTCCTTTGGCATATTTAAAGCTTTAAAGAAATAATAAAAAAAAAAAAAAAAAATTTTTTTCAATTTTTTTTTGCCCCCTTTCAATTTTATTTACAATCTGTCCTTGCAAATTAAGCAAATTTGCTAATATTAAGATCATAAGCATAATTGAGCTCCAATGAGACCAATTATGTTACAAATACCAGAGAGTATTAAAATATAACAAGAGACCGAAGGCCTCTCACGCTAAGCTTTCAAAAAATAATTGTTACTAATAACCAGACAGTATTAAAATATAACAAGAGACCGAAGGCCTCTCACGCTAAGCTTTCAAAAAATAATTGTTACTAATAACCAGCGGAAAAGTTTTGTCGCGACAGAGACAACAAAACGAATGTATGTTTGGCTCGCTCTAACGACGACGGACAGACAATTACTATAATTGGGAATTTAGTGGAGTTTATGAATGAACTTCCAGCCTTGTTGCCAAATTTCATAAACAAATTTTGATGGCAAGAGGTGAAGTGGCATGTGGCATGTATGCGTGGTTGCTAAGAAATGAAAGTGTGGACAAAAGAAGAAGTAGGGCGGGCATGTATGTACATATTGTGAGTTTTGATTTTAAAAATGAAAATTAAATAATTGCACTGATCAAGTGCCGTCGGCATAATGTGTACTTATATGTATTTAGTTATTCATGCTTATTGCGAATAAATTACATTTAGACTAAGCTAAACTCTGTAGATTTGCATATTATTATTGTTATTATAAGCTATAAGAATGTTTTGGGATAGTAAAGAATTAATTAATTTAAAAAAATATAATATTTTTATATGCGTTTAATTTGATTTTGAATTGAAATAAGTAGGCGAAATATGGTTTCTTTGCAGATCAAAAGTATTCGCTATTCAATTTTACTAAGCAAATTGATTCATGCTACTAGGCGATCAGAAATGTCAGGAAGGACAATAATATCAAAAAGTCAAAGAAATAACAAATAGCAAATTACACACAAAATATCAAAAAATCAAAGCAAAAGCAAGTTACCCACACACACTTACTCCCTCTGTTCCACAACCAAAGTCAATGCATATGTGTGAAAGGGTGTAGTGGAGCAATAAGTGTGTGCGTATTGTATTTGTTGGGACTGCGATCAAGGCAGTCAATGCAAATGTAGATAAAGGGTGAAGTGGAGTATATAAATGTATACGCATTGTCATTGTTGTTGCTAAAACTTTGCGCTAGCCGAAAATCAAAGCAATGTAGAGAAAGGGTGAAGTGGAGCATATAAGTATGTGCGTATTGTTTTTGTTGTCGCTGGTTATTTTTCGACAATATGAAGAATGAAAATGTTCTTTGCTTTTGTTGTTGTATTGTATTTGTTGTTTGTTGTTGGCGACCTCCCTGCCTCTTCGCACTTCGCATCATAGATCAGTCACACGAGCCAAACCGGTTTTGTGCTTTACACACTTTCCCTGCTTAGGGAACGTACCCAAATTACGTGACCGATTTAGGGGGGTGAGGGAGTTCTTAAAAACATCACTCTTGGTTACTAGGGCGGGGGAGGGTCTTAGAGTTTTGTCACGTGGTCAATATCATCTATTGAATTTGTTGAATTTGAATTTTTAAATGTTTTGAACTACAATGGTCGGAAAAAGTATTTTGACAAGAGAGACAAACTTTCATTTTTTTTAATAACTTTGTTTTCAATGATCAAAAAAATGTAACTTTACAACATAAAAATAATACAACTCAAAGCTCTAGAAAACACTTCATTTGAAAAAATTTTAAATTATTGAGTACAAAATATACGGTTATTTAAATGGTTTTTTTAAAAACAAAGTTGGAAAAAGTATTTTGACAAAAGATAATTCACTAGAAACAATATAACCAAATGTGAAATATTTACAATGTAGTTAATTTAATTAATAGAAAGTAAATCCTCCTTTGGCATTAATGACTTTATGCAGTCGTTTTGGAATTGATTTGATCAAATTTTGCAGGGTATCGAGAGAAATGTCTTTCCAAAGGGATTCAACTTCTGTTATTGTCTCCTCGCGTGTTCTTGTCAAACATAGACTTCTGTTTCGTTTTATATAAGCCCAAACATTCTCAATGATATTTAAGTCGGGGCTTTGAGGTGGCCAATCTAATAAATTTACTCCTACATCCATTAAAAACTTAGAAATCATTTTAGCTTTGTGACATGGAGCGTTATCTTGTTGCAAAACAAATTGTTGTCCAATCAATTTATCACCTGATGTGAGTGCGTGATCATTTAAAATACGTAAATATTGTCCCTTGTTCATTGATCCAGTGATTGGAACCAAGTCTCCTAAGCCATTAAAACATACGCAACCCCAAAACATTACGCTACCGCCACCATGTGATACTCGTTCAGACACAGGGGCCATTTTTTTCTGCATTTTCGTAGGAATTCGGCAGAATATTTTTTTTTTGGATCCATGGTACTGAAAAGTACTTTCATCTGTACAAAGCACTTGCTCCCAAAATGACAACGGCTTGTTTACAAATTTCCTTGCAAAGTCCAGACGTTTAAGTTTGTTGTTTTGCGATATTTTGGGTATTGGTCGGGCTACGTAAGTGGCATAAAAGGCTTCTCTTAAGCGATTTCTGACCGTTTTTTCACAAATGTCCATATTGTACTGTCTATTCAGTTGAATTGCTACAGATTTGGGGGTATTTAGCGCATCCCTTTTAAATTTTCCAATAATTAAACGGTCCTCTCTATTGGTTGTCTTGCGTGGTCTGCCTGAACGTTGTAAATTAGCTGTTGATTTGTATTTATTTTGTTTCTTTATTTGATAATAAATAGTTTGGCGGGGGTACTTTGTAGAGTTTGCTTAAGATATCCACCGAAATACCCGCTTCATACTTAATCACCATCTCATTTCGAACAATGTGACTAATCTCTGACTTTTTTCCCATATTTATCAATTAAATGCTGGTTCAAGACTTTAAAACTGATCAATATTGTCTGCAAAAGATTTTTCAATTACTAAATCAAGGCGTTGCTTTCTCGCGAATGTTGAAAGACTAAACAGAATTTACTGTCAAAATACTTTTTTCCTCTTAAGTTTTGCTCATTTTTTGTATTGCACCTGGCGAAAAATGAATGCATAAAGGAATCAATAAAATATTTTCGATATTAACAGTTATTATGACGTAGTTTGTTTTGAACATTATTTGGGACCCGTTACATTTTTCAATTTATCAAAAAAAAGTCATTTAACAATGCACACAGCTTTGTCAAAATACTTTTTCCGACCATTGTATGTTCAAATATAGTGCTTTTTTAACTCTCTGTTTGCAAAGAATTACATAAACCATATTTATAAACTACTACGTGAAAAGTAGTAGGGAGGGAGGGGGTCTTGGCATATACTACGGATGGTCACCGAGGGGGGGAGGGGGTTAAAAAAGTGTCAAAAATGGGTCACGTAATTTGGGTACGTTCCCTTATCCAGAAATTGATATTTGACTCCTGTGCGTGGCCTTGTCACACACATGTACCCCTTTACCCGTCTCAGCCATAAGCTAACAATTTAGGAAATGCAAAATGTATTGTTCTGCTACTTAGTTTCATGTGATCCTGTTACCATCAGTATAAAATTTGAATTGTTTGACTATATTCAGACTATAGAAGCGGAAAATGTTTATGATGGATGATATTTGATTTTGATAAATGAAAATGCAGATGAAAGCTTTGCTTATAAAAATTTTTATTTTGCAAATTTTAGAATTTTATTTATATTGGCATGTTAATAAAAATATGATGAAAAATATAAAATTTTGATATAAACAATTAGAATATGTTTAAAAAGTCATTATTTTCATTAGATCTAAAAATATGCTGAAATAATTGAATATGAAATGTCCGTCCGGACTTACAAAATATAAAAATGAAAATCAAGACCAAAAGTCCACGCCGCACAAGCAAATGAAACGTGGCAACATCTCAAAAGTAAACAAAATAGGAAAAATGTAAACAATTCCAGGCTGAGCGAGTCAAATATATACATTTCTCATTCCGTCTCTGTCGCACAGTTTTCCGCCAGTTATCTATTCGGGATCTCCAAAACCCGAAAGCTTAGCGTGAGAGGCCTTCGGTCTCTTGTTATATTTTTATACTCTCTGGTAATATTTATGTATCTGTCATTATCTTACTGGTTTAGAGAAATTATTTTGTATTAAATATATGGAAAAAATAAAAATTTGTTAAAGGAGAAGAGAGATTTCAGAAAAATAAGATAGGATCGTAATGTTCGTATAGGATTCGGTTATGGTGGGATTCGTACTTGGATTCGAACTCGGATTCGGATTCGTACTCGGATTCGGATTAGTACTCGGATTCGGATTCGTACTCGGATCCGGATTCGTACATTGGATTCGATTACCACGAATACTTTTAAGATCCGGATCTTCGAATCCGAATCCAAGGATTCGTGCATCACTAGTATATGTACAGATTATAAATGTGCCTGTTAACGTGGATACAATGGTTAAACGCCTCCCACGTAATATTGGTAATGATTATGATATTAATGTACATATAAAAAAACGAAAAATTTTCAAATCAAGTTACGTTCACGGCTTAGTTAATAAAAGGACAGTCCGAGCATGGTTAAATTTCTACTTTATCAAGATATTGGAATTAACCAATCATTTCTGAATGGATCTGTAACCGATGGAGAAATACCAAATGACGAAATAAGTGAAGAAATGACAGTGGAAATGACAGTGGAAATGACAGCAAGAAACCCTGTTATGGGACGAAGATAAATATTTGGCCCTTGCGCCTGGAGAAAATCAACTACCGAAAACTCTATTATTTGATAATTATGCCGAGTAATTCTCATTTCCAGGAATATATCTTGGTCATATGAGAGCATTTTGAACCGGACTCTCAGTTTCCCCTTTTCAAATGGCAACGAGTGAAATGAGACGAGCAGATCGTCGGGGGGTAACTCCTCATCACTTGTTATACATGGCTGCCAAACTATGAGACTTCTTGTTGCTTCATCTCTATCTGTCGCCTCCAAGTTTATCGGTAATGACACAAGAAGCAGCTGAATTAAATTGATTACACAAAAGTACACTCATCAACGAGGATGTTGTCACATGTGCTATATATTTCGACAAGTTGGTGAACACGTTAACGGCTCTTTCACAAACAAGATATTCTTGCCCATTTGGAAAATATAGAGCACCGAAAAATCCATTGGGACAAGACAAAGAAAGTGCAATATCATTGATCGATACTTTTATTGCTGTATCCACGTCGGAAGCATCGGGTAATATAAAGCTTCAGACTCATAAGCACACATTTACGTGTTACAAAAAGGTGAGAGGTAACCAACCCCAAAAATGTCGATTCGAAGCACCCTTTTTACCTTCTCGATCAACTCAAATAGTTTTTGCTATGAATAAAGAAGATGCAAATTTCGCCAATTACGCCGAACAGTACAAGAACATTAAATATCAATACGAAATCACTGACTACGACAATATTGACGACTTCTATCAAAGAAATAACATAACTTCAGATAACACTATTATAAAATAATTTCTGCAGGAATCAATTGACCCCGTGTTCTTTTGAAACGAGAGCCATCAGAAAAATGGCATAATCCATTCAACCCATTCTTATTTAACATTTTAAAATCGAACATGGATTTGCAGTTTATATTGGACCAATATTCTTGTGCGGTGTACTTAGTAGATTACGTTAATAAATCTAACCGAGGGATCAGTAATTTACAAAACCAAATCATTGAAATAACCGAAAAATATCCGGACTTTGGAGTGGTTGAAATCACTAGAAAAATGAGTGTTGATTTATTGAATTCAGTGCAAATTTCAAGCCAAGAAGCAGCTTGGTGGCTGCTTCGTAAATCGATATCTGAAGCATCTAGATCGGTAATATTCATCCCAACCTCATGGTCTATAGATCGGAAAAGATTGAAAAAAGCACGCAAGGAATTGGCAGAGTTAAATGACGAGTCCACTGACATTTGGGAAGGTAACCTTATCGATAAATATGAACATTTTTGTTTCGACTTCGATATTATTGTGTTTTCTGAGACTTGGCTTAATTCCTCTATTCTAAGCAATGAAGTCTTTTACAAATTCGTCTCTTTCAGCTGTGACCGTCCTGATCGCCGAGAAGGGGGAGTTCTTGTTGCAGTTGATTCATCCCTTCGTTCTGAACTTGTTGAAATTCAAGGAACCGATGATATTGGAGTCAAAGTTAGCTTGGCTCATATTACAGTTTTTGTTAGTTGCTCATATATTCCACCAGGCTCCGGACCGGATGTCTATATGAAGCATTTTGAGGCTATAAAATCGTTATGTGACAGAGATTTTGTCATTGTGCTTGTTGAATTCAACCTTCCTCATATATCTTGGTCGTACTTCAATGATTCAAATTTCCTGATACCCTCTGGACAACATGAATTTCTTGACAGGTTGCTTGATTTACCTTTGTTTCAGACAAATTGGGTCATGAATTCAATCAATATATCTCTTGATCTTCTGTTGACCAATGATAGCAACGGCATAGTTGTGTCAAGATGCAACCCTATGTCTCTGCCTGAAGATCATTTTCACCCTTTGCTGGAAATCTCCCTTGGTCTAACTTCGCCCACTTCCTTTTCGCCTAGTTCTTCTCCTCAGCGACGACTGTGTTTTCGTAAAACTAACTTCGATTAAC
The DNA here is from genome assembly GCA_034638295.1 of Phortica okadai. NCBI lineage: Eukaryota > Metazoa > Arthropoda > Insecta > Diptera > Drosophilidae > Phortica > Phortica okadai. Next base: position 7,007,596 of record CM067853.1, on the reverse strand, counting down.
TAAACTCGTTAATTGCTCAGACTGATTGGTCCGTCTTAAATAGTTGTAATGACATAATGGTTGCCACAAAATTCTTCTATGGGACCCTAAATGACATTCTCAATATTTGCGTCCCATTGAGAACCACGACGACCTAGGTGTTCTCTTTGATCCCAAACTTTGTTTCATTCAACATGTTTCAACTGTCGTTAATAAGGCGAAAGGTGTTTTTGGATTCATTAAACGCTGATCTAAAGAATTCAATGACCCCTGTATAACCAAACTTCTTTTCACGTCACTTGTACGTCCACTTCTCGAATATTGTTGCGGCGTGTGGTCTCCACAGTACAAAAAACATCAAGATAGCATTGAGTCAGTTCAGAAGCAATTTCTCCTCTTTGCGCTTCGTGGCCTTAATTGGAATCCTAATACTAGGTTACCATCATACATGGATAGACTTCTACTCATTGACCTTCCATCTCTATATCATCGCAGGATAATTTTAGGGACTATTTTCCTTCACAAACTCATTCTTGGATTGATTGATTCTTCAGACCTACTCAGTCGGATTAGTTTTAGCGTCCCACGACGCACTACCAGAAACTTTGTCCCTTTAGCTTTGCAAAGATGCACAACTAACTATGCCCTTCACGATCCGTTTCGCGTATTATGTATGAATTATAATAACACAGGCCAACAAGAAAAAACTTTTTGAATAGTTGCAACTAATTCCTATGTATTTTGGTGTGCTGATTCCGAAAATAGTAGACATAGGCATAAAACTTGTGTATAAGATATCTCAGAAACTACTGGACCGATCTTGTTGAAATTTAACTAAGATATTCTTAGGAGTCCAATATATCATGTACTAAAGGAGTTTTTTGATAGAGGGCCCCATTCGAAAGTTATACACTTTTAAACCTCAATAAATCAAGGAAAAAAAGTTAAATCTTTAAATAGCTGTAAATTTTACAACAAAAAACTTTTAATTTTTTCCCCTATGCTACTCTATTTGTAGTTGTTTCCTGCATGAAATGACGGTCTGAGATATCTTATACACAAGTTTTAAAAACAGTAATTTCGTGTTTTTTACAATTCCGTGAAATGCAAGAAATTGGAGGGTAATACGACTTTATGTCTAATATTTTCGGAGTCAGCACACAAAAATACATAGGAATTAGTTGCAACTATTCAAAAAGTTTTTACAAACGACATTTTTGTCGGCCTGTGTTATTGTTCGAAGGTACGATTCTGTATTTGTAGTGCTGAACTAACAGCAGTTTCCATCAAGGCTTTGAGTTGCTCTAGAGACAAAGCCATTTTTTCGCTATCTTCTACTACAGTTATTGTTTTAAACCTACCAACTAGTTGCTCTACTTCTTCAGCACTCATAAACCCACACAATATCTCAAAATTTTTATATGATTTTTTAAAACAAAATAAAGAAACACTCTACTCACAGTTTCATCTTATTAATAACTTCCATTAATAAATTCTCCTGGTTTGTAGTCGTCTTGTATGGTTCCTTTACTTCGTCTTCGATTGGCTTCTTTGTTTTGGCTTCGATTGATTTCTTCACTCTATCTTCGTGTTTACTTCATGTAGGTTGTCGCTTGGTTTCTTCATTTGTCTTTGTGTTTCTTTGATTTATTTACTTTGTTTCGGTTCTCGTTGGTTTCTTCACTTCAAACTTTTATTGACATTGGTAGCATTTAGTTTGTTTGTAACTGTCACTTTGGGTTTTATTATATTTGAATTATTAACCAAAGATTTTCATTAATGGTGGCATTATTAATTTCACTTTATCCTTTTGTCGTTAGGATGAATTATTTATTTCAAATTAGTCACTTAAGTTTTTATCAAGGTGGTGTCACTAAGTTCACTTATTTTTCACAGTTGGGTTTTTGTTATTTTATATCATTAACACAAACTTTATCGATATCGTTTAAGTTTTCCTGATTTTATTATTATATTTGTTGTAGCTCCTGCCCCACGTTGGGCGCCAATTACAACTATCCTTCACTTGCCGTTGAGCAATGTGAAGTATTTTATAAGTTATTAAGGACCGCTGTTAAGCAAAGGCTCCTTTCTATTTGTTATTTAAAAAGCTGTTCAGCTTCATTTATTGAGCTCCAATCTGAGACTAAAACTTACAAGCTAACTTAGGACTAACGCCTCCTACCCTAAGCATTGCGAACAGAGTCGCAGCGACAAAATGCTGATCTTGCAACTCGTGCAAGATATCATATTCCATTTGGTGTTCTGCAACAATTACCTCGTTTATGCGACAGCTAAAGCGCTTTAACTCAATGCGCACTAACTAAAAACGCAGCGTTTATGCGAGAGCCTTAAAGCGCTTTAGCTTAATACGCTTTAAGAGCTGTCATGATGAACAGCTGATCAAAACAAAACAAAACAATGTTGCCATAAGAATACAATTGAATAATGTTTTTTTTTAAGAATAACTTTATATGTAAAAATCTCATATGTTGAATAAAATATGAATTGATAATCGCAATATAAGTTTTTAGATATGTACACATTCGGTACCAGCTGATTTTTAATGCGCATTAACGAATGTCGCGTTTATGCGATACTCTTAAAGCGGTTTAACTCTGTTGAGTCGCTTTTAAAAAGCGCTCTACGCTAATGCGCATTAAGGCGTTTATGCATGCGTTTTTAGTTAGTGCGCATTGAGTTAAAGCGCTTTAAGGCTCTCGCATAAACGAGGTAAATGTTTTGTCAGCAACGTCGCGATAACACCCGCCAAATGTTTACATTATCTGCTGATTATGCAGAACGTTTGTGGCGTGATTTCTTCGTTCTCATGATTCCAAGGTGATCATGTTAACTTATATACAGTGACTCCAACGCAAAATCGGACAACAGTTTGCTTAGTATAAATGTCTTCTAAACTTGGAAAACTTATATGCAAGGTATACCTTTTTTTATACTCTTGCAAGAGTATATTAACTTTGTCATGAAGTTGGCAACGCAGAGAAGGAGACATCTCCGACTATATAAAGTATATATATTCTTGATCAGCTCGACGAGACGAGTTCATATAGCCATGTCCGTCTGTCCGTCTGTCTGTCTGTCTGTTGCGATGCGAACTCCTCCTAGAGTTTTAAAGATATCGAAAAAATTTAAACGCAGAAAATTTTCTTTTCCTTGCACGCAGTTTGTATGTAAAATCCAGCATGATCGAATAACTATAGGATATAGCTGCCATAGGAACGATCGGTCAAAAATGAGGTTTTTGCTCTATAAACGCTTTGATTTTAAAGTTATCGCCTCAATTTTTTGCACACAAACATCTTGGACGTCAGTTAAAACACACAGTAAATTTGGTGGAGATCGGATAAATATAGGATATAGCTCCCATAGGAACAATCGGTCAAAAATTCGGTTTTTGTTAGGAAAACTTTTTTGTTCTTAAATATAAACGGATAAAACTTTGCAGTTACGCGTTTTTATGAATCCTTGACCACATTCCAAAGTTTCGTAGAAATCGGACATAAGGGAGTGGCACCGCCCATATAGAGAAAAATTTAAAAATGTGATTTCTCTGTAAGTCGATGAGATATAAGATCGCAAAATATGATTGAAAATGATTGCAATGTATTTGTTAAAAAAATTAGAAAAGGGGCGGGGCCACGCCTTTTTATCTTTATAAACTTATATGATTCTTATTGGAAAAACTATAAGACATATTTTCCAATAAGAACACTTCAGAAAATGCTTGCAAGAGTATATAAGTTTCAGCAAAGCTGAAAATAGCTCCCTTACTGGTTTTTGCTTATATTTAACGTTCATACAATTGTCTCTCTGAAACAAAAAAAAAGTATAACAATTCATGATAAATGATAGTTTAAAACAAAAAACAAAAATAACTTATTTTTTTGCGCTCAACGCATAATCGGACAAAGCAAACTGACAATGCAAAAAGTTAATAATGGCTTTTTCAAAGCCAGATGTACGCTTTGGGTCTTTGTCTTGGTAAAAGGCAAAGATGTTTGCGATACCCAATTTCTTGTACTTTGTTTAACATTTTGCTTTAAAATATTGAGGTACACAAACTTGCCCATTTTACCATCTATAAAATGCAAATTGCCTACTCCAGTATTCGACATACAGCCCCAAATCATAACGGAACCTCCTCCATGCTTTACAGTAGCGATGGTATTTTTAGGATTAAACACGGCATTTGATTTTCGGCACACAAACATTTTGCCATCTGTCAGCAAATAAAACCTTAAAATAATGAATTGTAATCATGATTTAAAGAAAACATACTACTATTAGTTTATTCCAAAACTCTTCTGTTTTTAATAAATACTTTTTTGTTTTTAGGGCTTATAAATGGCTTTTTTCTGGCAACTCTTTCATGATAGTCAGATGTGTCAGTTTCGCACAGTGTTTAGGTGAACTTCTTTTCCGGTCCGATTTTTCAGAGAGATTTTAAGTTCTTTAGCCGTTTTGAAAGGATCTCGTTTTATTTCCTTAACTATTGAACGGTCTTCTCGCTCATTTAATATTTTTCCTTGGCCTTCTCTACTTTTATTTGCCAGCCTAAACCTCTTTATTACGTCCTGGACAGTAGATTTACCTCTTCCAACCAACTCGGCGATTTCTCGTACAGTTTAGCCTCCCAAATTCCATTTTATTATTAACTGCCTATGTTCATCTGAGGTTTGCATTGTTTTTGGAGCCATAATAGAATTATTTAAATAAATTTTAATGCGTCAGTTGACAAATTCTATTTACGAATGAATGTGATGAAAAAAACACAAAATTTTAAAGTTCATGCTAAAAAAAAAAAACGGCGTTTTAAATTGGTACTTTGCTTTGTCCGGTTAGTCCAGAGCAGAGAGTATAAAAATATAACAAGAGACCGAAGGCCTCTCACGCTAAGCTTTCGGGTTTTGGAGATCCCAGAGAGTATATAAATTTAAATATATTTTAATACTCTCTGGGAGATCCCGAATAGATAACTGGCGGAAAACTGTGCGACAGAGACGGAATGAGAAATGTATATATTTGACTCGCTCAGCCTGGAATTGTTTACATTTTTCCTATTTTGTTTACTTTTGAGATGTTGCCACGTTTCATTTGCTTGTGCGGCGTGGACTTTTGTCTTGATTTTCATTTTTATATTTTGTAAGTCCGGACGGACATTTCATATTCAATTATTTCAGCATATTTTTAGATCTAATGAAAATAATGACTTTTTAAACATATTCTAATTGTTTATATCAAAATTTCATATTTTTCATCATATTTTTATTAACATGCCAATATAAATAAAATTCTAAAATTTGCAAAATAAAAATTTTTATAAGCAAAGCTTTCATCTGCATTTTCATTTATCAAAATCAAATATCATCCATCATAAACATTTTTCGCTTCTATAGTCTGAATATAGTCAAACAATTCAAATTTTATACTGATGGTAACAGGATCACATGAAACTAAGTAGCAGAACAATACATTTTGCATTTCCTAAATTGTTAGCTTATGGCTGAGACGGGTAAAGGGGTACATGTGTGTGACAAGGCCACGCACAGGAGTCAAATATCAATTTCTGGATAAGGGAACGTACCCAAATTACGTGACCCATTTTTGACACTTTTTTAACCCCCTCCCCCCCTCGGTGACCATCCGTAGTATATGCCAAGACCCCCTCCCTCCCTACTACTTTTCACGTAGTAGTTTATAAATATGGTTTATGTAATTCTTTGCAAACAGAGAGTTAAAAAAGCACTATATTTGAACATAGTTCAAAACATTTAAAAATTCAAATTCAACAAATTCAATAGATGATATTGACCACGTGACAAAACTCTAAGACCCTCCCCCGCCCTAGTAACCAAGAGTGATGTTTTTAAGAACTCCCTCACCCCCCTAAATCGGTCACGTAATTTGGGTACGTTCCCTAAGCAGGGAAAGTGTGTAAAGCACAAAACCGGTTTGGCTCGTGTGACTGATCTATGATGCGAAGTGCGAAGAGGCAGGGAGGTCGCCAACAACAAACAACAAATACAATACAACAACAAAAGCAAAGAACATTTTCATTCTTCATATTGTCGAAAAATAACCAGCGACAACAAAAACAATACGCACATACTTATATGCTCCACTTCACCCTTTCTCTACATTGCTTTGATTTTCGGCTAGCGCAAAGTTTTAGCAACAACAATGACAATGCGTATACATTTATATACTCCACTTCACCCTTTATCTACATTTGCATTGACTGCCTTGATCGCAGTCCCAACAAATACAATACGCACACACTTATTGCTCCACTACACCCAGAGAGTATTAAAATATAACAAGAGACCGAAGGCCTCTCACGCTAAGCTTTCAAAAAATAATTCCTACTAATAACCAGCGGAAAAGTTTTGTCGCGACAGAGACAGCTGAACGAATGTATGTTTGGCTCGCTCTAACGACGACGGACAGACAAATACTACCACTGGGAATTTTGTGGAAATTATGAATGAAGTTCCAGCTCCGTTGCCAAATTTCATAAACAACTTTTGTTTACGAAAAGTGATGGCAAAGATGAAGTGGGGTGTGGGCATGTTTGCGAGGTTGCTAAAAAACGATCCTTCTTGTGTTCAATGAAAGTGTGGACAAAAGAAGAATTAGGGCGGGCATGTACATATTGGTAGTTTTGATTTTAAGAATGAAAATAAAATAATTGGACTGATCAAAATGGCTCATATTAAGAGGTGTTCTTATTTAAATTTTTTTCATGTCAATTTGAAATGAACATGTTTATTATCATTAATATACTTTATTTAACAATAGCAAAAAAAAAATTATATTTATTCATATTTAAGTACTAAATAATTTGTCAAATTCTTCTGGATACCAGGCAAACATAAATGTCAGGAAGGACAATAATATCAAAAAGTCAAACAAATAACAAGTTACACGCAAAATATAAAAAAATCAAGGCAAAAGCAAATTATACACAAAATATCAAAAAATCATAGCAAAAGCAAGTTACCCACACACATTTACACCCTCTGCTCCACAACCAAAGTCAGCGCATATGTGGGAAGAGGGTGTAGTGGAGCAATAAGTGTGTGCGTATTGTTTTTGTTGTCGCTGTGATCACACACAAAGCAAAGCATCAATGCAAATGTGGACAAAGAGTGAAGTGGAATACGCATTGTCATTGTTGTTGCTAAAATTTTTGCGACAGCCGAAAATCAAAGCAATGTAGAGAAAGGGTGAAGTGGAGCATATAAATGTGTGCGTATTGTTTTTGTTGTCGCTGATTATTTTTCGACAATATGAGAAATGAAAATGTTCTTTGCTTTCTTTTTTTATTAGTCTCTTTGCCCTTCGCAACAACAATTGACAGTTTTACATTTGATTCTTATGCGTAGCCATGTCACACACATGTACCCCTATACCCGTCTCAACCATAAGCTAATAATTTAGCAAACGCAAAATGTATTGTTCTGCTACTTTGGTTCATGTTATCCTGATACCATCATTATAAAATTCGAATTGTTTGCCTATATTCAGACAACAAAAGCGAAAAATGTTCATGAGGGATGATATTTGATTTTGATAAATGAAAATGCAGATGAAAGTTTTGCTTATAAAAATGTTTATTTTGAAAATTTTATTTATATTGGCATGTTAGTAAAAATATGATGAAAAATATGAAATTTTGATATAAACAATTAGAATATGTTTAAAAACTCATTATTTTCATAAGTTATAAAAATTGCTGAAATAATTGATTATAAAATGTCCATCCGGACTGGCAAAATATAAAAATCAAAATCAAGACAAAAATCCACGCCGCACAAGCAAATGAAACGTGGCAACATCTCAAAAGTAAACAAAATAGGAAAACAGTCAACAATTCCCAGTTGAGTGAGAAAGAAATACACATTTAATCATTCCGTCTCTGTCGCACAGTTTTCTGCCAGTTATCTATTCGGGAACTCAAAAACCCGAAAGCTTAGCGTGAGAGGCCTTCGGTCTCTTGTTATATTTAATACTCTCTGACTACACCCTTTCACACATATGCATTGACTTTGGTTGTGGAACAGAGGGAGTAAGTGTGTGTGGGTAACTTGCTTTTGCTATGATTTTTTGATATTTTGTGTGTAATTTGCTATTTGTTATTTCTTTGACTTTTTGATATTATTGTCCTTCCTGACATTTCTGATCGCCTAGCAGCATGAATCAATTTGCTTAGTAAAATTGAATAGCGAATACTTTTGATCTGCAAAGAAACCATATTTCGCCTACTTATTTCAATTCAAAATCAAATTAAACGCATATAAAAATATTATATTTTTTTAAATTAATTAATTCTTTACTATCCCAACACATTCTTACAGCTTATAATAACAATAATAATATGCAAATCTACAGAGTTTAGCTTAGTCTAAATGTAATTTATTCGCAATAAGCATGAATAACTAAATACATATAAATACACATTATGCCGACGGCACTTGATCAGTGCAATTATTTAATTTTCATTCTTAAAATCAAAACTCACAATATGTACATACATGCCCGCCCTACTTCTTCTTTTGTCCACACTTTCATTTCTTAGCAACCACGCATACATGCCACATGCCACTTCAACTCTTGCCATCAAAATTTGTTTATGAAATTTGGCAACAAGGCTGGAAGTTCATTCATAAACTCCACTAAATTCCCAATTATAGTAATTGTCTGTCCGTCGTCGTTAGAGCGAGCCAAACATACATTCGTTTTGTTGTCTCTGTCGCGACAAAACTTTTCCGCTGGTTATTAGTAACAATTATTTTTTGAAAGCTTAGCGTGAGAGGCCTTCGGTCTCTTGTTATATTTTAATACTCTCTGGCTGTATCTCCTAAAGTATACAAAATACAATGCTGAAATTTTGTATGCAAACTCAGTTAACATACCTTCTTAAAACTGCATACAACAAACAACTTTCCCCGCAAAGACCAACAAACCAAAATTTTGCAGCAATGCTTTGTAACAAAATCCGTACTAAAGCGCCATCTAATAGCAACATTGCACTGTGAGCCCTGCCTTACCTTACCAAATAGAAATTCGTTGATTTTATTCATTTAATTTATAATATTTATTTATGGTTGCTTTCAGATTAACATTGTGAAATATACAATTGGACCGAGTGGCGTAAAAACAAGGCTGAAGTCCATCCTCACAGATGACATTATTATGAAGGTTAATTACACAGGCCAACAAGAAAAAACTTTTTCAGTAATTGCAACTAATTCCTATGTATTTTGGTGTGCTGATTCCGAAAATAGTAGACATAGTATCACCCTCCAATTTCTTGCATTTCACAGAATTGTAAAAAACACGAAATTACTGTTTTTCAAACTTGTGATCAAGATATCTCAGAAACTACAAGACCGATCTTGTGGAGATTTAACTAAGAAATATTTAGGAACCCAATCTATCATGTTCAAAAGGAGTTTTTTGATTGAGGGGCCCTTTCGAAAGTTATACACATTTAAACCTCAATAAATGAAGAAAAAAAAGTTTCGTCTTTAAAAAGCTGTAAGTTTTACACAAAAAAATTTTAACTTGCTTAAGATATTTCCTAAAATACGGCGGTAATACTTTTTGGTTAATCCCACCAGTTTTTTTTCAGATCACATATGAAATAAGGACTTGTGGTTGTAGTACAATTTGCGTCGAGAAGACATGCTTTATATTTTTGAAAAAGTTACGTTAGATTTGTAAGCACAGTTGACGTCGACGGCGAAACAACAGCGCCGTGTGTGTTTGTTGAGAATGAAGCGAGGAAAATTAGCGGGGAAGGTTGGCTGACGACATTAGCAGAAACAGTAACAGACAAGCGAGAGTAGAATATGTTGATGAAGTGAGTGCCGGAGGGTGAGTTAACGCACAAGTAAAGCATAATTGTAAACACAAAAGGAAAACAAACAGGCAAACGCACTGTTTCGCCGACGGACGAAATGTTGCTGTTCTGTTCAAATTGATTTACTCATAATTCAGCGTGTTGCGTTTACAAGTCTCTGTAGCTCAATGGGTTGAGCGGCGGCTTACAAATCGAAGAGCCATTCGATTCTAAATAATTAACAAAATAATCAAATTCTATAGGAAAACAATGAAATAAAATATGTAAAGAACAAAATATGTAATAAATAAAAAAAAGTATTAAAAACAAACGGTGACTCAATTTCAATAAAATTTTTAAATTTCATTTTTCATGTTTAAATCACTTGATTTGTATTTAATTTCATTCGACACATTTTATAAAACAAAAAATCAAATAAACATTTTTGTATCGCCTCGGCCACGAATCGAACCCAGGACCACTAGTTTCATAGCAAAACCAGTAAGGGCGGTATAGTCGAGTATACTCGACAATATAATACCCTGCACACATGGTAGGCGGTGCCACACCCTCAATCTACAAAATCATATTGATCTGACGCCGCCTATTAAAGAAAAGAGAAAATCGGTCAAAAAATGTGGATTTTACGAAAAATTTAAGTTTCTCTGAGCCTCTGAGGGGTAGCTTTCAAAAAGGAATAAGAGGGGGGGATTTTGTGGTATGCAGTTTTGTAGGACTGTACATACTGAGTCTACATACCGACTTTAATGATTCTATCTCTTTGGATGTTTGAGCTATAGCGTTTTAAAAAAGTGGGTGGGTCTGGATGGGCGGGAAGGAGTGGGCGTGGCAAAAAAAAAAAAAGAAACTTGATCTGCTATCGGGCATCACGAGTCTACCCTCCAAATTTCAAGTCTCTAGCTCTTATAGTTTCCGAGAACCGTTGGTGAGGACGGACGGACGGACGTGGCTCAATCAATTTTTCTTGTCGTCCTGATCAAGAATATATACAGTTTATGGAGTCCCCCTCCCCTCCTTCTGTGGGTTACATAGATTTCGCTCAAACAAACACATACTGGTACACAGTATGTGTACAGGGTATAACAATAGAAAAAGTAAAATTCCAAACACAAAATAAAAGCAGAGCGTCAAGAGCGCGAGCAGCACAACAGAACGTTGGCGTCGACGTCGGTTGAAAAAGCGGCCAAGCCTCTTGAAATAGCAAGTATGATCGTAAGCTTTAGTAAGCGCTTCTGTGCTTACTTGTAGGTACAAAAACACCGATGTTTGAAGCCTTAAAAAAACTGCTATTACTTAGTGAACGATTAGTGAAATTATTATATTTCAAATTAATCACATAATTCCACATGTTCTAAATGCAAAATATTTTCAAAAATAACACTAATTCGTTCATTATGTTTTATCGAACGCAACCAATCAATATACGTCATTGGTAAATCAGTTTCAAAAGCGCCTTTGACAATGCACTGCAAATATGTTTTTGACGGCTGTCGATCCTCAGGAATTTGTGTCCAATCAAGTTTTTTAATATCAATTTTGGGTTGCTTCATCAAGCGGTATGTGCGAGCATAAACTACGGTGGTATTAGCAAGTTCTATTGCGACTGTCAACGGTCCATACAGATCGAGACTAACGCCCTCCTGGCTGAGTGATAAGATAAAAGAAAATTATGATGTCCAAATATGTCAATTGGAAACAAATGCTTACATACTCTTCAATATCTTTGAGATTCGATAAATTGATTTGCCAAAGAGCGCCATACACTAGAGATCCTAATGTCGGCACAATTGTCGCCGGCGCACCATTCCAGCTAGCAGAGTACCCATTAAAATCCAGGCGATAATCCTTCAATAACCCCAAACCAGCCCTCTGTGCTGTGGGGTTTTTTATTCGAAGTCTTTCACTGAGCAAATTGCTGCCATAACCGAAATAGTAAAATGAGTTACCAATAATCTCTGGCAGGGTTTTATCTTTTATTGTACTCGTTTGGACAGAAACAAACTGTGCTACGAATAGTTGCATTAATGCAGTGCTTATCAGGCATTTCGTGCTGCCCATTTCGTGTTTTTATACACTGAAATATTAACTTCAACTAAAACAAAATTCTTGAAAGTGCGCATTAAGCTGTTTGCACGCAAATGCAAAGAATTAATATAAAACATACAAGTAAAGTTCGGCCATTTCGAGTTATGTATGCTCTTCACAATTTGTATACAAAAAAAAAACTCAATAGAAAGCTTAGCCCGTAACAACAAAACACTCAGATTAGACATGTCCATTTATAATAACATAAAATTTTTTTCGGTGTATGAAAAGTATAGATTTTTTGGAATTCCCTTGATCAATATGTAATTTTGAAAAAATTCAATACATTCGTACATATGTATAAATTTTGGACACATGTACGTAGGTCAAGTGTACACATTGCGTTAATAATTCACTTGTGCTCTCCAACATTTCAACTAGTAAGAAGCTTGATTAGTATCAATTAAGTGACAATAGAAACATTATTCGGCTTCTGAATTGTACTTATTTAGCTTTTAAAAGAAATTTACTCATTTTTATTTACATATTAATGACCTAAAGCATCTACATATTTATATCGTTGCGTAGCTAACCCAATGGAAGTTTTTAGATTAAGCCCCCCTTTCGGGTGTTATAAATTTTTGTAACCTCAAATTTGCAAGAAAAAACAATTTTTTCTTGCAAAGAAGTAATTTATTATTTAGACTTACGTTGACACATCATCAATTTCGTGGTTTGCGTAATAATTTGTTATTGTATTTACACATACTGTGTAACGGGGTATATTAAGTTTGTTTGAGATGGTTTGTATGTATCATAGAAGGAGGGGAGGGGGACCCCATAAAGTATATATATTCTTGATCAGGACGACAAGACGAATTCATATAGCCCTGTCTGTCTGTCCATCTATACGTCCCCACCAATGGTTCTCGAAAACTATAAGAGCTAGAGACTTGAAATTTGAAAGATAGACTCGTGTGGTCAAACAGTAGATTTGAAGGATTTTTTGCCTCGACCACTCCTTCCCGCCCATCGAGCACATCCCAAATTTTAGAGTGCTATAACTCAAACACCCGAAAAGATAGAAACATGAAAGTCGGTGTGTAGACTCAGTATGTATAGATCTACAAAACTGCATACTATAATTTTTTGATTTCATAGAAGAAAATATAGTTGTGGTCATAAAAATAGTAGTGTAGCGGCCTATTCCCTTTCAAACGCTATTGTCAAATATTCTGATTTTTATACCCTGTACCTTATGGTTCAAGGGTATATTAGTTTTGTGCACGTCGACAATGTATGTAACACCTTAAAGGAGACATCTCCGACTATACAAAGTATATACATTCTTGATCAGTATCGAAAGAGCATTCGATTTAGCCATATCCGTCTGTCCGTCCGTCTATCTGTCTGTATAAACGCATCGATCTCGGTAAATGTAAGAGATAAAACCAAAATTCAGTTCGATTCTGTGATTCATTGCGCAGAACAAGTTTATTTTGTTTTCCCCCTTTTGAACTTAGTTAAGGGGTGAGGTGCCAATAACTGAAGCTACCACGGGAAAAATATTGCAAAAGTCGTATTTTCTGGGTTGTCTTTTGAGATAGGAACACCAAATTTGGAGTGTATATAGCTAATTTGAAGCCCAAGCAAATAGAATAAAAAATGGGCGTGGCCACGCCCACTTATAGTACAAATTTAAAATGCCTACATCTCGTGAACCATATAATTTTCAGGAATGTAATTTGGTGTGTATGATATTGGGAGACAGTGTAATAAAATTCAATCATAATATGGGCGTAGCTACGCCCACAAATTGACAAAATAGGAAAACCTTAAATCTTCGGAAAAGTTGGTCTACAAGAGTAAAAATTAATATGTATGACATTAAATGGAAATGAGATCGGTTTCGATTAAAAAGTGGGTGGGTGGGCAACGCCCTATTACAGCCGTTACTAATTGAAGGTACAGGGTATGTGGAAGTCGAGTACTGTCGACTCCAATCCTTGCTGGTTAAATTTAACACTTGTCACTACGTTTCGTTAATCTGAATGTATGAAACATAAAAACTTTCAAATTCTATTTTTACTCTTCACGCAGTGAATAGTATTAAAAGTTGTGCTGAAGTTTGTAACACATAGAAATATTAGTTTCCGACTATATTAAGTAAGTACATTCGATCAGGACGATAACACAAATTGATGAAGCCATGTCCGTCAGTCCGTCTTTCTATATATATACGATCTCGTCCCACAGTTTTGAAGATATCGAGCTGAAATTTTGCATACAGTTTTCTTTTTTGTGCGATCAACTATTTGTCGGAACCGGCCATATCGGATTACTGGAACTGGTAGTCCCCATACAAAAAGAAGGAGAACCAGTAAGGACGCTAACTTCAGCAAGGCTGAAGCTTACATACTTTTTAAGCACTTTCTTGTGCCCCGCCTATTTTTTTGGCTGAATCTATTTTCTATTAATTTTTAGCTTATATACCAATTTTCATTGGTTTTGCCCATTGGGTACCGGAGATATGCAAATTATTGATTTGGGCTAAAAATGGGCGTAACCATGCCATTTTTGTCCAAATATTCTTAATGCTAAGAACATAAGTGTGAAGTTTCAAGTCAATTGATTAAGAAACAGAAAAGTTTTCCATACAACGACTTTAAATCATCACTTCTCTTCCTCTTCTTCACTTTGCATGGCAGTTACCAGTTACAGTTGCCCGATCTCAATGAAACTTTCAGTCATTGTGTCGGACTATGTAAAACTACTATGTTAAAAATATCAGCCCTCTATCTTCCAAAACAAAAAAGTGTTCCATACAACTATAAAAATTAGTTTTTATACCCTGTACACATACTGTGTATCCGGGTATATTGTGTTTGTTTGAGCGAAATGTATGTAACGCACAGAAGGAGGGCAGGGGCAGCAGATCAAGTTTCAACGGTTTTGTGCCACGCCCACTCCTTCCCGCCCATCCAGCACCGTCCACTTTTTTAAAACCCTATAACTCGAACATCCAAAAAGAGTCTCAGTATGTATAAGTAATTCTACAAAACTGCATACCACAATTTTAATACCCTGTACACATACTGTGTATCAGGGTATATTGTGTTTGTTTCAGCGAAATGTATGTAACGCACAGAAAGAGGGCAGGCGGACCCTAAAAAGTATATATATTCTTGATCAGGACGACAAGAGAAATTGATTAAGCTATGTCCGTCCGT
Organism: Phortica okadai; assembly: GCA_034638295.1. Taxonomy (NCBI): domain Eukaryota; kingdom Metazoa; phylum Arthropoda; class Insecta; order Diptera; family Drosophilidae; genus Phortica; species Phortica okadai. Next base: position 6,992,479 of record CM067853.1, on the reverse strand, counting down.
CCGTATTCACCAATGGTTCTCAGAAACTATAATAGCTAGAGACTTGAAATTTGGAGGGTAGACTCGTGATGCTCGGCAGCAGATCAAGTTTGAACGGTGTTGGGCCACGCCCACTCCTTCCCGCCAATCCAGCACCGCCCACTTTTTTAAAACGCTATAACTCGATTATCCAAAGAGATAGAAACATGAAAGTCGGTATGTAGACTCAGTATAAGCGCCATCTAATAGCAACATTGCACTGTGAAGAAAATATAGTTGTGGTCATAAAAATAGTAGTGTAGCGGCCTATTCCATTTCAAACGCTATTGTCAAATATTCTGATTTTTATACCCTGTACCTTATGGTTCAAGGGTATATTAGTTTTGTGCACGTCGACAATGTATGTAACACCTTAAAAGAGACATCTCCGACTATACAAAGTATATACATTCTTGATCAGTATCGAAAGAGCATTCGATTTAGCCATATCCGTCTGTCCGTCCGTCTATCTGTCTGTATAAACGCATCGATCTCGGAAAATGTAAGAGATAAAACCAAAATTCAGTTCGATTCTGTGATTCATTGCGCAGAACAAGTTTATTTTGTTTTCCCCCTTTTGAACTTAGTTAAGGGGTGAGGTGCCAATAACTGAAGCTACCACGGGAAAAATATTACAAAAGTCGTATTTTCTGGGTTTTTTGAGATAGGAACACCAAATTTGGAGTGTATATAGCTATTCGATTAAAAAGTGGGTGGCCGCCCTATTACAGCCGTTACTAATTGAAGGTACAGGGTATGTGGAAATCAAGTACTGTCGACTCCAATCCTTGCTGGTTAAATTTAACACTTGTCACTACGTTTCGTTAATCTGAATGTATGAAACATAAAAACTTTCAAATTCTATTTATACTCTTCACGCAGTGAATAGTATTAAAAGTTGTGCTGAAGTTTGTAACACATAGAAATATTAGTTTCCGACTATATTAAGTAAGTACATTCGATCAGGTATGTAGACTCAGTATAAGTAGCTTTACCCCTCCTCTTCATTTCCCCTCCTTCGGTTGTTTTCTTAAAATTGCTATATCTCCAAAACTATTGAAAGTACGCACCTCAAATTTTGTAAACGAACTCAGTAAATATACCTTCTTAAAACTGCATACAATAAACTACAACTTTCCCCGCAAAGACCAACAAACTAAAATTTTGCAGCAATGCTTTGTAACAAAATCCGTACTAAAGCGCCATCTAATAGCAACATTGCACTGTGAGCCCTGCCTTACCTTACCAAATAGAAATTCGTTGATTTTATTCATTTAATTTTTAATATTTATTTATGGTTGCTTTCAGATTAACATTGTGAAATATACAATTGGACCGAGTGGCGTAAAAACAAGGCTGAAGTCCATCCTCACAGATGACATTATTATGAAGGTTAATTACACAGGCCAACAAGAAAAAACTTTTTCAGTAATTGCAACTAATTCCTATGTATTTTGGTGTGCTGATTCCGAAAATAGTAGACATAGTATCACCCTCCAATTTCTTGCATTTCACAGAATTGTAAAAAACACGAAATTACTGTTTTTCAAACTTGTGATCAAGATATCTCAGAAACTACAAGACCGATCTTGTGGAGATTTAACTAAGAAATATTTAGGAACCCAATCTATCATGTTCAAAAGGAGTTTTTTGATTGAGGGGCCCTTTCGAAAGTTATACACATTTAAACCTCAATAAATGAAGAAAAAAAAGTTTCGTCTTTAAAAAGCTGTAAGTTTTACACAAAAAAATTTTAACTTGCTTAAGATATTTCCTAAAATACGGCGGTAATACTTTTTGGTTAATCCCACCAGTTTTTTTTCAGATCACATATGAAATAAGGACTTGTGGTTGTAGTACAATTTGCGTCGAGAAGACATGCTTTATATTTTTGAAAAAGTTACGTTAGATTTGTAAGCACAGTTTAGGTCGACGGCGAAACAACAGCGCCGTGTGTGTTTGTTGAGAATGAAGCGAGGAAAATTAGCGGGGAAGGTTGGCTGACGACATTAGCAGAAACAGTAACAAACAAGCGAGAGTAGAATATGTTGATGAAGTGAGTGCCGGAGGGTGAGTTAACGCACAAGTAAAGCATAATTGTAAACACAAAAGGAAAACAAACAGGCAAACGCACTGTTTCGCCGACGGACGAAATGTTGCTGTTCTGTTCAAATTGATTTACTCATAATTCAGCGTGTTGCGTTTACAAGTCTCTGTAGCTCAATGGGTTGAGCGGCGGCTTACAAATCGAAGAGCCATTCGAGTCTAAATAATTAACAAAATAATCAAATTCTATAGGAAAACAATGAAATAAAATATGTAAAGAACAAAATATGTAATAAATAAAAAAAAGTATTAAAAACAAACGGTGACTCAATTTCAATAAAATTTTTAAATTTCATTTTTCATGTTTAAATCACTTGATTTGTATTTAATTTCATTCGACACATTTTATAAAACAAAAAATCAAATAAACATTTTTGTATCGCCCCGGCCACGAATCGAACCCAAGACCACTAGTTTCATAGCAAAACCAGTAAGGGCGGTATAGTCGAGTATACTCGACAATATAATACCCTGCACACATGGTAGGCGGTGCCACACCCTCAATCTACAAAATCATATTGATCTGACGCCGCCTATTAAAGAAAAGAGAAAATCGGTCAAAAAATGTGGATTTTACGAAAAATTTAAGTTTCTCTGAGCCTCTGAGGGGTAGCTTTCAAAAAGGAATAAGAGGGGGGGATTTTGTGGTATGCAGTTTTGTAGGACTGTACATACTGAGTCTACATACCGACTTTAATGATTCTATCTCTTTGGATGTTTGAGCTATAGCGTTTTAAAAAAGTGGGTGGGTCTGGATGGGCGGGAAGGAGTGGGCGTGGCAAAAAAAAAAAAAGAAACTTGATCTGCTATCGGGCATCACGAGTCTACCCTCCAAATTTCAAGTCTCTAGCTCTTATAGTTTCCGAGAACCGTTGGTGAGGACGGACGGACGGACGTGGCTCAATCAATTTTTCTTGTCGTCCTGATCAAGAATATATACAGTTTATGGAGTCCCCCTCCCCTCCTTCTGTGGGTTACATAGATTTCGCTCAAACAAACACATACTGGTACACAGTATGTGTACAGGGTATAACAATAGAAAAAGTAAAATTCCAAACACAAAATAAAAGCAGAGCGTCAACAGCGCGAGCAGCGCAACAGAACGTTGGCGTCGACGTCGGTTGAAAAAGCGGCCAAGCCTCTTGAAATAGCAAGTATGATCGTAAGCTTTAGTAAGCGCTTCTGTGCTTACTTGTAGGTACAAAAACACCGATGTTTGAAGCCTTAAAAAAACTGCTATTACTTAGTGAACGATTAGTGAAATTATTATATTTCAAATTAATCACATAATTCCACATGTTCTAAATGCAAAATATTTTCAAAAATAACACTAATTCGTTCATTATGTTTTATCGAACGCAACCAATCAATATACGTCATTGGTAAATCAGTTTCAAAAGCGCCTTTGACAATGCACTGCAAATATGTTTTTGACGGCTGTCGATCCTCAGGAATTTGTGTCCAATCAAGTTTTTTAATATCAATTTTGGGTTGCTTCATCAAGCGGTATGTGCGAGCATAAACTACGGTGGTATTAGCAAGTTCTATTGCGACTGTCAACGGTCCATACAGATCGAGACTAACGCCCTCCTGGCTGAGTGATAAGATAAAAGAAAATTATGATGTCCAAATATGTCAATTGGAAACAAATGCTTACATACTCTTCAATATCTTTGAGATTCGATAAATTGATTTGCCAAAGAGCGCCATACACTAGAGATCCTAATGTCGGCACAATTGTCGCCGGCGCACCATTCCAGCTAGCAGAGTACCCATTAAAATCCAGGCGATAATCCTTCAATAACCCCAAACCAGCCCTCTGTGCTGTGGGGTTTTTTATTCGAAGTCTTTCACTGAGCAAATTGCTGCCATAAGGGAACGTACCCAAATTACGTGACCGATTTAGGGGGGTGAGGGAGTTCTTAAAAACATCACTCTTGGTTACTAGGGCGGGGGAGGGTCTTAGAGTTTTGTCACGTGGTCAATATCATCTATTGAATTTGTTGAATTTGAATTTTTAAATGTTTTGAACTATGTTCAAATACAGTGCTTTTTTAACTCTCTGTTTGCAAAGAATTACATAAACCATATTTATAAACTACTACGTGAAAAGTAGTAGGGAGGGAGGGGGTCTTGGCATATACTACGGATGGTCACCGAGGGGGGGGAGGGGGTTAAAAAAGTGTCAAAAATGGGTCACGTAATTTGGGTACGTTCCCTAACCGAAATAGTAAAATGAGTTACCAATAATCTCTGGCAGGGTTTTATCTTTTATTGTACTCGTTTGGACAGAAACAAACTGTGCTACGAATAGTTGCATTAATGCACTGCTTATCAGGCATTTCGTGCTGCCCATTTCGTGTTTTTATACACTGAAATATTAACTTCAACTAAAACAAAATTCTTGAAAGTGCGCATTAAGCTGTTTGCACGCAAATGCAAAGAATTAATATAAAACATACAAGTAAAGTTCGGCCATTTCGAGTTATGTATGCTCTTCACAATTTGTATACAAAAAAAAAAACTCAATAGAAAGCTTAGCCCGTAACAACAAAACACTCAGATTAGACATGTCCATTTATAATAACATAAAATTTTTTTCGGTGTATGAAAAGTATAGATTTTTTGGAATTCCCTTGATCAATATGTAATTTTGAAAAAATTCAATACATTCGTACATATGTATAAATTTTGGACACATGTACGTAGGTCAAGTGTACACATTGCGTTAATAATTCACTTGTGCTCTCCAACATTTCAACTAGTAAGAAGCTTGATTAGTATCAATTAAGTGACAATAGAAACATTATTCGGCTTCTGAATTGTACTTATTTAGCTTTTAAAAGAAATTTACTCATTTTTATTTACATATTAATGACCTAAAGCATCTACATATTTATATCGTTGCGTAGCTAACCCAATGGAAGTTTTTAGATTAAGCCCCCCTTTCGGGTGTTATAAATTTTTGTAACCTCAAATTTGCAAGAAAAAACAATTTTTTCTTGCAAAGAAGTAATTTATTATTTAGACTTACGTTGACACATCATCAATTTCGTGGTTTGCGTAATAATTTGTTATTGTATTTACACATACTGTGTAACGGGGTATATTAAGTTTGTTTGAGATGGTTTGTATGTATCATAGAAGGAGGGGAGGGGGACCCCATAAAGTATATATATTCTTGATCAGGACGACAAGACGAATTCATATAGCCCTGTCTGTCTGTCCATCTATACGTCCCCACCAATGGTTCTCGAAAACTATAAGAGCTAGAGACTTGAAATTTGAAAGATAGACTCGTGTGGTCAAACAGTAGATTTGAAGGATTTTTTGCCTCGACCACTCCTTCCCGCCCATCGAGCACATCCCAAATTTTAGAGTGCTATAACTCAAACACCCGAAAAGATAGAAACATGAAAGTCGGTGTGTAGACTCAGTATGTATAGATCTACAAAACTGCATACTATAATTTTTTGATTTCATAGAAGAAAATATAGTTGTGGTCATAAAAATAGTAGTGTAGCGGCCTATTCCCTTTCAAACGCTATTGTCAAATATTCTGATTTTTATACCCTGTACCTTATGGTTCAAGGGTATATTAGTTTTGTGCACGTCGACAATGTATGTAACACCTTAAAGGAGACATCTCCGACTATACAAAGTATATACATTCTTGATCAGTATCGAAAGAGCATTCGATTTAGCCATATCCGTCTGTCCGTCCGTCTATCTGTCTGTATAAACGCATCGATCTCGGTAAATGTAAGAGATAAAACCAAAATTCAGTTCGATTCTGTGATTCATTGCGCAGAACAAGTTTATTTTGTTTTCCCCCTTTTGAACTTAGTTAAGGGGTGAGGTGCCAATAACTGAAGCTACCACGGGAAAAAATATTGCAAAAGTCGTATTTTCTGGGTTGTCTTTTGAGATAGGAACACCAAATTTGGAGTGTATATAGCTAATTTGAAGCCCAAGCAAATAGAATAAAAAATGGGCGTGGCCACGCCCACTTATAGTACAAATTTAAAATGCCTACATCTCGTGAACCATATAATTTTCAGGAATGTAATTTGGTGTGTATGATATTGGGAGACAGTGTAATAAAATTCAATCATAATATGGGCGTAGCTACGCCCACAAATTGACAAAATAGGAAAACCTTAAATCTTCGGAAAAGTTGGTCTACAAGAGTAAAAATTAATATGTATGACATTAAATGGAAATGAGATCGGTTTCGATTAAAAAGTGGGTGGGTGGGCAACGCCCTATTACAGCCGTTACTAATTGAAGGTACAGGGTATGTGGAAGTCGAGTACTGTCGACTCCAATCCTTGCTGGTTAAATTTAACACTTGTCACTACGTTTCGTTAATCTGAATGTATGAAACATAAAAACTTTCAAATTCTATTTTTACTCTTCACGCAGTGAATAGTATTAAAAGTTGTGCTGAAGTTTGTAACACATAGAAATATTAGTTTCCGACTATATTAAGTAAGTACATTCGATCAGGACGATAACACAAATTGATGAAGCCATGTCCGTCAGTCCGTCTTTCTATATATATACGATCTCGTCCCACAGTTTTGAAGATATCGAGCTGAAATTTTGCATACAGTTTTCTTTTTTGTGCGATCAACTATTTGTCGGAACCGGCCATATCGGATTACTGGAACTGGTAGTCCCCATACAAAAAGAAGGAGAACCAGTAAGGACGCTAACTTCAGCAAGGCTGAAGCTTACATACTTTTTAAGCACTTTCTTGTGCCCCGCCTATTTTTTTGGCTGAATCTATTTTCTATTAATTTTTAGCTTATATACCAATTTTCATTGGTTTTGCCCATTGGGTACCGGAGATATGCAAATTATTGATTTGGGCTAAAAATGGGCGTAACCATGCCATTTTTGTCCAAATATTCTTAATGCTAAGAACATAAGTGTGAAGTTTCAAGTCAATTGATTAAGAAACAGAAAAGTTTTCCATACAACGACTTTAAATCATCACTTCTCTTCCTCTTCTTCACTTTGCATGGCAGTTACCAGTTACAGTTGCCCGATCTCAATGAAACTTTCAGTCATTGTGTCGGACTATGTAAAACTACTATGTTAAAAATATCAGCCCTCTATCTTCCAAAACAAAAAAGTGTTCCATACAACTATAAAAATTAGTTTTTATACCCTGTACACATACTGTGTATCCGGGTATATTGTGTTTGTTTGAGCGAAATGTATGTAACGCACAGAAGGAGGGCAGGGGCAGCAGATCAAGTTTCAACGGTTTTGTGCCACGCCCACTCCTTCCCGCCCATCCAGCACCGTCCACTTTTTTAAAACCCTATAACTCGAACATCCAAAAAGAGTCTCAGTATGTATAAGTAATTCTACAAAACTGCATACCACAATTTTAATACCCTGTACACATACTGTGTATCAGGGTATATTGTGTTTGTTTCAGCGAAATGTATGTAACGCACAGAAAGAGGGCAGGCGGACCCTAAAAAGTATATATATTCTTGATCAGGACGACAAGAGAAATTGATTAAGCTATGTCCGTCCGTCCGTATTCACAATGGTTCTCAGAAACTATAATAGCTAGAGACTTGAAATTTGGAGGGTAGACTCGTGATGCTCGGCAGCAGATCAAGTTTGAACGGTGTTGGGCCACGCCCACTCCTTCCCGCCAATCCAGCACCGCCCACTTTTTTAAACGCTATAACTCGATTATCCAAAGAGATAGAAACATGAAAGTCGGTATGTAGACTCAGTATAAGCGCCATCTAATAGCAACATTGCACTGTGAAGAAAATATAGTTGTGGTCATAAAAATAGTAGTGTAGCGGCCTATTCCATTTCAAACGCTATTGTCAAATATTCTGATTTTTATACCCTGTACCTTATGGTTCAAGGGTATATTAGTTTTGTGCACGTCGACAATGTATGTAACACCTTAAAGGAGACATCTCCGACTATACAAAGTATATACATTCTTGATCAGTATCGAAAGAGCATTCGATTTAGCCATATCCGTCTGTCCGTCCGTCTATCTGTCTGTATAAACGCATCGATCTCGGAAAATGTAAGAGATAAAACCAAAATTCAGTTCGATTCTGTGATTCATTGCGCAGAACAAGTTTATTTTGTTTTCCCCCTTTTGAACTTAGTTAAGGGGTGAGGTGCCAATAACTGAAGCTACCACGGGAAAAATATTACAAAAGTCGTATTTTCTGGGTTTTTTGAGATAGGAGAACACCAAATTTGGAGTGTATAGTATCGATTTAAAAAGTGGGTGGCCGCCCTATTACAGCCGTTACTAATTGAAGGTACAGGGTATGTGGAAATCAAGTACTGTCGACTCCAATCCTTGCTGGTTAAATTTAACACTTGTCACTACATTTCGTTAATCTGAATGTATGAAACATAAAAACTTTCAAATTCTATTTATACTCTTCACGCAGTGAATAGTATTAAAAGTTGTGCTGAAGTTTGTAACACATAGAAATATTAGTTTCCGACTATATTAAGTAAGTACATTCGATCAGGTATGTAGACTCAGTATAAGTAGCTTTACCCCTCCTCTCCATTTCCCCTCCTTCGGTTGTTTTCTTAAAATTGCTATATCTCCAAAACTATTGAAAGTACGCACCTCAAATTTGTAAACGAACTCAGTAAATATACCTTCTTAAAACTGCATACAATAAACTGCAACTTCCCCGCAAAGACCACAAACTAAAATTTTGCAGCTAATTGTCCCCCCAAACTCCCGCCTACCCCCCTAAAGCGCCATCTAATAGCAGCAACATTGCACTGTGAGCCCTGCCTTACCTTACCAAATAGAAATTCGTTGATTTTATTCATTTAATTTATAATATTTATTTATGGTTGCTTTCAGATTAACATTGTGAAATATACAATTGGACCGAGTGGCGTAAAAACAAGGCTGAAGTCCATTCTCACAGATGACATTATTATGAAGGTTAATTACACAGGCCAACAAGAAAAAACTTTTTCAGTAATTGCAACTAATTCCTATGTATTTTGGTGTGCTGATTCCGAAAATAGTAGACATAGTATCACCCTCCAATTTCTTGCATTTCACAGAATTGTAAAAAACACGAAATTACTGTTTTTCAAACTTGTGATCAAGATATCTCAGAAACTACAAGACCGATCTTGTGGAGATTTAACTAAGAAATATTTAGGAACCCAATCTATCATGTTCAAAAGGAGTTTTTTGATTGAGGGGCCCTTTCGAAAGTTATACACATTTAAACCTCAATAAATGAAGAAAAAAAAGTTTCGTCTTTAAAAAGCTGTAAGTTTTACACAAAAAAATTTTAACTTGCTTAAGATATTTCCTAAAATACGGCGGTAATACTTTTTGGTTAATCCCACCAGTTTTTTTTCAGATCACATATGAAATAAGGACTTGTGGTTGTAGTACAATTTGCGTCGAGAAGACATGCTTTATATTTTTGAAAAAGTTACGTTAGATTTGTAAGCACAGTTGACGTCGACGGCGAAACAACAGCGCCGTGTGTGTTTGTTGAGAATGAAGCGAGGAAAATTAGCGGGGAAGGTTGGCTGACGACATTAGCAGAAACAGTAACAGACAAGCGAGAGTAGAATATGTTGATGAAGTGAGTGCCGGAGGGTGAGTTAACGCACAAGTAAAGCATAATTGTAAACACAAAAGGAAAACAAACAGGCAAACGCACTGTTTCGCCGACGGACGAAATGTTGCTGTTCTGTTCAAATTGATTTACTCATAATTCAGCGTGTTGCGTTTACAAGTCTCTGTAGCTCAATGGGTTGAGCGGCGGCTTACAAATCGAAGAGCCATTCGAGTCTAAATAATTAACAAAATAATCAAATTCTATAGGAAAACAATGAAATAAAATATGTAAAGAACAAAATATGTAATAAATAAAAAAAAGTATTAAAAACAAACGGTGACTCAATTTCAATAAAATTTTTAAATTTCATTTTTCATGTTTAAATCACTTGATTTGTATTTAATTTCATTCGACACATTTTATAAAACAAAAAATCAAATAAACATTTTTGTATCGCCCCGGCCACGAATCGAACCCAAGACCACTAGTTTCATAGCAAAACCAGTAAGGGCGGTATAGTCGAGTATACTCGACAATATAATACCCTGCACACATGGTAGGCGGTGCCACACCCTCAATCTACAAAATCATATTGATCTGACGCCGCCTATTAAAGAAAAGAGAAAATCGGTCAAAAAATGTGGATTTTACGAAAAATTTAAGTTTCTCTGAGCCTCTGAGGGGTAGCTTTCAAAACGGAATAAGAGGGGGGGATTTTGTGGTATGCAGTTTTGTAGGACTGTACATACTGAGTCTACATACCGACTTTAATGATTCTATCTCTTTGGATGTTTGAGCTATAGCGATTTAAAAAAGTGGGTGGGTCTGGATGGGCGGGAAGGAGTGGGCGTGGCAAAAAAAAAAAAAAGAAACTTGATCTGCTACCGGGCATCACGAGTCTACCCTCCAAATTTCAAGTCTCTAGCTCTTATAGTTTCCGAGAACCGTTGGTGAGGACGGACGGACGGACGTGGCTCAATCAATTTTTCTTGTCGTCCTGATCAAGAATATATACAGTTTATGGAGTCCCCCTCCCCTCCTTCTGTGGGTTACATAGATTTCGCTCAAACAAACACATACTGGTACACAGTATGTGTACAGGGTATAACAATAGAAAAAGTAAAATTCCAAACACAAAATAAAAGCAGAGCGTCAACAGCGCGAGCAGCGCAACAGAACGTTGGCGTCGACGTCGGTTGAAAAAGCGGCCAAGCCTCTTGAAATAGCAAGTATGATCGTAAGCTTTAGTAAGCGCTTCTGTGCTTACTTGTAGGTACAAAAACACCGATGTTTGAAGCCTTAAAAAAACTGCTATTACTTAGTGAACGATTAGTGAAATTATTATATTTCAAATTAATCACATAATTCCACATGTTCTAAATGCAAAATATTTTCAAAAATAACACTAATTCGTTCATTATGTTTTATCGAACGCAACCAATCAATATACGTCATTGGTAAATCAGTTTCAAAAGCGCCTTTGACAATGCACTGCAAATATGTTTTTGACGGCTGCCGATTCTCAGGAATTTGTGTCCAATCAAGTTTTTATACTTTTCACTTATGTGAAATAGTATAATAACTTTGTCACGGAGTTTGTAACAGATCGAAATATTAATTTCCGACTATATAAAGTATATATATTCTTGATCAGGACGACAAGACGAGTTGATTTAGCCATGTCCGTCTTTCTGTCTGTCTGTCGGTCTGTCTGTCTGTATGTATGCAAACTAGTCCCTCAGTTTTGAAGCTATCGAGCTGAAACTTTGCACAGAGTCTTAGAATTTATTACGATGAATCATTCGTCGGAACCAGCATGATCGGATTATTGGAACAGGTAGCTTCCATACGAAAAGAAGAAGAAAAGTGAACAAAACTTGAATCGTTGTATGGAAAACTTTTTTGTTTTGTACAATAGAGTGCTGAAATTTTAAACATAGTAGTTTTACATGGTCCGACTACATGCCTGAAAGTTTCATTGAGATTGGACATCTGGAACTGGTAGCTCCCATACAAAATGAAGAAGAGGAAGAGAAGGAATTTTCTCGTCGTTGTATGGAAAACTTTTTTCTTTCTTAACCAATTGACTTGAAATTTTAAAGTTATGTTCTTAGGGAGGAATGAAAACTATTTTGACCAAAAGTGGGCGTAGCCACGCGTAGCCACGCCCACTTACACTAGTTGGCATATTTATTTATTTATTTATTAATAGTTTAGGTGCAATGTCAAATTACAGCTAAACTTGAATAAGTTGAAGCTATAGCATCATGGCCTTAAGCTAATTAATAGTAACTATTATACTTTTTACGTTGGTACTTAAAAACTAGAAAACAATATGTAGATTAAGTGTTTGTAGGTTGGAAGTGCAATGGCTGTATTTTAATTTGAAATGGTTTTTTTTTTTTTTTTATGTGTGCTATATTTGGTTTAGTAAGTTGCATGATTTTAGAAATTTTAAGAGTTTTGGAATGTTTTCGTTAGTAGGATAAAATAATATTGTTAGGGGGTCCGAGTGATTAAAACATTTGATTCTATTTCTCTGGAAAAAAAGACAGTCTGAGAGGATATGTTTCACTGAAGTAGGTGTATTGGAGTTGCAGAATTTACAAATATTTGAAGATGAGTTAAAGCGGTCAAAAAGATGAGAGTTGGTAAGGTTTGTATGGCCAAGACGTAGTCGAATGATTTTTGCAATAATGCGACGATGTATACCGAGGTCGAGTAGTAACTGGCCGTAGTCGTAAATTGTTTTTTTGGGGGTATTATTAACTTTGTAGTGATGATTTGTGGAGTTGATAAGTAGATTTAGTTGTATTTTAAAATGATTTTTTACATGTTTTGTAATATCAGAGACGTTGTGGTTTTCATGGAAGGTAAAGGGGAACTTGAATGCTTCTTTAGCAGCTTTGTCAGCTTCTTCGTTGCCTTCAATGTTGCAATGACCTGGAATCCAGATGAGTTTGATTTTTGGGGAATTGTTTAATAATGTCTGTCTAATATTTAGGGGGTAATATGATTCATTTGAAGGGTTTGCTATAGCTTGTAGCGACGAGAGTGAGTCGGTACAAATGGCAACTGAGGAGGATCCTACTTTGGCCTTTTGTACTGCGTTGTGTATGGCTATTATTTCGGTTGAAAAGGTAGAACTAAGGTGAGGGAGAAGAAATTGATTATAGGATCCGTTTATTACTAGGCTGAAAGAGGAGCCAGAGTCAGATTTGGAGCCATCTGTGTATATGAAGTCATGCGAGGGTAAGGATTGTTTAAGGTGTAGGAATCGGTGGTCGATTTCGGAAGTTGATGGAGGCTAGTGTTGAGAACTGTGGAGAGGGGGTTAAGTGTCCAAGGAGGGTATGTGTTTTTGATAGAAGGAAGTGGGTTAGTTGGAAGTCTAATCTCGGACGTTGAGATGCAATGAAAGATGTAGAGCAGAAGGAATTTTTGGTGTAGGTTTCTTTGATTTAGTAATGTTTCTTAGGGGTATTGTTAAAGGTGAGTCCTTTGAGGGGGTTAAGTGTCCAAGGAGGGTATGTGTTTTTGATAGAAGGAAGTGGGTTAGTTGGAAGTCTAATCTCGGACGTTGAGATGCAATGAAAGATGTAGAGCAGAAGGAATTTTTGGTGTAGGTTTCTTTGATTTAGTAATGTTTCTTAGGGGTATTGTTAAAGGTGAGTCCTTTGAGAGAAGTATTGGTTTAATTTGCATAGCTGTAAGGAGTCGCTTGCGAATTTCAATTGGCATTATTTGTGTTTCGAAAAGCATATTATTTATGGGAGTAGATTTAAATGCTCCTAGGGCGAATCTAATAGCTGCGTGGTATATTGTTTTGATTTTGTTTAAGTGCGAGGCTGGTGAATTTCCGTAAAGGTATAGACCATAATCAATTTTTGACATGATAATTAGTTTTATGACAGATATTACAGATAATTGGTTACAGTGATATTTGTTATTAGAAAGGCACTTGACGATGTTAAGCCTAGTGAAGAGTGAAGTTTTCAGATTAGAAATGTGGTTGTCCCATTTATATCTGTGGTTGAAGGTGATTCCTAGGATTTTGAGGGTTTTTACGTCTTGAATCGGTGCTAGAGTAGATGGAATTTTGACTTGGCAGTGGTGTTTTCTACAAATATGCAAGTGTTTGCACTTTGAAACCGAAAGAGTTGCACCAGAATATTCGCACCAGATGAGAATATCTGTAACAAGCGGATTTATATTGATGGAGTTAGAATTATTTAATTTTTGCAATATAATGTAGTCGTCAGCGTAGGCGTAGAAGTCAAAGTTACTGTGTTTAAGGATTAATGTGTTTAGTTTGTTAAAGGCAATGAGGAATAGGATAACAGAGAGTGGGGAGCCTTGAGGGATGCCGTTAAATAGTGGGTGAACTGAAGATGGGAGATTGTTTGCATAAACCACGATTTTTCTATTTGTCATGAAGTTGATGATATAGTTAATGATTTTGGGGCCAATTTTCCACGAATGTAGTTCATCTATGATGGTGTGAATTCCTACTTTGTCAAAGGCTTTGGCGAAGTCAAGTGATATAAGCGATATATGATTTTTGGAGGAAAGAGCTGAGGTAATCAAGTAGTCTAGCGCTAGTAGACTATCAGATACTGATTTGCCTTTTCTAAAGCCAGTTTGTCGCCTATTGATTGATTTGTTTTGTGTGACAAACCACCAAAGTCGGTTTGCAATTATTTTGTCGAGGGTCTTTGCGCAGCAAGAGTTTAGAGAGATTGGTCGGTAGCTGTTGATTTTCGTCTTGTCGGAGTTGGGCTTATTAATGGGGATGATTTTACTCAATTTATAGTGTTGTGGAAGGAATTTATTGAATATGTTGTTATAGTGATCTAGGAGACGAGATGCGACTGTAGGGTGAAGATTTTTTAGCATGGGATAGGAGATTCTATCATGATCAGGAGTTTTACCTTTTAACTTTGATAGTACAGATGTTAATTCAAATGATGTAATTGGGGTTTCGATTCGTTTTGCAGAGGGAGAGGGAGAGTAAGAGGTTGGCAAGGGTTGTAGATTTTGTTTGTGTAGACGGAAAGTATTTGAAAAGTTTGTGTCGTTTGAATCATTTGACCAGTTTGTGGCAAATTCTTCTGGTATGAGACTCCTGTCAGTGATAAGGGTTTGAGAATTTGGTCTGTGTATGGCGTGTATGGAAAGGTGCGGTTTTAAGCCGCAGAAGGTTCGGATGGTGCTCCAAATTTTCGATGTAGGAGTATTAGGGTTTATTTCTGATGTGAAGGTGTGAAGCGAGAGGCGTTTAGAAATTTTTATTTCGCGTTTAAGGAGTGCATTTGCCTTTTTGTATTTTAAAATATTCTCGGTGCTTATGTTTCGTTTGAGGGCGTACCAGTGGAGATTTTTATCTTGTTTAAGTTTTTGGAGTTTCGTATTCCACCAAGGAACGGAACGTTTGTGATTGGGATTAAATGTAATTTGGGGGATGGAAACGTTTGCGCTTTGTCGGATGATTTTTGTGATATTTGCTGATTTCTTGTTGAGGTTGGTACTTGGAGGACGTTGGAGGTGAAAGTTGTAGGTGGCGTTATTATATAGTATCCAGTTTGCACTTTCAATTTTGAATTTTGGTGTGATAGGGAAAGGGGAGTTAGGGGATTCGAAAAGATTAATGATAATTGGAAAGTGATCACTGCAGAAATTATCAGATTCTATTTGCCAAGTTGATTCTATTGCAAGGGGTGCCGTAGCAAAAGTAAGATCTATGTGTGTAAAAGTATGGTGGTTGCTGAAGTGAGTGGGTGATCCATTATTCAAAATTGTGAAAGGCGATTGGGTTAAAAATTTGAACATAATGTTACCTCTACGGTTGTTTGTGGGTGAGCCCCATAAAGAGTGCCAACTATTAAAATCTCCTGCTATCAGGGACGGTATTGTAAGAATATCAAATACATTACGTAAATTTTTTATAGAAAACGATTTATTGGGGGGAATGTATGAACAGATAACATTAAATTTGATTTTTGAATAGATTGTTACCCCGACCGAATCGAAATCCTGTGGGAGACTTAAAGGTTTGTGTTGCAGGGAGTTATGCACGAGGATGGCGACGCCACCTGATGACCCGGATGAGGAATTATAGGAGTAAATATTAAAGTTTATGGGAGTTGGAAAATTAGAGGAAGGTTTGAAGTGTGTTTCTTGTATTGCTATGATTTTTGGGTTGTGTTTTTTTATAATTAATTGTAATTGATCATAGTTATTATAATAGCCATTGCAGTTCCATTGTAATATCTTAAGAACCATAATACAAAAGAATAGAAAAGGAGATTGTCAATTATGTGTTATTAGATTTAGTTTGATCAATTTGTAGCGTTGAGTTTGAGCATGACAGCAAATAGAGGAACCATGCTCTTATTTCAACGTTGTGGGAGAGTATATTAGCTGAGCTGCACCACTGACTGCTATCAGCCCGACGTGTTGCTAGGGAGATACTTTTGCTGTAGCATCAAGTTCTTGCAAAACCGTCTTGAGGATAGCCGTCAGTGGTACAACTCAGTCTGAAATACTAAATTAAGTTACATTAATTTTTTACTTTAATTTTTGTAGATGTTTTTGATGTTAGTAGAGGGAGGTATTGCTTTTTGGGAAGATTAAAAGTTTTGTGTCACCCAGAAGTGCAGAGTCCAAAGTTCCATCGTTGACGGGCTCTGGATGGTCCGGGGTCATGTGTGAGAATTGACTGAAGTTGGTGGAAGATAGTGGTGTGTCTACGTCAGAGTAGTTCTGGATTGTTCGTTGGTTAGTGCTATTTTGTTTGTTGAGATTTGTTGTTGGTTGAGAGGATCGTATTATTTCAGAAAACGAAGACGTGGATAACTGGTGACGATCTTTGTAGATTTTGTGGGCGGTTTTAGTGTCAGTTTTTTCAATGATTCTGATGGCCTGAATTTCCTTGTGTTTGATGAAGGTTGGGCATTTACGGTCTCGAGAGTTATGGTGATAGTTGGAAATGTTGTCTTCTCTGCAATTTATGCAGCAATTCAGGTTTGTGCATGTTTCCATTTCTTCTGGGTCAGAATGGTCAGGTAGTGCACAGTTTAGGCAGAGTTTGTTACCTTTGCAGGCTTTCGTTGGGTGTCCCAGTCTTCCGCAGTTGTTGCATCTAACTGGAAGAGGTATATATGGACGTACAGGAACTTTTTGGTAGCCAATATAGATGTCGGTTGGCAAGTTTAGAGTGCCGAAAGCTAAAATGATCAGTCCGGTTTCTTTTAAGGCATCGTTTTCTTTTTTTTTAAATTTTTTTGCATTCAGTTACATTTTGATTTTTTAGTTCATTTGCAATCTCTTGTTCTGGTATGTCCCTGAGATTGTTGCAGTATATGACACCTTTTGAGTTGTTAAGTGAGTGATGTTCGGTAACTTCTACTTGAATTTCGTTGGAGAGAGAGACGAGTTTAATAAGATTTGTGGCTTGTGTAACATTTTTTGTTTTTATTAAAATTGAGCCATTACGGAGATGTTTGCATTCATCAATTTCGCCGTTGCAGACATTGTCTATAACTTTCTTGATGAGGAAGGGTGAGACGTTGGATAAATTTTCTTTGCTGTTGCTTCTATTCAATATAAGGAATTTGGGTCCGTTAGAAGTGTTTTTGAGTGTTTTTTTGCTATCGAGCACGAATTTGAGTTGGTTGTTGTTTTTTGTGTTTTTATCCGGTGGGTCAGGCATTGTTGTTGTTGTTGTTGGCCTGAGGCCTGAGATTCACAAAAATAAAAAAAAAAAACTGTCACTATTTTATGTGTGGTTGTTGTTTCAGTTCTTTGATTTTGTTTTGTGTGCTTATTCGTGTTTTTTTGTGTAACTGTTAATTTACTGTTGGGGTTTCGTTGTCACGAAAAACTAAATAATTATGCGCGCACCAAAGTAGGACGTCTTTACTCCTCAAATGTTAGAGTCGAACTGTAGTTGGCGTATATATTTTGACATTGTTTACGTTTGACTATTAATCTCTTTTGCTCAGTACAGTTGAATCCAATGAAGCGAAAATGAGGATCAAAGTAAAATACGCATTAATAACCGTAAATATGCTAAACATTTTGACTATTATCTTTTGACTTTTCATTCTGTTAATAAGAATGCAAGCAGACAACGAATTTTGTAGCGGCATAAGTATTTTGACATCGCGTGATTTCGTTGTTTCTAGGCAAGTTTAAGGTGTGACCAAAAAAGTTTTTTTTAAGTCTTCCTATTTATATTATAAAATCATATTTGATATATTCAAAATGGTTAAAAAATCAGAACTTAGTACACAACTAAGAACGGAAATTGTGACAAAATATAACTTGGGTATTTCCGTAATAAATATCGCTAAGGAATACAATTTGTCACGCCAAACTGTTTATTACCAAATAAACAAATATAAAAATTTAAAAGAAGTAAGCAATGTACGCAGAACAGGCCGAAAAAGAAAGACAAAAGCCGATGCTGACCGTCTGATTGTGCGCCAATTTAAACGTGACCCTCTTAAAACACCGAAGGCTGTGGCTTTGGAGTGGAACAAAACTGCATCCAATCCTGTAAGTGAAAGAACCATACGCAGGCGTTTAATTGAGGCAGGTATAAAAACTTATATAGCAAAGCCCATACCCTTCATCACTCCAAAAAATAAACTTCGGCGTGTCGACTTTGCGAAGAGGTACATCATGAAGCCTGTTTCATTTTGGCGCAATGTTCTTTGGACGGATGAGAGTAGTTTTGAGTTCCACTCATCAAAGAAAAAGGTTTTTGTGCGACTAAACCAAAATTACCGTAAAAAAAATGCGCCTGTCTGTCAAAAAATAAGCCATGGCGGTGGGAGCGTTATGTTCTGGGGATCCGTGTCATATAATGGTGTGGGAGACTTGGTTCCCATTGACGGTTCAATGAACCAAAATCAATATTTAAGAACGTTAAACGATTATGCATTTCCCTCCGGTGACAGATTGATCGGAGAAGGATTTATTCTTCAGCAAGACAATGCTCCTTGCCACAAGGCAAAAATGATTACGACATTTTTGAGAGGAGTTGGAGTGGAAACATTAGACTGGCCCCCCCAAAGTCCAGATTTGAACATTATACAAAATGTATGGTCGCTAATGAAGAGAAATAGAACCGCTGATCTGACAAGGACAAAGGAGGCAACGATCATTGAGGTCAGAAAAGAGTGGGAAGGAATTTCATTAAAGTACCTCCAAACCTTGGTGGATTCCGTTCCGAATCGTCTCCAAAAGGTCATAGATGCCAAAGGAGGATATATTTTTCATTAAATTTAAGTTTAATTTGAATTTATAAGATATTTAGTTGATACATAAAATGTTGTCAAAGTACTTATGCCACCAATTTAATTTGCTAATTTTTAGTTTTAATTAAAAAAAAAATAAAAAATGAGGATTAAGAAAGAAAAATTGCTATATTTATAGTTTTATACATTATTTCTAACATAAATAAATTAAAAACAATAGTTTTTTTCTGTTAAAATACAAAAGAATTGAAAAAGAAATTGAGGCATCGCTATGTCAAAATATATATGCCAACTAGTGTATAGCGAAAACAACGAGGTCAACACGATTCCGTCCTACTGCCGATTCTTTTCGCAAAGTACTTTTCTTTAATTCTAGTATTTAATGGGAAAAAATTAAACGAATTTTTTGTCCATGTAAAAAACTATTTATTCTGAATAAAATGCCACCCATTTATGCAATTAAAAAAAATTAAATGTCGCTTATTAGATAAGGCATATTTTCGTCTGATAAGGTACTTCTTCTTCAATGGTTTCGAGGATATTTTAATTTGAACAAAAAAATTTTATTTCTTACGACTTTTCGTAAAATATGTTATTGCCATCTGAAAGAGAAATAGATAAACTTTCCATCGAGCTCTTAGTCGAAGAAGTCGGTTGAAGGATGCAAGAGATGTTTGCAAAAAACTAATCGGTGGTCAATACGTTTCCGTCCTACTGCCGATTCTTTTCGCAAAGTACTTTTCTATAATTCTAGTATATAATGGGAAAAAATTAAATGAATTTTTTGTCCATGTAAAAAACTATTAATTCTGAATAAAATGCTACCCATTTATGCAATTAAAAAAATTTAAATGTCTCTTATTAGATAAGGCATATTTTCGTCTCATAGGGTAATTCTTCTTCAATGATTTCGAGGATATTTTAGTTTTGATCAAAAAAATGTAATTTCTTATGACTCTTCGTAAAATATATTATTGCCATCTGAAAGAGGAAAAGATAAGCTCTCCATCGAGTTCTTAGTCGAGGAAGTCGGTCGAAGGATGCAAGAGTTATTAGCAAAAAAATTATCGGTGGTCAATACGTTTCCGTCCTACTGCCGATTCTTTTCGCAAAGTACTTTTCTATAATTCTACTATTTAATAGGAAAAAATTAAACGAATTTTTTGTCCATGTAAGAAACTATTAATTCTGAATAAAATGCCGCCCATTTATGCAATTAAAAAATTTAAATGTCTCTTATTAGATAAGCCATATTTTCGTCTGATAAGGTAATTCTTCTTCAATGGTTTCGAGGATATTTTAGTTTTGATCAAAAAAATGTAATTTCTTATGACTCTTCGACTCTTATTAGATAAGGCATATTTTCGTCTGATAAAGTACTTCTTCTTCAATGATTTCGAGGATATTTTAGTTTTGATCAAAAAAATGTAATTTCTTATGACTCTTCGACTCTTATTAGATAAGGCATATTTTCGTCTGATAAAGTACTTCTTCTTCAATGATTTCGAGGATATTTTAGTTTTGATCAAAAAAATTTTATTTTTTATGACTTTTCTAAACTATGTTACTGCCATCTGAAAGAGGAACAGATAAGCTTTCCATCGAGCTCTTTGTCAAGGAAGTCGGTCAAAGGATGCAAGAGTTATAACTAAAAAACTAATCGGTGGTCAACACGATTCCGTCCTTCTGCCGATTCTTTTCGCAAAGTACTTTTCTATAATTCTAGTATTTAATGGGAAAAAATTAAAGGAATTTTTTGACCATGTAAAAAACTTTTAATTCTGAATAAAATGCCTCTTTTTAGATAAGGCATATTTTCGTCTAATAAGGTACTTCTTCTTTTATGATTTCGAGGATATTTTAGTTTTGATCAAAACAATTTTATTTCTTATGACTTTTCGTAAAATATGTTAATGCCATCTGAAAGAGGAACAGATAAGCTTTCCATATTTTAATATGAACAAAAAAATTTTATTTCTTACGACTTTTCGTAAAATATGTTATTGCCATCTGAAAGAGAAATAGATAAACTTTCCATCGAGCTCTTAGTCGAAGAAGTCGGTTGAAGGATGCAAGAGTTATTAGCAAAAAACTATTCGGTGGTCAACACGATTCCGTCTTACTACCGATTCTTTTCGCAAAGTACTCTTCTATAACTCTAATATTTAATGGGAAAAAATTAAACGAATTTTTTGTCCATGTAAAAACTATTAATTCTGAATAAAATGCTGCCCATTTATGAAATAAAAAAAAAATTTAAGTGTCTCTTATTAGACAAGGTATATTTTCATCTGATAAGGTACTTCTTCTTCAATGATTTCGAGGATATTTTAGTTTTGATAAAAAAAATTTATTTCTTACGACTTTTCGTAAAATATGTTAATGCCATCTGAAAGAGGAACAGATAAGCTTTCCATCGAGCTCTTAGTCGAAGAAGTCGGTTGAAGGATGCAAGAGTTATTAGCAAAAAACTAATCGGTGGTCAACACGATTCCGTCTTACTACCGATTCTTTTCGCAAAGTACTTTTTTATAATTCTAGTATTTAATGGGAAAAAATTAAACGAATTTTTTGTCCATGTAAAAAACTATTAATTCTGAATAAAATGCCACCCATTTATGCAATTAAAGAAATTTTAATGTCTCTTATTAGATAAGGTATATTTTCGTCTGATAAGGTACTTCTTCTTCAATGATTTCGAGGATATTTTAGTTTTGATCAAAAAAATTTGATTTCTTACGACTCTTCGTAAAATATGTTAATGCCATCTGAAAGAGGAACAGATAAGCTTTCCTTCGAGCTCATAGTCGAAGAAGTCGGTCGAAGGATGCAAGAGATGTTTGCAAAAAACTAATCGGTGGTCAACACGATTCCGTCCTACTGCCGATTCTTTTCGCAAAGTACTTTTCTATAATTCACGTATATAATGAGAAAAAATTAAACGAATTTTTTGTCCATGTAAAAAACTATTAATTCTGAATAAAATGCCGCCCATTTATGCAATTAAAAAAATTTAAATGTCTCTTATTAGATAAGCCATATTTTCGTCTGATAAGGTACTTCTTCTTCAATGGTTTCGAGGATATTTTAGTTTTGATCAAAAAAATTGTATTTTTTATGACTTTTCGTAAAATATGTTAATGCCATCTGAAAGAGGAACAGATAAGTTTTCCTTCGAGCTCATAGTCGAAGAAGTCGGTCGAAGGATGCATGAGATGTTTGCTAAAAACAAATCGGTGGTCAATACGTTTCCGTCCTACTGCCGATTGTTTTCGCAAAGTACTTTTCTGTAATTCTAGTATTTAATGGGAAAAAATTAAACGAATTTTTTGTCCATGTAAAAAACTATTTATTCTGAATAAAATGCCTCTTATTAGATAAGGTATATTTTCGTCTGATAAGGTACTTCTTCTTCAATGATTTCGAGGATATTTTAGTTTTGATCAAAAAAATTTTATTTCTTACGACTTTTCGTAAAATATGTTAATGCCATCTGAAAGAGGAGCAGATAAGCTTTCCATCGAGCTCTTAGTCGATCAAGTCGGTTGAAGGATGCAAGAGTTATTAGCAAAAAACTAATCGGTGGTCAATACGTTTCCGTCCTACTGCCGATTCTTTTCGCAAAGTACTTTTCTGTAATTCTAGTATTTAATGGGAAAAAATTAAACGAATTTTTTGTCCATGTAAAAAACTATTTATTCTGAATAAAATGCCTCTTATTAGATAAGGTATATTTTCGTCTGATAAGGTACTTCTTCTTCAATGATTTCGAGGATATTTTAGTTTTGATCAAAAAAATTTTATTTCTTACGACTTTTCTTAATATATGTTAATGCCATCTGAAAGAGGAACAGATAAGCTTTCCATCGAGCTCTTAGTCGAAGAAGTCGGTCGAAGGATGCAAGAGTTATTAGCAAAAAACTAATCGGTGGTCAACACGTTTCCGTCCTACTGCCGATACTTTTCGCAAAGTACTTTTCTATAATTCTAGTATTTAATGGGAAAAAATTAAATGAAGTTTTTGTCCATGTAAAAAACTATTAATTCTGAATAAAATGCCGCCCATTTATGCAATTAAAAAAATTTAAATGTCTCTAATTAGATAAGGCATATTTTCGTCTGATAAGGTACATACTTCTTCTTCTATGATTTCGAGGATATTTTAGTTTTGATCAAAAAAATTTTATTTCTTATGACTTTTCGTAAAATATGTTATTGCCATCTGAAAGAGAAATAGATAAGCTTTCCTTCGAGCTCATAGTCGAAGAAGTCGGTCGAAGGATGCAAGAGATGTTTGCAAAAAACTAATCGGTGGTCAACACGATTCCGTCCTACTGCCGATTCTTTTCGCAAAGTACTTTTCTATAATTCACGTATATAATGAGAAAAAATTAAACGAATTTTTTGTCCATGTAAGAAACTATTAATTCTGAATAAAATGCCGCCCATTTATGCAATTAAAAAAATTTAAATGTCTCTTATTAGCTAAGCCATATTTTCGTCTGATAAGGTACTTCTTCTTCAATGGTTTTGAGGATATTTTAGTTTTTATCAAAAAAATTGTATTTCTTATGACTTTTCGTAAAATATGTTAATGCCATCTGAAAGAGGAACAGATTAGCTTTCCATCGAGGTTTAAGTCGAAGAAGTCGGTCGAAGGATGCAAGAGTTATTAGCAAAAAACTAATCGGTGGTCAACACGATTCCGTCTTACTGCCGATTGTTTTCGCAAATTACTTTTCTATAATTCTAGTATTTAATGGGAAAAAATTAAACGAATTTTTTGTCCATGTAAAAAACTATTTATTCTGAATAAAATGCCTCTTATTAGATAAGGTATATTTTCGTCTGATAAGGTACTTCTTCTTCAATGGTTTCGAGGATATTTTAGTTTTGATCAAAAAAATTGTATTTTTTATGACTTTTCGTAAAATATGTTAATGCCATCTGAAAGAGGAACAGATAAGTTTTCCTTCGAGCTCATAGTCGAAGAAGTCGGTCGAAGGATGCATGAGATGTTTGCTAAAAACAAATCGGTGGTCAATACGTTTCCGTCCTACTGCCGATTCTTTTCGCAAAGTACTTTTCTGTAATTCTAGTATTTAATGGGAAAAAATTAAACGAATTTTTTGTCCATGTAAAAAACTATTTATTCTGAATAAAATGCCTCTTATTAGATAAGGTATATTTTCGTCTGATAAGGTACTTCTTCTTCAATGATTTCGTGGATATTTTAGTTTTGATCAAAAAAATTTTATTTCTTACGACTTTTCGTAAAATATGTTAATGCCATCTGAAAGAGGAACAGATAAGCTTTCCATCGAGCTCTTAGTCGAAGAAGTCGGTTGAAGGATGCAAGAGTTATTAGCAAAAAACTTATCGGTGGTCAACACGATTCCGTCCTACTGCCGATACTTTTCGCAAAGTACTTTTCTATAATTCTAGTATTTAATGGGGAAAAATTAAACGAATTTTTTGTCCATGTAAAAAACTATTAATTCTGAATAAAATGCCGCCCATTTATGCAATTAAAAACATTTAAATGTCTCTTATTCGATAAGGCATATTTTCGTCTGATAAGGTACTTCTTCTTCAATGATTTCGAGGATATTTTAGTTTTGATCAAAAAAATTTTATTTCTTATGACTTTTCGTAAAATATGTTAATGCCATCTGAAAGAGGAACAGATAAGCTTTCCATCGAGCTCTTAGTCGAAGAAGTCGGTAGAAGGATGCAAGAGTTATTAGCAAAAAACTAATCGGTGGTCAACACGATTCCGTCTTACTACCGATTCTTTTCGCAAAGTACTTTTCTATAATTCTAATATTTAATGGGAAAAAATTAAACAAATTTTTTGTCCATGTGAAAAACTATTAATTCTGAATAAAATGCCGCCCATTTATGCAATAAAAAAAAATGTAAATGTCTCTTATTAGATAAGCCATATTTTCGTCTGATAAGGTACTTCTTCTTCAATGATTTCGAGGATATTTTAGTTTTGATCAAAAAAATTTTATTTCTTACGACTTTTCGTAAAATATGTTAATGCCATCTGAAAGAGGAACAGATAAGCTTTCCTTCGAGCTCATAGTCGAAGAAGTCGGTCGAAGGATGCAAGAGATGTTTGCAAAAAACTAATCGGTGGTCAACACGTTTCCGTCCTACTGCCGATTCTTTTCGCAGAGAACTTTTCTATAATTCTAGTATATAATGGGAAAAAATTAAACGAATTTTTTGTCCATGTAAAAAACTATTAATTCTGAATAAAATGCCGCCCATTTATGCAATTAAAAAAATTTAAATGTCTCTTATTAGATAAGCCATATTTTAGTCTGATAAGGTACTTCTTCTTCAATGGTTTCGAGGATATTTTAGTTTTGATCAAAAAAATTGTATTTCTTATGACTTTTCGTAAAATATGTTAATGCCATCTGAAAGAGGAACAGATAAGCTTTCCATCGAGCTCATAGTCGAAGAAGTCGGTCGAAGGATGCAAGAGATGTTTGCCAAAAACAAATCGGTGGTCAATACGTTTCCGTCCTACTGCCGATTAAACGAATTTTTTGTCCATGTAAAAAACTATTTATTCTGAATAAAATGCCTCTTATTAGATAAGGTATATTTTCGTTTTATAAGGTACTTCTTCTTCAATGATTTCGAGGATATTTTAGTTTTGATCAAAAAAATTTTATTTCTTACGACTTTTCGTAAAATATATTAATGCCATCTGAAAGAGGAACAGATAAGCTTTCCATCGAGCTCTTAGTCGAAGAAGTCAATTGAAGGATGCAAGAGTTATTAGCAAAAAACTAATCGGTGGTCAACACGTTTCCGTCCTACTGCCGATACTTTTCGCAAAGTACTTTTCTATAATTCTAGTATTTAATGGGAAAAAATTAAACGAATTTTTTGTCCATGTAAAAAACTATTAATTCTGAATAAAATGCCGCCCATTTATGCAATTAAAAAAATTTAAATGTCTCTTATTAGATAAGGCATATTTTCGTCTGATAAGGTACATACTTCTTCTTCTATGATTTCGAGGATATTTTAGTTTTGATCAAAAAAATGTTATTTCTTATCACTTTTCGTAAAATATGATAATGCCATCTGAAAGAGGAACAGATAAGTTTTCCTTCGAGCTCATAGTCGATGAAGTCGGTCGAGGGATGCAAGAGATGTTTGCAAAAAACTAATCGGTGGTCAACACGTTTCCGTCCTACTGCCGATACTTTTCCCAAAGTACTTTTCTATAATTCTAGTATATAATGGGAAAAAATTAAACGAATTTTTTGTCCATGTAAAAAATTATTTATTCTGAATAAAATGCCTCTTATTAGATAAGGTATATTTTCGTCTTATAAGGTACTTCTTCTTCAATGATTTCGAGGATATTTTAGTTTTGATCAAAAAAATTTTATTTCTTACGACTTTTCGTAAAATATGTTAATGCCATCTGAAAGAGGAACAGATAAGCTTTCCATCGAGCTCTTAGTCGAAGAAGTCGGTTGAAGGATGCAAGAGTTATTAGCAAAAAACTAATCGGTGGTCAACACAATTGCGTACTGCCGCCGATACTTTTCGCAAAGTACTTTTCTATAATTCTAGTATTTAATGGGAAAAAATTAAACGAATTTTTTGTCCATGTAAAAAACTATTAATTCTGAATAAAATGTCTCTTATTAGATAAGGCATATTTTCGTCTGATAAGGTACTTCTTCTTCAATGATTTCGAGGATATTTTAGTTTTGATCAAAAAAATTGTATTTCTTATGACTTTTCGTAAAATATGTTAATGCTATCTGAAAGAGGAACAGATAAGTTTTCCTTCGAGCTCATAGTCGAAGAAGTCGGTCGAAGGATGCAAGAGATGTTTGCAAAAAACAAATCGGTGGTCAATACGTTTCCGTCCTACTGCCGATTCTTTTCGCAAAGTACTTTTCTATAATTCTAGTATTTAATGGGAAAAAATTAAACGAATTTTTTGTCCATGTAAAAAACTATTTATTCTGAACTATTTATTCGAAGAAGTCGGTCGAAGGATGCAATAGATGTTTGCAAAAAACTAATCGGTGGTCAACACGTTTCCGTCCTACTGCCGATTCTTTTCGCAAAGTACTTTTCTATAATTCTAGTATATAATGGGAAAAAATTAAACGAATTTTTTGTCCATGTAAGAAACTATTAATTCTGAATAAAATGCCGCCCATTTATGCAATTAAAAAAATTTAAATGTCTCTTATTAGATAAGCCATATTTTCGTCTGATAAGGTACTTCTTCTTCAATGATTTCGAGGATATTTTAGTTTTGATCAAAAAAATTTTATTTCTTATGACTCTTCGTAAAATATGTTAATGCCATCTGAAAGAGGAACAGATAAGCTTTCCATCGAGCTCTTAGTCGAAGAAGTCGGTTGAAGGATGCAAGAGTTATAAGCAAAAAACTAATCGGTGGTCAACACGATTCCGTCCTACTGCCGATTATTTTCGCAAAGTACTTTTCTATAATTCTAGTATTTAATGGTAAGAAATTAAACGAATTTTTTGTCCATGTAAAAAACTATTAATTCTGAATAAAATGCCTCTTATTAGATAAGGCATAGTTTTGATCAAAAAAATTTTATTTCTTACGACTTTTCGTAAAATATGTTAATGCCATCTGAAAGAAGAACAGATAAGCTTTCTTTCGAGCTCATAGTCGAAGAAATCGGTTGAAGGATGCAATAGATGTTTGCAAAAAACTAATCGGTGGTCAACACGTTTCCGTCCTACTGCCGATTCTTTTCGCAAAGTACTTTTCTATAATTCTAGTATATAATGGGAAAAAATTAAACGAATTTTTTTTCCATGTAAGAAACTATTAATTCTGAATAAAATGCCGCCCATTTATGCAATTAAAAAAATTTAAATGTCTCTTATTAGATAAGGCATATTTTCGTCTGATAAAGTACTTCTTCTTCAATGATTTCGAGGATATTTTAGTTTTGATCAAAAAAATTTTATTTCTTATGACTTTTCGTAAAATATGTTAATGCCATCTGAAAGAGGAACAGATAAGCTTTCCATCGAGCTCTTAGTCGAAGAAGTCGGTTGAAGGATGCAAGAGTTATAAGCAAAAAACTAATCGGTGGTCAACACGATTCCGTCCTACTGCCGATTCTTTTCGCAAAGTACTTTTCTATAATTCTAGTATTTAATGGTAAAAAATTAAGCGAATTTTTTGTCCATGTAAGAAACTATTTATTCTGAATAAAATGCGTCTTCTTAGATAAGGCATATTTTCGTCCAATAAGATAGTTCTTCTTCAATGATTTCGAGGATATTTTAGTTTTGATCAAAAAAATTTTACTTCTTATGACTTTTCGTAAAATATGTTAATGCCTTCTGAAAGAGGAACAGATAAGCTTTCCATCGAGCTTTTAGTCGAAGAAGTCGGTCGAAGGATGCAAGAGATGTTTGCAAAAAACTGATCGGTGGTCAACACGTTTCCGTCCTACTGCCGATTCTTTTCGCACAGTACTTTTCTATAAATCCAGTATTTAATGGGAAAAAATTAAACGAATTTTTTGTCCATGTAAAAAACTATTAATTCTGAATAAAATGCCGCCCATTTATGCAATTAAAAAAATTTAAATGTCTCTTATTAGATAAGCCATATTTTCGTCTGATAAGGTACTTCTTCTTCAATGATTTCGAGGATATTTTAGTTTTGATCAAAAAAATTTTAATTCTTATGACTTTTCGTAAACTATGTTACTGCCATCTGAAAGAGGAACAGATAAGCTTTCCATCGAGCTCTTTGTCAAAGAAGTCGGTCAAAGGATGCAAGAGTTATAACTAAAAAACTAATCGGTGGTCAACACGATTCCGTCCTTCTGCCGATTCTTTTCGCAAAGTACTTTTCTATAATTCTAGTATTTAATGGGAAAAAAATAAAAGAATTTTTTGTCCATGTAAAAAACTATTAATTCTGAATAAAATGCCTCTTTTTAGATAAGGCATATTTTCGTCTAATGAGGTACTTCTTCTTTTATGATTTCGAGGATATTTTAGTTTTGATCAAAACAATTTTATTTCTTATGACTTTTCGTAAAATATGTTAGTGCCATCTGAAAGAGGAACAGATAAGCTTTCCATCGAGCTCTTAGTCGAAGAAGTCGGTTGAAGGATGCAAGAGTTATTAGCAAAAAACTAATCGGTGGTCAACACGATTCCGTCTTACTACCGATTCTTTTCGCAAAGTACTCTGCTATAATTCTAATATTTAATGGGAAAAAATTAAACGAATTTTTTGTCCATGTAAAAACTATTAATTCTGAACAAAATGCTGCCCATTTATGCAATAAAAAAAAATTTAAGTGTCTCTTATTAGACAAGGTATATTTTCGTCTGATAAGGTACTTCTTCTTCAATGATTTCGAGGATATTTTAGTTTTGATCAAAAAAATTTTATTTCTTACGACTTTTCGTAAAATATGTTAATGCCATCTGAAAGAAGAACAGATAAGCTTTCTTTCGAGCTCATAGTCGAAGAAATCGGTTGAAGGATGCAATAGATGTTTGCAAAAAACTAATCGGTGGTCAACACGTTTCCGTCCTACTGCCGATTCTTTTCGCAAAGTACTTTTCTATAATTCTAGTATATAATGGGAAAAAATTAAACGAATTTTTTGTCCATGTAAGAAACTATTAATTCTGAATAAAATGCCGCCCATTTATGCAATTAAAAAAATTTAAATGTCTCTTATTAGATAAGCCATATTTTCGTCTGATAAGGTACTTCTTCTTCAATGGTTTTGAGGATATTTTAGTTTTGATCAAAAAAATTTTATTTCTTACGACTTTTCGTAAAATATGTTAATGCCATCTGAAAGAAGAACAGATAAGCTTTCCTTCGAGCTCATAGTCGAAGAAGTCGGTCGAAGGATGCAAGAGATGTTTGCAAAAAACTAATCGGTGGTCAACACGTTTCCGTCCTACTGCCGATTCTTTTCGCAAAGTACTTTTCTATAATTCTAGTATATAATGGGAAAAAATTAAACGAATTTTTTGTCCATGTAAAAAACTATTAATTCTGAATAAAATGCCGCCCATTTATGCAATTAAAAAAATTTAAATGTCTCTTATTAGATAAGCCATATTTTCGTCTGATAAGGTACTTCTTCTTCAATGGTTTCGAGGATATTTTAGTTTTGATCAAAAAAATTGTATTTTTTATGACTTTTCGTAAAATATGTTAATGCCATCTGAAAGAGGAACAGATAAGTTTTCCTTCGAGCTCATAGTCGAAGAAGTCGGTCGAAGGATGCATGAGATGTTTGCTAAAAACAAATCGGTGGTCAATACGTTTCCGTCCTACTGCCGATTCTTTTCGCAAAGTACTTTTCTGTAATTCTAGTATTTAATGGGAGAAAATTAAACGAATTTTTTGTCCATGTAAAAAACTATTTATTCTGAATAAAATGCCTCTTATTAGATAAGGTATATTTTCGTCTGATAAGGTACTTTTTCTTCAATGATTTCGAGGATATTTTAGTTTTGATCAAAAAAATTTTATTTCTTACGACTTTTCGTAAAATATGTTAATGCCATCTGAAAGAAGAACAGATAAGCTTTCCATCGAGCTCTTAGTCGATGAAGTCGGTTGAAGGATGCAAGAGTTATTAGCAAAAAACTAATCGGTGGTCAATACGTTTCCGTCCTACTGCCGATTCTTTTCGCAAAGTACTTTTCTGTAATTCTAGTATTTAATGGGAAAAAATTAAACGAATTTTTTGTCCATGTAAAATACTATTTGTTCTGAATAAAATGTCTCTTATTAGATAAGCCATATTTTCGTCTGATAAGGTACTTCTTCTTCAATGATTTCGAGGATATTTTAGTTTTGATCAAAAAAATTTTATTTCTTACGACTTTTCGTAAAATATGTTAATGCCATCTGAAAGAGGAACAGATAAGCTTTCCATCGAGCTCTTAGTCGAAGAAGTCGGTCGAAGGATGCAAGAGTTATTAGCAAAAAACTATTGAAGGATGCAAGAGTTATTAGCAAAAAACTAATCGGTGGTCAATACGTTTCCGTCCTACTGCCGATTCTTTTCGCAAAGTACTTTTCTGTAATTCTAGTATTTAATGGGAAAAAATTAAACGAATTTTTTGTCCATGTAAAAAACTATTTGTTCTGAATAAAATGTCTCTTATTAGATAAGCCATATTTTCGTCTGATAAGGTACTTCTTCTTCAATGATTTCGAGGATATTTTAGTTTTGATCAAAAAAATTTTATTTCTTACGACTTTTCGTAAAATATGTTAATGCCATCTGAAAGAGGAACAGATAAGCTTTCCATCGAGCTCTAAGTCGAAGAAGTCGGTCGAAGGATGCAAGAGTTATTAGCAAAAAACTAATCGGTGGTCAACACGTTTCTGTCCTACTGCCGATACTTTTCGCAAAGTACTTTTCTATAATTCTAGTATTTAATGGGAAAAAATTAAATGAAGTTTTTGTCCATGTAAAAAACTATTAATTCTGAATAAAATGCCGCCCATTTATGCAATTAAAAAAATTTAAATGTCTCTTATTAGATAAGGCATATTTTCGTCTGATAAGGTACATACTTCTTCTTCTATGATTTCGAGGATATTTTAGTTTTGATCAAAAAAATTTTATTTCTTATGACTTTTCGTAAAATATGTTATTGCCATCTGAAAGAGAAATAGATAAACTTTCCATCGAGCTCATAGTCGAAGAAGTCGGTCGAAGGATGCAAGAGATGTTTGCAAAAAACTAATCGGTGGTCAACACGTTTCCGTCCTACTGCCGATACTTTTCGCAAAGTACTTTTCTATAATTCTAGTATTTAATGGGAAAAAATTAAACGAATTTTTTGTCCATGTAAAAAACTATTTATTCTGAATAAAATGCCCCTTATTAGATAAGATATATTTTCGTCTGATATGGTACTTCTTCTTCAATGGTTTTGAGGATATTTTAGTTTTGATCAAAAAAATTTTATTTCTTACGACTTTTCGTAAAATATGTTAATGCCATCTGAAAGAAGAACAGATAAGCTTTCCTTCGAGCTCATAGTCGAAGAAGTCGGTCGAAGGATGCAAGAGA
This sequence comes from Phortica okadai, assembly GCA_034638295.1. Classification (NCBI taxonomy): domain Eukaryota; kingdom Metazoa; phylum Arthropoda; class Insecta; order Diptera; family Drosophilidae; genus Phortica; species Phortica okadai. The sequence continues at coordinate 6,960,367 of CM067853.1, read as the reverse complement.
TGTTTGCAAAAAACTAATCGGTGGTCAACACGTTTCCGTCCTACTGCCGATTCTTTTCGCAAAGTACTTTTCTATAATTCTAGTATATAATGGGAAAAAATTAAACGAATTTTTTGTCCATGTAAAAAACTATTAATTCTGAATAAAATGCCGCCCATTTATGCAATTAAAAAAATTTAAATGTCTCTTATTAGATAAGCCATATTTTCGTCTGATAAGGTACTTCTTCTTCAATGGTTTTGAGGATATTTTAGTTTTGATCAAAAAAATTGTATTTCTTATGACTTTTCGTAAAATATGTTAATGCCATCTGAAAGAGGAACAGATTAGCTTTACATCGAGGTTTTAGTCGAAGAAATCGGTTGAAGGATGCAATAGATGTTTGCAAAAAACTAATCGGTGGTCAACACGTTTCCGTCCTACTGCCGATTCTTTTCGCAAAGTACTTTTCTATAATTCTAGTATATAATGGGAAAAAATTAAACGAATTTTTTGTCCATGTAAGAAACTATTAATTCTGAATAAAATGCCGCCCATTTATGCAATTAAAAAAATTTAAATGTCTCTTATTAGATAAGCCATATTTTCGTCTGATAAGGTACTTCTTCTTCAATGGTTTTGAGGATATTTTAGTTTTGATCAAAAAAATTTTATTTCTTACGACTTTTCGTAAAATATGTTAATGCCATCTGAAAGAAGAACAGATAAGCTTTCCTTCGAGCTCATAGTCGAAGAAGTCGGTCGAAGGATGCAAGAGATGTTTGCAAAAAACTAATCGGTGGTCAACACGTTTCCGTCCTACTGCCGATTCTTTTCGCAAAGTACTTTTCTATAATTCTAGTATATAATGGGAAAAAATTAAACGAATTTTTTGTCCATGTAAAAAACTATTAATTCTGAATAAAATGCCGCCCATTTATGCAATTAAAAAAATTTAAATGTCTCTTATTAGATAAGCCATATTTTCGTCTGATAAGGTACTTCTTCTTCAATGGTTTCGAGGATATTTTAGTTTTGATCAAAAAAATTGTATTTTTTATGACTTTTCGTAAAATATGTTAATGCCATCTGAAAGAGGAACAGATAAGTTTTCCTTCGAGCTCATAGTCGAAGAAGTCGGTCGAAGGATGCATGAGATGTTTGCTAAAAACAAATCGGTGGTCAATACGTTTCCGTCCTACTGCCGATTCTTTTCGCAAAGTACTTTTCTGTAATTCTAGTATTTAATGGGAGAAAATTAAACGAATTTTTTGTCCATGTAAAAAACTATTTATTCTGAATAAAATGCCTCTTATTAGATAAGGTATATTTTCGTCTGATAAGGTACTTTTTCTTCAATGATTTCGAGGATATTTTAGTTTTGATCAAAAAAAATTTTATTTCTTACGACTTTTCGTAAAATATGTTAATGCCATCTGAAAGAGGAACAGATAAGCTTTCCATCGAGCTCTTAGTCGATGAAGTCGGTTGAAGGATGCAAGAGTTATTAGCAAAAAACTAATCGGTGGTCAATACGTTTCCGTCCTACTGCCGATTCTTTTCGCAAAGTACTTTTCTGTAATTCTAGTATTTAATGGGAAAAAATTAAACGAATTTTTTGTCCATGTAAAAAACTATTTGTTCTGAATAAAATGTCTCTTATTAGATAAGCCATATTTTCGTCTGATAAGGTACTTCTTCTTCAATGATTTCGAGGATATTTTAGTTTTGATCAAAAAAATTTTATTTCTTACGACTTTTCGTAAAATATGTTAATGCCATCTGAAAGAGGAACAGATAAGCTTTCCATTGAGCTCTTAGTCGAAGAAGTCGGTCGAAGGATGCAAGAGTTATTAGCAAAAAACTAATCGGTGGTCAACACGTTTCTGTCCTACTGCCGATACTTTTCGCAAAGTACTTTTCTATAATTCTAGTATTTAATGGGAAAAAATTAAATGAAGTTTTTGTCCATGTAAAAAACTATTAATTCTGAATAAAATGCCGCCCATTTATGCAATTAAAAAAATTTAAATGTCTCTTATTAGATAAGGCATATTTTCGTCTGATAAGGTACATACTTCTTCTTCTATGATTTCGAGGATATTTTAGTTTTGATCAAAAAAATTTTATTTCTTATGACTTTTCGTAAAATATGTTATTGCCATCTGAAAGAGAAATAGATAAACTTTCCATCGAGCTCATAGTCGAAGAAGTCGGTCGAAGGATGCAAGAGATGTTTGCAAAAAACTAATCGGTGGTCAACACGTTTCCGTCCTACTGCCGATTCTTTTCGCAAAGTACTTTTCTATAATTCTAGTATTTAATGGGAAAAAATTAAACGAATTTTTTGTCCATGTAAAAAACTATTTATTCTGAATAAAATGCCCCTTATTAGATAAGATATATTTTCGTCTGATAAGGTACTTCTTCTTCAATGATTTCGAGGATATTTTAGTTTTGATCAAAAAAAATTTTATTTCTTACGACTTTTCGTAAAATATGTTAATGCCATCTGAAAGAGGAACAGATAAGCTTTCCATCGAGCTCTTAGTCGAAGAAGTCGGTTGAAGGATGCAAGAGTTATTAGCAAAAAACTAATCGGAGGTCAACACAATTGCGTCCTGCCACCGATACTTTTCGCAAAGTACTTTTCTATAATTCTAGTATTAAATGGGAAAAAATTAAACGAATTTTTTGTCCATGTAAAAACTATTAATTCTGAATAAAATGCTGCCCATTTATGCAATAAAAAAAAAATTTAAGTGTCTCTTATTAGACAAGGTATATTTTCATCTGATAAGGTACTTCTTCTTCAATGATTTCGAGGATATTTTAGTTTTGATAAAAAAAATTTATTTCTTACGACTTTTCGTAAAATATGTTAATGCCATCTGAAAGAGGAACAGATAAGCTTTCCATCGAGCTCTTAGTCGAAGAAGTCGGTTGAAGGATGCAAGAGTTATTAGCAAAAAACTAATCGGTGGTCAACACGATTCCGTCTTACTACCGATTCTTTTCGCAAAGTACTTTTCTATAATTCTACTATTTAATAGGAAAAAATTAAACGAATTTTTTGTCCATGTAAGAAACTATTAATTCTGAATAAAATGCCGCCCATTTATGCAATTAAAAAATTTAAATGTCTCTTATTAGATAAGCCATATTTTCGTCTGATAAGGTAATTCTTCTTCAATGGTTTCGAGGATATTTTAGTTTTGATCAAAAAAATGTAATTTCTTATGACTCTTCGACTCTTATTAGATAAGGCATATTTTCGTCTGATAAAGTACTTCTTCTTCAATGATTTCGAGGATATTTTAGTTTTGATCAAAAAAATTTTATTTCTTATGACTTTTCGTAAAATATGTTAATGCCATCTGAAAGAGGAACAGATAAGCTTTCCATCGAGCTCTTAGTCGAAGAAGTCGGTTGAAGGATGCAAGAGTTATAAGCAAAAAACTAATCGGTGGTCAACACGATTCCGTCCTACTGCCGATTCTTTTCGCAAAGTACTTTTCTATAATTCTAGTATTTAATGGTAAAAAATTAAGCGAATTTTTTGTCCATGTAAGAAACTATTTATTCTGAATAAAATGCGTCTTCTTAGATAAGGCATATTTTCGTCCAATAAGATACTTCTTCTTCAATGATTTCGAGGATATTTTAGTTTTGATCAAAAAAATTTTACTTCTTATGACTTTTCGTAAAATATGTTAATGCCTTCTGAAAGAGGAACAGATAAGCTTTCCATCGAGCTTTTAGTCGAAGAAGTCGGTCGAAGGATGCAAGAGATGTTTGCAAAAAACTGATCGGTGGTCAACACGTTTCCGTCCTACTGCCGATTCTTTTCGCACAGTACTTTTCTATAAATCCAGTATTTAATGGGAAAAAATTAAACGAATTTTTTGTCCATGTAAAAAACTATTAATTCTGAATAAAATGCCGCCCATTTATGCAATTAAAAAAATTTAAATGTCTCTTATTAGATAAGCCATATTTTCGTCTGATAAGGTACTTCTTCTTCAATGATTTCGAGGATATTTTAGTTTTGATCAAAAAAATTTTAATTCTTATGACTTTTCGTAAACTATGTTACTGCCGTCTGAAAGAGGAACAGATAAGCTTTCCATCGAGCTCTTTGTCAAAGAAGTCGGTCAAAGGATGCAAGAGTTATAACTAAAAAACTAATCGGTGGTCAACACGATTCCGTCCTTCTGCCGATTCTTTTCGCAAAGTACTTTTCTATAATTCTAGTATTTAATGGGAAAAAAATAAAAGAATTTTTTGTCCATGTAAAAAACTATTAATTCTGAATAAAATGCCTCTTTTTAGATAAGGCATATTTTCGTCTAATGAGGTACTTCTTCTTTTATGATTTCGAGGATATTTTAGTTTTGATCAAAACAATTTTATTTCTTATGACTTTTCGTAAAATATGTTAGTGCCATCTGAAAGAGGAACAGATAAGCTTTCCATCGAGCTCTTAGTCGAAGAAGTCGGTTGAAGGATGCAAGAGTTATTAGCAAAAAACTAATCGGTGGTCAACACGATTCCGTCTTACTACCGATTCTTTTCGCAAAGTACTCTTCTATAATTCTAATATTTAATGGGAAAAAATTAAACGAATTTTTTGTCCATGTAAAAACTATTAATTCTGAACAAAATGCTGCCCATTTATGCAATAAAAAAAAATTTAAGTGTCTCTTATTAGACAAGGTATATTTTCGTCTGATAAGGTACTTCTTCTTCAATGATTTCGATGATATTTTAGTTTTGATCAAAAAAATTTTATTTCTTACGACTTTTCGTAAAATATGTTAATGCCATCTGAAAGAAGAACAGATAAGCTTTCTTTCGAGCTCATAGTCGAAGAAATCGGTTGAAGGATGCAATAGATGTTTGCAAAAAACTAATCGGTGGTCAACACGTTTCCGTCCTACTGCCGATTCTTTTCGCAAAGTACTTTTCTATAATTCTAGTATATAATGGGAAAAAATTAAACGAATTTTTTGTCCATGTAAGAAACTATTAATTCTGAATAAAATGCCGCCCATTTATGCAATTAAAAAATTTAAATGTCTCTTATTAGATAAGCCATATTTTCGTCTGATAAGGTACTTCTTCTTCAATGGTTTTGAGGATATTTTAGTTTTGATCAAAAAAATTGTATTTCTTATGACTTTTCGTAAAATATGTTAATGCCATCTGAAAGAGGAACAGATTAGCTTTACATCGAGGTTTTAGTCGAAGAAATCGGTTGAAGGATGCAATAGATGTTTGCAAAAAACTAATCGGTGGTCAACACGTTTCCGTCCTACTGCCGATTCTTTTCGCAAAGTACTTTTCTATAATTCTAGTATATAATGGGAAAAAATTAAACGAATTTTTTGTCCATGTAAGAAACTATTAATTCTGAATAAAATGCCGCCCATTTATGCAATTAAAAAAATTTAAATGTCTCTTATTAGATAAGCCATATTTTCGTCTGATAAGGTACTTCTTCTTCAATGGTTTTGAGGATATTTTAGTTTTGATCAAAAAAATTTTATTTCTTACGACTTTTCGTAAAATATGTTAATGCCATCTGAAAGAAGAACAGATAAGCTTTCCTTCGAGCTCATAGTCGAAGAAGTCGGTCGAAGGATGCAAGAGATGTTTGCAAAAAACTAATCGGTGGTCAACACGTTTCCGTCCTACTGCCGATTCTTTTCGCAAAGTACTTTTCTATAATTCTAGTATATAATGGGAAAAAATTAAACGAATTTTTTGTCCATGTAAAAAACTATTAATTCTGAATAAAATGCCGCCCATTTATGCAATTAAAAAAATTTAAATGTCTCTTATTAGATAAGCCATATTTTCGTCTGATAAGGTACTTCTTCTTCAATGGTTTCGAGGATATTTTAGTTTTGATCAAAAAAAATTGTATTTTTTATGACTTTTCGTAAAATATGTTAATGCCATCTGAAAGAGGAACAGATAAGTTTTCCTTCGAGCTCATAGTCGAAGAAGTCGGTCGAAGGATGCATGAGATGTTTGCTAAAAACAAATCGGTGGTCAATACGTTTCCGTCCTACTGCCGATTCTTTTCGCAAAGTACTTTTCTGTAATTCTAGTATTTAATGGGAGAAAATTAAACGAATTTTTTGTCCATGTAAAAAACTATTTATTCTGAATAAAATGCCTCTTATTAGATAAGGTATATTTTCGTCTGATAAGGTACTTTTTCTTCAATGATTTCGAGGATATTTTAGTTTTGATCAAAAAAATTTTATTTCTTACGACTTTTCGTAAAATATGTTAATGCCATCTGAAAGAAGAACAGATAAGCTTTCCATCGAGCTCTTAGTCGATGAAGTCGGTTGAAGGATGCAAGAGTTATTAGCAAAAAACTAATCGGTGGTCAATACGTTTCCGTCCTACTGCCGATTCTTTTCGCAAAGTACTTTTCTGTAATTCTAGTATTTAATGGGAAAAAATTAAACGAATTTTTTGTCCATGTAAAAAACTATTTGTTCTGAATAAAATGTCTCTTATTAGATAAGCCATATTTTCGTCTGATAAGGTACTTCTTCTTCAATGATTTCGAGGATATTTTAGTTTTGATCAAAAAAATTTTATTTCTTACGACTTTTCGTAAAATATGTTAATGCCATCTGAAAGAGGAACAGATAAGCTTTCCATCGAGCTCTTAGTCGAAGAAGTCGGTCGAAGGATGCAAGAGTTATTAGCAAAAAACTAATCGGTGGTCAACACGTTTCTGTCCTACTGCCGATACTTTTCGCAAAGTACTTTTCTATAATTCTAGTATTTAATGGGAAAAAATTAAATGAAGTTTTTGTCCATGTAAAAAACTATTAATTCTGAATAAAATGCCGCCCATTTATGCAATTAAAAAAATTTAAATGTCTCTTATTAGATAAGGCATATTTTCGTCTGATAAGGTACATACTTCTTCTTCTATGATTTCGAGGATATTTAGTTTTGATCAAAAAAATTTTATTTCTTATGACTTTTCGTAAAATATGTTATTGCCATCTGAAAGAGAAATAGATAAACTTTCCATCGAGCTCATAGTCGAAGAAGTCGGTCGAAGGATGCAAGAGATGTTTGCAAAAAACTAATCGGTGGTCAACACGTTTCCGTCCTACTGCCGATTCTTTTCGCAAAGTACTTTTCTATAATTCTAGTATTTAATGGGAAAAAATTAAACGAATTTTTTGTCCATGTAAAAAACTATTTATTCTGAATAAAATGCCCCTTATTAGATAAGATATATTTTCGTCTGATAAGGTACTTCTTCTTCAATGGTTTTGAGGATATTTTAGTTTTGATCAAAAAAATTTTATTTCTTACGACTTTTCGTAAAATATGTTAATGCCATCTGAAAGAAGAACAGATAAGCTTTCCTTCGAGCTCATAGTCGAAGAAGTCGGTCGAAGGATGCAAGAGATGTTTGCAAAAAACTAATCGGTGGTCAACACGTTTCCGTCCTACTGCCGATTCTTTTCGCAAAGTACTTTTCTATAATTCTAGTATATAATGGGAAAAAATTAAACGAATTTTTTGTCCATGTAAAAAACTATTAATTCTGAATAAAATGCCGCCCATTTATGCAATTAAAAAAATTTAAATGTCTCTTATTAGATAAGCCATATTTTCGTCTGATAAGGTACTTCTTCTTCAATGGTTTTGAGGATATTTTAGTTTTGATCAAAAAAATTGTATTTCTTATGACTTTTCGTAAAATATGTTAATGCCATCTGAAAGAGGAACAGATTAGCTTTACATCGAGGTTTTAGTCGAAGAAATCGGTTGAAGGATGCAATAGATGTTTGCAAAAAACTAATCGGTGGTCAACACGTTTCCGTCCTACTGCCGATTCTTTTCGCAAAGTACTTTTCTATAATTCTAGTATATAATGGGAAAAAATTAAACGAATTTTTTGTCCATGTAAGAAACTATTAATTCTGAATAAAATGCCGCCCATTTATGCAATTAAAAAAATTTAAATGTCTCTTATTAGATAAGCCATATTTTCGTCTGATAAGGTACTTCTTCTTCAATGGTTTTGAGGATATTTTAGTTTTGATCAAAAAAATTTTATTTCTTACGACTTTTCGTAAAATATGTTAATGCCATCTGAAAGAAGAACAGATAAGCTTTCCTTCGAGCTCATAGTCGAAGAAGTCGGTCGAAGGATGCAAGAGATGTTTGCAAAAAACTAATCGGTGGTCAACACGTTTCCGTCCTACTGCCGATTCTTTTCGCAAAGTACTTTTCTATAATTCTAGAATATAATGGGAAAAAATTAAACGAATTTTTTGTCCATGTAAAAAACTATTAATTCTGAATAAAATGCCGCCCATTTATGCAATTAAAAAAATTTAAATGTCTCTTATTAGATAAGCCATATTTTCGTCTGATAAGGTACTTCTTCTTCAATGGTTTTGAGGATATTTTAGTTTTGATCAAAAAAATTGTATTTCTTATGACTTTTCGTAAAATATGTTAATGCCATCTGAAAGAGGAACAGATTAGCTTTACATCGAGGTTTTAGTCGAAGAAATCGGTTGAAGGATGCAATAGATGTTTGCAAAAAACTAATCGGTGGTCAACACGTTTCCGTCCTACTGCCGATTCTTTTCGCAAAGTACTTTTCTATAATTCTAGTATATAATGGGAAAAAATTAAACGAATTTTTTGTCCATGTAAAAAACTATTTGTTCTGAATAAAATGTCTCTTATTAGATAAGCCATATTTTCGTCTGATAAGGTACTTCTTCTTCAATGATTTCGAGGATATTTTAGTTTTGATCAAAAAAATTTTATTTCTTACGACTTTTCGTAAAATATGTTAATGCCATCTGAAAGAGGAACAGATAAGCTTTCCATCGAGCTCTTAGTCGAAGAAGTCGGTCGAAGGATGCAAGAGTTATTAGCAAAAAACTAATCGGTGGTCAACACGTTTCTGTCCTACTGCCGATACTTTTCGCAAAGTACTTTTCTATAATTCTAGTATTTAATGGGAAAAAATTAAATGAAGTTTTTGTCCATGTAAAAAACTATTAATTCTGAATAAAATGCCGCCCATTTATGCAATTAAAAAAATTTAAATGTCTCTTATTAGATAAGGCATATTTTCGTCTGATAAGGTACATACTTCTTCTTCTATGATTTCGAGGATATTTTAGTTTTGATCAAAAAAATTTTATTTCTTATGACTTTTCGTAAAATATGTTATTGCCATCTGAAAGAGAAATAGATAAACTTTCCATCGAGCTCATAGTCGAAGAAGTCGGTCGAAGGATGCAAGAGATGTTTGCAAAAAACTAATCGGTGGTCAACACGTTTCCGTCCTACTGCCGATTCTTTTCGCAAAGTACTTTTCTATAATTCTAGTATTTAATGGGAAAAAATTAAACGAATTTTTTGTCCATGTAAAAAACTATTTATTCTGAATAAAATGCCCCTTATTAGATAAGATATATTTTCGTCTGATAAGGTACTTCTTCTTCAATGGTTTTGAGGATATTTTAGTTTTGATCAAAAAAATTTTATTTCTTACGACTTTTCGTAAAATATGTTAATGCCATCTGAAAGAAGAACAGATAAGCTTTCCTTCGAGCTCATAGTCGAAGAAGTCGGTCGAAGGATGCAAGAGATGTTTGCAAAAAACTAATCGGTGGTCAACACGTTTCCGTCCTACTGCCGATTCTTTTCGCAAAGTACTTTTCTATAATTCTAGTATATAATGGGAAAAAATTAAACGAATTTTTTGTCCATGTAAAAAACTATTAATTCTGAATAAAATGCCGCCCATTTATGCAATTAAAAAAATTTAAATGTCTCTTATTAGATAAGCCATTTTTTCGTCTGATAAGGTACTTCTTCTTCAATGGTTTTGAGGATATTTTAGTTTTGATCAAAAAAATTGTATTTCTTATGACTTTTCGTAAAATATGTTAATGCCATCTGAAAGAGGAACAGATTAGCTTTACATCGAGGTTTTAGTCGAAGAAATCGGTTGAAGGATGCAATAGATGTTTGCAAAAAACTAATCGGTGGTCAACACGTTTCCGTCCTACTGCCGATTCTTTTCGCAAAGTACTTTTCTATAATTCTAGTATATAATGGGAAAAAATTAAACGAATTTTTTGTCCATGTAAGAAACTATTAATTCTGAATAAAATGCCGCCCATTTATGCAATTAAAAAAATTTAAATGTCTCTTATTAGATAAGCCATATTTTCGTCTGATAAGGTACTTCTTCTTCAATGGTTTTGAGGATATTTTAGTTTTGATCAAAAAAATTTTATTTCTTACGACTTTTCGTAAAATATGTTAATGCCATCTGAAAGAAGAACAGATAAGCTTTCCTTCGAGCTCATAGTCGAAGAAGTCGGTCGAAGGATGCAAGAGATGTTTGCAAAAAACTAATCGGTGGTCAACACGTTTCCGTCCTACTGCCGATTCTTTTCGCAAAGTACTTTTCTATAATTCTAGTATATAATGGGAAAAAATTAAACGAATTTTTTGTCCATGTAAAAAACTATTAATTCTGAATAAAATGCCGCCCATTTATGCAATTAAAAAAATTTAAATGTCTCTTATTAGATAAGCCATATTTTCGTCTGATAAGGTACTTCTTCTTCAATGGTTTCGAGGATATTTTAGTTTTGATCAAAAAAATTGTATTTTTTATGACTTTTCGTAAAATATGTTAATGCCATCTGAAAGAGGAACAGATAAGTTTTCCTTCGAGCTCATAGTCGAAGAAGTCGGTCGAAGGATGCATGAGATGTTTGCTAAAAACAAATCGGTGGTCAATACGTTTCCGTCCTACTGCCGATTCTTTTCGCAAAGTACTTTTCTGTAATTCTAGTATTTAATGGGAGAAAATTAAACGAATTTTTTGTCCATGTAAAAAACTATTTATTCTGAATAAAATGCCTCTTATTAGATAAGGTATATTTTCGTCTGATAAGGTACTTTTTCTTCAATGATTTCGAGGATATTTTAGTTTTGATCAAAAAAATTTTATTTCTTACGACTTTTCGTAAAATATGTTAATGCCATCTGAAAGAGGAACAGATAAGCTTTCCATCGAGCTCTTAGTCGATGAAGTCGGTTGAAGGATGCAAGAGTTATTAGCAAAAAACTAATCGGTGGTCAATACGTTTCCGTCCTACTGCCGATTCTTTTCGCAAAGTACTTTTCTGTAATTCTAGTATTTAATGGGAAAAAATTAAACGAATTTTTTGTCCATGTAAAAAACTATTTGTTCTGAATAAAATGTCTCTTATTAGATAAGCCATATTTTCGTCTGATAAGGTACTTCTTCTTCAATGATTTCGAGGATATTTTAGTTTTGATCAAAAAAATTTTATTTCTTACGACTTTTCGTAAAATATGTTAATGCCATCTGAAAGAGGAACAGATAAGCTTTCCATTGAGCTCTTAGTCGAAGAAGTCGGTCGAAGGATGCAAGAGTTATTAGCAAAAAACTAATCGGTGGTCAACACGTTTCTGTCCTACTGCCGATACTTTTCGCAAAGTACTTTTCTATAATTCTAGTATTTAATGGGAAAAAATTAAATGAAGTTTTTGTCCATGTAAAAAACTATTAATTCTGAATAAAATGCCGCCCATTTATGCAATTAAAAAAATTTAAATGTCTCTTATTAGATAAGGCATATTTTCGTCTGATAAGGTACATACTTCTTCTTCTATGATTTCGAGGATATTTTAGTTTTGATCAAAAAAATTTTATTTCTTATGACTTTTCGTAAAATATGTTATTGCCATCTGAAAGAGAAATAGATAAACTTTCCATCGAGCTCATAGTCGAAGAAGTCGGTCGAAGGATGCAAGAGATGTTTGCAAAAAACTAATCGGTGGTCAACACGTTTCCGTCCTACTGCCGATTCTTTTCGCAAAGTACTTTTCTATAATTCTAGTATTTAATGGGAAAAAATTAAACGAATTTTTTGTCCATGTAAAAAACTATTTATTCTGAATAAAATGCCCCTTATTAGATAAGATATATTTTCGTCTGATAAGGTACTTCTTCTTCAATGATTTCGAGGATATTTTAGTTTTGATCAAAAAAAATTTTATTTCTTACGACTTTTCGTAAAATATGTTAATGCCATCTGAAAGAGGAACAGATAAGCTTTCCATCGAGCTCTTAGTCGAAGAAGTCGGTTGAAGGATGCAAGAGTTATTAGCAAAAAACTAATCGGAGGTCAACACAATTGCGTCCTGCCACCGATACTTTTCGCAAAGTACTTTTCTATAATTCTAGTATTAAATGGGAAAAAATTAAACGAATTTTTTGTCCATGTAAAAAACTATTAATTCTGAATAAAATGTCTCTTATTAGATAAGGCATATTTTCGTCTGATAAGGAACTTCTTCTTCAATGATTTCGAGGATATTTTAGTTTTGATCAAAAAAATTGTATTTCTTATGACTTTTCGTAAAATATGTTAATGCTATCTGAAAGAGGAACAGATAAGTTTTCCTTCGAAATCATAGTCGAAGAAGTCGGTCGAAGGATGCAAGAGATGTTTGCAAAAAACAAATCGGTGGTCAATACGTTTCCGTCCTACTGCCGATTCTTTTCGCAAAGTACTTTTCTATAATTTTAGTATTTAATGGGAAAAAATTAAACGAATTTTTTGTCCATGTAAAAAACTATTTATTCTGAACTATTTATTCGAAGAAGTCGGTCGAAGGATGCAAGAGATGTTTGCAAAAAACTAATCGGTGATCAACACGTTTCCGTCCTACTGCCGATTCTTTTCGCAAAGTACTTTTCTATAATTCTAGTATTTAATGGTAAAAAATTAAACGAATTTTTTGTCCATGTAAAAAACTATTTATTCTGAATAAAATGCGTCTTCTTAGATAAGGCATATTTTCGTCCAATAAGATACTTCTTCTTCAATGATTTCGAGGATATTTTAGTTTTGATCAAAAAAATTTTATTTCTTCTGACTTTTCGTAAAATATGTTAATGGCATCTGAAAGAAGAACAGATAAGCTTTCCATCGAGCTCTTAGTCGAAGAAGTCGGTTGAAGGATGCAAGAGTTATTAGCAAAAAACTAATCGGTGGTCAACACGATTCCGTCCTACTACCGATTCTTTTCGCAAAGTACTTTTTTATAATTTTACTATTTAATGGGAAAAAATTAAACGAATTTTTTGTCCATGTAAAAAACTATTAATTCTGAATAAAATGCCACCCATTTATGCAATTAAAGAAATTTAAATGTCTCTTATTAGATAAGCCATATTTTCGTCTGATAAGGTACTTCTTCTTCAATGATTTCGAGGATATTTTAGTTTTGATCAAAAAAATTTTATTTCTTACGACTTTTCGTAAAATATGTTAATGCCATCTGAAAGAAGAACAGATAAGCTTTCCTTCGAGCTCATAGTCGAAGAAGTCGGTCGAAGGATGCAAGAGATGTTTGCAAAAAACTAATCGGTGGTCAACACGTTTCCGTCCTACTGCCGATTCTTTTCGCAAAGTACTTTTCTATAATTCTAGTATATAATGGGAAAAAATTAAACGAATTTTTTGTCCATGTAAAAAACTATTAATTCTGAATAAAATGCCGCCCATTTATGCAATTAAAAAAATTTAAATGTCTCTTATTAGATAAGCCATATTTTCGTCTGATAAGGTACTTCTTCTTCAATGGTTTCGAGGATATTTTAGTTTTGATCAAAAAAATTGTATTTTTTATGACTTTTCGTAAAATATGTTAATGCCATCTGAAAGAGGAACAGATAAGTTTTCCTTCGAGCTCATAGTCGAAGAAGTCGGTCGAAGGATGCATGAGATGTTTGCTAAAAACAAATCGGTGGTCAATACGTTTCCGTCCTACTGCCGATTCTTTTCGCAAAGTACTTTTCTGTAATTCTAGTATTTAATGGGAAAAAATTAAACGAATTTTTTGTCCATGTAAAAAACTATTTATTCTGAATAAAATGCCTCTTATTAGATAAGGTATATTTTCGTCTGATAAGGTACTTCTTCTTCAATGATTTCGTGGATATTTTAGTTTTGATCAAAAAAATTTTATTTCTTACGACTTTTCGTAAAATATGTTAATGCCATCTGAAAGAGGAACAGATAAGCTTTCCATCGAGCTCTTAGTCGAAGAAGTCGGTTGAAGGATGCAAGAGTTATTAGCAAAAAACTTATCGGTGGTCAACACGATTCCGTCCTACTGCCGATACTTTTCGCAAAGTACTTTTCTATAATTCTAGTATTTAATGGGAAAAAATTAAACGAATTTTTTGTCCATGTAAAAAACTATTAATTCTGAATAAAATGCCGCCCATTTATGCAATTAAAAACATTTAAATGTCTCTTATTCGATAAGGCATATTTTCGTCTGATAAGGTACTTCTTCTTCAATGATTTCGAGGATATTTTAGTTTTGATCAAAAAAATTTTATTTCTTATGACTTTTCGTAAAATATGTTAATGCCATCTGAAAGAGGAACAGATAAGCTTTCCTTCGAGCTCATAGTCGAAGAAGTCGGTCGAAGGATGCAAGAGATGTTTGCAAAAAACAAATCGGTGGTCAATACGTTTCCGTCCTACTGCCGATTAAACGAATTTTTTGTCCATGTAAAAAACTATTTATTCTGAATAAAATGCCTCTTATTAGATAAGGTATATTTTCGTTTTATAAGGTACTTCTTCTTCAATGATTTCGAGGATATTTTAGTTTTGATCAAAAAAATTTTATTTCTTATGACTTTTCGTAAAATATATTAATGCCATCTGAAAGAGGAACAGATAAGCTTTCCATCGAGCTCTTAGTCGACGAAGTCAATTGAAGGATGCAAGAGTTATTAGCAAAAAACTAATCGGTGGTCAATACGTTTCCGTCCTACTGCCGATACTTTTCGCATAGTACTTTTCTATAATTCTAGTATTTAATGGGAAAAAATTAAACGAATTTTTTGTCCATGTAAAAAACTATTAATTCTGAATAAAATGCCGCCCATTTATGCAATTAAAAAAATTTAAATGTCTCTTATTAGATAAGGCATATTTTCGTCTGATAAGGTACATACTTCTTCTTCTATGATTTCGAGGATATTTTAGTTTTGATCAAAAAAATTTTATTTCTTATCACTTTTCGTAAAATATGTTAATGCCATCTGAAAGAGGAACAGATAAGTTTTCCTTCGAGCTCATAGTCGATGAAGTCGGTCGAGGGATGCAAGAGATGTTTGCAAAAAACTAATCGGTGGTCAACACGTTTCCGTCCTACTGCCGATACTTTTCCCAAAGTACTTTTCTATAATTCTAGTATATAATGGGAAAAAATTAAACGAATTGTTTGTCCATGTAAAAAATTATTTATTCTGAATAAAATGCCTCTTATTAGATAAGGTATATTTTCGTCTTATAAGGTACTTCTTCTTCAATGATTTCGAGGATATTTTAGTTTTGATCAAAAAAATTTTATTTCTTACGACTTTTCGTAAAATATGTTAATGCCATCTGAAAGAGGAACAGATAAGCTTTCCATCGAGCTCTTAGTCGAAGAAGTCGGTTGAAGGATGCAAGAGTTATTAGCAAAAAACTAATCGGTGGTCAACACAATTGCGTACTGCCGCCGATACTTTTCGCAAAGTACTTTTCTATAATTCTAGTATTTAATGGGAAAAAATTAAACGAATTTTTTGTCCATGTAAAAAACTATTAATTCTGAATAAAATGTCTCTTATTAGATAAGGCATATTTTCGTCTGATAAGGTACTTCCTCTTCAATGATTTCGAGGATATTTTAGTTTTGATCAAAAAAATTGTATTTCTTATGACTTTTCGTAAAATATGTTAATGCTATCTGAAAGAGGAACAGATAAGTTTTCCTTCGAGCTCATAGTCGAAGAAGTCGGTCGAAGGATGCAAGAGATGTTTGCAAAAAACAAATCGGTGGTCAATACGTTTCCGTCCTACTGCCGATTCTTTTCGCAAAGTACTTTTCTATAATTCTAGTATTTAATGGGAAAAAATTAAACGAATTTTTTGTCCATGTAAAAAACTATTTATTCTGAACTATTTATTCGAAGAAGTCGGTCGAAGGATGCAAGAGATGTTTGCAAAAAACTGATCGGTGATCAACACGTTTCCGTCCTACTGCCGATTCTTTTCGCAAGGTACTTTTCTATAATTCTAGTATTTAATGGGAAAAAATTAAACGAATTTCTTGTCCATGTAAAAAACTATCAATTCTGAATAAAATTTAAATGTCTCTTATTAGATAAGGCATATTTTCGTCTGATAAGGTACTTCTTCTTCAATGATTTCGAGGATATTTTAGTTTTGATCAAAAAAATTTTATTTCTTATGACTCTTCGTAAAATATGTTAATGCCATCTGAAAGAGGAACAGATAAGCTTTCCATCGAGCTCTTAGTCGAAGAAGTCGGTTGAAGGATGCAAGAGTTATAAGCAAAAAACTAATCGGTGGTCAACACGATTCCGTCCTACTGCCGATTCTTTTCGCAAAGTACTTTTCTATAATTCTAGTATTTAATGGTAAGAAATTAAACGAATTTTTTGTCCATGTAAAAAACTTTTAATTCTGAATAAAATGCCTCTTATTAGATAAGGCATATTTTCGTCTGATAAGGTTCTTCTTCTTCAATGATTTCGAGTATATTTTAGTTTTGATCAATAAAATTTTATTTCTTATGACTTTTCGTAAAATATGTTAATGCCATCTGAAAGAGGAACAGATAAGCTTTCCATCGAGCTCTTAGTCGAAGAAGTCGGTTGAAGGATGCAAGAGTTATTAGCAAAAAACTAATCGGTGGTCAACACGATTCCGTCCTACTGCCGATTCTTTTCGCAAAGTACTTTTCTATAATTGTAGTATTTAATGGTAAAAAATTAAACGAATTTTTTGTCCATGTAAAAAACTATTTATTCTGAATAAAATGCGTCTTCTTAGATAAGGCATATTTTCGTCCAATAAGATACTTCTTCTTCAATGATTTCGAGGATATTTTAGTTTTGATCAAAAAAATTTTACTTCTTATGACTTTTCGTAAAATATGTTAATGCCTTCTGAAAGAGGAACAGATAAGCTTTCCATCGAGCTTTTAGTCGAAGAAGTCGGTCGAAGGATGCAAGAGATGTTTGCAAAAAACTGATCGGTGGTCAACACGTTTCCGTCCTACTGCCGATTCTTTTCGCAAAGTACTTTTCTATAAATCCAGTATTTAATGGGAAAAAATTAAACGAATTTTTTGTCCATGTAAAAAACTATTAATTCTGAATAAAATGCCGCCCATTTATGCAATTAAAAAAATTTAAATGTCTCTTATTAGATAAGCCATATTTTCGTCTGATAAGGTGCTTCTTCTTCAATGATTTCGAGGATATTTTAGTTTTGATCAAAAAAATTTTATTTCTTACGACTTTTCGTAAAATATGTTATTGCCATCTGAAAGAGGAACAGATAAGCTTTCCATCGAGCTCTTAGTCGAAGAAGTCGGTTGAAGGATGCAAGAGTTATTAGCAAAAAACTAATCGGTGGTCAACACGATTCCGTCCTACTGCCGATACTTTTCGCAAAGTACTTTTCTATAATTCTAGTATTTAATGGGAAAAAATTAAACGAATTTTTTGTCCATGTAAAAAACTATTTATTCTGAATAAAATGCGTCTTATTAGATAAGCCATATTTTCGTCTGATAAGGTGCTTCTTCTTCAATGATTTCGAGGATATTTTAGTTTTGATCAAAAAAATTTTATTTCTTACGACTTTTCGTAAAATATGTTATTGCCACCTGAAAGAGGAACAGATAAGCTTTCCATCGAGCTCTTAGTCGAAGAAGTCGGTTGAAGGATGCAAGAGTTATAAGCAAAAAACTAATCGGAGGTCAACACAATTGCGTCCTACTGCCGATACTTTTCGCAAAGTACTTTTCTATAATTCTAGTATTTAATGGGAAAAAATTAAACGAATTTTTTGTCCATGTAAAAAACTATTAATTCTGAACAAAATGTCTCTTATTAGATAAGGCATATTTTCGTCTGATAAGGTACTTCTTCTTCAATGATTTCGAGGATATTTTACTTTTGATCAAAAAAATTTTAATTCTTACGACTTTTCGTAAAATATGTTAATGCCATCTGAAAGAGGAACAGATAAGCTTTCCATCGAGCTCTTAGTCGAAGAAGTCGGTTGAAGGATGCAAGAGTTATTAGCAAAAAACTAATCGGTGGTCAACACGATTCCGTCCTACTGCCGATACTTTTCGCAAAGTACTTTTCTATAATTCTAGTATTTAATGGGAAAAAATTAAACGAATTTTTTGTCCATGGAAAAAACTATTAATTCTGAATAAAATACCGCCCATTTATGCAATTAAAAAAATTTAAATGTCTCTTATTAGATAAGCCATATTTTCGTCTGATAAGGTACTTCTTCTTCAATGGTTTCGAGGATATTTTAGTTTTGATAAAAAAAATTGTATTTCTTATGACTTTTCGTAAAATATGTTAATGCCATCTGAAAGAGGAACAGATAAGTTTTTCTTCGAGCTTATAGTCGAAAAAGTCGGTCGAAGGATGCAAGATATGTTTGCAAAAAACAGATCGGTGGTCAATACGTTTCCGTCCTACTGCCGATTATTTTCGCAAAGTACTTTTCTATAATTCTAGTATTTAATGGGAAAAAATTAAACGAATTTTTTGTCCATGTAAAAAACTATTAATTCTGAATAAAATGCCTCTTATTAGATAAGGTATATATTCGTCTGATAAGGTACTTCTTCTTCAATGATTTCGAGGATATTTTAGTTTTGATCAAAAAAATTTTATTTCTTACGACTTTTCGTAAAATATGTTAATGCCATCTGAAAGAGGAACAGATAAGCTTTCCATCGAGTTCTTAGTCGAAGAAGTCGGTCGAAGGATGCAAGAGTTATTAGCAAAAAACTAATCGGAGGTCAACACAATTGCGTCCTACTGCCGATACTTTTCGCAAAGTACTTTTCTATAATTCTAGTATTTAATGCGAAAAAATTAAGCGAATTTTTTGTCCACGTAAAAAACTATTAATTCTGAATAAAATGTCTCTTATTAGATAAAGCATATTTTCGTCTGATAAGGTACTTCTTCTTCAATGACTTCGAGGATATTTTACTTTTGATCAAAAAAATTTTATTTCTTACGACTTTTCGTAAAATATGTTAATGCCATCTGAAAGAGGAACAGATAAGTTTTCCATCGAGCTCATAGTCGAAGAAGTCGGTCGAAGGATGCAACAGTTACAAGCAAAATACTAATCGGTGGTCATTACGTTTCCGTCCTACTGCCGATTCTTTTCGCAAAGTACTTTTATATAATTCCAGTATATAATGGAAAAAAATTAAACGAATTTTTTGTCCATGTAAAAAACTATTAATTCTGAATAAAATGTCTCTTACTAGATAAGGCATATTTTCGTCTGATAAGGTACTTCTTCTTCAATGATTTCGAGGATATTTTAGTTTTGATCAAAAAAATTTTATTTATCATGACTTTTCGTAAAATATGTTAATGCCATCTGAAAGAGGAACAGATAAGCTTTCCATCTTGCTTTTAGTCGAAGAAGTCGGTCGAAGGATGCAAGGGATGTTTGCAAAAAAATGATCGGTGATCAACACGTTTCCGTCCTACTGCCGATTCTTTTCGCAAAGTACTTTTCTATAATTCTAGTATTTAATGGGAAAAAATTAAACTAATTTTTTGTCCATGTAAAAAACTATTAATTCTGAATAAAATGCCACCCATTTATGCAATTAAAAAAATTTAAATGTCTCTTATTAGATAAGGCATATTTTCGTCTGATAAGGTACTTCTTTTTCAATGACTTCGAGGATATTTTAGTTTTGATCAAAAAAATTTTATTTCTTATGACTCTTCGTAAAATATATAATTGCCATCTGAAAGAGAAAAAGATAAGCTTTCCATCGAGTTCTTAGTCGAAGAAGTCGGTCGAAGGATGCAAGAGTTATTAGCAAAAAACTTATCGGTGGTCAACACGTTTCCGTCCTACTGCCGATTCTTTTCGCAAAGTACTTTTCTATTATTCTAGTCCATGTAAAAACTATTAATTCTGAATAAAATGCCACCCATTTATGCAATTAAAAAAATTTAAATGTCTCTTATTAGATAAGGCATATTTTCGTCTGATAAGGTACTTCTTTTTCAATGATTTCGAGGATATTTTAATTTTGATCAAAAAAATTTTAATTCTTACGACTTTTCGTAAAATATGTTAATGCCATCTGAAAGAGGAACAGATAAGCTTTCCATCGAGTTCTTAGTCGAAGAAGTCGGTCGAAGTATTCAATAGTTATTAGCAAAAAACTTATCGGTGGTCAACACGTTTCCGTCCTACTGCCGATTCTTTTCGCAAAGTACTTTTTTATAATTCTAGTATTTAATGGGAAAAAATTAAACGAATTTTTTGTCCATGTAAAAAACTATTAATTCTGAATAAAATGCCACCCATTTATGCAATTAAAAAAATTTAAATGTCTCTTATTAGATAAGGCATATTTTCGTCTGATAAGGTACTTCTTTTTCAATGACTTCGAGGATATTTTAGTTTTGATCAAAAAAATTTTATTTCTTATGACTCTTCGTAAAATATATTATTGCCATCTGAAAGAGAAAAAGATAAGCTTTCCATCGAGTTCTTAGTCGAAGAAGTCGGTCGAAGGATGCAAGAGTTATTAGCAAAAAACTTATCGGTGGTCAACACGTTTCCGTCCTACTACCGATTCTTTTCGCAAAGTATTTTTCTATAATTCTAGTATTTAATGGGAAAAAATTAAACGAATTTTTTGTCCATGTAAAAAACTATTAATTCTGAATAAAATGCCTCTTATTAGATAAGGCATATTTTCGTCCAATAAGCTACTTCTTCTTCAATGATTTCGAGGATATTTTAGTTTTGATAAAAAAAATTTTTTTTCTTACAACTTTTCGTAAAATATGTTAATGCCATCTGAAAGAGGAACAGATAAGCTTTCCATCGAGTTCTTAGTCGAAGAAGTCGGTCGAAGGATGCAAGAGTTATTAGCACAAAACTTATCGGTGGTCAACACGTTTCCGTCCTACTACCGATTCTTTTCGCAAAGTACTTTTCTATTATTCTAGTATTTAATGGGAAAAAATTCAACGAATTTTTGTCCATGTAAAAAACTATTAATTCTGAATAAAATGCCACCCATTTATGCAATTAAAAAAATTTAAATATCTTATTAGATAAGGCATATTTTCGTCTGATAAGGTACTTCTTTTTCTATGACTTCGAGGATATTTTAGTTTTGATCTAAAAAATTTTATTTCTTATGACTCTTCGTAAAATATATTATTGCCATCTAAAAGAGGAACAGATAAGCTTTCCATCGAGTTCTTAGTCGGAGAAGTCGGTCGAAGGATGCAAGAGTTATTAGCAAAAAACTTATCGGTGGTCAACACGTTTCCGTCCTACTGCCGATTCTTTTCGCAAAGTACTTTTCTATAATTCTAGTATTTAATGGGAAAAAATTAAACGAATTTTTTGTCCATGTAAAAAACTATTAATTCTGAATAAAATGCCTTTTATTAGATAAGGCATATTTTCGTCTGATAAGGTTCTTCTTCTTCAATGATTTCGAGGATATTTTAGTTTTGATCAAAAAAATTTCATTTCTTACGACTTTTCGTAAAATATGTTAATGCCATCTGAAAGAGGAACAGATAAGCTTTCCATCGAGTTCTTAGTCGAAGAAGTCGGTCGAAGGATGCAAGAGTTATTAGCAAAAAACTTATCGGTGGTCAACACGTTTCCGTCCTACTGCCGATTCTTTTCGCAAAGTACTTTTCTATTATTCTAGTCCATGTAAAAACTATTAATTCTGAATAAAATGCCACCCATTTATGCAATTAAAAAAATTTAAATATCTTATTAGATAAGGCATACTTTCGTCTGATAAGGTACTTCTTTTTCTATGACTTCGAGGATATTTTAGTTTTGATCAAAAATATTGTATTTCTTATGACTTTTCGTAAAATATGATAATGCCATCTGAAAGAGGAACAGATAAGCTTTCCATCGAGCTCTTAGTCGAAGAAGTCGGTTGAAGGATGCAAGAGTTATTAGCAAAAAACTAATCGGTGGTCAACACGATTCCGTCCTACTGCCGATTCTTTTCGCAAAGTACTTTTCTATAATTCTAGTATTCAATAAGAAAAAATTAAACGAATTTTTTGTCCATGTAAAAAACTATTTATTCTGAATAAAATGCATCTTATTAGATAAGGCATATTTTCGTCCAATAAGGTACTTCTTCTTCAATGATTTCGAGGATATTTTAGTTTTGATCAATAATTCTATAATTCTATAATTCTAGTATTCAATGGGAAAAAATTAAACGAATTTTTTGTCCATGTAAAAAACTATTTATTCTGAATAAAATGCCACCCATTTATGCAATTAAAAAAATTTAAATGTCTCTTATTAGATAAGGCATATTTTCGTCTGATAAGGTACTTCTTTTTCAATGATTTCGAGGATATTTTAGTTTTGATCAAAAAAATTTCATTTCTTACGACTTTTCGTAAAATATGTTATTGCCATCTGAAAGAGAAACAGATAAGCTTTCCATCGAGCCTTTAGTCGAAGAAGTCGGTAGAAGGATGCAAGAGATGTTTGCAAAAAACTAATTGGTGGTCAACACGTTTCCGTCCTACTGCCGATTCTTTTCGCAAAGTACTTTTCTATAATTCTAGTATTTAATGGGAAAAAATTAAACGAATTTTTTGTCCATGTAAAAAACCATTAATTCTGAATAAAATGCCACCCATTTATGCAATTAAAAAAATTTAAATGTCTCTTATTAGATAAGCCATATTTTCGTCTGATAAGATACTTCTTCTTCAATGATTTCGAGGATATTTTAGTTTTGATCAAAAAAATTTTATTTCTTACGACTTTTCGTAAAATATGTTAATGCCATCTGAAAGAAGAACAGATAAGCTTTCCTTCGAGCTCATAGTCGAAGAAGTCGGTCGAAGGATGCAAGAGATGTTTGCAAAAAACTAATCGGTGGTCAACACGTTTCCGTCCTACTGCCGATTCTTTTCGCAAAGTACTTTTCTATAATTCTAGTATATAATGGGAAAAAATTAAACGAATTTTTTGTCCATGTAAAAAACTATTAATTCTGAATAAAATGCCGCCCATTTATGCAATTAAAAAAATTTAAATGTCTCTTATTAGATAAGCCATATTTTCGTCTGATAAGGTACTTCTTCTTCAATGGTTTCGAGGATATTTTAGTTTTGATCAAAAAAATTGTATTTTTTATGACTTTTCGTAAAATATGTTAATGCCATCTGAAAGAGGAACAGATAAGTTTTCCTTCGAGCTCATAGTCGAAGAAGTCGGTCGAAGGATGCATGAGATGTTTGCTAAAAACAAATCGGTGGTCAATACGTTTCCGTCCTACTGCCGATTCTTTTCGCAAAGTACTTTTCTGTAATTCTAGTATTTAATGGGAAAAAATTAAACGAATTTTTTGTCCATGTAAAAAACTATTTATTCTGAATAAAATGCCTCTTATTAGATAAGGTATATTTTCGTCTGATAAGGTACTTCTTCTTCAATGATTTCGTGGATATTTTAGTTTTGATCAAAAAAATTTTATTTCTTACGACTTTTCGTAAAATATGTTAATGCCATCTGAAAGAGGAACAGATAAGCTTTCCATCGAGCTCTTAGTCGAAGAAGTCGGTTGAAGGATGCAAGAGTTATTAGCAAAAAACTTATCGGTGGTCAACACGATTCCGTCCTACTGCCGATACTTTTCGCAAAGTACTTTTCTATAATTCTAGTATTTAATGGGAAAAAATTAAACGAATTTTTTGTCCATGTAAAAAACTATTAATTCTGAATAAAATGCCGCCCATTTATGCAATTAAAAACATTTAAATGTCTCTTATTCGATAAGGCATATTTTCGTCTGATAAGGTACTTCTTCTTCAATGATTTCGAGGATATTTTAGTTTTGATCAAAAAAATTTTATTTCTTATGACTTTTCGTAAAATATGTTAATGCCATCTGAAAGAGGAACAGATAAGCTTTCCTTCGAGCTCATAGTCGAAGAAGTCGGTCGAAGGATGCAAGAGATGTTTGCAAAAAACAAATCGGTGGTCAATACGTTTCCGTCCTACTGCCGATTAAACGAATTTTTTGTCCATGTAAAAAACTATTTATTCTGAATAAAATGCCTCTTATTAGATAAGGTATATTTTCGTTTTATAAGGTACTTCTTCTTCAATGATTTCGAGGATATTTTAGTTTTGATCAAAAAAATTTTATTTCTTACGACTTTTCGTAAAATATATTAATGCCATCTGAAAGAGGAACAGATAAGCTTTCCATCGAGCTCTTAGTCGACGAAGTCAATTGAAGGATGCAAGAGTTATTAGCAAAAAACTAATCGGTGGTCAACACGTTTCCGTCCTACTGCCGATACTTTTCGCATAGTACTTTTCTATAATTCTAGTATTTAATGGGAAAAAATTAAACGAATTTTTTGTCCATGTAAAAAACTATTAATTCTGAATAAAATGCCGCCCATTTATGCAATTAAAAAAATTTAAATGTCTCTTATTAGATAAGGCATATTTTCGTCTGATAAGGTACATACTTCTTCTTCTATGATTTCGAGGATATTTTAGTTTTGATCAAAAAAATTTTATTTCTTATCACTTTTCGTAAAATATGTTAATGCCATCTGAAAGAGGAACAGATAAGTTTTCCTTCGAGCTCATAGTCGATGAAGTCGGTCGAGGGATGCAAGAGATGTTTGCAAAAAACTAATCGGTGGTCAACACGTTTCCGTCCTACTGCCGATACTTTTCCCAAAGTACTTTTCTATAATTCTAGTATATAATGGGAAAAAATTAAACGAATTGTTTGTCCATGTAAAAAATTATTTATTCTGAATAAAATGCCTCTTATTAGATAAGGTATATTTTCGTCTTATAAGGTACTTCTTCTTCAATGATTTCGAGGATATTTTAGTTTTGATCAAAAAAATTTTATTTCTTACGACTTTTCGTAAAATATGTTAATGCCATCTGAAAGAGGAACAGATAAGCTTTCCATCGAGCTCTTAGTCGAAGAAGTCGGTTGAAGGATGCAAGAGTTATTAGCAAAAAACTAATCGGTGGTCAACACAATTGCGTACTGCCGCCGATACTTTTCGCAAAGTACTTTTCTATAATTCTAGTATTTAATGGGAAAAAATTAAACGAATTTTTTGTCCATGTAAAAAACTATTAATTCTGAATAAAATGTCTCTTATTAGATAAGGCATATTTTCGTCTGATAAGGTACTTCTTCTTCAATGATTTCGAGGATATTTTAGTTTTGATCAAAAAAATTGTATTTCTTATGACTTTTCGTAAAATATGTTAATGCTATCTGAAAGAGGAACAGATAAGTTTTCCTTCGAGCTCATAGTCGAAGAAGTCGGTCGAAGGATGCAAGAGATGTTTGCAAAAAACAAATCGGTGGTCAATACGTTTCCGTCCTACTGCCGATTCTTTTCGCAAAGTACTTTTCTATAATTCTAGTATTTAATGGGAAAAAATTAAACGAATTTTTTGTCCATGTAAAAAACTATTTATTCTGAACTATTTATTCGAAGAAGTCGGTCGAAGGATGCAAGAGATGTTTGCAAAAAACTGATCGGTGATCAACACGTTTCCGTCCTACTGCCGATTCTTTTCGCAAGGTACTTTTCTATAATTCTAGTATTTAATGGGAAAAAATTAAACGAATTTCTTGTCCATGTAAAAAACTATCAATTCTGAATAAAATTTAAATGTCTCTTATTAGATAAGGCATATTTTCGTCTGATAAGGTACTTCTTCTTCAATGATTTCGAGGATATTTTAGTTTTGATCAAAAAAATTTTATTTCTTATGACTCTTCGTAAAATATGTTAATGCCATCTGAAAGAGGAACAGATAAGCTTTCCATCGAGCTCTTAGTCGAAGAAGTCGGTTGAAGGATGCAAGAGTTATAAGCAAAAAACTAATCGGTGGTCAACACGATTCCGTCCTACTGCCGATTCTTTTCGCAAAGTACTTTTCTATAATTCTAGTATTTAATGGTAAGAAATTAAACGAATTTTTTGTCCATGTAAAAAACTTTTAATTCTGAATAAAATGCCTCTTATTAGATAAGGCATATTTTCGTCTGATAAGGTACTTGTTCTTCAATGATTTCGAGTATATTTTAGTTTTGATCAATAAAATTTTATTTCTTATGACTTTTCGTAAAATATGTTAATGCCATCTGAAAGAGGAACAGATAAGCTTTCCATCGAGCTCTTAGTCGAAGAAGTCGGTTGAAGGATGCAAGAGTTATTAGCAAAAAACTAATCGGTGGTCAACACGATTCCGTCCTACTGCCGATTCTTTTCGCAAAGTACTTTTCTATAATTCTAGTATTTAATGGTAAAAAATTAAACGAATTTTTTGTCCATGTAAAAAACTATTTATTCTGAATAAAATGCGTCTTCTTAGATAAGGCATATTTTCGTCCAATAAGATACTTCTTCTTCAATGATTTCGAGGATATTTTAGTTTTGATCAAAAAAATTTTACTTCTTATGACTTTTCGTAAAATATGTTAATGCCTTCTGAAAGAGGAACAGATAAGCTTTCCATCGAGCTTTTAGTCGAAGAAGTCGGTCGAAGGATGCAAGAGATGTTTGCAAAAAACTGATCGGTGGTCAACACGTTTCCGTCCTACTGCCGATTCTTTTCGCAAAGTACTTTTCTATAAATCCAGTATTTAATGGGAAAAAATTAAACGAATTTTTTGTCCATGTAAAAAACTATTAATTCTGAATAAAATGCCGCCCATTTATGCAATTAAAAAAATTTAAATGTCTCTTATTAGATAAGCCATATTTTCGTCTGATAAGGTGCTTCTTCTTCAATGATTTCGAGGATATTTTAGTTTTGATCAAAAAAATTTTATTTCTTACAACTTTTCGTAAAATATGTTATTGCCATCTGAAAGAGGAACAGATAAGCTTTCCATCGAGCTCTTAGTCGAAGAAGTCGGTTGAAGGATGCAAGAGTTATTAGCAAAAAACTAATCGGTGGTCAACACGATTCCGTCCTACTGCCGATACTTTTCGCACAGTACTTTTCTATAATTCTAGTATTTAATGGGAAAAAATTAAACGAATTTTTTGTCCATGTAAAAAACTATTAATTCTGAACAAAATGTCTCTTATTAGATAAGGCATATTTTCGTCTGATAAGGTACTTCTTCTTCAATGATTTCGAGGATATTTTACTTTTGATCAAAAAAATTTTAATTCTTACGACTTTTCGTAAAATATGTTAATGCCATCTGAAAGAGGAACAGATAAGCTTTCCATCGAGCTCTTAGTCGAAGAAGTCGGTTGAAGGATGCAAGAGTTATTAGCAAAAAACTAATCGGTGGTCAACACGATTCCGTCCTACTGCCGATACTTTTCGCAAAGTACTTTTCTATAATTCTAGTATTTAATGGGAAAAAATTAAACGAATTTTTTGTCCATGGAAAAAACTATTAATTCTGAATAAAATACCGCCCATTTATGCAATTAAAAAAATTTAAATGTCTCTTATTAGATAAGCCATATTTTCGTCTGATAAGGTACTTCTTCTTCAATGGTTTCGAGGATATTTTAGTTTTGATAAAAAAAATTGTATTTCTTATGACTTTTCGTAAAATATGTTAATGCCATCTGAAAGAGGAACAGATAAGTTTTTCTTCGAGCTTATAGTCGAAAAAGTCGGTCGAAGGATGCAAGATATGTTTGCAAAAAACAGATCGGTGGTCAATACGTTTCCGTCCTACTGCCGATTATTTTCGCAAAGTACTTTTCTATAATTCTAGTATTTAATGGGAAAAAATTAAACGAATATTTTGTCCATGTAAAAAACTATTAATTCTGAATAAAATGCCTCTTATTAGATAAGGTATATATTCGTCTGATAAGGTACTTCTTCTTCAATGATTTCGAGGATATTTTAGTTTTGATCAAAAAAATTTTATTTCTTACGACTTTTCGTAAAATATGTTAATGCCATCTGAAAGAGGAACAGATAAGCTTTCCATCGAGTTCTTAGTCGAAGAAGTCGGTCGAAGGATGCAAGAGTTATTAGCAAAAAACTAATCGGAGGTCAACACAATTGCGTCCTACTGCCGATACTTTTCGCAAAGTACTTTTCTATAATTCTAGTATTTAATGCGAAAAAATTAAGCGAATTTTTTGTCCACGTAAAAAACTATTAATTCTGAATAATATGTCTCTTATTAGATAAATCATATTTTCGTCTGATAAGGTACTTCTTCTTCAATGACTTCGAGGATATTTTACTTTTGATCAAAAAAATTTTATTTCTTACGACTTTTCGTAAAATATGTTAATGCCATCTGAAAGAGGAACATATAAGTTTTCCATCGAGCTCATAGTCGAAGAAGTCAGTCGAAGGATGCAACAGTTACAAGCAAAATACTAATCGGTGGTCATTACGTTTCCGTCCTACTGCCAATTCTTTTCGCAAAGTACTTTTATATAATTCCAGTATATGATGGAAAAAAATTAAACGAATTTTTTGTCCATGTAAAAAACTATTAATTCTGAATAAAATGTCTCTTACTAGATAAGGCATATTTTCGTCTGATAAGGTACTTCTTCTTCAATGATTTCGAGGATATTTTAGTTTTGATCAAAAAAATTTTATTTATCATGACTTTTCGTAAAATATGTTAATGCCATCTGAAAGAGGAACAGATAAGCTTTCCATCTTGCTTTTAGTCGAAGAAGTCGGTCGAAGGATGCAAGGGATGTTTGCAAAAAACTGATCGGTGATCAACACGTTTCCGTCCTACTGCCGATTCTTTTCGCAAAGTACTTTTCTATAATTCTAGTATTTAATGGGAAAAAATTAAACTAATTTTTTGTCCATGTAAAAAACTATTAATTCTGAATAAAATGCCACCCATTTATGCAATTAAAAAAATTTAAATGTCTCTTATTAGATAAGGCATATTTTCGTCTGATAAGGTACTTCTTTTTCAATGACTTCGAGGATATTTTAGTTTTGATCAAAAAAATTTTATTTCCTATGACTCTTCGTAAAATATATTATTGCCATCTGAAAGAGAAAAAGATAAGCTTTCCATCGAGTTCTTAGTCGAAGAAGTCGGTCGAAGGATGCAAGAGTTATTAGCAAAAAACTTATCGGTGGTCAACACGTTTCCGTCCTACTGCCGATTCTTTTCGCAAAGTACTTTTCTATTATTCTAGTCCATGTAAAAACTATTAATTCTGAATAAAATGCCACCCATTTATGCAATTAAAAAAATTTAAATGTCTCTTATTAGATAAGGCATATTTTCGTCTGATAAGGTACTTCTTTTTCAATGATTTCGAGGATATTTTACTTTTGATCAAAAAAATTTTAATTCTTACGACTTTTCGTAAAATATGTTAATGCCATCTGAAAGAGGAACAGATAAGCTTTCCATCGAGTTCTTAGTCGAAGAAGTCGGTCGAAGGATTCAATAGTTAGTAGCAAAAAACTTATCGGTGGTCAACACGTTTCCGTCCTACTGCCGATTCTTTTCGCAAAGTACTTTTTTATAATTCTAGTATTTAATGGGAAAAAATTAAACGAATTTTTTGTCCATGTAAAAAACTATTAATTCTGAATAAAATGCCACCCATTTATGCAATTAAAAAAATTTAAATGTCTCTTATTAGATAAGGCATATTTTCGTCTGATAAGGTACTTCTTTTTCAATGACTTCGAGGATATTTTAGTTTTGATCAAAAAAATTTTATTTCTTATGACTCTTCGTAAAATATATTATTGCCATCTGAAAGAGAAAAAGATGAGCTTTCCATCGAGTTCTTAGTCGAAGAAGTCGGTCGAAGGATGCAAGAGTTATTAGCAAAAAACTTATCGGTGGTCAACACGTTTCCGTCCTACTACCGATTCTTTTCGCAAAGTACTTTTCTATAATTCTAGTATTTAATGGGAAAAAATTAAACGAATTTTTTGTCCATGTAAAAAACTATTAATTCTGAATAAAATGCCTCTTATTAGATAAGGCATATTTTCGTCCAATAAGCTACTTCTTCTTCAATGATTTCGAGGATATTTTAGTTTTGATAAAAAAAATTTTTTTTCTTACAACTTTTCGTAAAATATGTTAATGACATCTGAAAGAGGAACAGGTAAGCTTTCCATCGAGTTCTTAGTCGAAGAAGTCGGTCGAAGGATGCAAGAGTTATTAGCAAAAAACTTATCGGTGGTCAACACGTTTCCGTCCTACTACCGATTCTTTTCGCAAAGTACTTTTCTATTATTCTAGTATTTAATGGGAAAAAATTCAACGAATTTTTGTCCATGTAAAAAACTATTAATTCTGAATAAAATGCCACCCATTTATGCAATTAAAAAAATTTAAATATCTCATTAGATAAGGCATATTTTCGTCTGATAAGGTACTTCTTTTTCTATGACTTCGAGGATATTTTAGTTTTGATCTAAAAAATTTTATTTCTTATGACTCTTCGTAAAATATATTATTGCCATCTAAAAGAGGAACAGATAAGCTTTCCATCGAGTTCTTAGTCGGAGAAGTCGGTCGAAGGATGCAAGAGTTATTAGCAAAAAACTTATCGGTGGTCAACACGTTTCCGTCCTACTGCCGATTCTTTCCGCAAAGTACTTTTCTATAATTCTAGTATTTAATGGGAAAAAATTAAACGAATTTTTTGTCCATGTAAAAAACTATTAATTCTGAATAAAATGCCTTTTATTAGATAAGGCATATTTTCGTCTGATAAGGTTCTTCTTCTTCAATGATTTCGAGGATATTTTAGTTTTGATCAAAAAAATTGTATTTCTTACGACTTTTCGTAAAATATGTTAATGCCATCTGAAAGAGGAACAGATAAGCTTTCCATCGAGTTCTTAGTCGAAGAAGTCGGTCGAAGGATGCAAGAGTTATTAGCAAAAAACTTATCGGTGGTCAACACGTTTCCGTCCTACTGCCGATTCTTTTCGCAAAGTACTTTTCTATTATTCTAGTCCATGTAAAAACTATTAATTCTGAATAAAATGCCACCCATTTATGCAATTAAAAAAATTTAAATATCTTATTAGATAAGGCATACTTTCGTCTGATAAGGTACTTCTTTTTCTATGACTTCGAGGATATTTTAGTTTTGATCAAAAAAATTGTATTTCTTATGACTTTTCGTAAAATATGATAATGCCATCTGAAAGAGGAACAGATAAGCTTTCCATCGAGCTCTTAGTCGAAGAAGTCGGTTGAAGGATGCAAGAGTTATTAGCAAAAAACTAATCTGTGGTCAACACGATTCCGTCCTACTGCCGATTCTTTTCGCAAAGTACTTTTCTATAATTCTAGTATTTAATGGGAAAAAATTAAACGAATATTTTGTCCATGTAAAAAACTATTAATTCTGAGTAAAGTGCCGCCCATTTATGCAATTAAAAAAATTTAAATGTCTCTTATTAGATAAGGCATATTATCTTCTGATAAGGTACTTCTTCTTCAATGATTTCGAGGATATTTTAGTTTTGATCAAAAAAATTTTTTTTCTTACGACTTTTCGTAAAATATGTTATTGCCATCTGAAAGAGGAACAGATAAGCTTTCCATCGAGCTCTTAGTTGAAGAAGTCGGTAGAAGGATGCAAGAGATGTTTGCAAAAAACTAATCGGTGGTCAACACGTTTCCGTCCTACTTCCGATTCTTTTCACACAGTACTTTTCTATAATTCTTGTATTTAATGGGAAAAAATTAAACGAATTTTTTGTCCATGTAAAAAACTATTAATTCTGAATAAAGTGCCGCCCATTTATGCAATTAAAAAAATTTAAATGTCTCTTATTATATAAGGCATATTATCCTCTGATAAGGTACTTCTTCTTCAATGATTTCGAGGATATTTTAGTTTTGATCAAAAAAATTTTATTTCTTACGACTTTTCGTAAAATATGTTATTGCCATCTGGAAGAGAAATAGATAAGCTTTCCATCGAGCCTTTAGTCGTAGAAGTCGGTAGAAGGATGCAAGAAATGTTTGCAAAAAACTAATTGGTTTTCAACACGTTTCCGTCCTTCTGCCGATTCTTTTCGCAAAGTTCTTTTCTATAATTCTAGTATTTAATGGGAAAAAATTAAACGAATTTTTTGTCCATGTAAAAAACTAATAATTCTGAATAAAATGCCGCCATTTATGCAATTAAAAAAATTTAAATGTCTCTTATTAGATAAGGCATATTTTCGTCTGATAAGGTACTTCTTCTTCAATGATTTCGAGGATATTTTAGTTTTGATCAAAAAAATTTTATTTCTTACGACTTTTCGAAAAATATGTTAATGCCATCTGAAAGAGGAACAGATAAGCTTTCCGTCGAGTTCTTAGTCGAAGATGTCGGTCGAAGGATGCAAGAGTTATTAGCAAAAAACTTATCGGTGGTCAACACGTTTCCGTCCTACTGCCGATTCTTTTCACAAAGTACTTTTCTATAATTCTAGTATTTAATGGGAAAAAATTAAACAAATTTTTTGTCCATGTAAAAAACTATTAATTCTGAATAAAATGCCGCCCATTTATGCAATAAAAAAATTTAAATGTCTCTTATTAGATAAGGCATATTTTCGTCTGATAAGGTACTTCTTCTTCAATGATTTCGAGGATATTTTAGTTTTGATCAAAAAAATTTTATTTGTTACGACTTTTCGTAAAATATGTTAATGCCATCTGAAAGAGGAACAGATAAGCTTTCCATCGAGTTCTTAGTCGAAGAAGTCGGTAGAAGGATGCAAGAGATGTTTGCAAAAAACTAATTGGTGGTCAACACGATTCCGTCCTATTGCCGATTCTTTTCGCAAAGTACTTTTCTATAATTCTAGTATTGAATTGGACAAAATTAAACGAATTTTTTTCTGACTATTTATTCTGAATAAAATGCCTCTTATTAGATACGGCATATTTTCGTCTGATAAGGTACTTCTTCTTCAATGATTTCGAGGATATTCTAGTTTTGATCAAAAATATTTTATTTCTTATGGCTTTTCGTAAAATATGTTAATGCCATCTGAAAGAGGAACAGATAAGCTTTCCATCGAGCTCTTAGTCGACGAAGTCGGTCGAAGGATGCAAGAGTTATTAGCAAAAAACTAATCGGTGGTCAACACGATTTCATCCTTCTGCCGAATCTTTTTGCAAAGTACTTTTCTATAATTCTAGTATTTAATGGGAAAAGATTAAACGAATTTTTTGTCCATGTAAAAAACTATTAATTCTGAATAAAATGCCGCCCATTTATGCCATTAAAAAAATTTAAATGGCTCTTATTAGATAAGGCATATTTTCGTCTGATAAGGTACTTCTTCTTCAATGATTTCGAGGATATTTTAGTTTTGATCAAAAAAATTTTATTTCTTATGACTCTTCGTAAAATATGTTAATGCCATCTGAAAGAGGAACAGATAAGCTTTCCATCGAGCTCCTAGTCGACGAAGTCGGTCGAAGGATGCAAGAGTTATTAGCAAAAAACTAATCCGTAGTCAACACGATTTCATCCTTCTGCCGAATCGTTTTGCAAAGTACTTTTCTATAATTCTAGTATTTAATGGGAAAAGATTAAACGAATTTTTTGTCCATGTAAAAAACTATTAATTCTGAATAAAATGCAGCCCATTTATGCAATTAAAAAAATTTAAATGGCTCTTATTAGATAAGGCATATTTTCGTCTGATAAGGTACTTCTTCTTCAATGATTTCGAGGATATTTTAGTTTTGATCCAAAAAATTTTATTTCTTATGACTCTTCGTAAAATATGTTAATGCCATCTGAAAGAGGAACAGATAAGCTTTCCATCGAGTTCTTAGTTGAAGAAGTCGGTCGAAGGATGCAAGAGTTATTAGCAAAAAACTTATCGGTGGTCAACACGTTTCCGTCCTACTGCCGATTCTTTTCGCAAAGTACTTTTCTATAATTCTAGTATTTAATGGGAAAAAATTAAACGAATTTTTTGTCCATGTAAAAAACTATTAATTCTGAATAAAATGCCGCCCATTTATGCAATTAAAAAAATTTAAATGTCTCTTATTAGATAAGGCATATTTTCTTCTGATAAGGTTCTTATTCTTCAATGATTTCGAGGATATTTAAGTTTTGATCAAAAAAATTTTATGTCTTATGACTCTTCGTAAAATATGTTAATGCCATCTGAAAGAGGAACAGATAAGCTTTCCATCGAGTTCTTAGTCGAAGATGTCGGTCGATGGATGCAAGAGTTATTAGCAAAAAACTTATCGGTGGTCCACACGTTTCCGTCCTACTGCCGATTCTTTTCGCAAAGTACTTTTCTATAATTCTAGTATTTAATGGAAAAAAATTAAACGAATTTTTTGTCCATGTAAAACGGTGTGAATTTGTGCAATTAAAAAAATTTAAATGTCTCCTATTAGATAAGGCATATTTTCGTCTGATAAGGTACTTCTTCCTCAATGATATCGAGGATATTTTAGTTTTGATCAAAAAAATTTTATTTCTTATGACTCTTCGTAAAATATGTAAGTGCCATCTGAAAGAGGAACAGATAAGCTTTCCATCGAGCTCTTAGTCGACGAAAGCGGTCGAAGGATGCAAGAGTTATTAGCAAAAAACTTATCGGTGGTCAACACGTTTCCGTCCTACTGCCGATTCTTTTCGCAAAGTACTTTTCTATAATTCTAGTATTTAATGGAAAAAAATTAAACGAATTTTTTGTCCATGTAAAAAACTATTAATTCTGAATAAAATGGCGTCCATTTATGCAATTAAAAAAATTTAAATGTCACCTATTAGATAAGGCATATTTTCGTCTGAAAAGTTTCAATGATTTCGAGGATATTTTAGTTTTGATCAAAAAAATTTTATTTCTTACGACTTTTCGTAAAATATGTTAATGCCATCTGGAAGAGGAACAGATAAGCTTTCAATCGAGCTCTTAGTCGAAGAAGTCGGTCGAAGGATGCAAGAGTTATTAGCAAAAAACTTATCGGTGGTCAACACGATTCCATCCTACTGCCGATTCTCTTCGCAAAGTACTTTTCTATAATTCTAGTATTTAATGGAAAAAAATTCAACGAATTTTTTGCCCATGTAAAAAACTATTAATTCTGAATAAAATGGCGTCCATTTATGCAATTAAAAAAATTTAAATGTCTCTTTTTAGATAAGGCATATTTTCGTCTGATAAGGTACTTCTTCTTCAATGATTTCGAGGATATTTTAGTTTTGATGAAAAAAATTTTATTTCTTACGACTTTTCGTAAAATATGTTATTGCCATCTGAAAGAGAAACAGATAAGCTTTCCATCGAGCCTTTAGTCGAAGAAGTCGGTCGAAGGATGCAAGAGATGTTTGCAAAAAACTAATCGGTGGTCAACACGTTTCCGTCCTACTGCCGATTCTTTTCGCAAAGTACTTTTCTATAATTCTAGTATTGAATGGGACAAAATTAAACGAATTTTATTCTGACTATTTATTCTGAATAAAATGCCTCTTATTAGATACGGCATATTTTCGTCTGATAAGGTACTTCTTCTTCAATGATTTCGAGGATATTCTAGTTTTGATCAAAAAAATTTTATTTCTTATGACTTTTCGTAAAATATGTTAATGCCATCTGAAAGACGAACAGATAAGCTTTCCATCGAGCTCTTAGTCGAAGAAGTCGGTTGAAGGATGCAAGAGTTATTAGCAAAAAACTAATCTGTGGTCAACACGATTCCGTCCTACTGCCGATTCTTTTAGCAAAATACTTTTCTATAATTCCAGTATTTAATGGGAAAAAATTAAACGAATTTTTTTTCCGTGTAAAAAACTATTAATTCTGAATAAAATGCCGCCCATTTATGCAATTAAAAAAAATTAAATGCCTCTTATTAGATAAGGCATATTTTCGTCTGATAAGGTACTTCTTCTTCAATGATTTCGAGGATATTTTAGTTTTGATCAAAAAAATTTTATTTCTTACGACTTTTCGTAAAATATGTTATTGCCATCTGAAAGAGAAACAGATAAGCTTTCCATCGAGCTCTTAGTCGACGAAAGCGGTCGAAGGATGCAAGAGTTATTAGCAAAAAACTTATCGGTGGTCAACACGTTTCCGTCCTACTGCCGATTCTTTTCGCAAAGTACTTTTCTATAATTCTAGTATTTAATGGAAAAAAATTAAACGAATTTTTTGTCCATGTAAAAAACTATTAATTCTGAATAAAATGGCGTCCATTTATGCAATTAAAAAAATTTAAATGTCACCTATTAGATAAGGCATATTTTCGTCTGAAAAGTTTCAATGATTTCGAGGATATTTTAGTTTTGATCAAAAAAATTTTATTTCTTACGACTTTTCGTAAAATATGTTAATGCCATCTGGAAGAGGAACAGATAAGCTTTCAATCGAGCTCTTAGTCGAAGAAGTCGGTCGAAGGATGCAAGAGTTATTAGCAAAAAACTTATCGGTGGTCAACACGATTCCATCCTACTGCCGATTCTCTTCGCAAAGTACTTTTCTATAATTCTAGTATTTAATGGAAAAAAATTCAACGAATTTTTTGCCCATGTAAAAAACTATTAATTCTGAATAAAATGGCGTCCATTTATGCAATTAAAAAAATTTAAATGTCTCTTTTTAGATAAGGCATATTTTCGTCTGATAAGGTACTTCTTCTTCAATGATTTCGAGGATATTTTAGTTTTGATGAAAAAAATTTTATTTCTTACGACTTTTCGTAAAATATGTTATTGCCATCTGAAAGAGAAACAGATAAGCTTTCCATCGAGCCTTTAGTCGAAGAAGTCGGTCGAAGGATGCAAGAGATGTTTGCAAAAAACTAATCGGTGGTCAACACGTTTCCGTCCTACTGCCGATTCTTTTCGCAAAGTACTTTTCTATAATTCTAGTATTGAATGGGACAAAATTAAACGAATTTTATTCTGACTATTTATTCTGAATAAAATGCCTCTTATTAGATACGGCATATTTTCGTCTGATAAGGTACTTCTTCTTCAATGATTTCGAGGATATTCTAGTTTTGATCAAAAAAATTTTATTTCTTATGACTTTTCGTAAAATATGTTAATGCCATCTGAAAGACGAACAGATAAGCTTTCCATCGAGCTCTTAGTCGAAGAAGTCGGTTGAAGGATGCAAGAGTTATTAGCAAAAAACTAATCTGTGGTCAACACGATTCCGTCCTACTGCCGATTCTTTTAGCAAAATACTTTTCTATAATTCCAGTATTTAATGGGAAAAAATTAAACGAATTTTTTTTCCGTGTAAAAAACTATTAATTCTGAATAAAATGCCGCCCATTTATGCAATTAAAAAAAATTAAATGCCTCTTATTAGATAAGGCATATTTTCGTCTGATAAGGTACTTCTTCTTCAATGATTTCGAGGATATTTTAGTTTTGATCAAAAAAATTTTATTTCTTACGACTTTTCGTAAAATATGTTATTGCCATCTGAAAGAGAAACAGATAAGCTTTCCATCGAGCTCTTAGTCGAAGAAGTCGGTCGAAGGATGCAAGAGATGTTTACAAAAAACTAATCGGTGGTCAACACGTTTCCGTTCTACTGCCGATTCTTTTCGCAAAGTACTTTTCTATAATTCTAGTGTTTAATGGGACCAAATTAAACGAACTTTTTGTCCATATAAAAAACCATTAAATATGAATAAAATGCCATCCATTTATGCAATTAAAAAAACTTAAATGTCTCTTATTAGATAAGCCATATTTTCGTCTGATAAGGTACTTCTTCTTCAATGATTTCGAGGATATTTTAGTTTTGATCAAAAAAATTTTATTTCTTACGACTTTTCGTAAAATATGTTATTGCCATCTGAAAGAGGAACAGATAAGCTTTCCATCGAGCTCTTGTTGAAGAAGTCGCTAGAAGGATGCAAGAGATGTTTGCAAAAAACTAATCGGTGGTCACCACGTTTCCGTCCTACTTCCGATTCTTTTCGCAAAGTACTTTTCTATAATTCTAGTATTTAATGGGAAAAAATTAAACGAATTTTTTGTGCATGTAAAAAACTATTAATTCTGAATAAAGTGCCGCCCATTTATGCAATTAAAAAAATTTAAATGTCTCTTTTTAGATAAGGCATATTTTCGTCTGATAAGGTACTTCTTCTTCAATGATTTCGAGGATATTTTAGTTTTGATCAAAAAAATTTTATTTCTTACGACTTTTCGTAAAATATGTTAATGCCATTTGAAAGAGGAACACATAAGCTTTCCATCGAGTTCTTAGTCGAAGAAGTCGGTCGAAGGATGCAAGAGTTATTAGCAAAAAACTTATCGGTGGTCAACACGTTTCCGTCCTACTGCCGATTCTCTTCGCAAAGTACTTTTCTATAATTCTAGTATTCAATGGGAAAAAATTAAACGAATTTTTTGTCCATGTAAAAAACTATTAATTCTGAATAAAATGCCGCCCATTTATGCAATTAAAAAAATTTAAATGTCTCTTTTTAGATAAGGCATATTTTCGTCTGATAAGGTACTTCTTCTTCAATGATTTCGAGGATATTTTAGTTTTGATCAAAAAAATTTTATTTCTTACGACTTTTCGCAAAATATGTTAATGCTATCTGAAAGAGGAACATATAAGCTTTACATCGAGTTCTTAGTCGAAGAAGTCGGTCGAAGGATGCAAGAGTTATTAGCAAAAAACTTATCGGTGGTTAACACGTTTCCGTCCTACTGCCGATTCTTTTCGCAAAGTACTTTTCTATAATTCTAGTATTTAATGGAAAAAAATTAAACGAATTTTTTGTCCATGTAAAAAACTATTAATTCTGAATAAAATGGCGTCCATTTATGCAATTAAAAAAATTTAAATGTCACCTATTAGATAAGGCATATTTTCGTCTGATAAGGTACTTCTTCTTCAATGATTTCGAGGATATTTTAGTTTTGATCAAAAAAATTTTATTTCTTATGACTCTTCGTAAAATATAAAAGAGGAACAGATAAGCTTTCCATCGAGCTCTTAGTCGACGAAGTCGGTCGAAGGATGCAAGAGTTATTAGCAAAAAACTAATCGGTGGTCAACACGATTTCATCCTTCTGCCGAATCTTTTTGCAAAGTACTTTTCTATAATTCTAGTATTTAATGGGAAAAGATTAAACGAATTTTTTGTCCATGTAAAAAACTATTAATTCTGAATAAAATGCCGCCCATTTATGCCATTAAAAAAATTTAAATGGCTCTTATTAGATAAGGCATATTTTCGTCTGATAAGGTACTTCTTCTTCAATGATTTCGAGGATATTTTAGTTTTGATCAAAAAAATTTTATTTCTTATGACTCTTCGTAAAATATGTTAATGCCATCTGAAAGAGGAACAGATAAGCTTTCCATCGAGCTCCTAGTCGACGAAGTCGGTCGAAGGATGCAAGAGTTATTAGCAAAAAACTAATCCGTAGTCAACACGATTTCATCCTTCTGCCGAATCGTTTTGCAAAGTACTTTTCTATAATTCTAGTATTTAATGGGAAAAGATTAAACGAATTTTTTGTCCATGTAAAAAACTATTAATTCTGAATAAAATGCCGCCCATTTATGCAATTAAAAAAATTTAAATGGCTCTTATTAGATAAGGCATATTTTCGTCTGATAAGGTACTTCTTCTTCAATGATTTCGAGGATATTTTAGTTTTGATCCAAAAAATTTTATTTCTTATGACTCTTCGTAAAATATGTTAATGCCATCTGAAAGAGGAACAGATAAGCTTTCCATCGAGTTCTTAGTTGAAGAAGTCGGTCGAAGGATGCAAGAGTTATTAGCAAAAAACTTATCGGTGGTCAACACGTTTCCGTCCTACTGCCGATTCTTTTCGCAAAGTACTTTTCTATAATTCTAGTATTTAATGGGAAAAAATTAAACGAATTTTTTGTCCATGTAAAAAACTATTAATTCTGAATAAAATGCCGCCCATTTATGCAATTAAAAAAATTTAAATGTCTCTTATTAGATAAGGCATATTTTCTTCTGATAAGGTTCTTATTCTTCAATGATTTCGAGGATATTTAAGTTTTGATCAAAAAAATTTTATATCTTATGACTCTTCGTAAAATATGTTAATGCCATCTGAAAGAGGAACAGATAAGCTTTCCATCGAGTTCTTAGTCGAAGATGTCGGTCGATGGATGCAAGAGTTATTAGCAAAAAACTTATCGGTGGTCAACACGTTTCCGTCCTACTGCCGATTCTTTTCGCAAAGTACTTTTCTATAATTCTAGTATTTAATGGAAAAAAATTAAACGAATTTTTTGTCCATGTAAAACGGCGTCCATTTGTGCAATTAAAAAAATTTAAATGTCTCCTATTAGATAAGGCATATTTTCGTCTGATAAGGTACTTCTTCCTCAATGATTTCGAGGATATTTTAGTTTTGATCAAAAAAATTTTATTTCTTATGACTCTTCGTAAAATATGTTATTGCCATCTGAAAGAGAAACAGATAAGCTTTCCATCGAGCTCTTAGTCGAAGAAGTCGGTCGAAGGATGCAAGAGATGTTTACAAAAAACTAATCGGTGGTCAACACGTTTCCGTTCTACTTCCGATTCTTTTCGCAAAGTACTTTTCTATAATTCTAGTATTTAATGGGACCAAATTAAACGAACTTTTTGTCCATATAAAAAACCATTAAATATGAATAAAATGCCATCCATTTATGCAATTAAAAAAATTTAAATGTCACCTATTAGATAAGGCATATTTTCGTCTGAAAAGTTTCAATGATTTCGAGGATATTTTAGTTTTGATCAAAAAAATTTTATTTCTTACGACTTTTCGTAAAATATGTTAATGCCATCTGGAAGAGGAACAGATAAGCTTTCAATCGAGCTCTTAGTCGAAGAAGTCGGTCGAAGGATGCAAGAGTTATTAGCAAAAAACTTATCGGTGGTCAACACGATTCCATCCTACTGCCGATTCTCTTCGCAAAGTACTTTTCTATAATTCTAGTATTTAATGGAAAAAAATTCAACGAATTTTTTGCCCATGTAAAAAACTATTAATTCTGAATAAAATGGCGTCCATTTATACAATTAAAAAAATTTAAATGTCTCTTTTTAGATAAGGCATATTTTCGTCTGATAAGGTACTTCTTCTTCAATGATTTCGAGGATATTTTAGTTTTGATGAAAAAAATTTTATTTCTTACGACTTTTCGTAAAATATGTTATTGCCATCTGAAAGAGAAACAGATAAGCTTTCCATCGAGCCTTTAGTCGAAGAAGTCGGTCGAAGGATGCAAGAGATGTTTGCAAAAAACTAATCGGTGGTCAACACGTTTCCGTCCTACTGCCGATTCTTTTCGCAAAGTACTTTTCTATAATTCTAGTATTGAATGGGACAAAATTAAACGAATTTTATTCTGACTATTTATTCTGAATAAAATGCCTCTTATTAGATACGGCATATTTTCGTCTGATAAGGTACTTCTTCTTCAATGATTTCGAGGATATTCTAGTTTTGATCAAAAAAATTTTATTTCTTATGACTTTTCGTAAAATATGTTAATGCCATCTGAAAGACGAACAGATAAGCTTTCCATCGAGCTCTTAGTCGAAGAAGTCGGTTGAAGGATGCAAGAGTTATTAGCAAAAAACTAATCTGTGGTCAACACGATTCCGTCCTACTGCCGATTCTTTTAGCAAAATACTTTTCTATAATTCCAGTATTTAATGGGAAAAAATTAAACGAATTTTTTTTCCATGTAAAAAACTATTAATTCTGAATAAAATGCCGCCCATTTATGCAATTAAAAAAAATTAAATGCCTCTTATTAGATAAGGCATATTTTCGTCTGATAAGGTACTTCTTCTTCAATGATTTCGAGGATATTTTAGTTTTGATCAAAAAAATTTTATTTCTTACGACTTTTCGTAAAATATGTTATTGCCATCTGAAAGAGAAACAGATAAGCTTTCCATCGAGCTCTTAGTCGAAGAAGTCGGTCGAAGGATGCAAGAGATGTTTACAAAAAACTAATCGGTGGTCAACACGTTTCCGTTCTACTTCCGATTCTTTTCGCAAAGTACTTTTCTATAATTCTAGTATTTAATGGGACCAAATTAAACGAACTTTTTGTCCATATAAAAAACCATTAAATATGAATAAAATGCCATCCATTTATGCAATTAAAAAAACTTAAATGTCTCTTATTAGTTAAGCCATATTTTCGTCTGATAAGGTACTTCTTCTTCAATGATTTCGAGGATATTTTAGTTTTGATCAAAAAAATTTTATTTCTTACGACTTTTCGTAAAATATGTTATTGCCATCTGAAAGAGAAACAGATAAGCTTTCCATCGAGCTCTTGTTGAAGAAGTCGCTAGAAGGATGCAAGAGATGTTTGCAAAAAACTAATCGGTGGTCAACACGTTTCCGTCCTACTTCCGATTCTTTTCGCAAAGTACTTTTCTATAATTCTAGTATTTAATGGGAAAAAATTAAACGAATTTTTTGTGCATGTAAAAAACTATTAATTCTGAATAAAGTGCCGCCCATTTATGCAATTAAAAAAATTTAAATGTCTCTTTTTAGATAAGGCATATTTTCGTCTGATAAGGTACTTCTTCTTCGATGATTTCGAGGATATTTTAGTTTTGATCAAAAAAATTTTATTTCTTACGACTTTTCGTAAAATATGTTAATGCCATTTGAAAGAGGAACACATAAGCTTTCCATCGAGTTCTTAGTCGAAGAAGTCGGTCGAAGGATGCAAGAGTTATTAGCAAAAAACTTATCGGTGGTCAACACGTTTCCGTCCTACTGCCGATTCTCTTCGCAAAGTACTTTTCTATAATTCTAGTATTCAATGGGAAAAAATTAAACGAATTTTTTGTCCATGTAAAAAACTATTAATTCTGAATAAAATGCCGCCCATTTATGCAATTAAAAAAATTTAAATGTCTCTTTTTAGATAAGGCATATTTTCGTCTGATAAGGTACTTCTTCTTCAATGATTTCGAGGATATTTTAGTTTTGATCAAAAAAATTTTATTTCTTACGACTTTTCGCAAAATATGTTAATGCTATCTGAAAGAGGAACATATAAGCTTTACATCGAGTTCTTAGTCGAAGAAGTCGGTCGAAGGATGCAAGAGTTATTAGCAAAAAACTTATCGGTGGTCAACACGTTTCCGTCCTACTGCCGATTCTTTTCGCAAAGTACTTTTCTATAATTCTAGTATTTAATGGGAAAAAATTAAACGAATTTTTTGTCCATGTAAAAAACTATTAATTCTGAATAAAATGCCGT
Source organism: Phortica okadai (assembly GCA_034638295.1). Lineage (NCBI taxonomy): Eukaryota > Metazoa > Arthropoda > Insecta > Diptera > Drosophilidae > Phortica > Phortica okadai. The sequence goes on along the minus strand of CM067853.1, from coordinate 6,916,895 downwards.
CCATTTATGCAATTAAAAAAATTTAAATGTCTTTTTTTAGATAAGGCATATTTTCGTCTGATAAGGTACTTCTTCTTCAATGATTTCGAGGATATTTTAGTTTTGATCAAAAAAATTTTATTTCTTATGACTCTTCGTAAAATATAAAAGAGGAACAGATAAGCTTTCCATCGAGCTCTTAGTCGACGAAGTCGGTAGAAGGATGCAAGAGTTATTAGCAAAAAACTAATCGGTGGTCAACACGATTTCATCCTTCTGCCGAATCTTTTTGCAAAGTACTTTTCTATAATTCTAGTATTTAATGGGAAAAGATTAAACGAATTTTTTGTCCATGTAAAAAACTATTAATTCTGAATAAAATGCCGCCCATTTATGCAATTAAAAAAATTTAAATGGCTCTTATTAGATAAGGCATATTTTCGTCTGATAAGGTACTTCTTCTTCAATGATTTCGAGGATATTTTAGTTTTGATCAAAAAAATTTTATTTCATACGACTTTTCGCAAAATATGTTAATGCTATCTGAAAGAGGAACATATAAGCTTTACATCGAGTTCTTAGTCGAAGAAGTCGGTCGAAGGATGCAAGAGTTATTAGCAAAAAACTTATCGGTGGTCAACACGTTTCCGTCCTACTGCCGATTCTTTTCGCAAAGTACTTTTCTATAATTCTAGTATTTAATGGGAAAAAATTAAACGAATTTTTTGTCCATGTAAAAAACTATTAATTCTGAATAAAATGCCGTCCATTTATGCAATTAAAAAAATGTAAATGTCTTTTTTTAGATAAGGCATATTTTCGTCTGATAAGGTACTTCTTCTTCAATGATTTCGAGGATATTTTAGTTTTGATCAAAAAAATTTTATTTCTTATGACTCTTCGTAAAATATAAAAGAGGAACAGATAAGCTTTCCATCGAGCTCTTAGTCGACGAAGTCGGTCGAAGGATGCAAGAGTTATTAGCAAAAAACTAATCGGTGGTCAACACGATTTCATCCTTCTGCCGAATCTTTTTGCAAAGTACTTTTCTATAATTCTAGTATTTAATGGGAAAAGATTAAACGAATTTTTTGTCCATGTAAAAAACTATTAATTCTGAATAAAATGCCGCCCATTTATGCAATTAAAAAAATTTAAATGGCTCTTATTAGATAAGGCATATTTTCGTCTGATAAGGTACTTCTTCTTCAATGATTTCGAGGATATTTTAGTTTTGATCAAAAAAATTTTATTTCTTATGACTCTTCGTAAAATATGTTATTGCCATCTGAAAGAGAAACAGATAAG